>JAFEMH010000602.1:0-700465 GCA_022495995.1 Adenophora triphylla var. japonica
AGATTTCCAGAAATATTTTTACTTTATTTTTTTCGTGAGTAAAACTCCCTTTTTCAAATTATCTTTTAAAAGTCAGTTCCTCAGTCCCTGGAAATCCAGATTTCATATCTGAGATATACAGAAGGTTTTGGTCCACCAAATCATCTCCAAATGGGAAAATTATTTTACAAAAATCTTATTTAAGGTATTTTGAACAACTTTCATTCTCGGACTTTCCCCAGATTATGAGATTTTTAAGCCCTTAAACCCATTTTAAAATCAAGTGTCCACTGCCTTTTTCATTCTGGCAGAAATATTTTTCAACTTCAAAAATTTTTTTGAGTACCAAAAATCAACCCAAAAATCATACCAAAAATCATGAGACTTGTTTAAAGTCTAATAAAGAGTTCCCAATTTTTACTTCTCAGTTTGAACTTATCTTGGCCAAAACAAACATACACACACACACAAATGGTTTTTAATGCTTGGAAGACTCGTTTTACGAGGCATTCCGGGTGAACACTAACGTTCTTCCCGGCGTGTAACGTGACCTCCGAACCCAAATCTCTAATCTCGGGCATTTTTCAAAGTTTTGGCCCTTAAAAAAAATGGCGTGGCGACTCCGTTTGATTTCAAAATCGGGTACATCACAGTTGGCGACTACTGGGACAAATAAGTTTTATCTTTTCAAAAAATAAAAAGAAAAAATTTTTGAGGGTCAAGCTTCCGTCCAGCATTTGAAACCGTTTGTTGTGTGTGTTGATTTTTCACATTTTCGTGTTGTTTTGGCCGCCTCGGAAAAAGTCAAAATTTTGACTATCGGACCTGTTGCCTTGAATTTTGAATTATGTGCTTATGTGTTATTTGCATTTACTTTCAAAAAAAAAAAGACTTCCAAAAAATTTTCAAAAAAAAAAAAAAAAAAAAAAAAGTTTTCAAAAAAAAAAAAAAATTTTCATCATTGTGCATGCATCATACTTTTAAGACACATGAAAAATTTCTATTTTACTCAGAAAAAGAAGATAGACTGCTTGCACACTACGCGCACTTGGCCTTACACTGCACACTACATCCCTAACCTGGGAAAATCCCTGTAGCGGCCCGTTTGGTCTTATTACGCCTCTCGGTGCAAGCACGGGACTACCCAAACATCCCATGGAGCCTCGTGTCGACCATGCACTTGTCCGTGACACACTTTGTCTGAGACCCGGTTGGTTTTTAGTCCGGGTCTGTGTCATGCCCCGTCTCGTGTATAGACCTTTCCTTTCAAGCCTTAGTCGGCATACCAAGTCAATATCTTTCGACCCTAATCAGCCGAAGTCTCGCCGGTTTTCCGTCACGGGCTTTGACCAGATATTGACCGGCGCCTTGACTTTCGACTCGACCGGCACAAATTATACACCGACTCCCAAAGATGACACCGAGTCATCAAGGATTAACGATTATTCCATGCCTAATTACGACCCTAATTGGACGACAAGTCAAGATCAATTGTGGACATTTATCGCTCCGAATCATGCCGACTTTTTGTCGAGCTCCTGACATGATCTTGACTTTGACGTCGCCTTGTCCGTAATTTACATCGAATGCTCGTTAAAACTCGATTACCCGCCGTACTTTTAGGATCGTTTTCATTTTCGGCCTGGGACCCGCTTGCCCTATAGACCTCGCCCGGGCCGTCCACCCCGGGAAGTCGAAATACAGTGGAATACGAGGGGCTTATAGACGTAGTGATGGGGCCCACCGATCCAGATCCGCAGTAGTTTGCGAAAAAGAAGAGCAATCTTTTCCAACCGATTAGGTTTAATAAAACATGTTTTAAGTAAATTTAAACGAATAATCGCATGTTGCATGAGCCCTAAGCCCAAACACCAACCTCGTTCCGCTTCCCGAGTCCGAACCACACCCTTTTGTGCCTTCCATAGTAAGCAAAGTTTGGATCAAGACCCCTGGTCATCATTTGCTCACTCGCCTATTCCGGAGTCGATACTTCATCGCTTCCTCCTTCGTCACCAAAGTTTCGTAATGGCCAACTCGTAGGAGAACTGTGGGGACGTACAACTCCGCACCCCGAAAATCCGCAAAATGCCGAGCAAAGTGGAATCGTATGTTGGAATGTATAAGACAACATCAAGAGGCTCGCATCGCCGCTTATTGGAAGGTATCGTAACCCTGTGGGCTAGCAATTGTTCGCAACCCTAATGGAACCTTTACTGGCTGATGCGAAGATTGGAACTAATTACCCTCCCGGCATGCCAACTACCGTCAAATGCCCCGTTCCCTTTCGTGTGGAACTACTAATGGGCCAAGCATCCCCTGCCTATCACTCACCCCGCCTTCTTGGCCTCATTGTATCGATACTCCTCGACAAACCGATATTGGTCAACTTCCCCCCGTGCCTCTTAGTTTTCACCTGGGTTTCAATCGCCCGTTTCGCCCTGCAGCCTTGGAATGGGCCGCCTCGCTACTCCAAAACCTCGCCCGGCCCGGCCATCAGCCCGGAATTGGTCGGCCAAGACATCTCACCCCTACACTCGATACTCCTCAATGTACCCGATCTAGGTCAACCCGCCCCGTGCCTCTCGTGTCTCACCACCAGGATTGAATCAGCTGGCTTTCGCCCCACGCCTTGGAAGGGGCCGGGCTTTACTACTTCACAACATCGGCCTCCGGTTCGGGTCATCATCTCGAATGGGTCGGGCCACGACTTCTCAAGCCTGCCAGCTTGACATGGCTCCGCAAGCCATTTTGGGACAGCTTCGCTTCTCGTGCTCCATGGTTCGTAGGGGGCCGCCTTGCTTCCTCCAATTCTCGAAGCACACTTGCCCCTATGATACCGCAAGATCACATGGGCCACTGTGCTCTTATCACCACTTCATCGTTTACCGTATTCACAACATCCTCCAAGCTCTACCTCGCCCTCCTATTGGGAAGTCCGACAAGGTCAAATGCTCCTCATCAAATTCTCCACCCTACTGTTACGCAAGCCGCTCCCGCTCATCAAGTACAGTATGCACATTACCCTTGTAGTCACGTTCCTCGCTGTGGTCAAGACACGTTCAGCCCTACTGCTACGATGCCTCAAATCTCATATCTTCAAGCCAAATTTTGGATCTCGCACTCACCGCTCCTCGGTATCCAACCATTACGAGCCATATATCCTCATCTTCGGCAATCGCCAGCCTTATGAGGAGGGTTACGGTCACGCTTTTAATGCTCGACTGTCATTCCTCCCACCAGAGTACTTCCTACCGTGGTTTCGTTTGCTAATGCCAATCTTGTGGCGGTGTCGTGCAAATTTAGTGTTCCTATTGACTCGTCCAATGGATTATTGGTAGAACCAATTAAGAAAATACAAGAAAAGCCTAGCAACGAAAGTATCGACGATCGCTCGACTCGGGCCATCTCACCATACCAATCTTGTGTATCTGACACGAATGAGTTTTACAAAAGGTCAAATCCCGACGATTACATCGATGGTTACATCAAAAGGGTTCGTGCACCTGGGAAGCACTACGGGTCGGAACATGTCTCACCGCTATAAACCGTACCCTTCCAACACGGCCGCAACATCCATCAAAGGAAAGAAGGCATTGTGTACAAATGACGGCATCCAAAAGCAACCAAGAAATGGTGGTCCTCTAAGGCAACGAGAACATTTTGATGATTTTGGGATGCCCATGGGCTTAATTTTCAAGGGTTTAGTAAAGGAAGGCCTTTGGAGCCTCTCGTGGACTACCATCCAAGGAGCTCAAATGCACCCCTAGACATGAGTAAGCACTGCGCCTTCCATAATCATTATGGCCACACGACCGACGACCGCACAGCCTTGAAGAGAGCGGTTCAAGGGTTAATCGAAGCGGCAAGCTTCGAGCGCCCCAATGGACCAAAACCGGCAAACCCCGTTCGTAATGGTGACCAAGTCAATGACCAAATCTCGAATCAAAGAGCATTAAGAGTTTATTCTCCCCAAAGGAGAAACCACATCCCGAGGATTTGGGTGTTCCCTTAAGCAAAGTTTTAAAAAGCTTGCTAAGTTAGCGGGGTCTCCTCGAACCTACGAGAAACTATCGCCCCAAGGATCCCAAAATCCCTTTCGACACCACTAAGCATTGTGCTTTCCACCGCATCACGGTCATATAACCGACAACCGTACAGCCTTTGAGAAAGGCAATTCAGGGGTTAATTAAGAAGGGCAAACTCGAGCGCCTCAATGATCTCAACCCCGCCAATGATCATTTCCCAAACAACACGAGTGTAAACATGATTGAAGTTTTATGATTCAAGCTCCAAGCCGATGATTTAGTCGCAACAAATGTGGAGAATGGCTGGTTTGATCGCAACAAGCATGTGACCATGGCCGGATTTGATGAAGTGCTTTGAACTCTCGATCCAATGGCAGATAAGGCAACTGCCGTGGCCGGTGAGCGGGGAATTCCTGAAGTTACCAAAGGCGAGCATAGTCTCGTCATAGCTTCATGAGGAATTTTCTTCCAATGCCGAAGGGTAGAGACGTGGTCCAACAACAAAGAGTAGCTAGACTAGGGGCTACCCATCCTTTAATATTAAAACAGTCTTTTAGTCAACCTTCGTAGGTTCTAGTACTTTCTTCGTTCAATCAAGTCCTCCTCGACATTGTAGTTAATCTTAAAATTTTCTATAAAAGAGTCTTTTTCTTTTCTTGCTATACTTGAGACATTATTTGCACACCTACATTACATTTAATGAAATGGTTTTATTTTAAATGATCACTCGCATTGCCCAACAAATAATCTCTGGAAATGATTAAGATTTTAATTAATTGGTGCGAGAAAGTCAACTAATGCCCTCCCTATACACTTTCCTTACCTCACAAAGGCCTCCATCAAGCCATAAACTTTTCAAAACATGTCCCCATCATCACCTTGACCAAGTCAACGACGGTGGCAAGATCAAAGAACAACAAAAGATCACTCAAAGATCGGAAGATTGACCCCATGTCGACAAAAACCTGTGGGCTTGCCTTCGCCCTCATGTGCTTCAAAAAAGAAAAAGAGAAAATCCAAGCAAAAGCTTAAAAAAAAAAAAGATCAAGCCAAGGATCCAAAGACCGCCAATCGAAACTTGACATATGGGCAAATTTAAAGTTCGAAGAACGGAAGTTGTCGACTACAAGGGAACAATAAATATCCTTAAGTCGTATTCAAATTCTTTTCTCCCCAATGAAAGATGATGATCAAGAAGCAATGAAATCACTAAGAAGCCGTCAAAAAATGACTTGTCAAGGAACATCTCAAGGCCCCTACCTTATCATTCAAGCTTCCCATCCGACCCTTTTTCACCAAATGGACCACAAATGTTCATACCCTTTCCCAAAGCCAAACACAGCTTCAAGCCCGAACTACGGCGACCCGAGCTCCTTATATTAAGGGGAACGTAGGCAACCGAAATGGTCCTGGCCATAAACACATCCAAATCCCAAGAAAATTCGGTCTCATCAATGGCCTCTCCTATACACAATCTTTCTTCACAATTCGCCAACTTTACCCTTGGTATTGGTCGACTTTCTCCTCATGATTAATCAAAATGTTTGTTCATATCGAGATTAGGGGTGTGAGTAACCCGAACATTAATAAAGGGTTTTAAGCAATCTTGTGATTATTTTGAATAAAACATGTTTTCAGATGTCTCGACAAGTCTTCTTTTTCTACATTATAGGAAAAATAGAGCTAAACACTAATTTTCTGTCAGCAGGGGCTTCCATACACTTTTACAAACCTTTCTACACTTATGCTCTCTCAAAAGAGTCAAACCCAAAGCGAGTTCTTTTGTGCCTTCATCAAATGAGGCCAACAAATAATACAAATCGGGGATTCGTCCCCACTTTTCGAAAATATGCCCCTGCAGGTATACATTTCTAAATTGTCTTTCTTTTACATTTTCTTCCGGTTGACTAATTGACTAAAGAAAATAATAAAGTAAATATAGAAGGATGGGTTGCCTCTTTTGCTACATGACAATTCAATTTGCATTAGAGCTGCACTGTACTCTTTGAGGGAGGACTTTCGTCAAGCCATTTGTTTAGAGTGGGGCTTCTCTGGTCACGCCGGTTCTTCACTTTGCTACAAGATGGGCTGGGTCTTTGTTTAGACTCATCTCGCATCGCCCGCAATGCCTACCAGGTTTGTGTCAGATTCACAATCATGAGACAAAGGCTCTACCAAGTCACTTCTTCAAAATCAAGACTTCGCAAACACATCTCTTCAGACCAAGGCCTCGCCAAGCAAAGTGAGATTTGATCGCCATGTTGGTCATGGGCTTGTCAAGTGTAGTTCTTTGATGTCCAAGGTTGAGGACGGAATTTTAATCAGAACCAGGGATTCATCATGGCTAATATTAAAATCCCTTGTACCAATCTGAATGAGGTGTTGATGATCAATTTTGGAAGGCATCAGGAATTTTAGTTTAATGATTTCCCTCAACACCGACGGGACTTTCACAGTAGAGGAGGAAGAGGATCCCCATCCCTCTCTTGATCAGATAAACTACCGCCGGATGCCACCACCTTCCTCATATGGAACCTTCACCGGGCCACGCTCATCTCAACCTCGTGAAATCGCCATACTTTCGGCCTCGGTCCGGTATACATTCACACGGTCCTGGGGATAATCGTTTGGGGAAACAAATTGAATTCAGCCCGATTTGGGCCAGTATGGTGTGCCTCAATACAGTTGAGGTCAGCTCGGTATGTCGCAGCAGTTTGGTATGCCTCAGCCAAGATGCATCGGTCGGGGGCTTCTCGGTTACATCGCCTTGGTATGACTTCTCGGCTGGGTTTGGGACGGCGGTCAACTATGGATCGGCTTGAACTTCTCACCCAGCTTGGAATGCCTCGACAAAGAACCTGGGGCCAAACAAGATGCCAGCCTACCCCCTAAGCACCGCACAAGTCTCACAAGATCCTTCATGACCGCTTCAACGGGACAAAGAAACCCCCAATCCCACTCTCGGTCGCCCGCACTACTCCAGATGCCACCACCAGCCTCCTATGGTACTATCTCCTCGATCTTTGGGTCGCCCAGCCTCCCCAACTACGTACCACCGGATCCATGCACTCGACGGACGAATCGGTTCGCTCCTCGGTAGGAACAAAATCGCACGGAATGTCTTCTCATGGTTGGGGTACCTTGGAATGCCACAAAGCAAATTGGGATCCCGTCTCGGCCTTCGAAACGATCAAGCCGAACCTTCACAACAACGCTTAGAGTGCCGCAAACAATGCTTGGGATGCCACTACAGCTTTTGGTTCGTGACAACGAGAATGATGCTAGTTCTAGTTCCACAAACCCATTTCTCACTCGTGGATCAATGGGCCACCAAGCCCCTAATCCCCGTCTCATCGTAATCACCGACCACAGTATCCTCCCGGGTATACACCATCACCCCAGCCAGGCATGCATGCAGTTCAACAACCAGGGACAGCAGCCCGCATTTAAGCCTACTTATGGGTCTCACTCCGGAAACTCGAGTTACCCGGCCACCTCAAGTCTACCACCATCCTCTTTGCCAGTTGAAAATCAACAGCAGGCCGCAAGGTTCTATCCCTTCGCCCAGGCTCCTACTCATGCTCCCCCGGGCAATTTGGGCCAAGGACAGGTTTTCACCTACGTCCCCGGATCGGCCGTTCCCTCCACCAGTTTGCCGCCAGTGATAGCTCCTCTCTCTAGCTCAGTCACTGGTTTGAATGCCATGGTTCCACCACCGGACCCTCATCTGGCTTTGGTTCATGGAACACCATAAGGAAATGAAAGCGCAGGTCGCCTAGCTGACATAAAGGAAGGCCGCCTTCCAGCCTATGGACCCGAACTCCATTGTTCCCCTGCCCCACAAATTCGTCATGCCTAATCTGAACATCTTTGATGGGACTGCATGCCCGAAAACCCATCTGGACACGTATACCTTGGCGATGAAGGCCAAAGGGTGCACCAATCAGCAGTTGGCGGACTATTTAAGCCTCTCTTCGAAATCCAGTGCTTTGAAGTAGTTCTTCCGCTTAAAACCCGAGGTCAGGGCTACATGGGACCAGATTACAAGTGCCTTCATAGAAAAGTATAAAGTTAATTTTAGAGTTGACTTGTAGACAACAGTGCAGCGTCCCGACGAGAACATCGGGGATTTTTACGAGCATTGGAACTTGAAACTTAGCGAAATGGCAACTCATCCTTCTGAAGAGGCACAACTGGACATCTTTCAGTCATGCTTGAAGCCGCATTTAAGGGCCTCACTTAGCAATTTCCCCTATCCGGATCTGCGGGCAATGGTCAATTCCGGGGCTAAATTTGAGAGGGCTTACAATCAGCAGCAAGTTGTTGCACACCGCTACGTATACCGGGTTTCTTCCACCTCCAACACGACTCCTGCCCAGCCCTATTCGGGACAGGATTACAACAATGCCACTCCTTTCGTGCCAAGGAAAGGTGATGTGCCCAAGTCGCGAAGACTTAAGCTTGAAGATTTCGGAATGCCTCTGAGCGACGTCTTTCAGGGATTTGTGAAGAAAGGTTTGACCAGACAACCATCAGCCCATGGATCCCGATGTCCCTTTGGACACAACTAAACTCTGTGCTTCCCGCTATGTATGCTCCTGAAAAAGGGCGGTGTGAGAACTGATCGAAAAGGGTACTCCAAGGATCCAATACAGTCAACAATCCATTCCCTAGGAAAAAACCGTAGGGTGAATATGATTGAAGCCATGAACAAGCCAAGTGCCACTATGGCTAACGGTTCCCATATGGAAGACACTCTTCGAAGAGAGGATTCTAGTTTCATAGTCGTTATCAAAGATGGGTTTCTCACTTCATGACAACTTCACCTTGAGGGCTCTCACGTTGATCGATTGGCTCGGTACTTCATCAGTATATCAGTTTTACAGTCAAACCTTTAACTGGACCTCTGTAGTGACGCTTTGTCAAACCTGGGGCTTCATCAAATCATTCAGAGAAAGATTTCGTGGCTTTCGCCATGTCTCTTCCACGGAATGGGGCTTTATCAAGTCACACCTATCTTCAGAAGAAAGGCCTAGTCACCTCAACAACTATCTTGGAGTTTCAGCTTTAGAGCCTGTCAGCATCAGCTTCAAATGCACGAGACTGAAAAGAAATTTCAATCAAGACCCGGGGTTCAAATCCAACTTCATCCCAAGATCAAAATTGAGGTCCGCATGATACTGTTGACCTACAACAAGACCTCATCAATGACATGCAATTCAGTCCGCGGCCAAAGGATATCACCCCACCAGCTCAAAGCTTGTCCCAAACAGTCCACAACACATACAAACCCTCTCACCACATGCATCCCCACAAAAATCTCCCCAGGGCTCATGTAGCATGCAAAACATAAAAAAAAAAAAACCTAAGCGATCGCGAATCATTTTAGTTCCATGCATGCATCCATCATCATGAATGTCATATGTGCATTTGTCCCTCTACTAACAAATGTAGCAATTCAAGCACAAAAGATCAGTTTTCCATCACTACCCGAAGCCTCTCCGCAGTGAGGATGGTCTCCACCAAAGACGACATCCAATGTCCACAAATGGATGAAGACAGCCTCCAGCATCTACAGTTTGACAAAGACAAGCTCCGGCGTCTGCAACTTGCTAAAGACGACCTCCAATGTCCACAAATGAATGAAGACAGCCTCCAGCATCTACAGTTTGGCAAAGAAGAGCTCCGGCGTCTGCAACTTGCTAAAGACGACCTCCAATGTCCATAAATGGATAAAGACAGCCTCCAGCATCTACAGTTTGGCAAAGACAAGCTCCGGCGTCTGCAACTTGCTAAAGACGACCTCCAATGTCCACAAATGGATGAAGACAGCCTCCAGCATCTACAGTTTGGCAAAGATAGTCCCCATGTCTATAGCTTGGCAAAGACAAGCTCCGGCATCTGCAACTTGCTAAAGACGACCTCCAATGTCCAAAAACATATGAAGACCGCCTCAGGTGTCTACAATTCGGTCAGGGATGCCAAGTTCTCAAATGCAAATCGGTCAGGGACGCCAAGTTCTCAAATACAATTCGGTCAGAGACGCCAAGTTCTCAAACGCAAATCGGTCAGGGACGCCAAGTTCTCAAATACAATTCGGTCAGAGACGCCAAGTTCTCAAACGCAAATCGGTCAGGGACGCCAAGTTCTGGAATACAATTCGGTCAGGGACGCCAAGTTCTCAAAATGCAAATCGGTCAGGGACGCCAAGTTCTCAAAATGCAAATCGGTCAGGGACGCCAAGTTCTCGAATGCAAATCGGTCAGGGACGCCAAGTTCTCGAATGCAAATCAGTCAGGGATGCCAGGTTCTCAAATGCGAATGGGTCAGGGACGCCAAGTTCTCAAATGCAATTCGATCAGAGACACCAAGTTCTCAAAGGCTAGTAGGTCAGGGATGCCAAGTTTTCAAGTGCCAATCGGTCAGAGGTACCTCACGCCCCTAAATGTTTCAACATCTCGATCAGATACATCAAGACTCTCAACACTATCAACTACCACACAGCCCCCGTGACTTGCTCTCCTGCAGGTAAGCACAGCAAAGGTACGTTAGTCCCTCAACATATCTCAAAAATATGCATACAAATGTTGCATGATTACCCATAGCTTTAGCTATCTCTATCTCCACAAATAGCGACGGAAGCTTTAGCTCCTTAAGGTGACAGCCTCCGAATTATCAAAAGACCCAGGATCTTAGACATGTTCCTAACTATCCAGTCGATTTTGAACTACGTCCAGGCTTGATTCCCACTCGGGATACGTAGGTAGCCTACCATAGGTCCAGCCGCTTGACCAACACGGTCACCCTTTTCCCCGATAATCATCGTAAGCTCTAATCTTCCCCAGCGAGAATGCCCTCAAATAATCTTCCTCAACCTCGATTTAGGTTCATACTCCTGAACTGAGTCCTCATTTAGATTCATACAATGGAACTAAACCTCAACTTAGGTTCATCCCTGACGAAAGCCAACAGAATTCCGTCTCTTTCACCTCCAGCAGCAAACGTAAGACCGATCCCTTCAAATGAAGTCCACCAAAAGACTGTCTATCCCCTCAGAGTCCGTCCCCAACGAAAGGATACGAACATCGAAGGAAATCATTTCAAAACAAGTTGATACCTCCAGATCACGCCATCACCAAGGTTCGAGGCACCTAAGATGCCATCATCAAGGTTCAAGGCACCTAAGATGCCATTATCAAGGTTCGAGGCACCTAAGACGCCATCATCAAGGTTCAAGGCATCTAAGATGCCATTATCAAGGTTCGAGGCACCTAAGACACCATCATCAAGGTTCGAGGCACCTAAGACGCCATCATCAAGGTTTGAGGCACCTAAGACGCCATCACCAAGGTTCGAGGCACGTAAGACGCCATCATCAAGGTTCAAGGCACATAAGATGCCATCATTAAGGTTTGAGGCACCTAAAACGCTATCACACACAACACTAGGAAAGCGATAAATCGCAATCATCCCCTAATTCGACAAACCGAAACCATTACCAGGGCGACTTTCCAAAAATAGTCAAATCTTAGGGCGACTACCCAAAAATAGTCAAATCATAGGGTGACTTCCCAAAAATAGTCAAATCATAGGGCGACTTCCCAAAAATAGTCAAATCTTAGGGTGACTTCCCAAAAATAGTCAGATCTTAGGGTGACTTCCCAAAAATAGTCAAATCATAGGGCGACTTCCCAAAAATAGTCAAATCATAGAGTGACTTCCCAAAAATAGTCAAATCATAGGGCAACTTCCCAAAAATAGTCAAATCATAGGGCGACTTCCCAAAAATAGTCAAATCTTAGGGCGACTTCCCAAAAATAGTCAGATCTTAGGGTGAATTCCCAAATATAGTCAGATCTCCATAGGGTGACTTCCCAAAAATAGTCAAATCATAGGGCGACTTCCCAAAAATAGTCAAATCATAGGGTGACTTCCCAAAAATAGTCAAATCATAGGGCAACTTCCCAAAAATAGTCAAATCATAGGGCGACTTCCCAAAAATAGTCTAATCATAGGGCGAATTCCCAAAAATAGTCAAATCATAGGGTAACTTCCCAAAAATAGTCAAATCATTGGGCGACTTCCCAAAAATAGTCAAATCATAGGGCGACTTCCCAAAAATAGTCAAGTCATAGGGCGACTTCCCAAAAGCAGTCAAATCTTAGGTTGACATCCTAAAACAGTCACTCTAGGGTCGACATCGAAAGACCCGAACTACGACTGGCTTGATTCCTCTTAAGGATACGTAGGTAGCATATCATTAGGTTCAGCCACCAGACCAAAATAGTCATTCTTATCCCCAGCAGAGCGGATCCCAAGCAGAGCGGATATACGACTCTAGCCACCAGACCAAATGGTCATTCCTATCCCCAGCAGAGCGGATATACGACTCCAGCCACCAGACCAAAATAGTCATTCCTATCCCCAGCAGATCGGATCCCCAGCAGAGCGGATATACGACTCTAGCCACCTGACCAAAATGGTCATCCCCAGCAGAGCAGATATACAACTCTAGCCATCAAACCAAAATGGTCATCCCCAGTAGAGTTTCTTTCAGCAATCGACTGCAGAACTCGCTCGCCAGGTTGACATCCTGAAACAGTCACTCTAGGGTCGACGTCTGAAGATAGTCGAAAGACCCGAACTACGACCGGCTTGATTCCCCAATCGGGATACGTAGGTAGCCTATCGCTAGGTTCAGCCACTCGATCACTTGATCATCCTGTCAAATATGGAGCCTTACTCTTATCGACGACCCCGCTTCCTTCGAAAATGCCATCGCCGAGGGGCTACTGTAAGTGCTCCAATTTGAGTTGTTAGTATTTTCGTTAGAAAATTAACGAAAGCCCTAACATTTCTAACATTTCTAACAATTCCTAACTTCTCTAACAAAGCAAGAGTAAAGTAGGGATTGCCATTTAAAGATAAACCACGAAAAGAGTCTCAAAAAGCAAAAGAATTGTAAAAAACCCGAATTGGCAAGCTGAAAAACAGCAACCAGTTTGAATTTTTTAATAATATTCTTTCTGTCCAAAGCCTGGAGCAGCATTTAATGCACCAGGGCACGCGTCAATCAGGTCCGCGCAGATCCAAATGAAGTTCACAGTGGCCTATAAATTGAACCCTCCTCTCTCAGTCTACACAACACAATTCACTCACAAAGAATAAAGACTCGGGCGAAAAATAGAGAGAAAACAGTGGGAATCCTTAGATTGCCACCATTTTCTCTTGAATCTTTTCCAAATCCCACTCACTCCAAATACTCTCAAATCACTCCCATTCATACACAAGCCCAAGCTTCAATCACCCCTTAAGAGGAGGATTAGAGAGAAAACATAGAGGACTTAATTGTTATCTACTTGTTTTCTCTTTGACCAACTCTAATCACAAGCCCTAAACACATTCAAACCCTAAACACATTCAAACCAAGCCTTGAATCCATTCAAACACAAACACAAGGGAATATAGGTATAACCTCCCTCTCCCTACCCTAAATCTCTCTCATCCATGCATGCACTTTCAAACTCCAAAATGTAGTTTGTTCATCTTCTTGCTCTAGATCCAAGAGGATCACCATGGAAGTTCATCTCCATGGATGATCCTCTACAAGGATCAACATTACTTTCAAAGTGTATTTACTTACTTGCAAACACATTTTCAAAACCCTAAAAATCATTTTCATACACAAAATCTTTCTTTCAAAGGATAAAATTCCCCTTCCCAAGCAAATGAAATGCTTAAAGTCCTAATGTACCCCAAGGATGGCTTGATATAGTAGATCACCACTAAAATGTTTAGTGATCACTAATCAAAGCCTAGGGAAATGGGGACAAGCATGGATGCCAAACCCCCTTTAAAATCATGTTTTTCTTCAAGAGAAAGTTGCTGTCCAGTAGCCTTTCTCTAAGACCTCTGTCCATGGTCTAATTTTTTGGACATACAGAAACTTGGAATTTGGTGTTGACTACAAAATACTTTTTGTATCCAACATCCAGAGATTTCCAGAAATATTTTTACTTTATTTTTTGCGTGAGTAAAACTCCCTTTTTCAAATTATCTTTTAAAAGTCAGTTCATCAGTCTCTGGAAATCTAGATTTCATATCTGAGATTTCCAGAAGATTTTGGTCCACCAAATCATCTCCAAATGGGAAAGTTCTTTTACAGAAATCTTATTTAAGGTGTTTTGAACAACTTTCATTCTCGAACTTTCCCCAGATTCTGAGATTTTTAAGCCCTTAAACCCATTTTAAAATCAAGTGTCCACTGCCTTTTTCATTCTGGCAGAAATGTTTATCAACTTCAAAAAATCTTTTGAGTACCAAAACTCAACCCAAAAATCATAACAAAAATCATGGGACTTGTTTAAAGTCTAATAAAGATCTCCCAATTTTTACTTTTCAGTTTGAATTTATTTTGGCCAAAACACACACACACACACACATACACAAATGGTTTTTAATGCTTGGAAGACTCGTTTTACGAGGCATTCCGGGTGAACACTAACGTTCTTCCCGGCGTGTAACGTGACCTCCGAACCCAAATCTCTAATCTCGGGCATTTTTCAAAGTTTTGGCCCTTAAAATAAAAATGGCGTGGCGACTCCGTTTGATTTCAAAAATCGGTTACATCACAACAGGTCACCCCATAAGGATACAATATCATAAAAGTAGCCCTACGGTTCATAATATAACATTAGACACCTTCTATAAAGGTTTCATCTTCAAATACCAAGTTTTACTAACTTTGGTTCAAGTTTCATAATTGCCTCTCAACCCTTTTCAAGACATTATTTAAAGCCTTTCCCATTATCCATTTGGACCATTTAAAGTTCCATAGTGTAGTACTAAAGTTGTACTAGAATTAGGGTTGAAGAGTGTTCCATTATATATTGGTTAGACTAGGTGTTCAAAGCACCAAAAACTGTTCATAGGTTGCAGGGTAGGGCACGACAGCCCTAGGGCACGAGTGTCCAGTTACACCCCCACCAGAAAATGTCGTCCCTTGAAGGTCACGACTTAGCACAAATTCAAGGCACGACTCGTGCCTCAGGGCACGACTTGTGCCCTTGCCCAGAAACTGATGTTCTTGGCCAAACATCAGCAGCAACAGCAAAACAACACCTATAGCTCTCAGTCCGACTACTGCAAAATGCCAACAACAGTATATAAACAGGTTTTAAAACATAATATACTCCCTTTATACCCCATAACATATATATAACATGTTCCCAATTCAATTAAACCCATTATATCACCTTTTAATATGTTTCTTCAACCAACTTAGTTTGTTTTCATTCCAAACACCAAGTGAATGATTCAACCTTTACCAAACTGATTCACAACATCATAATAGCATCATAATACATTTGATGAACAGTTATTTGAAAGAATCATAACAACTTACCAAATTTTACCAAAATAAAAGAAAGATATAATCGGCTCTTCTTGTTCCAATCAACTCCCTTAGCAATAATTTGAAGTTGGAATCAACAACAAAGCAACGGGTGAATTTCTGGGATTTTTGGAAGGAACTTAGGGTTTATGGACCTTTCTAGACGTAGAGAGAAAGAGAGAAAACTGAGGAGGTTTATTTGGCTTCTTGGAGAAGCTAAAAAGATATTTATATAAAACATTTTACACCTAAGCTCCTCCAAGTTTGAAATCAAACAAACAACCACCTCAAGGTTATATTTACACCTAAGCACCTTGACAACTTTCATAATACTTTCAATTCAAAATTCAAGTATTATAATTTTACTATACAAATCTCTTATTTCCTTTATGTAGACATTATATGATTCAATCAAGTTAATAACATCTAAATTCACGTAGCTCATCAAAAATCTCAAAATGAACACGTATTTAAACCAAATGCCAAAAAGCAAAGGATGAGATGCAATACAAACCCAACCCCACGTGCTTCACGTGTGACCAAAATGTGCCTAGGTTTAGGGTTGTGACACTCGCTCCCCCTTAAATAAAATTCATCCCGAATTTGGACTTTACTTACCTGAATGATCAAACAAATCCGGATACTTATATCTCAACTCAGATTCCAATTCCCAAGTAGATTCCTCAATGGTGTGATTCTTCCAAAGAACTTTCACCACGGGAATACTCTTGGTACGCAATTCCTGGACCTGCCACTCCAAAATCCGCAATGATACCTCCATATAGGTCATATCCGCCTGGACATCCTCAGGAGGAGAATTCAGAACATGAGAGGAATCATAACAGTACTTCCTCAACATGGACACGTGAAACACATCATGGAGAGAAGAAAGAGATGGAGGTAGAGCCAATCGATAGGCTAACTCACCTACCTTCTCTAAAATCTCAAAGGGACCAACAAATCTAGGCGCCAATTTCCCTTTGTCGCCAAACCTTTTGATCCTCGTTCTTGGTGAGATCTTCAAGAATACCAAATCACCAACCTGAAAGGATAACTCCCTTCTTCTAGTTTCGGCATAGTATTTCTGATGACTCTGGACTGTCCTCAATCTGTCATGGATTACTTTGATCTTCTCAGTTGAGTCTCTAACCAAATCTGGACCCCAAAGTCTAGCCTCACCAACCTCATCCCAACACATTGGGGACCAACATTTCCTCCCATACAATGCCTCATATGGTGCCATCTCAATGCTGGATTGGTAGCTATTGTTATAGGCAAATTCCACTAAAGGCAAATGGTCTTCCCAAGATAACTGGAAGTCCATCACACAAGCCCGAAGCATGTCCTCAAGAATCTGAATGGTCCTCTCTGTCTGCCCATCAGTCTGAGGATGAAATGATGTGCTAAAACTCAACTTGGATCCCAAGGCTTCATGCAAAGCCCTCCAAAACCGCGAGGTAAATCTCGGATCCCTATCAGAAACAATGTTGACAGGTACCCCATGCAATCTCACAATCTCATGGATATACAACTGAGCCAATTTCTCCAATGAATACTTGGTTGAAACTGGTAGGAAATGAGCTGATTTGGTCAATCTATCCACAATCACCCATATAGCATCCATCTTCCTCGAAGTAGGAGGCAATCTAGTCACAAAATCTATAGAAATTCCCTCTCACTTCCATTCCGGAATATCCAATGGTTGAAGCAATCCCGCTGGCCTCTGATGTTCAGCTTTGATCTATTGGCAAGTCAAACACTTTGATACAAATTCTGCAATTTCCTTTTTCATGCCATTCCACCAGAAGCCCCTCTTCAATTCCTGATACATTTTGGTGCTTCCTGGATGAATAGCAAATCAGGACTTATGGCCATCCTCTAATACCTGCCTTTTGATCTCTAGGGAAGACGGTACGCAAATCCTGCCTTTGAAGGTTAGAATCCCATCCTTGTTTAATGAAAACTCCCCAGACTTCCCATCTTTCAATTTCTCCCTAATTTTCTTCAACTCATTGTCATTAAACTGAGCTTCCAAAAGATCCCCATATAGAGTAGGAACTGCTCTAACATTAGCAAACAACATATCACCTCTCAATTCCCGAGATACCAAGGACGATAAATGAGCCTTATGGCAAATAGCATCAGCCACCACGTTAGCTTTCCCGGGATGATAAGAAATGACACAATCATAATCCTTCAGAAGCTCCAACCAACGCCTCTGTCTGTTATTCAATTCCTTCTGAGTAAACAAATATTTCAGGCTCTTACGATCTGTAAATATCTCAAATTTTGCTCCATACAAGTAATGTTTCCACTTATGCAATGCAAAAACAATGGCAGCTAACTCCATATCATGGGTAGAATAATTCTGCTCTGCTGGTGATCACTTCCTCGAAGCATACGTAATTACCTTCCCATTTTGCATAAGGACACAACCCAATCCTTCTTTAGAAGCATCACTGAAAATAACAAAGTTCTCACAACCCTCTGGAAGTGTAAGGATAGGAGCTGAAGTCAATCTCTTCTTCAGTTCAGTAAAACCAGCTTCACACTTAGCATCCCATATAAATGGTACATCCTTCCGAGTCATTTTGGTCAACAGAGTTGCAATCCTTGAAAATCCCTCTATAAATCTTCGATAATACCCCGCTAAACCAAGGTAACTACGAACCTCTGTCACTGTAGAAGGTTATTTCCAGTTGACTACGGCATCAATCTTTGTATGATCCACTGCAATACCAGTACTGGATACCACGTGACCCAAGAAAGAAATTTGTTCCAGCAAAAACTCACATTTGCTGAACTTGGCAAATAACTGTTTCTCACGAAGCACGGATAAAATAATTCTCAAGTGCCTCTCATGATCTTCCCTGGACTTTGAGTATACCAGGATATCATCAATAAAAACCACAACAAAACTATCAAGATACGGCTTGAAGATCCTGTTCATCATGTCCATAAAGACTGCCGATGCATTGGTCAACCCAAATGGCTAACAAGAAATTCATAATGCCCATACCTTGTTCTGAAAGCTGTTTTAGAAATATCATCTGGCTTGATTTTCAACTGATGGTATCCGCAATGCAAGTCCAACTTGGAATATATAACGGAACCTTGGAGTTGATCAAATAAATCATCAATATGAGGAAGAGGATATTTATTCTAAATAGTAGCTTGATTCAATAGTCTATAATCAATACACAACCGCAATGTACCATCCTTCTTCCTAACAAACAAAACTGGTGCTCCCCAGGGTGAAACACTGGGACGAATGAAACCCCTGTCTAACAACTCCTTCAACTTAATTTTCAGCTCTTTTAACTCAGCTGGAACCATTCTGTAAGGTGTTTTAGAAATTGGTGAAGTACCTGGCAATAAATCAATACAAAACTCCACCTCTCTATCTGGAGGCATAGAATACTCAGTTGAGAACACATCACTAAACTCATTCTTAACTGGAACACAAGAGAGTTCAGGAAACTTCTTACAATACATATGCCAAGTAACCCTCACACCCTTTTGATAACAACTTCCTAGCCTTTATTGCAGATATAACATGAATGCCAAATAAAGACTTATCAGCATCAAATATAAACACAGGCACATCAGGCATAGAAAAGGTGACTCGCTTTCTGCGACAGTCCACAAAGGCATGACAAGAACTCAACCAGTCCATGCCTAATATAACATCAAAATCTTGGATTGGTAACTCTACCAAATTTACTGGCAATACATGCCCACATATAATCACCTCACAGTCATGATAGATCAAAGAGGATTCGAGGTGCTCTCCCACAGGAGTAGAAACCTCTAGCACATAAGGTAAAAACTTAGGCAACTTATGCAATGTAAATGCAAAATGAAATACCACATAAGAATGAGATGATCCAGGGTCGATAAGAATACGAGCCTTGACCCCTGAGATAGGGACAATACCTCTAATGACCGTGGTGGGATCTACCGCACCTCGATCCAAAGCAAACACTCTACCTTAGACTCTCTCTTTAGGTTTCCCCTCAACATCTCTTTTCACACCACCTTTGGGCTGGTCACCCTGCTGTCTACCACCCGCAGTTTGACCCTTTTTGAATTTAGGACAGTACTTTCTAAAGTGCCCCATCTCTCCACAACTCATACACTTTCCCTGCTTACTCCAACAGCTGTCTTCCGAGTGTCCCACCTTCTTACACCAATTACAAATAGTGCCAAACTTGCTTGATACAGGACGAGTAGAAACTGTGACTATTCCTCCCTTAGCCACTCCAGAAGTTGAAGATTTAGGCTGTCTCTTACTCTGACCTGAACTCTGGCCTAAAAACTTAGCCTTGCTTCCACTACCTTCAGATTTACCTTGATGTTCCTCAATGTCATTTTTAATTTTGTAGGCCATGTTTACTGTCGCCTGATAATTAGGAAAATCATGAGTCAACAACTATTTTCTGAACTCCAACCTGAGTCCGTTTATAAACCTGTAAACCCTCCTGCTTTTATCTGGTACAAGATGTGGACAATACCTGGCTAGCTCTGTAAATTTTGCAGAATATTGGGCCACTGACATTACCCACTGCTCAAGTTTCAAGAACTCTACCTCTTTCTTATCTTTGGTGATCACTGGGTTGAAATGCTCCTTGAATCTCCCTGTGAAGTTATCCCAAGTTTGGGGCATATGGTCCCGCTCCCAACTTTCCTTAAGAATTTTCCACCAATGCTCCGCAGGACCCTCTAGTTTAAACACTGCACATCTGACTTTTTCTTCATCTGTGCTCTCCATTGCAACAAAGATTTTATTTATAGCTTCTAGCCACCTCTCTACTATCAATGGATCTGGACCCCCGTTAAAACTGGGTGGAGCCATTTTTGATGAACTTTTCTTAACCATGTGCTGCCTTACCTCAGGTTGTTGCTATCCCCGACCCTGAGCTGCCATATTCTGTAGGAAAACCCGAAACATAGCCATCAACTCAGCGTTCTGGTGTCCCCCAGCACCCAAATCACCAATGTTTCCCTGATCTCTCTGCTGGTCATCACCAGTCCCAGCCATTACAATAATCCCTGCTAGACATCTACCCTTGACTTCTAGCCAAAGCTCTGATACCAACTGTGGGCTCCTCCCAACTCCCGGAAGCTATAAACTCGTGTCCTAGGATGGAGAGTCCCAAAATACCATTTCAAAAAAAAACTTTTCTTTACTTTAACTTGAAAAGTAAAAAACCCGTTTTAAAAACAATTTCAAAATAACCTCTTTACTCGGAGGCAATCTATCAACCTGATAAATCAGTTATAACCTGTATAAGCTATAAGTACTACAACTGTAAAGGCTTCCACAAGCCAAACTTTAAGACAAACCAAATTCAAGTTTACTTACAACACAATACAACTGAAACATGTTTACGAAAGTTTTATTTACAAAACCTTTCCCCAAAAGAATAACCACCACAACATTCCCAACTCCCAAAACCAACACATACCCTGACAACCCAAAAGATGTCCAAACTCCTTCCCGACCTCACCGATCCGGTCCTCCTGTCTCAGCGGGATCTAAAACAATAAAGGGAGAAGGGGTGAGATAAAATCTCAGCAAGCTATTATGTATGCAACAATATGCCATACAATATGCAACACATAAACAGCTTGCTCGATCACATTGGGAAAACAGTAAACACTTTACGTTACCTTTCCCTTTACCTTTTCCATCTGAATCATATGTAGTACTACGGTGGGAGTAATACTCCTCTCATTTGTGAACTGCTGGTGCATATTCACATCTTATACGCTCCCTTTCAGAGAACCATATAAGCTGCCAGCTATCATATGAACTGACTGTACTTATCCATAGAAGTTGTACCCCTAATCTGTGGCCACAGAAAGGGGGGAGCGGTCACAAGTATAAGGAAATCCAAGCACCTTATGAAATATCTTCTCATAAGTGATAGTATTCCCTATACCCCTGAGGATCAGCTGATATACCATATTCAAGCACATCACAAATACTTGAAAATAAGTCCACCCCATGGGACATCAATACATATATATAACATGGTACTGCAACTCATGTTAAACCAATCACAATAGTGCACATATATTTCAACACTATTGAACATTAACAATTCAATGACATGGTATTAATACTCATGCTCAACAAATGAAACAGTGCAACACATATTTAAATACTATGTGCACAACCAACTATGAACATGTAAACACTTATGGCACCAGGTATATCACATAAGTCCTACATATTCATTACATAATATATAACCCAGTAACAGGGTATTACCACTTCTGTCCAAACCAATGAAGTAGTGCACTATATATTTTATGCACTAAGAAAAAATAACACTATACATGTCACCCCGTAAGGATACAATATCATATAAGTAACCCTACGCGTTCACAATATAACATTAGACAACTTCTATAAAGGTTTCATGTTCAAATATCAAGTTTTACTAACTTTGGTTCAAGTTTCATAATTGCCTCTCAACCCTTTTCAAGACATTATTTAAAGCCTTTTCCATTATCCATTTGGACCATTTAAAGTTCCATAGTGTAGTACTAAAGTTGTACTAGAATCAGGGTTGAAGAGTGTTCCATTATATGTTGGTTAGACTAGGTGTTCAAAGCTTCAAAAACTGTTCATAGGCTGCAGGGTAGGACACGACTCGTGCCCAGTTACACCCCTACCAGAAACTGTCGTCCCTTGAAGATCACGACTTAGCACAAATTCAAGGCACGACTCGTGCCTCAGGGCACAACTCGTGCCCTTGCCCAAAAACTGATGTTCTTGGCCAAACATCAGCAGCAAAACAACACCTATATCTCTCAGTCCAACTACTGCAAAGTGCCAACAACAGTATATAAACAGGTTTTAAACCATAATATACTCCCTTCATATGCCATAACATATATATAACATGTTGCACATGGGGATTTGGCCTGCTGGCTAGAGCTCATTGCTTCCAACCTGGAGGTCATGGGTTCGATCCCCCCAGAAGTTAGAGGGAAGGCTTTCTCTCCCTTGGATTTATCTCCTAGGCGCTTCTGTGCGTGCATGTGTGTGTGTGTGTGTGAGTAGTAAATATATATATATATATATATATATATATATATATAACATGTTCCCAATTCAATTCACCCATCATATCACCTTTTAACATGTTTCTTCAACCAAATTAGTTTCTTTTCATTCAAAACCCCAAGTAAATGATCCAACCTTTACCAAACTGATTCACAACATCAAAATAGCATCATAATACATATGATGAATAGTTATTTAAAAGAATCATAACAACTTACCAAATTTTACCAAAATAAAAGGAAGATATAATCGGCTCTTCTTGTTCCAATCAACTCCCTTAGAAATAATTTGAAGTTGGAATCAACAACAAAGCAACGGGAGAATTTCTGGGATTTTTGGAAGGAACTTAGGGTTTATGGACCTTTCTAGACGTACAGAGAATGAGAGAAAACTGAGGAGGTTTATTTGGCTTCTTGGAGAAGCTAAAAAGATATTTATATAAAACATTTTACACCTAAGCTCCTCCAAGTTTGAAATCAAACAAACAACCACATCAAGGTTATATTTACACCTAAGCACCTTGACAAATTTCATAATACTTTCAATTCAAAATTCAAGTATTATCATTTTACTACACAAATCTCCCATTTCCCTTATGTAGACATTATATGATTCAATCAAGTTAATAACATCTAAATTCACGTAGCTCATCAAAAATCTCAAAATGAACACGTATTTAAACCAAATGCCAAAAAGCAAAGGATGAGATGCAATGCAAACCCAACCCCACGTGCTTCACGTGTGACCAAAATGTGCCTAGGTTTAGGGTCGTGACAGTGGTACTTGCAGAATAAGTGATGAGCGTGATTAGGACCCATATCCTTAGGAGGACCACCTTCCCTTGGTTTGATCTTTTTATTCTTGACAAGCACATCAAAGAGTTCTTCTTGAGTGATTCCTTCAATTTTGTCATAGTGTCTCTTTTTCTTTTCGGGAGGAGGAACAGCAGAATACTTGCCGATGTTGGGGCGGTTGAAAGCAATAGCGTTGACTGAAGCATTCTTACTCGTAGTAGGCTTGTTGTAGCGGAAAGTGATTTCCTTCTTTTTACATTTCACGAAGTCATCAATCCTAATTCCGGACTCGTGGAGTTCATTGAAACTAGGAAAGTAATTACCGGCAAGCTTCTCTTGAAATTCATCACGGAGGCATTGGAGAAAGATGTGGATTTGTTCTTTGAGAGTAGGCCTTTCGACAATTTCAGTAAGTTTGAGTCTCCATCTTCTAGCAAATTCGGCAAAGGATTCATTGGCATGTTGCTTGGTTTGTTCAAGATCCCTCCTAGTAGGGCGGTAAGTGGAGTTGTCTTCGAACTGCCTTTGGAAGACTAAACATGAAGACGACCAATCAAGCCTTGTAGTTATAGGAAGAGACATGTACCAATCCCTTGCAGCACCCTCCAAGGTTTGAGGAAAGCATTGGGCCAAGATTGTGTTATCAACGCCCATTGAAAGCATAGCCCAAGTGTAGGTCTTAACATGAGCTCGAGGACAAGTAGTGCCATTAAAATTAGCGATATCAGGTGTTTTGTACTTGTGAGGAAACTTGGCGATGGATTGTTGAAGAGCATCGGGATCAAATGGGACGAATGGTCCTTTTGAAGTGTCAAGGGTTGCAAGTTTCTTCTCAAGGTAGTTCTTAGTAACATGGTCACCAAGTTTAGTAGTTTCACCACTGCCTTCTTTCTTGGTCTTAGTACTCTTGGAGACATGTTCCTCATCATTGGAGGAGGATGAGGAAGAGGAGGAATCGGATTCTTCCTTTTTCTTGCTTGACTTCTTGGGTTTCTTATTCTTTTTGGTGTAGTATTCTTCTTCATCGGAGGAGGATTCCTCTTTCTGCTTTTGTTTTCTTCCTTTCATGACTTTCATGTCATGGAGCTCTTGAATGAGGGTGGCCATTTGGGCATTTTGCTCATCGATTTTCTTACTTTGTTCATCCAACCTAAGCATGGCTTCGATGAGTTGGGCCTTAGCTTCGTTGATTTCGGCCTCGGTGGTAGAAGGAGAAGCAGACATCGAGTCGAGCTTTGGCGATGGACCTAGACGTGTAGCAATTGTGTTAAACCATGATCGAGTCCCAACAAGTCGACTGAATAGGGTGAATGAAGGCATAAAGGTTTTGGCCAAAACACGAAAAGACCAAACACTTGTCTCGCACGGGACATGTAGTCTCGCGCGAGACAACACCATGGAAGTCTCATTTTTTTCTTGATTTTAATCCTAATTTTGGTCGGACGAAAAATCCGTTTTGGTGGTTTCTAACGTTTGAAATCCAAACCTAAGGACCTAGGGGTCGAAGTAATCTCAAGTAACATCAAGTTTTGTGCAATAAATTTGGTGAGAAGTTTTTCTCTTTTTAGGGACAATCTGAAGGGACAATCATAGGGACATTTCCGAAGGGACAATTCCGAAGCGACAATTTTTTGATTTCATTTTCATAGATTATTGCACAAAACAAGATCTTGACAAGGGGTTACAAGGACTCCAAGATCAAACCGATCGGTCACGGAGTGTCTTAAAAAGTCAATCTACATGATATGTGGCGATGCAGGGCTAGAAGGCTAGGCTCCCCGCGATATGACAATCTAGATGGATTGAATACGCGGAGTGGGATGATCCAACTTCGGAGAGACCGGCGACTAGGTGGTTCATCCGTCCTTAGTGTGGGTCCCGGGTTAATCAGGGTATGTAGTGCGATGACAGATATAATATGATGTGCGCGTGTGTGAGAATCATTCTAGGTGATAGATAAAATAGAGAGTTTTTTTTTTTTTGAAAATAAAGAAAAAATAGATAGTGGCCGCACCAAGTGGTTGCCTACGTTTCTTCCAAATTAGGAAGACTCAGGCCGTCGTAGTTCCACTTAAAGGAGATAGAGAAAGAGAATTAAATAAATTAATTACAAAGCCCGAGTCAACCGATGACCGGTAAAAAATTAAAATAATTCAATCACACGCAATTATATAGTTCAAGTATAAATTAATTATTCTACCCTGCAAAACAAAGTTAGTACAAGCAAAATAGAAATAATAATTTATTTCGACTTTTCTGGATTTTAAAAACTTTTCTGTAAGTTTTTTTTTTAATGGTCCAACTACTTTTAGAGAAAAGTCAACCGACTTTATTTCCTTTTTTTTGGTCAAACGATGAAAGCAAAGTCAACTGACATCCATGTTTGATTTCAAATTGTTGCCGTAACTTTGTCTCGCGCGGGACTACCTTGTCCCGCGCTAGACAAGCAACAGTTATTTTTTTTTTTGAAGAAAACAGTACAGAAAAATTTCGAAAAATCCAGAAAAATCAAATTTTTGCAGAAAAATTGAAAAAAAGATTGATAATACTCAATTGTAACGCAAATCTAACCCTCTTAATTAATTGTCCCCAGCAGAGTCGCCACTGTAGCGATGCGTGAATTTTTTTAACATCTCGGAGTCGCCACTTATCATTTATTTAGGAAAACAATAAGCAAAACCTTTTAGATTTTAAAGAGATTTAAGGGTTCGGGGGTTAAGTTATGGAATGGGAAGGTCGAGGAGCACCCATTCCACCCAATCCGGAGATCGGTCTTGCCAATTGAGTATTATCAATCTTTACAATTACTAATTGAATGCGCGCTCGCCCGAAAAAATTTGGTTTTTCGGTTTAAAATGAAAAAAGAAAGGAGTCGCCACGCCATGCTTTTGGAGGTGCACTTTGAAAAACCTTTTGAAAGAGAATGGGTCCGGGGGTCAGGTTACGTGTTGGGAAGAACCGAGAGTTCACCCAACACGCCTCGTCCATAGACGAGTCTTTCTAGTTTAGACATCCAAATAATTCAAAAAAAATGTGCAAACGATGATAATAGACAAGTGCAATAAACATGAATTTTATTGAATAGGTAAGATCATTACAAATTGTAGACCAATTGTCCGGGAGGCCACATCCCTTTACAGCAAAGAGAACAGATTACAAAGGAAATCAAGTCTTCTGCAAAGGACCACCTATGTTGCGTGACACAGGACTCCTCATGTCCAAATGTGTCGCATGACACCAGTGGTCACCTTGCAGAGACTCACAACAAACAGATTACAGAATCTCTAGATGAACACAAAATACAATTAAAAAACCAGATCTAAGCACTAAAAAACATGAGCATACAACTAAATGCTAAGATAACCAACTAAATCAACTTACAACTGAAACATGGTCCCTGCAGATGGTCACGACATGTTGCGTGACACAGGACTCCTCATGTCCAAGTGTGTCGCGTGACACAGGTTTACCATCTGCAGGTACCTTACAAACTGAGAAACAGATCTAACAGATACACAATCCAATCAAACAATTATACCAAAATCAATCAGAATAGCATGTAATAGATACGAATTAACCAAAGGAGTATGGATATGGGAGATCCACACTCCCTTGACATCCAAATTGCAAATCTAAGTAGACCACATCATAAGCATGCAATTGGACTCAAGCATATACAATTTAAACAGAGAGATTGCAGTTGCCACTTGATAATCTGAGGAAGATGGAGCCTGATTATCAAGTGGAGAAGAAGGAAGAACAATTAAATAAATAGATGAGAGAGAGAGAGAGAGAGAGAGAGAGAGAGAGAGATATTACCCTTGTAGTCCTCAACTTCTACACCAAGTTAGGTGTAAAAACCTTCGATTCAACTTCTGGAATAGAGATCTAGGCACTGATTGAGAGCTGAATTGGAGGATCTGAGGTGTTTGGGGAAGTAGGAGAGGAATTGGGTTGAAGAGATGTGAAAGATAAGGGAATTGGAGGGGAATTGGATAGTTTTGGTGAGGGAGGAGGAGAGAGAGAGTTTCTGGGGCAATTTGTGCAGAGTTACGTTAGGGGACTGGAATTGGGATCTAAAACTGAGAGGGGTAGGGTCTTATTTATAGTTGCAGTTTATGGTAACCTTATGTCGCACGTCATAACGTAACCACTTTCCATGCCTCGACTTGTCGCGTGACACAAGGTGACCATAACCGTTTTTGGCGCCAAATCTGATTCTGGAACCTTCTTGGATAATACCTAAAAAGTCCAAAACAGATTTATTCCTTTTAGGTCCCTTGGCATGAGCAAAGTACAAAAAAGTACTTCCTTTGCGAGAAACTTATTAAATATTTCTGGAAGTCTCGGGATGGATTGGGAATTTACCAAAACGCCCCTAAATGCAATTTTATCATAGTAAAATGCATCTGGAAAGGTCGCGAATTGGATTGGCGTACTTACACTAATTAAATAAAGGAACAAGAAAACCCTAATCAATTTCTTGATTAGGAATGTTTGATTATATGCTTCGAGATCACCTCCATGGATTGATGGGACTCTAGGCTAATCCTTTTGATAGGATTACACTACTCTAAAAGCCAATAGAGAGATTGAGAAGAAGAAGAGTAAAAATATAGGAGTTTACCTTGTGTTTAGGGAGTATTTGATTTAGAACGTGGTTCTAAGATGGATTCTCGGTCGAGAAGTGATTCGGGCAGAGTTTCGACTCAATATGAGAGTCAAATCTTGATGCGGACAGAGCTTCGCCTCAATCCTTGATTCGGGCTTTAATGTTTGTTGATCAACAAGGTTGATAAACAAACATTAGGTGATTTTAGGGTGATTTTGTAGGAATCTTTCAGGGAGAGAAACCAACAAAATGTGTGTGTTGTGTGTTTTCGATCGTGGACCGGGGACCTATGAAATACTGAAAGCCATCAGGTATTTATAGGGGTTGGAGAGGTGGATGGATGACTTGGTCACCAAGATTAGGAGACTCAAGGAAGGTTCCAGAACTCAACTGTGATTGGATGACCGAATTGATAAGGTTTGATCCAAAAAAGAGGTTGAAATAGAGAACGAAAGTGATTCTGCATATTCTGCAGAGGGGTTGTCTCGCACGAGACACGTATGTCCCGTGCGAGACAACTAGTCGGTTGACTATTTTGTCCTCTTCAGTTATTCCGTTAGTCAGTTAGGTCCAAAACTAACGAGGTTAGTTAGAAACTTAACGAAACATGACGAAACTGATATGCTTTCATCAAAATATAAAAGAGAGACGAAGAGTAGTGTAATCATGAATTATTGGTTCAAAATGGGGTGTCTACAGTCGCCTACGCCTCCAACTGCGCAGACCGGGCTCTCGAAATGGCAACTTCATCCTCCAACCCCTAAAAACGATCCTGAACCTCCTCCCACCTAACATCCTCTAAAGCATGTCTGATTTGCTCCCGAGCTATCCTCCTCTTTCCTGCTCATCCAAATATGCCTTCATCAGAGTCCACTGATCCAACGAACTCTGTTAGTTTCGATTTTGCTCTCCATCCTGACCACCATGCCTCTCCTGATCCTGCTCTTCATCTTCCTCCTCATCAACCGGCTCCATTTCATCCTCTACACCTAGCATACGCCAATGCCTGGCCTGCGCACCACTCGAAAAAGTGGCCCCTACCGTGCAAGAGATCGTTCTCTTGGGAACACCATATTCAAACAATAAAGATGTATTATCTCCCGCCATCGGGTCCCTCACAAATTTATCATATTACACTAGCCAGTCCCTAGAGTAAATACCAGTGCCCCCCGTCAACTTCATAGCCTCAGATTTTAGTTCCTCCATACAAGCTTCCGCTAGCAAAGTGATCATCCCCCTTACTGAGATGTTTCTCTTTTTGGTCAAAGCAAAAGCTTCACATCTACTAACAAAAATCTCAACCCAATCCGGGATCACCTGAACACTCCTTAACCCCGTTCTCATGAGATTTACCATAGCCACATTCTGCTGAGCTGGCTCTCCATTTGCCAACCATGATATCGATAGCCCTCTGTAGAATAAATTCCAAGCAGGGTGAGATAGAGAGGAAGCCTTAAGGTGTTTCTTATTACAAGGTAATCCCGTGAGCTCCGAAAAGAAGAAACACCCAGCCCCATCAACTTCCAACCAATTTCCCATAGGCTGATCAACTCCAAACACTTCCTTCAACTCATCAAAGGTCACTCTATATGTTTCATCATCCAAATTAAACCGAATTGAATTTCCTTGTGACCCCTTAAATATCTCCAAAGTTGATAAGAATTCTAGGGAATATCTCAAATAAGTATCGATCCTCTTCCCATGGAAGTTTCCTAACCCAGCCTGCATCATCAAATCCGTTACCAATGTGTCTAACCCCAAATCCTGTAAAACCGGCATATGAAGGAAAGTTGTAACTTGGAATTTTCTACCCTCCAAATTGCTCCATTTTTTCTTTTGGGCGGCGGTCAATTGGGTTAAACCCATATAAGGCAACGATGCATTAGGGGGAGTGGGATCATTTGGGACTACTGATTGAGGGTTTTGTCTAACCCTCGTGTTGCTACTTCCACCCCCTCTAGCGTCTCTCTCTTTAGGAGGCATAATTATCACCACAAAAACCACTACAAATCCTCCACACAAAATTCACAAAGTAAGTGCAACAATAAACACTCCACCACAATCAAATTCTCCTTCCAATTCTCAATCGAACCACCATACTACAGTTTCAGCACAACCCGGCTATTGAATGTGCAAGAGAGAAAGTGATGAAGTTTTACCTTGCTATAGCTCCCAAAGTAGTCACAAACCTCCTTGTAACATCCAAAGGCAACCTCCAACGAATTTTGACCAAAATTTTCCACTTTGACTTTCAAGGGTTTTGTCCATATATGACTTGATATTTTTAACGCTAAAATACAACCTATATATAAGACCGAGAAACACAAATTTTAGAATAAAAATAAACTCATAAACAAACATAGTCTAAATACAACTTTTGGCTCATGAACATAATTATCCACGACACTTATTAGCATCAAGAACACCAACAATTCTTCTAAAATGAAGCACATTCCTAATATAATGACAACAACAATAAAATCAGAATTTGACAAGTCTAGCACATGAAAAAAAAAATCCACAACCCTAATCACACAGTTTCTTCTTCTCTAATATCCAAAAGAGCTACAAATGAATCAAGAAAATCCAAAAGGCTGCATAAAAAGGGCTCATACAACCCAAATCCAGATAGCCTAATGTCATGGAAACAACAACTGATCTATCAATTTGTATAAAATTAAGGAAAACCCATGAATCTAAATGAAATACAAAATAATTATCAACATCATCAAAAAACATCCACAACCCACCTGGGTCAGTATAATTTCTCAAAATATCGCACAAAAGAATTACCTTTGCGGCTCAAAATCTTAGGGAAATTCACTGGTCACCGGAGAGAGACCCCTCTTTCTACAGTTCTACTTCTCTCGAACTAACCTACGGCAGGTCTTCACTGGTCACCGGTGGCAGGTCTTCACCGTCGATTGATTGAATCAAACCCTAGCTAGATAGGAGAGAGAGGGAATTTTGGTCATCTTTTTTTGTTTTGCGCGAACTGGGAGAGGGAATTTTGGGGTATTTCATTTCGCGGTATAAATAAGTATTTACGGCGGGCCTGTATAGGCCGCCGTATATAGTAGTTATATACGGCGGCTCCGTGTTTTCCGTCATATATATGTATGATATATACGGCGGTTTAAACAAAGCCGCCGTATATATGTACAGTTAAATACGCCGATTATTACATACGTCGTTGTAAGTACCCAAATCCGGATCGTTACCATCCGTTAAAACTTAATCGGAATCCGTTAACTGGCCCTTTCCAAGTTAATTGAAATCCGTTAACTCCCCCTTTTCGAGTCAACGAGACTTTCCAGGACTGCCTCGTGCATCCAAATTTCAATCAGATTCGAGGGTGAAAAGACCAAAATACCCCAGAAATTGAAGGTTAGGCCGTCCGGCTTGTTCATCATGAAAAACCAGAATCCTCAACCAAGCCCAGCAATTTCCAAAATATCCAAAAACCCCCCAAATTGAAGGTAAGGCCGTTCGACCTGTACTTCAAATTTACCCCATATAAATACAGAGGCTGCCATTCAGTAAAAGGGGTGAAAACTATTAATCCTTATCAAAAACCTCACGGTTCCAGCCAACCAAACACCTCCCCGAGCCCCGTAAATGCCTCGATTTGCATGAAAACCACGTTTTCCAACCAAACATGAGCCAAAAACTTCCGAAACACCTTCCAAACACCAAATTGTATCCCATATACGTCCTCCGGAGCCAAAGATTCAATACCTAGCAATTGGTAACACTCTCTCTCTTTAAACTCCGTTTCGTCTCGATTTATGCATCATACGCTACTTTCGATCCGGTCGAAATTCTCAAAATGTATACGTAACGCCGTCTACGGGACTTGATATGTTTTAGTCCCTAATCATCTTCTCTCCTGTAAGAGAAGTAATTTCGGGTTAAAACGGCGTTCAAGTCCCATTTTTTACTTTTCTATCATTTACCGTCCAGATCGTTCGATCCGTTGATTCACATTTTTACCGTCTGAACCGTTTGGTTCGTGATTGTCATTTATATGTCCGTTTCGTTTGATTCGTCGATATTGCTATTTACTTTACGCACCTTTACAAAATCCAAGTCATTTGGCTGGTCGATCGCATTTTACTGTCCGGATCGTTCGATCCATCGATACCGCATTTCAATACTGTCATTTACAAGTCCAAGCCGTTTGGTTTGTTGATAATATTTACTTACAAATGTCCGAGTCACAAAATGACTCGTTGATCGCATCTCATTTACTACCATTTTCTTAAAATTGGTAACATCGTAATGCCCGGTTCAAAACTGAAAGTTCGTCATTCGAACTCCTTTTCAAAACCCCTCAAAATCGACGTTTGTCATTCGAACACTCATTTCCAACTCAAAATCGACGTTTGTCATTCAAACGCTCTTTTCAAACTCAAAATCGACATTTGTCATTCAAACGCTCTTTTCAAACTCAAAACTGACGTTTGTCATTCAAACGCTCTTTTTACCAAAATCAACGTTTGTCATTCAAACCAAGATTAAAGCTTGTCATTCAAGCTCATTTTCAAAAGCAAAACGAACACACACACACGTACACTTTCGAGAAAGGTAGAAAGACTCGTCATACGAGGCATTTCGGGTGATCTCAATATACTCTTCCCGAAATGTAACGTGACCTCCGAACCTAACAATCTCTGTTCAAAAAAGTCTTTTCCCAAGTTTTGGCTACCAATTAAAATGAACCCTTTTTCAAAGCCTTTTCCTAAGTTTTGGCTACCAATTAAAAAAACCTCCTTTTCAAACCAGCCTTTTTCAAACCAGCATTTTTTCAAAGTTTAGGCTCATAACACAAAACGGTGTTGCAACTCCTCTCTTTTCAGCGAGGTCCCAAGTGCGTAAGCCGCTCGCCGCGTTCCCGCGCGCAATTCGGGTAATTTTAGTTGGCGACTCCGCTGGGGACCGAACATGTTTTTCAAAACTCCTTTGTTTTAAAAACATTCTGTGGGTCAAAATTTCGTTTACCCTTCCTCGTTTTTGTGTGCGTGTGTGTTTTCAAAACATCAGACTGTTTTCGTAAAAAAAGATGTTGCATTTTCATCTCTTTCAAAATCATAACATGTTCATGCATATTCCGTTCATAATTGATTTTCTTGCTATATTTTGAACTGCTCATAAATTCTTTAAGACTCATTCTGAAAATCTCTATTTTACTCAGAAAAAAAATTTAGTAACTGCACACTACTTGCACTGCTGCCTCGGCACACCGCACGCTACGCGCACTTGCTGCCTCGGTACACTGCACACTACAACCCTCAACCCGGGGTGACCGTTCAGCTGCAGCTTGATTGGCCTTCCTACGCCCTTCGAGCGCGCACGGGGTCATCCCAAATAGCCCATCCTAGCCCGTGTAATCCATGCACTCTTTGTGTCACACTTCGTCCAAGACCTTGGTTGATTTTTGGCTTAGTTCGTGTCATAAAGCGTAAGTGTATGCTTTTACGCCGATCTCCCTCACAAGTCAAACTTAAAAGTTGAGATCAAAGGTCGTTCTCGACCCGAAGTCTTAGCTTTTCAGCCTTGACTTTGACGCAGAATCGTGCTAAAAACATACCCGAAGATTCAATGTGACGTCGTGTTATCAAACCCTCAACGTATGCACCATGCCAACCACAACTTGGCCAATGCCAAAATCTAAGGCCCCTCGCGCAAGCGAGTCAAGAGAGGTCATGCCGAAATTTCGACACGATTTCTGCGTTAATCACATACGTTGAAAGTTTACATGACCAGCTAGCCTTAAGTTCACTTTTTTTCCTTTGTCGGTGGAACTCGCTTGCCTTATAGGACCCTCGCTCGGGATTGTCCGTCCTGGGAAGACGATTTACAGGTGAAAAACGAGAGGCTTATAAACGTAGTGCCGGGATCCACTGATTTAAGCCCTAGGTTAGTTAAGAAAAAGAAGAGCAATCTTTTCCAACCAATTAGGACTCTGACAAAACGCGTTTTAAGTAAACATTAAGCGATAAATGCACGTTGCACGAGCCCAAAAACCTTGAGCCAAATACCCATTTCGAAACCTAAGCCCTGCCTTTCGTTCCCTGTAGCGAACAGAGAGTGGTTCAAAATCCCGGGTCAGTGCCTCGTCAGAATTACAGTTACGGCCACATCAGATAGTTCTTCGGTTCCCTCAGTTCCTTCAGCCAGACTCTCCGACATGTCAGACTCACCGAGAAATCGTGACGGGAACGAAACCCCGCCACCGGTAACCGATATGACACTGGAAGAAGCCATCCGGTCCTGTGAGGTTCACAAGAAACAGAAGGAGGATCAGCAGAATTTCGTGGTACTGCTTCTGAATGAACGGGATATAGAAGCTATCCCTCAACCAAACGGTACTTTCGTTCTAATCGAGAACAACGACCCTCCCCGATCAGCTCCTCAAACCTTCAACCAGGTTCCTCCCCCGTCAAACTACGAGAATCCTTCAAATCAAGGAAACAGCCGACCGAGGCTTCATATTGCCACCTCTCAAGGCACCCCCATCATATACGGCCAAGCCGGTTCTACCCCCATCACTCAATATAACCAGCGCAATGTTGGGCCATCTCAAACAGATCCCAACATCCTCCAGTATCCTCCCGGATTCAACCCGTTGCCTATACACGAACCTCAAAACACCGGGATGAAACCCTGATACAACCCAGAAAAGGCCCCCATATATCCACATATATCAAGCCTCCCACCTTCAATTACTGCTTCTTTAATAGCAGCACCCGGCCCCGAGCATCAAAGTCCACCACTGGACCCAACCCTGGCCTGGATGGTCGAACAAATGATGGACCTGAAAGCCAGAATGGGCAGCCCAAAGAAAGAAACGCTCAGATCTACAGATCCGGGAATGGTCACACCTCTCCCTACCAAGTTCAGAATACCAAAAATGGACAGATTCGACAGGACCGAATGCCCACACGGACACATGTTGACACCTACGTTCTCGGCATGAGAGCAAAAGGAGAGCAACCCTCCGGCAAATGGCCGACCATTTCCGGCCACACTCTCGAAGTTCGGCATTACGGTGGTTCCTAAGGGTCGAGCACGGAGATCGCCATGCGGGATCGGATCAGCAACATCTTCTGGAGCGGTACCGATCCAACCTAGAATGGGAGACAAGTCGTGAAGACTTAATCACCACGAGAAGCAGACGAGACGAAAGCGTTGGAGAATTCTACAAAAGGTGGAGTTGGAAACTCTCTGAAATCATGGAGCCACTCTCCAAAGATGAACATATGCGGATCTTCAAGTCCTGCTTGAGGCCGTGCATCAGAACACTTATCAGCCATCACTTCTTCCCGAATCTCCGAGCCATGGTCAATGCGGGCTCACAGTTTGAGAAGGACCTCAAAGAAAAGCTGGCTACAGTTCCGTCTTACAGATACAGATCAACAACTACATTCAATCTTGCACCGGCCCCCGACAAAGGGAAAGATACTTCTGTCAATTACATCCATCAAGGATAGCAGTCAAGCAACAGAAACCCAGCCCCGCAAAGCAACGACTCCCCGAAGAAGCAACCTTCCATATGCTTCGGCAAGCTGGATATGCCTTTGAGTAAAATGCTGGAAGGACTAATCAAAGAAGGCCTCCTCAAGCTTGTTTAAAACTACAAACCGAAACCTGCAGCCAATGCCGATAAAAACAAGTACTGCACCTTCCACCAATACCATGGGCACACAACTGACAAATGCCTGGGGTTACGGTATGAGATCCAGAATCTGATAGAAGAAGGAAGGTTGGAACGTCCCCGTGGACCTAATACAGTCAGAAACCCTTTTCCTAACAACAACAGTGTAAACTACATCGAGTGGGTGCCAAATAAGATTGCCGCAGAACCAGTTCCTTCGCCTCTTCCAGCCAAGTCCTCATCAGACGTCCACATCTGGTACGATGTGTGTGACTGCTCCGAATGCCTCGAATACGAGTTCCAGGACATGATCAGGGGCAATTCTCCCAGAAAGCAGAAGAAACAGTCTTCTCAGTAGAAATTGAAAGAAAGATACGAAGCCAGAGACACCAGCGTGGGTACATTCGAAGAGCCATCCGGGAAGTTCGACTATTATGCTCTACTCCAGCAAGTCTTCCCTTCCTCCAAGCAGCACAACTTCAGAATAGACAGGGGTGGGAAAGTTGAATTATCCTGCTGACACTAAAGCTCAGGCCTCAGGACACAATAAAATCTCAAATCTCGGCAACCTTGCTGCCAGCCAGAAGCCTAATCCCCCGCAGGATCAGCCAAGGTTTAACTTGCCCAACTTCAGAACACGGGCCGGCAAAGGAAAGTCTAAGCCAACTTGGCACTCGTACTCAATCAACGTGCTGACCAAGTGCAGCCACCATCACAAGCAACCTCAACACAATCTCGAGGCACCACCAAAACCTTTGCCTCTCAAGAGGAAGACATGAAATGGATGGATCGATGACTCTCCCTCTCCAGAAAGAGATCAGATCTACGATTCCAGACTATACGGCAGCATGCTCACCTTCTGTGACAAAGACCTACCAAAAAGGGTTACATGACACAACGAAGCTCTGCACATCACTGTTCGGCTCAACACTATCTCCGTCCCTGGAGTCCTGGTAGACAACGGATCAGTAGTCAACGTCCTTCCCCTCAGTATGATGCGAGCCTTACGCATCGATGAAGGCCATATGACCCCATCTGCCTGAACTATCAAAGCATACGACAACACATCTTGTCCCATCCTAGGAACGGTGACTCTGGAGCTCTGGCTCAAAACCCAAATGGTGCCAGTAAAGTTCCACGTGATGGACATTTCGTCCGAATTTACAGCCCTGCTGGGACGCCCATGGCTACACCACATGAAGGCCATAGCCTCTACTCTCCATCAGTGTGTCAAGTTCATAAACCAAAAAGGAGATCTCGAGGTCATTAGAGGAGACAGTTTCCTCATAGGTAACGAAGCCGAAATGCCAACTAAGCATGCCCGCAGCCATGTACATGTGCTACCTCCTGCAAACTGACAAAGGGACAACCGAGGCAAATCTCATCAGAATCCCTCAAAGTCCAGAGGTGCTAACTACATCAACGCCCTCGAGCAGGAGGATCCTGAAGCAGTCAGATTTATCAAGTTCAACTGCCATTTTCGAGACTTGGATCCAGAATGGAAAGAAACCTTGGACACCGCAATGATACAGGGACACAAACCCCCCCCCATCTCTGATCGAAAGTTCGTCAGCATCCTTCGAGTAAACTCTCTGGCCACACCAGATGAAGAAATCTTCATAATAAAGGTCAACAGACACCGATACACTCGTGAAGAATGCATGGTAGTCGTCTGGGTTGTCTTACACATGAAATTTCCCACCGAGCCCCTCTGCTCAAGCAGAGGACATAAAGTTTTTTTAGCAGTACCAGCTTCACAACAGGGCATGAGACATCCTTTGATCTGGGTTGAACCGTCAGGCGGCAACGAATCAGAACTCTCCGGAGTAGAAGACGTGGCAGATCCGCAGGAAGATCCTTACATACACGTGCTCAGTTTGCGGATGACACCAGTTTCGACGAGGTCACCTACGATGAAGGCTCAAATACCATGGAAATCGTCAAACTTAATGTCCAGTACAGATAGTTATTCGGCGAATGGAAGCAAATGGTGGACATGACCAAGAATCCTTCTGATCATGTAACCGATGACGACTTCTTCAACATCATTTTCTCCAGATATCCCGACGAGACCAAGGATCCATTCCTTATTGTCAGATTATGTGATGCGGAAGTTGCCCTCGACGATTGCCTAATTATGGTAAACGAGGTCCTTGCCATGAGAGCTCAAGGCTCATCATCATTTCCAGTTATCAGTCCCAGTGGCAACCGGCCCATGCCGTCAGTCAAACTCACAGTCAAGAGCGCCGCTAAGGCCGAAGGCATCAACAAAGGAGACAAAACTCCTCATCTTGCTACAAGTCAGATCAGCCTCGAGAACGCCTCCAGCAGCCACCCTGAGAACATCTACGAAAGTGCTCCCAGTGAGACAGATCAAGCTTTCGAAGAATGGAACTATCACCTCAGCATCAACATGTTCAAGTTCAACCCTATTCCCGGCCATCACGGCCACGGATCCAGACATCCCGCCAGCAAGCTACTGGCACTGATAGATTTTTCTCTCGAACGAGATCACGAGACCATCAACATCGCGCACCTATGGAGACTGCTTAACGCTTGCGAGAAAAGCTCTCCTAGAACTGGCTGCACAAGAAAATCACCTCGGGGGTGAAAACAAAGCTCATAAGACTCACAGGGACCAAACCCTTAAAGCGTCACAAGCAGCTTCGGACAGAAAACTAGAGGCTACTCTAGACCAATTCGACCTCAAAGGTTTTGCCCATGGCAACTTCCTAGATTACCATCGCTTCTCAACAAAACCCCTCTGGCAAGGGAGGGCGGTCAACGGTCCAAACGACCTAGGAGATGGAATGGAACAACACAAAGAATACCTAGCCCAGCAGTATGAGGATTACAAGCGCTTATCTCTCCGAGAGAAGCAAGCCCTTTGTGAAAGAGACGGCGAAGACGATGAAGTTATTCTCTTCCAAGCCGATCATGAAGTCAACAAAACTGGAATCCCAAGGGTCCTGGGAGGATGGGAATGGATCATTTCCGTTCTCAAGATAAAAGGCCAACTGAAGGAGGAAGGTCTATTCAAAACAAAGAGAAAGATGGAAATACATCTCCAACAACTGCTCAGGGAGATTCCACAGACTACAACATTCGTTTATAGAAACGACCAACTAGGACAAAAGCCAGTCACATGGGAAGACGTTCGGGAAGCCATGTACTCACCTTCCGACATACCCGCCACTCAGTTAAAGAACAGAGAAAACTCTCCCCGATAGAAGTTTATCTAGACTGCCACATATGGTTCAAAGAAGCGTTGGATATTCTCACATGGGAAGAAACGCAAGCGCTAGCTCTCGACGAAGGCTCGGCTACAAGAGAACGGATTTGGGCTAAAAGCGGAGGAAAGTTAGCAAACCATGACTACTGCTTATCTCAACTCAAGAATGCCCTGAGCCTGCTCAGCAAGAAGGAGAAAAATGCAGTATACCATGAAGAGATCAGAGAAACAGTTTGCATGAACCAAGAACTCTAGCCTCCGGAGGGTCAACAAGACACAGTTCAGTCCTAGCAACCACTGCTGCGCACTGACATTCGAACAACTGCGGCGAACCATAGGCTCCCTCCCTGCAGAGGCACCTAAACCAGTATCTTGGGACAGAATCTGGAAAGCTGCTGAAGCCCCCGGGAAGACATCAACAGTCAATGAATTGAGAGAGGACATATGGCCCTGTGCTTCGAAAAATCCTCCACTGACTATGGCTTAACTCAAAGCAACATGTTCAAAGGGGACCAAGCCTGACGTCAACGTTCTGATCCGATCTGGTCAAATCCATGTGCTACCACCCAAGGCCACCAAAAAGCCAACAGAGCCAGAATCGCAACCTGGTCTGCCCGAAGAAATAAGTTCCGAAAAGGGGGACCCGATCCTTACTCAGCATACTGCCCCGCAGCAATAGGATCCGTAGTGGACAGATAATCCACGAACTCATCAAAGCCAGAGTACGAGAAGTGATGGCCCCACGCCTGTGCTCTTGAAGACTCCCGAGGCTCGTATCCCAAATACGAGGAATGGCGATCCCCAAATCCAGCAGTCTAACCAGAGAACTGGCTAAAGCCCCTCCCATTATCTATACCACCAGCCGTGGAAGCAGATGAGTCTCTCGCAACAAACGACCAGGAAGGCATCGGCTCATGAACAGTCGCACTCCTCCGAGAACTTCACCGTAGGAAGTAAACAAGCCTTCTGGCGAAACCTGTCATCCTATCCAGACGTCTGACAGCCTGATCGTAGGTGCGGCCAGAAACCTGTAAACCAGGAAAGCCATCAAAAGACAGACAGTATAACACAGATGCAACATTTGCAGAATGCTACTACAAGAACATTAAAGTAACAAAATACTCACCGAAGCACTGGGTTCAACTCTGTATTGAGGCCTCGCCTGCTCCAGGATGGGAATAGTCAACCGCCTGCGAGAACCTCCAACGCCCTCGAATGCCAAGCGAGTGCATGGGAGCGGATAATCTCTGGGATGCGCAGGGTCCTCACCCTCTCTGCCCATCACCTGTGGGCTCCCCAGCCTCATCCTCTGAAAGATGTCGTAGTCAGCATCCTCAATGATGTTCTTAACATGAGGCACTCCCTGCCTGTACCGCTGTAACTCCTCCCTAGCTATGGATATAGAAAATAGCATGTGAAGAGGCGGATCCCTCGGAGCCAAGGGACCAGATCCTGGAGCATACTGGCAAGACACCCTCTCGCCAAGATACATGACATCACAGTGAAGCCCCACTAGCAGCTTCCGCTGACTTATCACCTCCCTAGCAACAGTCATAACAGCCTGATCAAACCGGCTTCACCAAGTCAAGTTGATCCTCGGTGAAAAGTTTCGGTCCAGAGCCAAAGACACCTTCTTATAAGTCACACGGGTACTCTCCCTTGACTTCACAGGCTCCCTAGCCATCTTCTGCCAAGTCAACATGGCCGGAAACAAAGGAGCATATGCCTCCCTGATGGTCCATCGATGTGGGTGAAACACCTCAAACCACCACACCTGTAAAATGCCAGGAAAGTTATGTTAGTTACAAAGAAGATACAAACAAGTACAAGCGAGACAAGGAAGAGAAAAAGAAGGAGACTCAAATCTAGCACAAACTGAAAGCAACAGAACGAGTTGTCCTCCCCCCGGAACACCTGTCCAAGGCGAAGAAAAGCTCGAACAGAACAGCTTCTCCCCAGACAAACCCTCTCACGGCCTCCAGATCAATCAGGGATCCAAGCAAAGCAAACTCACACGTCGTGTCAGCATTGGGAAAAAGGGTTGCTGACAGAGCAAACCACAAAAACCCCCGACCCAAACAATCAGCTGTCATCCTGTCGGAGCCAGCCAGATACTCATCTATCCCCCTCCTTAAATGTGCCTCTATCGGTCTGTACCGAATACCAAGGCCCCTGGCATCCGTAATGTCAAAACCAAGCAGTCCCGACAGCTGTTCCATGGTAAAATCATCAAACCACTCTATGGTAGGGCTGAACAAAAAAACCAATGGACCGGATCGGACCGATAGAACCGGACCGGACCAATGAAAACCGGACCAATCCAATAGAATTGGTTTGGTTCTGGTCCCAAATTTATATGGAACCGATTATTTGGGTTGGTCCTGGTTTTTGAAAAAATATATATGGTCCTGGATTGAAGCCGGACCGGACCGATTATGTATATTATGTATATATATATATATATATATATATATATATATATATATATATATATATATATATATATATATATAAATTCATAATTTCAAATTCCTATTTTCCAAAAAAAATAAAATAATTTTGCAGTGACCTTATCCTTCCAGCGACATTACAAGTTTACAAAAACCCTATATTTAGAAAAATAAAATAATTTGAACTTTGTTTATGTAATCGTCCTATATTTTGGTTTAATGAAAAAATAGTTGTTGCATGTTTTATCTTTAAAAAAAATATATAGTAATGTAACTTATGGAACCGATGGAACCGGACATGGACCGAACCATTGGAACCGGACCAATGTGATCGGTCCTGTAATGTAATGGTCTGGTCCTGGTCCTGAATTTAGGCAGAACCGAACAATTGGTCTGGTCCTATTTTTTTGAAATTTTGATAAAATCCGGATCAATCCAGATCGTGAACACCCCTACTCTATGGGATTGCCTCGAAACGACAACCCGATAATCGCAGCAAAGTCCGTGGGAGTCACTGATGCCTCCTCCCACCTGAAGTGAAATGTGTGGGTCGTATCCCACCAATACTCGCTCAAAGCGACATGGAGCACCTTGACCCTCTGTGTCAAAGCCACAACAGCCACCACACTGATAAAGCCTCCCAGACCAGAGTCAATCACAAACTGCCGTGGACTCCTCTCCCCATCACAAGCCACGTCTGGGAACATTTCCCATAGCTCACGGACAGCCTCAACATCTCCCCTACTCTTGGTAGTGGACACATCAACCGACCCTCGCCCCTGCAGGTAAACACAGCAAAGGTATGTTACTACAGGATAACATACACAAAATGCACATGCACATGTCAAAATCACAAAAACATATCAACACAAAGATATAGTTCAATCACTTCCCTAAAATATTTCCATCCCAGTCAGAGTCTTAACGGTTCAAGTTTCAAAATCTCGTTCATTAACGGTTCATTTCCCTAAAATATTTTCGTCCCAGTCGGAGTATTAACGGTTCATTTCCCTAAAATATTTCCATCTCAGTCGGAATATTAACGGTTTATTTCCCTAAAATATTTCCGTCCCAGTCGGAGTATTAACGGTTCAAGTTTCAAAATCCCATTCATTAACTGTTTATTTCCTTAAAATATTTCCATCCCAGTCGGAGTTTTAACGGTTCGAAATCCCAAAACGTGAAAGTCATTTCGAAAAACCTGTCAAACCCGGAACTTTCAATTCATTTCAGAAAAACCCGTCTAACCCGGAACTTTCAAAACATTTCGAAAAAACCGTCAAATCGGGAACTTTCAAAACATTTCGACAAACCCGAAACTTTCAAACCATTTTGAAAAACCCGTCAAACCCGGAACTTTCAAAACATTCCGAAAAACCCATCAAACCTGAAACTTTCAAAATCGTGTTGAAAAACCCGTCAAACTCGGAACTTTCAAACATTTTCAAAATTACTCCGTCCCAAATTAAACTCAATTTAATTTTGGAAAACACCCCTAGAAATGGAATTTTTCTACCAAAATTTCTACGTTGTCTACCCATAACGTCAATTGCACTTAGCTAAAGTCAATTCCGACAAAAGGGCATCGCAAGGTCAAAAGCCCCAAAACGGGCATCAAGAACCCTAACTCAATTCAAATCAAAATTCCCAAATTTCAAGAATGCAAATTCTAAAATTCAAAGGAATTTAGAGGATACTTACCTTCCTCGCTAGCCCCTCCTTGGATTTATGGCTATCCCGAGCTTTGTAAAACTCGGTCGGATCCATAGGAAGAGTGGTCGTTCGCACCGTCCTCTTAAGCCTCTTCCTCTCTCTGTCGGTCCTTCTATGTCAACCCCTCCGGATCATTACAATTCGTTAAAAGTTAATCGAAATCTGTTAATTGGCCCTTTCCAAGTTAACCGGAATCTGTTAACTCCCCCTTTTCGAGTCAACAAGACTTCCCAGGACTGCCCCGTGCATCCAAATTTCAAAGTGTACTTAACACACATTATCACACGTAAAAGTACCACTTTCCTCAAAATAAGCAATTTTTGGAACTTTTCGGGGCTGTTTCGGACATTTTCTCTAACAGTTATTTAGAAAACAGTCAAAATCGGGATTAACGGGACAAAAACCCTATCTTGGTGACTCACAGGGACACGTGGCACACATGCACTTCTTCCCAAATCAACATCAATCAAATTCGAGGGTGAAAAGACCAAAATACCCCTGAAATTGAAGGTTAGGCCGTCCGGCCTGTTCTTCATGAAAAACCAGAATCCTCAACCAAGCCCAGCAATTTCCAAAATATCCAAAGACCCCTCAAATTGAAGGTAAGGTCGTCCGACCTGTTCTTCAAATTTACCCCCTATAAATACAGAGGCTGTCATTCAGTAAAAGGGGTGAAAAATATTAATCTTTGTCAAAAACCTCACGGTTCCAGCCAACCAAACACCTCCCTGAGCTCCAGAAATGCCTCAATTTGAATGAAAACCACGTTTTCCAACCAAACACGAGTCAAACACTTCCGAAATACCTTCCAAACACCAAATTGTATCCCGTATACGTCCTCTCGAGCAAAAGAGTCAATACCTAGCAATTGGTAACATACACCCTCTCTCTAAACTCCATTTTGTCTCAATTTATGCATCATATGCTACTTTCAATCAGGTCAAAATTCTCAAAATGTAGACGTAACGCCGTCCACGGGACTTGATACATTTTAGTTTTTAATCATCTTCTCTCCTGTAAGAGAAGTAATTTCGGGTTAAAACGGCGTTCAAGTCCCGTTTTTTACTTTTCTGTCATTTACCGTTCGGATCGTTCGATCCGTTGATTCGCATTTTTGCCATCCGAACCGTTTGATTGTCATTTACAAGTTCGGATCGTTTGATCCATGCATCGATATTGCTATTTACTTTACGCACCTTTACAAATCCGAGTCATTTGGCTCGTCGATCGCATTTTTACCATCCAGATTCCTTCGATCTGTGGATACCGCATTTCAATACTGTCATTTACAAGTCTAAGCTGTTTGGTTTGTTGATAGTATTTACTTACAAATGTCCGAGTCACAAAATGACTCGTTGATCGCATCTCATTTACTACCATTTTCCTAAAATTGGTAACATCGTAATGCCCGATTCAAAACCGAAAGTTCATCATTCGACTCCTTTTCAAAACCCCTCAAAATCGACGTTTATCATTCGAACGCTCATTTCCAACCTAAAATCGACGTTTGTCATTCAAACGCTCTTTTCAAACTCAAAATCGACGTTTGTCATTCAAACGCTCTTTTCAAACTCAAAACTGACGTTTGTCATTCAAACGCTCTTTTTACCAAAATCAACGTTTGTCATTCAAACCAAGATTAAAGCTTGTCATTCAAGCTCATTTTCTAAAGCAACATGAACACACACACACACATACACTTTTCGAGAAAGGTAGAAAGACTCGTCATACGAGGCGCTTTGGGTGATCTCAATATACTCTACCCGAAACGTAACGTGACCTCCGAACCTAACAATCTCTGTTCAAAAAAGCCTTTTCCCAAGTTTTGGCTACCAATCAAAACGAACCCTTTTTCAAAGCCTTTTCCTAAGCTTTGGCTACCAATCAAAATGACCTCTTTTTTCAAACCAGCCTTTTTTAAAGTTTAGGCTCATAATACAAAACGGCGTGGCGACTCCTCTCTTTTCAATGAGGTCCCAATTGCGAAAGCCGCTCGCCACGTTCCCGTGCGCGATCCGGGTAATTTCAATCGTATATACTAAATACGCTGTATATACTAATATATGAGGCGTATATATTGTTATTATTTGCGGCGGATATTGTATACCGCCGTATATATTAACAATATATACGGCGGATATTGTATACCGCTGTATATATTATTACTATTTACGGAGGATATTGTATACCGCTGTATATAGTTAGTTATATACGGCGGATACCTGGAGGCGCCGTATATAACTAACTATATACGGCGGCCCCGTGTTGCCCGCCGTAAATAACTGCCGTAAATATATAACTTTCTTGTAGTGCGTATTCATTAGCTAATTAGCTACTGAATTCAAGTGTATTTTGAACATTACACTTGAATTCATCAAATACACATGAATTCAGTAACTATGAAGCTACAGAATAAATGTGCAATTATCAAAATACACATGAATTTATTAGCCAAGTGGCTAATGAATACAAATGTAATGTGTTCAAAATAAATATGGATTCAGAAGCTAACTAGTTACTGAATCTATATGAATGTTCAAAATTCACATGGATTCAGTAGCAAACTAGTTACTGAATGCAATATTCAAAATACATATGAATTTAGTAGCTAACTAATTACTGAATCCATGTGTATTTGAATACACATGGATTTAGTAGCTAAGTAGCTACTGAATTCAAGTACAATATTCAAAAATACACACGGATTCATTAACTAACTAGCTACCGAATCCATGTGAAATGTATAAAATAAATATGAATTCAGTAAATAACTGGATACTGAATCCATGTGAAATGATCAAAATATACATGGATTCAATAGCTAACTAGTTAATGAATGCAATGTTCAAAATACATATGGATTCAGTAGCTACTGAATACAAGTGTATTGTTAAAAAACACATGGGTTCAGTAGATAACTAGCCACTGAATCCATGTGCAATGTTAAAAAATACACATGATTTCAGTAGCTAATTAGCTACTGAATCTAAGTATAATGTTAAAAAAACTCATAAACTCAATAGTTAATTAGCTAATGAAGAGATCTGCATTTTAAATTTTTATTGTTATTCAACATTTTTTTTCAAAGCCCTATCTTCAGGGACATAGTTTGATTAGTCTCGTCAAGACAAGAAAAACAATATTCTAAAAAAAAATCGTCTTATAAATATTGAGATATTTAATTTTGAAATTTGAAAAAAATTTGGACGATGAAGGTTTGATTTGAGCACCCTCCTATTAGGGTCATATAAATGATTTTGATTATTTGATGCGTATATATATATACGTTTCATGATTATATAATTGAATTTACCATAACAAATGTTAGTTCTTTTCCTCTTTCCTTTGGGAGTCTCATACTGAAAGTTTCGTGTAGCTAGGAAACCTAGTCAACTCAACAGAATACAGATGTGAGTATTAAAACATGAAGAACAAATATGAATTATTTTCCAAAATTCTCTAAAGCCGTGTCTTCTCTTTGTGCTGATCACTTGTATTTATATGCACATTGAGAAGATTTTCACGAATTCAACACCTTTCCTTATGTGAGTTTTCAATTCCTACAAGGAAACATAAAGCATACTCACAAGGAAAGAGATTTTGTTAGTAGGTTAGTCCTAATATAAATATATGTACATAAATAAAAGATATTTACATATTTACAATGTCGTTTTCATAATAGGACAATTATAAATCTTTCCATGAAAGTCATAAAATCCACTTACCAAATATATCAATTTGATTCAAAATAGGAAACAAATTGTTTCCTAAAAACTCACTATTTCAATCTCCTCCTATGATTTGATTACTATGATTTGATTAATATGATCAACATTTTCAGATTCAAAAACTCCCCCTGAATGGATGTGTGTGCAGATGTGTCAACACATCCACACAAAACTGCATAGAACAAGTTAGAACTAAAAATTGCAGTTCAACAAATATAGATTAAAGCAACAATTCAGCAAAAGTAATTAGGGATTACAGATCAAAGTTTAAAACTAACAAATATCAAAAGCAAAGTAGAAATTGTTTATGAGAACCACCAGAACATAGAAATAAACTAAACTCCCCCTGAGTTTTACAATTCCCAGCTTTTCCATGAGGAGTCAGCAGCAGCTGCAAACACAGAATCATCATTATTACCAGCAACACCAGATTCATCTCCCCCTTTTTACTAGAAAGTGTAGAGTGTCATCTCAGGAGTCTAGCTTTTAGATCTTTGAGATTATTGGCATGAGATTGGGAGGCATTCATTTGAATATTCAAAGTTGTGGTGAGATATTCAGCAACAGCAATCTCAGCATCAAGATCTTTCATTTAAGCTTCAAAGGAGTTCACAGATGTGTGGCTGGATGTGCCCACATCTTGCATTGAAATTTCTGGAACAACTCCAAAAGGGAGATCAACAAATCTTTGCTTTGCATCCAGCAGGGTTTTGGTCTCTGTAAACAAATCAAATTTACCCACTCTAACTTCACCTTTTTCTGGTTTCACTCCTTGGGCAATTAAAATTTGAGAGATGAGAGAAGGGTAAGGAAGGGACCATTTCTTAGAAGAGGATTCACAATGCCCACAAATCTTCCTAAAGATAAAATCTCCAAAGTTGATATTTTTCTTGGCACCCAACCTGTAGAGTAAATCAGCTTGCACCCTAGTCACAGATGTCTTATTGTTGGAGGGGCAGACGTTGGCAGTTAAAATACAGTGGAGAAAGCAATAAAATGAGGTAAGAGAACCACTTCCTAGATCCTTAGGCTTAATGGGCTAAGCAGTTAGCTTCCCATGAGTAAGAGTGGATACAAGTTATTCCTCAGAAACATCACAAGACTGATCATACCCTTCTTCTAATCCTAGAAAATCATTGATGACAAATGGAAAGAAATGAATGAATTTTCCCCTGACATACACAATGTTGAACAAAGGGGAAGAAGGTTTGTCCAATCCTTTAGAAAGGTTTGCATAAAACTCACGCACAAGCTTAGGAAAGAAGGGAATTGGATGATCAACAGTAAAAAACAAACCTCTCTCTTCAAAAAGTTTATCTATTCCCAATTTGGAAGATGTGCATTTGGATGTGTACACATCTGCTGGCACATCCTTTTGAGCCCACGGCTCCTTTTCAGATTCAGCTTCAGAATCAGCTTGATTGTCAATTGTTTGGTCCTCTTTCTCTTGATCAAGTTCATCACGACCTAGCTTGAAGTTTTCATCTGATGCAATGTCATCAGAATCATAGCTATCTTCAGATTTCTCCTCTTCCAAAATAGGTGCAAGCCCAGCTTCAGCAACTTTCTTCTTCCCTTTCAGTTTTATGAGCAAGTTGGCCAGTGGTTCCTCATCCTTGTCAGTTTGAGGGGCTGCACTTGATTGGGCACTTGGCTTCCAGGCCCTTGTCAGCTGAGGCACTTCTTCTTCCTCTTCTTCATCACAGGAGATAGCTGTGGTTGGTTTTCCACCAGGTTTCTTTAATTTTTTTGCTTTATCAGCCTCAGACAACTTTCTTACCCTGTGAGATCTTCTCACATTCCTAGGGGGTGCAGGTTTGACAAGGTTCCCCTTTGGTTTGGAAGTAGGTAGCTTCCTTTTCTTAGTGAGGGAAGTGACCAATGTAGGAGTAGGGGCCACGACAGGGGGAACCTCAATAGGTTGAGAAACAGGAGATGAGGGATGAGTAGGATTTATTGGAAATGAGGGAGTAATGGTTGGTTCCAATGGTGTAGGGTTGGCAGATGGGGGTACCTCCATTAATGAATTGGATAAAGGAGATGAAGGGGGAACCTCGACGAGAAAACTAGGTTTAGTTGTTTGATCAGGAACGGGTTTATCAGCCATTGCTACAGAAATTGTTTATACATCAAGCACATCTTCATCGCGAACTTCATGTTAGGGTCCATTGATTCTGCAAAGACAGTTAATTCGAACAGAGAGAGAAATAAATATAGTGCGTGCGTGTATGTGTGAGAGAGAATTACGAGGGTAGAAGGCAAGAATTAACGAGGGTTTAAGGGGATGTGACGGATGTGAGGCCACATAAATACTTACAGCTTCCCCTTTCCTACTCAAATAAGGAATTCTTCCTCGAAAAGGACTCAGGCAAAACAGAAATAACAGAAAGAGTCCACAACGGCTATAAAACCCTTGAGATCCCATACTCAACAAATCACATAAAAATAGGGATTAAGCTTTATCAAAATATTGCATACCTTTTATGGTAACAAGAAATAACTTCAGCCATATCTTTTCCACAGAATCCCTTTGAAATTGTCCTTCCTTTTCCAATGAGGATTGATACACACCTTTCTTTTTCATGAAGGATATTGGAAAACAAAAACATGTTAAAACAAAGAATAAATTAAGAATGAAAATTAACTAACTAGCATATTTACAAAGCACCCTATATGTTCTAATATGCAGTATGTCTAGCATGATGCAACACACAGGTGAAGGAAAAATCTCAGTTTCAGATGTGGCATAGGATGTGAGTCACATTTGAGGACACGTTTAGATCACAAAAAGTCAATGAGCAATAATCTAATCTGCACAGCCTCTAGGATGCATCCACCCATTTTTTATTGTGGATATTTTTATTTTGAGTTGCTTTCACTTTTCTTATTTCCCAAAGATAGCCCTTTTTTCCAATGATCTTTTCAAGTTTGATTTCAAACTTTCTCTTGAGAATTACTCGATCACAATGGTTTGGCTTCATACAAATGGGAGAAGCAGTTATTTCTCATTGTTTTAAGGCACACACTGTGAGATATCTAAGAAGATTATATCAAGTTATCAAAAGACAACATGAACAAGAAATGCCCACAATTAGGTGATCAAAAAATGTCAAAAGATGTAAACTCACAAGTGACCATACTGAGATATCTCGTGCAAATGCATTATATTTTTTTGTTAGATAAATATACAGATGTGTCAGTGCATGTATGCACATTTGTGCTCACATCCTCAAATATCACACAAGCCAAGAGACTTCCTCAAGGAGGAAAATCTCTCCAAATCTAATGCCTTTGTAAATATATCAGCCAATTGATTTTCAGTCCCAACAAATTTCAGACACACAGTTTTTGTTCTACAAGATCCCTAATGAAATGGTGTCTAATATTAATGTTTTTTGTTCTAGAATGTTGAACAGAGTTTTTAGATATGTCTAAGGCACTTTTGTTATCACAAAAAGCAGTCAAGATTTTACTATTTAACCCATAATCTTTTAGCATTTGATTCATCCACAGCAGTTGTGTGCAACAACTTCTAAGGGCTACATATTCAGCCTCTGCAGTGGATAAGGATACACAATTTTACTTTCTACTATACCAAGAAACAAGGTTGTTCCCTAGGTAGAAGCATTCACCAGTAGTACTCTTCCTATCATCACAATTTCCAGCCCAATCTGAGTCAGTGTATGTAACAACCCTAAAAATATATATATACTATTTATTTATTAAATATTATTTCCTTTAATTAAGTATATTAGTTATTTAATTAATTATTTATGTCTATTTATTTTCCTAGAGGGACTAGGATTATGTGGGCTTAGTATATTCAACTTGGTTGCCTAAATTGGGTTTCCTACTTGGACTTGGGTTAAGATGGGTTGGGTTTAGGGAAACCACAATGTAATTATATTTCATAAATCTTGAGGCTTTTGGGTTCTTAAACTGATGAAAGCCTTTTCAATTGTTATAACGGCAAGAGGGATTTAGGAAGGTGCCGCATATATTAGAAATAGATAGAGGGCCACGGCAAGGGAGTAAACATCAAAGTAGAAATTGAGAAAATAGAAGAGAGGGAGGCGGCAGTCAGGAGAGAGAGTAGAGATCGTGAGACAGAGAGAGAAAGGCAGAGGAGATGAGGCTTAAAGAAGAAAAAGGGAGAAGCCAAGCTGGACCTTGAGACAAGCAACCAAACCAAGTGAGTATCTGTTTCGTTCTAAATTACTGTTCTTGAATTTAGAAAAAAAACTTAGAAGAAACCCTAGAAAATTCTTGAGATTAATTAGGGTTGTTTTTTTTATATTAAGGATTAATTAAAAATGTTCCAATGATATTTTGATAAAAGATTATTAATTGAAAGCCTAATATTGATTAAGGTTTTGAGTATGTAATCAAGGGTTTTTGACCTAAAATATACATACTAGGCTTGGAGATGAAACTAAGGTGTTGGTGTGTGTCGTGTGTGTGTTTCTGCATGCTGTGTGTGTGCGTGTATGTGTACTGTGTGTGTGTGTGTGTGTTTCTGCAATGCTGGTGTGTGTGCAGAAGTGTGTATGTGTGTGTGTGTGTGTTAAGATTAGTGTGTGTTTATGTGTGCAAAATTTGGTGAAAATAGTGTGTGTGGCTAAATTAAAGAGGATTATAAAAGGGTTTAGAACCTAGAAACCCTAGGTATGAATTGGAAAACATAAAGGAGGTTAAATGTTAATCTTTAAAGGATTTAGAGTAGAATAACTCATAGGTTAACAAGATTAAGAGAAATAGTTTGGGTTAAGTAAATGTGTATTACTTGTACTCTAAGTTATGCCTTGCATGATTGTAGATTCGTGCGGTGATATATGCTAGGAGCGTGCATCAATCGAGGTAAGGGATTACGCTCTTTAGTATTTGAGGTATCCTTTTTTAAGATAGGATTCCATAAATTGTATTTGTTTACTACCAATGTGGCCGGTAGTTTTGTTTCTATATATTCCTTTGATTGAGCGTTTGTTGGAATGTTCCTACCCTTGATATGTGTTATTCAAAGGGTATCCATGAAAACTGGATTTGTTAATGTGTTCTTGTATCTATGAACATGATATGTGGAATTTGCTATATCTATTTAAACTCGTGATGTAGCTAGTTTTGTCTGATTGAAAAAGACTTAGCAAGAATTAGTCTGATTAAAAAGGACTTTATGAGAATTAGTCTAATCCCTGAAAAGGACTTAGATGCTTATACACTACTTGATGAAGTAGTTGACTATCATGATATGTCGGGATAAGGGAGCGCCCTGAACAGTCTTGGAGTCTCTTATTCAAGGATCACCCTGAAAAGGTGTATCAAAGTCACCCTGAAAAGGGGTAACGTTACGTTGGAATTGACGGACTTGTGTGAATACAGTCTTCATTATATATATTTTTGTGATAGTGCCACAAATTGTTATTTGAAAAGTATCTTTCGTTATTGTACTCGTACCTGTACTTTAATTGATATAGCTATCATATCGTTGAATAATTCGATTGGTTCGTTCTTTCGGTCATCTTTCCTTAGTACCCGGAGAGATTCCGTATGAACTTACTGAGCATTGTTCGCTCACCCCTTTCTTATAATTTCCCTCCCAGGTAATCAAAAGGAGGAGAGGATCGGTCACATGGATGGCGGCACGGATATTGAGGAATTAGAATTATGTTTTAAAAAAACTTTAAGTATTGAGCTAGTGAGATGTACTAGCCGTTGAATTTTGAATATTAGTTATTATGTTTTGATTATATTAGGGTAAGGGTTGTCGATTGAGATGCCCTCTTAAGGACTATTATCTATGTTTTGAGATTATTATTGTTATTATGAATTATGGAATTTGGGGTCGTTACAGTTGGTATTAAAGCTTTGGCTTTAGGTCACATGGGAGATTTTAGATGATAAGACTATTGGAAGAGAGTAGTACTTAACCATGATTGGGCCTAACTAGAACCTTCTATATTTGGAAACCTTCCATATTTGAGAATTTACTAATTAAGGAAACTTGTTATTTTGAGGAACTTTCTATTTTCGGAAACTTTCTATTTTGGGAAACTTACTAATTTAGGAAAGAACTTAGAATAAGATTCCTTTGGAAGTATAACATGATTCTTCGAGTAATCTGAAGAACTACTCTTAAGTTTGAACATAAATTGTGATTGATGTTGAAACTTATATAAATACCAATAGTAGTCATGTTTTAAATGTAGGAAATGGCGAGAGATAGTAAAGCTTGAATGATGAACTGGAGGCGTAAGTCCCTGAGAGCGCAGTCAATCAAAGGGTATGCATTAAGGATTAAGAGGCTTAGCAATGCTTTAAAAGAGGCAAAGGAAGATTTGGTTAGGGAAGAGGAGTACCGTAAGGAAATTATAGGGCAAGCAGATCAGTGGTATTTTGAGTTTCGGGATTTGAGGGCCACTATGCTAGTGACCGGAGTGCCAAATGAAGGCAATCTAGTGAATGAAAATACTATAGAAGAAATAGCTGAGGAGATGATGGGGAGTGAAGCTGCTCCAATTGAAATTGATGATGATGAGCCTCTAGTGACACCTGAGTGTAGGACCCGAGGAAGACCAAAGGGATCCAAGAACAAAGTGAGAATGTCAAGTGGAAGACCTAGGGGAAGACCTAGGAAGAGTGCAACTCCGTGAATAAATTTGGGAATCTATTTGGTTGCTTCTAGGAGAATGAGTGATAATTTAGTTCAGTTATTCGCATTATAAGGATGTTATTGTTTTAAATTGAAATCTTCTTTTATGAAATAAAGTTAGTTTATATTTTGTGGCATGCTATTTTGAATTGAAATTTATTCTCTAGTGTTAAATTGATATGTTAACTGGAACAGAGAAAGATTTGTCAATTGAAACGACCAATGAGAATAGAAATCGGCTTATTGAAACGGCCAAGTGTGAATATGAGTTGGTCTATTGAAATGACCTACGTGAAAAGTGATCATAGTCTATTGAAATGACTTATGAGTTGAATTGGGGTCTATTGAAACGACCAATGGGCTAATGAAATGACCTCTGAATGTGATCTATTGAAATGATCTATGTATGTGAGATCAGTCTACTGAACGATCGATGGTCTAATGAATGGACCAGTTATATGATGGAAGTCTATTGAGATGACCTATTTTAGATAAATGCTATAGAAGTAGCGAGTATGAGCACTAATAGTATTAACGTGAATAGTAATGAGTCATTTCGTAATATGGATGAATATTATGTTATCGTCCTCAGATGTCGAGGAACAACCAAAGCAACGCCGGTGCTAACGATGGACGAAACAACCAGGAGCAACAAAATCAAGACCTGGCGAACCTCCTACAAACTCTGAACCAGACAGTAGCAAGTCTCTGTCAGATAATAGTAACCTTGGTTTAGCCGTAGTCGTAAGCGCAACCAGTGCTGGACAGAGCAAGGATTGGGGAGGAAATGATGAGTGTAACCAAGGGGTATGCTGGAAGTTGGAACCGGGATGGAACCAATAACAAAAGGAAGGCCACAGACGAGAACCGCGAAAAGGAAGTTACTAGTAATAAGTATCAGAACAGAAACTACGGTAACCGCAGAAATAGGGATCGAAGTGCTGCTCAAAGTAGAGGATCAGACGATAAGTGTCAAGTATGCGAAGGGAAACACAAGACAGAGGAATGCTGGTACAAAGGCAAGAAATGCTTTAATTGTGACAAGGTAGGACATCTGCAGTGGAAGTGCCCGGAGCGTAAGAAGGCTAGGGTTATTCAAGAAGCCAAGACTGATAAGGACAACGACGGAGGTCATGAACATGTGCTTACCATGACTGCTAGCGACGCAAAGGCCACCAATGATTTTTTTGCAGTACGCTCCAATTTTATAATTGTAGTGTGTATACATTAATCGACTTTGGTGCTACACATTCTGTTATTAGTACTCGCTTAGCGAAACACATGAAATTGAAACCTAAGGCGTTAGCAATATCTTTGGTGATAGATACTTCGACTAGAGGTTCAAAACCTATCTCATCTGCTTATAAGATGTGTCCTTTGAAAATAGGAGATAGAGGACATGGGGTTGATCTCATTGAATTGGAAATGAACAAATTTGACATTATCTTGGGGATGGATTGGTTAGTTGCTTACCATGCTAAGGTAGACTGCTTTAGGAAGGAAGTATATTTCAGATTGCAATCTGGAGAAGAGTGTTATTTTCAAGGATCAGAATCGAGAATCCGATCGGGTCTTATTTCGGTAATGAAGGATCGGAAGGTGTTAAGAAAAGGAGGTGAAGGGTTCTTGGCCTATATTGGCGAGACGGACAAGAAAGAAGTGAGTATAGAATTTTTTCGATAGTCAGATATTTTTAAGGATGTGTTTCCAGAATATTGCAGGGAATACTACCAGAGAGGGTGGTGGAATTTTCCATAGATTTAATATCAGAAACTGCACCGATATCCAAAGCACCGTACAGAATGGCACCGAATGGACTTAAGGAATTGAAGGAACAACTACAAGAACTATTGGATAATGGGTTGATAAGACCAAGTGTTTCGCCTTGGGGCGCACCGATATTGTTTGTAAAGAAGAAGGGTGGATCGATGAGAATGTGTATCGACTATCGGGAGTTAAATAGAGTGACGGTTAGGAATCAGTATCTGTTGCCAAGGATTGACGACTTGTCTAACCAACTTCGGGGAGCGTGTTATTTCTCAAAGATAGATTGAGATCGAGATATCATCAGCTGAGAGTGAAGAAAGAGGATGTGGCGAAGACGACCTTTAGGACAAGGTACGACCATTATGAGTTTTTGGTTATGCCGTTTGGGTTGACGAACGCGCCGGCAGCATTCATGGAATTGATGAATAGGATATTTCAGGAGTTTCTGGATAAATGGGTGATTGTATTCATAGATGACATTTTGGTGTATTCCAAGATGAGGGAGGAACATGAAGAGCATTTGAGGTTAGTTCTACAGATTCTGAGGGAATAGAAGTTGTATGCGAAATTCAAGAAGTGCGAGTTTTGGTTGGAGAAGATAGCATCCTTAGGTAATGTGGTATCTAAGGATGAAATTGAAGTAGACCCGGCGAAAATAGAGACTATAGTGGATTGGGAGAGACCAACTATAGTTGGCGAGATAAGAAGTTTCTTGGGGTTAGCAAGATACTATAGGAGATTTGTTGAAGGATTTTCAAAGTTATCAAGACCATTAACGAACACAGAAAGGAGCAAAGTTTGTTTGGCCGGAGGAATTTGAAAAGAATTTTCAAGAGCTGAAGAATCGATTAGTGTCCGCACCAGTTCTTACAGTACCATCAGGATCGGACAAATTTTGATTTATAGTGATGTTTCCTTGAAGGGCTTAGGTTGTGTGTTGATGCAGAATGATAAGGTGATAGCTTATGCGTCGAGGCAACTAAAGAACCATGAGAGAATTAGCAGTCGTAGTGGTTGCTTTGAAGATTTGGAGACATTATTTGTATGGGGTGACATGTCAGATTTACACAGATCATAAGAGTCTTAAGTATATTTTTTACTCAGAAGGAACTTAACATGAGGCAAAGGAGATGGCTAGAATTACTTAAGGATTTCGATTGTACCATTTTGTATCACCCAGGGAAGGTTAATAAGGTGATCGATACTTTGAGTAGAAAAAATTGAGGAACCTTAGCGACATTGAATTCTAAGGGGGTAAGTGCATGAAATAGCATTGAGGTTTCTAGTATAGAAGTGAGAGTTAAAGGGTAGGTGGCTCAGTTGGGTGTTTAACCAACACTATTATACCGAATCAAGAAAGCACAAGGAATAGATGAAGAACCGTGAGGATGTATTGGAGTATAGAAAAAAGGGAAGGGAATAGATTTTCGTATAGAAGGCAATGAGATTTTAAGGTATCAATCGAGAATTGGGTACCTAGCGATAAGGCTATAAGTAGAGAGATTATGCAGGAAATGACTGTTAAAAGTTTCTGTACATTCTGGAGTACAAAGATGTGTAGGAACCTAAAGGAATCATTTTGGGTGGAATAACATGAAAGTAGTTGTGACAGAATTCGTATGGAGATGTTGGGTAGGTTTGAACGTGAAGAGTGAACACCAGAATTCGGTAAGACTATTTCAATCGTTACCAATACCAGAATGGGAATGGGAGAATATAGCTATCTGGAAGAGTGGACAGCAGGCATTGGGTACCGAGTTGATGAGGAGTACAACTTTTCGCCGCAGACAGATGGACAGTCAGAAAGGACCATCCAGACTAGCGTCAGTACGACATTGTATGAAACTTTATATGGACGAAAACGTAGATCGCCTGCTTCTGAGAATGAAGTTGAAGAAAGGAAGATGACGGGACTGGAAATTTGTCAAAATGACCGCAGATAAGGTACGGCAAATTCGAGTCATGTGATTGAGTATTAACCACTCAGGGTGGGCAGAAGTCGTATGCAGATCGCCGACGACGAGAATGGCATTTCAATTGGGGGATCGCGTGTTCTAAAAGATTTCGCCAACTATGGGCTTATGAGGTTTAGTGTTCGCGGGAAGTTAAGCCCGAGGTATGTGGGACCATTCAAAATTTAGGAGCGAGTTGGGCTGGTAGCTTATAAGTTGGCCCTACCACCTGTACTTGATGGAGTGCATAATGTATTTCATGTCTCGAGGTGGAGGAAGTACATCTCTAACCCGAGTCATGTGATGGAATAGAGACAACTCATATTTCATGCTGATCTGAGTTATGATGAACAACCTATGAAAATTGTGGATCGGAAAGATCAGAAGTTGGGGAAACGAATAATTTCGTACGTGAGAATGAAGTGGAGCAACCACACAGAAAGAGAAGCGATGTGGGAGCTCGAGAGCGAGATGCGAGAGTCGTATCTCGCCCTATTTTTGGAATGAGAGCTTTTGGTTTGGTGGACCAAACCCTTTTAAGGGGGTAAGAATGTAACAACCCTAAAAATATATATACTATTTATTTATTAAATATTATTTCCTTTAATTAAGTATATTAGTTATTTAATTAATTATTTGTGTCTATTTATTTTCCTAGAGGGACTAGGATTATGTGGGCTTAGTATATTCAACTTGGTTGCCTAAATTGGGTTTCCTACTTGGACTTGGGTTAAGATGGGTTGGGTTTAGGGAAACCACAATGTAATTATATTTCATAAATCTTGAGGCTTTTGGGTTCTTAAACTGATGAAAGCCTTTTCAATTGTTATAACGGCAAGTGGGATTTAGGAAGGTGCCGCATATATTAGAAATAGATAGAGGGCCACGGCAAGGGAGTAAACATCAAAGTAGAAATTGAGAAAATAGAAGAGAGGGAGGCGACAGTCAGGAGAGAGAGTAGAGATCATGAGACAGAGAGAGAAAGGCAGAGGAGTTGAGGCTTAAAGAAGAAAAAGGGAGAAGCCAAGCTGGACCTTAAGACAAGCAACCAAACCAAGTGAGTATCCGTTTCGTTCTAAATTACTGTTCTTGAATTTAAAAAAAAAAAAACTTAGAAGAAACCCTAGAAAATTCTTGAGATTAATTAGGGTTGTTTTTTTTATATTAAGGATTAATTAAGAATGTTCCAATGATATTTTGATAAAAGATTATTAATTGAAAACCTAATATTGATTAAGGTTTTGGGTATGTAATCAAGGGTTTTTGACCTTAAATATACATACTAGGCTTGAGATGGAACTAAGGTGTTGGTATGTGTCGTGTGTGTGTTTTTGCATGCTATGTGTGTGCGTGTGTATGTACAGTGTGTGTGTATTTCTGCAATGCTGGTGTGTGTACGTGTGTGTGCAGAAGTGTGTGTGTGTGTGTGTGTTAAGATTAGTGTGTGTTTGTGTGTGCAAAATTAGGTGAAAACGGTATGTGTGGCTAAATTAAAGAGGATTATAAAAGGGTTTAGAACCTAGAAACCCTAGGTATGAATTGGAAAACCTAAAGGAGGTTAAATGTTAATCTTTAAAGGAGTTAGAGTAGAATAACTCATAGGTTAACAAGATTAAGAGAAATAGTTTGGGTTAAGTAAATGCGTATTACTTGTACTCTAAGTTATGCGTTGCATGATTGTAGATTTGTGCGGTGATATTTGCTAGGAGCGTGCATCAATCGAGGTAAGGGATTACGCTCTTTAGTATTTGAGGTAACCTTCTTTAAGATAGGATTCCATAAATTGTATTTGTTTACTACCAATGTGGCCGGTAGTGTCGTTTCTATATATTCCTTTGATTGAGCCTCTGTTGGAATGTTCCTACCCTTGATATGTGTTGTTCAAAGGGTTTCCATGAAAACTGGATTTGTTAATGTGTTCTTGTATCTATGAACATGATATGTGGAATTTGCAAAATATCTATTTGAACTCGCGATGTAGCTAGTTTTGTCTGATTGAAAAAGACTAAGCAAGAATTAGTCTGATTAAAAAGGACTTTATGAGAATTAGTCTAATCCCTGAAAAGGACTTAGACGCTTATACACTACTTGATGAAGTAGTTGACTATCATGATATGTCGGGATAAGGGAGCGCCCTGAACAGGCTTGGAGTCTCTTATTCAATGATCACCCTGAAAAGGTGTATCAAAGTCACCCTGAAAAGGTGTAACGTTACGTTGGAATTGACAGACTTGTGTGAATACAGTCTTCATTATATATATATTTGTGATAGTGCCACAACTTGTTATTTGAAAAGTATCTTTCGTTATTATACTCGTATCTGTACTTTAATTGATATAGCTATCATATCGTTGAATAATTCGATTGGTTCGTTCTTTCGGTCATCTTTCCTTAGTACCCGGAGAGATTCCGTATGAACTTACTGAGCATTGTTCGCTCACCCCTTTCTTATAATTTCCCTTCCAGGTAATCAAAAGGAGGAGAGGATCGGTCGCATGGATAGCGGCACGGATATTAAGGAATTAGAATTATTGTTTTAAAAAAACTTTAAGTATTGAGCTAGTGAGATGTACTAGCCGTTGAATTTTGAATATTAGTTATTACGGTTTGATTATATTAGGGTTAGGGTTGTCGATTGAGATGCCCTCTTAAGGACTATTATCTATGTTTTGAGATTATTATTGTTATTATGAATTATGGAAATTTGGGGTCGTTACAGTGTAGCCTACCAGATTGGTGTTTGTTTCCTTAGAATAGTGTAACCCTAGGTTTGCTGTCCCATTTACATACCAAATTATTCTTTTTAAGGCTTTCATATGAGAAACTTTTGGGTTTGCTTGATATCCAGCACAAAGAGCCACACTATACATAATGTCAGGTCTGCTTGCAGTCAGGTACAATAGACTGCCTATCATGCTTCTATACACAGTTTGATCCACACTTTCACCATCTGTGTCATGACTGAGCTTTTGGGAAGATCCCATTGGTGTTTTGAGATGTGAGGAGTGTTCAAAATTGAAGTTTTTCACAAGATCTTTAGCATACTTGGACTGAGAGATGAACATACCTTCTTTAAATTGCTTAATCTGTAGGCCTAAAAAATAGTTCAACTCTCCTACCATACTCACCTCAAATGTGGAGGTCATGCTTTCCACAAATACAGTTAGCATAGAATCAAAATTTGACCCAAACACAATATCATCCACATAAATTTGAGCCACAAGTATCTCCTTTTTGTTTTTCCTCACAAATAGAGTTTTGTCCACCTCACCTCTCTTGAATCCTAGGTGAAACAAATGGTCAGTTAACCTACCATACTAGGCTCTAGGAGCCTGTTTCAGCCCATACAGAGCTTTCTTCAGTTTGTACACATGATTAGGAATCTTGGAGTCCTCAAAACCTTTTGGTTGTTCTACATAGACTTCCTTATTCAATATGTAACGACCCTAACCCTAGGCACTATTTTAGTATCATATTATATGCTATTTATATTATTGTTGATTTTATGTGTTCATTTTATATCCTTGATTTCTTATAGTAGGATGAGATGATTGGGAAATAAAATAAAGTTCATGGGGAAAGTATAATAATTGACAATAAATAAATGAGTGTAGTTAGGATTTCATTGTGTAGAGAAAGGAAGTAAAAGGGTTGAAGTTCTTTCCTTAAATATTAGGGCTTTAGTGTAGATTTTGTGAAAGCCTTAAATTAATTGTGGTATGGGGGGCCATGCCCTCCCCCTATTTCACTCACCCTTTCTTTCACTTTTGTCAACCTCTTCCATACTTCCTCCATCCTCCCCATTTCACCTCATCATTCTCTTCTTCCTTCTTCCCAAAATTTCCATGGAAGCTCCTCCATGGAAGCCTCTCTTTCCAAGTTCCTAGAGCCTTCAATTCTTCTCCATTTTCAATCCAATTGTACTTTTGTGTTTGGGGCAACTAAGGGAGTTCATCAAGCAAAGAAGATCCTTAATCCACCTCATATTTCTAATGTAAGTTATTATGACTTCTTTCTAAATATTGCTCATTTTATGTGTTTATGAATATTTTGTGAAAAGAAAATGATTGTGGTATTTTTGAATAAGGTTACTTGAGTAAAATGAGTTATTTAAGGTTGAATGGATTTTAGTTATGAGATGGGGGTTTAAGTTGAAGGAATGAGGGTATAATGAGTGTAAGAGATAATGACTTTAATGGAGTTATTGTGTGTGGTTATGTTTGTCTTACTTTGATTTGGGAGATGTAAGGAGTATATCTCATTTGGGTTGGAAGAGGTAGAGAAGGATTTAATATACTTTTAATAATGTGAGTTATTATGATTTTCCTTCAAACTAGATCATGAAATGTTGATTTTGTTAGGATGTTGCTATAATTGTTGTTTGTGAATTTAGAGCACTTCCTTGGAGTTGAGAATTTGGGTAAAGACCTAAATGTGATGTTATTGTCTATGGAAATTGATAAAGAGAAAAGGGTTGTGAGTTAAGTAGAAATAAAAAGGTTATATGTGAAATGGGATAGTGAAATGTGAAGAATTAACTAAGTAAGTGAAAGGGGTTGAATTTATCTTAGTTTTTTGAAAAAGGTATGAAAGAGTTAGGAGTAAATGGTTATTGTTGGTTATGAATTGTTGGTTTAAGTGTTTGGTTCAACTGCAGATTTTGGGTTTTCAGGCTTGGGCGGTCGCCCATGTGGGGCTGAGCGGCCGCCCATCCATCCAGTCTTTGACCTCCAGTTTTCCCTAGCTTGGGCGGTCGCCCAAGTGTTCTTGAGCGGTCGCCCATGTGCCTCTTGGGCGGTCGCCCACTTCTCCCTGGGCGGTCGCCCATGTCACCAGATTTCCTTCAGTTTCCTTTCTTGCTGATTTTCACCAATAACCTCGTGGCATGACTCCCAACCATTATAATTAGTAGAACCTAATCCAACCCGGATATGAATTAATCCTTTTTAACCTAAGTTAAATTAGAATACCTTGGCTAGGCCATGATGTCTTATTTGATCAAAATGGAATTGTGGGAGTAGTTAAATATTGTTCGAAAAATGGTGGATAAGCTTGATTCGTAACTTCACCAAAGTGGTTCAAACTTGGGAAGTAGTCTTGCACTTTATTAAGATTATTCAAGGTTGAGTAATGACTTCGTAGGAATGGTTTATGGTTCAGGGTGGCCTTACTTGCTCCCATACCCTCGGTGATTAGTTGAATAGTGTAGAGGCTATGAGTCACACTATTGTGTTAGTAAGGAGTGTATAGGTATTACATCGTTGTACTGTATCCCCATTGTGGATTAGTTGGCATATTATTATATTGTATCCCAATTGTGGATTATCTGGCATGTTGATTATATTGTATCCCGAGTGGGGACTAATTGGTATATTGTTATGCTGCATCCCAAGTGTGGATTATTTGGCTATATTGTTACCCTACTTGAATTCATATTCATTGATGGTATTATGCATAGTGTATTAAATGAATGTTGCACTATAGTATTGATTTAACATGAGTATACATTACCATGTTGTTATATTCTTATCCCTTTTGTGGATTTTATTTCAAGTATCTATTATGTGCTTGAACGTGTTATATTATATGTGATTCGGGGGTATAATGGAATTCAATCAATTATTGATTTGTTATATAAGTGATTGAAGGTCCATCATACTCGTGACCTACCCTCCGTGGCCACATAAATGGGTGTGCTAGCATTTGTATTGAGCCAAAAGCCTTACGCTTCACGCGACTTTGGTGACTAGGTGGAATGCTTCTGTATTAAGCTAAAAGCCTTACAGATAGCGGCGATATTATATGGTACTCTTATTAAAGGGTCATATAAGTATCTGATTTTCTTATATGAATCTCTGGGGTATGAGTCCTATAAGCGGTGAATGTGCATGGAGGCAGTTCACCAAAGAGAGGAGTTTTACTCCCACGTTGTACGACTTATTGTTCAGACGGGAAAGGTAAAATGAGGTAATGTAAGGTGTTTACCGCTTTAATAATGTGCTATGTGTAACCATGTTATGTGTTGCATCTTGTTTGGCATCTTGCTGCATTCATAATAGATTATTGAGATTTATTCTCACCCCTTCCCTTTTCTTGTTTTTAGATTGTCTTTGAGACAGTGACCTGAACCAGTGAGGCCGGGGATAAGAGTGTGGACTCTTGCTTTTGGGACTTGTCAGGATAGGTATATGAGTAGCTTGTTGGGAGTCCTATTTAAGTATTACTCTTTTATAAGTTCTATGGAAAACTCTTTTGTTAAACAATGTTAATCCGGGTTTTCAATGTAATTGATCAGGTTAAGGTTTATTGAAGTAATTGTTGAAATTCCTCCGAGTGGAGATATTATCAGTTGATTTTATTTTGAAAGTTTGAGAATTGGTTTTCTTTTAAATGTGAAATAAAAGAAGTTTTTAAATATGAAGATGGGATTTCTTAGTTTGGGCTTCTCAAGCTCGGGACACGCGTTAGGTCCCGGATTGGGGTGCTCACACAATACCCCATTTAGAAAGGCACTCTTAACTCCATTTGATGAAGAGTAAGCTTGAGGTAGCAACCAATGGCCAACAAGAGTCTGATGGACTCAATCCTGGCAACAGGAGCAAAGGTTTCTTCAAAATCAATCCCTTAAATTTGGGTATAACCTTGAGCAACTAGCCTAGCCTTATTCCTAGTAATTGTTCGGTCGAAACCTAATGGTTTATTTAATTCCGCAAGCGCACGGGCTATTGTAATATAGCGGGTGCAAGTACGGGTCGATCCCACAGAGACAGGGTTTACTAGGGAATATTTTTGTCTTTAGAAAATAATAGAAAAGATTGGGGGAAGATAAAATTTGTTTTTAGAAGAATAGAGAGAACATAAACAGAAAGTACTTAGATTAATTTCTTATAAAACGAAGCATTCTCGGGATTGGAAATCATACACATAATCTTATTCATCAAATTGTCATTGTCTTAGAGATAAAAGGTTTTCATAAAAAGCAAGGATGGTATGTTAAGCCTACACTACTTCGGGCTAAGACAATAGCGTTTGTATTCTTCACTAATTATGTCCTAACTGTTTGAGATTTCCGTTTACGTTATTCCCGCCCTGTCACAAACGGGCGTTCCGGCTTATCTCTAGCTGACCATAATTAGTAAGAATCCATTAAGGACGAGAGTCAACATACTTTCCATTAAAGGAACATCCCTAGGCCATTGAACTACTCTCGTGATCAATGAAATCTAGTTTCTTTATATGGTTCCGTCAATCGAGATTCTCCGCTAGGTACTTCTCTCAATTGACTGAATTATACAAATTGGATATCTCCAAAATGTAAGGCATTTAGAGAATAATATAAAGAGATTGTTTTAGATGAAGTAAGAAGACAAGACTAAGCATTTTTGGATGATGAATAAGTATGCTTTTGAGTTTCCAACCCCAAGAATATGGGGGATTACTCACAAGCCATTAATAACATAAAAGTAGAAATAAAGATTGAGTAAGAAAGACTTGTGAATAAAGAAGACGATTGCTGAGAATAATGCTTCACTTTTATTGCTTTTCCTCCAAAGTGATTCCAAGAACAAATAATGACTTTGATCTTCAAACTCCTTTGGAAAATTGTTGTCACAAATGTTTATACTTTCTATTTATCTAATATCAGTAATTTCTCTCTAATAATTTGTATTGATTCCAAGGGTCCTATTTATAAATGGGAGGAGACTCTTCAATTGGGTGCCATCAAAAGGTGCCTTTACATCTGCAGTCACGACTAGCACGGCCGTGTCAAGGAATTTGCACGGCCGTGTCCTCTTTGGCGCCAGTTTTAAATTTGAACTTGGAGACTTGCACGGCCGCTCCCAAAATAGCTGCACGGCCGCTCCGAGGCTTGGCACGGCCAAGGCTCTTCAGTGCTCGGCCACTCCATGGGCCAAGATGGCCGGCCATGGCCTATGATGCACGGCCGCTCCCATTTTTGCTGCACGGCCGCTCCGACTGGTTTTCAGCTTTGAGTGTTTATTTTTCTTGGTGTTCCTCCATCCTTTCTGACTCGACCAATTAGGCCCAAGTATCCTTTAGATATAAAATGACCCTAAAACTTGTCTAGAAATGTATAAAACATACCAAAAACGTAAAATCTAATAAAATAGCAAAAGTAAGTAAAAAGTACTAAAAACTAAATGAAAAGTGATGATTTATTTATGTAAAAGTATATAAAAAGTAGGATAATTGACTATATAATAGTCACTTATCAAACTCTCCCACACTTAAGCTTTTGCTTGTCCCCAAGCAAACTTAGAATGAAAAATACGGAGAGGGAAAAAAACAAGATTGATCCCTCAGAAATAAAGTAGCAAGCCCTTAAATTGCCTTTCTAGATAATGCCTTTATCTTTCTAATCATATTTTGAATACCTTTAAAAATTTATTGTAGGAAGAAATATTTTAGGGATATTTTAAAGAGATAAAATGCAAGAAAATAACCTAATATAGCATATATAGAATTTTGACCAAGTAAAGCATGCTAGAAGGAAGAATCTTAGATTTATTTCTTGGTAGAAAAAGCTGTCACTTTTTTAGAGTGATTTTTGAGAAAAGATGAATTTATTTTTTTAAAATGTACAAGAGAAGTTATAAACATTTATTCACAAATTAGAAGTTCCGAAGAATTGTATTACATTCTTGAATCACAAGGGTGAAAAATGGATGATGATAGTGGAAAAATCTCATCAAAGTCAAACAAATTTATCTTATTTCTGCACGTGTTAAATTTTTGCAAAAGACCTAAGTTATTTTTGATCCTTTCAAGTAGGAGACATTGTGGTTGCGAACCCCATGTTCCTAATACTTAGATCAAGAATACTTTTGGATATTACTTCCGTTTTGGCAAGGAAGCATCGTCGCAGCGAACGCCGTGCCCCGAGTTACTTAGGAGGTAATAGGTTTCTTTTTGCTTTTAAGGATTGGTGACAAATGTCACTCTTTTTAGCAATAAGATAAAAGTTTTTTACTTTGATTTGATTTGAAAAATGGAAGGATGGAATTTATAAAAGGGTGTGATTCAAGGGATGCAAACAAAAGGTGCTTCTAAAAAGGGAATAAATATTTAATAAAGATAAAAGATGTACAATCTTAAAGAAATATTTTCAATATTTGCATAAATGACCAAGCATAAAGAAGATTCCTTCTAATAAAATGCATTTTCCTTGATGAGACTCTATATTGTGCTATATCAACTTATGAGGCTTTCAATTATTTCCTAAAAATATCCTTTATACTTTTCCTTTTTATAGATTTCTAAGTGTATAGAAAATATGAGAGGAAAGATAAATAGGCATTTATACTAGGGCAAATGGCAAGCATAATGATAATGATTTTTGATCATCATAGGGATTTATTATTATTTTTTTTTTATATACTATTATACATGCATAAAAGAAAAATGCAACTAAGTTAAAAAGAAAAAATTATACTAGAAAAAATTATACTAGAAAGCGATTAAATCTATTCTAGAAAGCAAGTAAAATTTAAAAACTAGAAAGCGAAAAATAAAAGGATAGATATACCCCCCCCCCACACTTGAAATAAACATTGTCCTCAATGTTTCAAGGAACAATGCCAAATCTAGGGAGGGTAAAGAGAAAAACTTACTAAAATGGATCACGGGTAGGTAGGTGGTTGTGGGAAATCATCCCAATTGTTGACCCCGTAGTTGAAGATTGTGTTCACTTGCCTTTGAATCGTCCCGACACGATTTTGTATGTCATTCCGGAAATAATGGAATTCATTGTTGAAAGTGTCGAACCGGGCCATTATTTGATTGTTTTGGAGCTCGATTCGGTCAAACCTATCATTGAAATCCGGTGGCAATTGGGGTTGGTTGGGTTGATGTTGCTCTTCTTCTTCTCCTTCTTCTTCCTCTAGATTTGCTTGACTTGATTGGCCCTCCCCATAGTTCATGGAATTTGGAAATATCCATGTTTGATGTTGGTAAGTTAGAGCTTTGGGGAGGATGGGACTAGGCAAAACAATGTAGGGCGTTTTACCCGGCCCTACCAACCAATTGTATTCTCCACGTCCTCTATCAGTGATCATTTGCTTATTTCGCAAAGTTGGAATATCCAACTTTGTTGAACCCGAAACCGCGATCTCGCCAGTGCGGCATTGCCCGCCGAAAGTGGAGACCAAACAAAGTTATTATACCTCCAATGTGAATCTCCCCATTGAAAGTTGGAGATACGATATCACTGAACAACTCGATCAAGAAATGGCTCAAATTTACCCTCCTATGAGCCCTCACCAAACACCACAACAAAAACAACTCCTTCTTGTTTACCGTGCCCTTATCTTCCCTAGCAAAAACAGTGCATGCGTAGAATCTGTGCATAATCCGAAGAACAGGATGGATAATAGATGAGGCTTTTGCAGTCCTAGATTTGAAAGATGGAATTCCGGTTATTTGCTCCCAAAATACATTCTCCCTAAACTCTATAGGAAAATCGGCTTCATAATTTGTGTAGGCGGGCCAACCCAAAATTCTGTTTATATCAAAAGAAGTGAGGTGGAACTCCTCTCCACCAAGCCTAAAATACAAATGTATCAATTGGTATGGCTCCCCCGTATCTCCACAAATCTCCGTAGTAAACTCCTTCCTCATAGTGCACAAGAATTCTAAGGTGATCCTTTCATAAGTCTTTGCATGCAACCCAAGAAAACCACCACAACCAAATCCGGTGTGAAACCTCTTCACATTTGAATAGATATCTAAGGCTTTAAGGGCATCAATATCTGGGAATTGGGTTGGCCTCATCCTTCTTTGACGAAGGGCGGTGAATCTAGCCACTTCGGAAGGCTCTCTAAACTCAATACCCAAATCATTGAGTGTTGGGTTTAGATTAGGGGTAGGAGATGGTTCCTTTCGGGACCTTTTCGAACCTCTTTCAAGCAGCCTTTCCTTTTCCCTTCCCTCTCTCCATTGAAAATTTTCAGAAATAACCCAAAAACTTAGCTAAAGGAAGAAGAAAGTAGATTACCCGAATCTGAGCTTGAAAAGCTTGTAATCTTCGATGAACAGCCACTAGTCACCAGAAAGCTTCCTCCTTGCACCTTAATTCGGAGTAATCCTTCTTTAATTTGTTGAAATGGGTGAAGGGTTTTGGTATTTTCGGAATTGGGGTTTTAGGAGGGTTTTTGGACTGATTTTGGTAGGAGAGAAATGATTGAGTAGAGGATTTGAGGAGGATTGAGGGTTGAATTGTGAGTAAAAATGGTGTAGGAGAGGGTATTTAAAGTGGGTGGGGCGGAGGTTTTGATGGAGAGAGGTTGAAGATGAAGTAAATGAGGGGGGAGGGAAAAGGCGCGTCCTTTGACTGGAATCGACGCAACTCCCCAGACGTCTTGCATGGCCGTGTCAAGGAATTTGCACGGCCGTGTCCTTTTACTGAGTCAACCCGCTCCAACTCGATATGAACTGCACGGTCGCTCCAAGAAGAGCTGCACGGCCGTGCGAACCAAATTTCACCATTTTTAAATCTTTTTCCCTACAAAACAAGGTTAGCACAAATATGATAAAAACTAAAATAAAATAAAAAAGAAAAAATAAAGCAAAAATAATCCATCGGTTACCATTCCGATGATGCTTGTTTTAGGTCCTTAGCTTGACCCCTTCCCGGTAGTAGGAGATGCATGATACTTGGTTGGCCTTTTGTCATTGACAACTTGCCATTGCAATCCCTCCGGGGTAATAAGTATCTTCTGCGGTAGACATTTCTTCCATCCCGATTTGGGTAGAACAAGTGACCTATAGTCTTTGCACTTTCGGAAATTCGAAGTGACCTCCGTCTTTGTTCTTTTTGACTTTTTCACTGCATTGTTAGCTTTGGGACATGCAGAAATATCTATAATATCATTGCAAATCAAAGGTTCAATATTTATGGGATCATTTTTTATTTCTTCCTTTGATTTTGGTTTCTCACCCATTAAATCTTCTTCACTTGGAATCCAATTTTCTTCGCTAGGGGTGTAGGTCTCTTCATTTGGGGTCCAATCCTCTTCACTAGGAGTATAGGCCTCGAGATAGGGGTCTTCGAGAACCGGCCTATGCATACTAAATTCGACCCTTTCTTTCCCTATATTTAGGGAAAATGTGCCATTTTTCACATCTATAATTGCCCCTGCAGTGGCAAGAAATGGCCTTCCTAGAATGACGGGAATATAATGGTCTTCCGCCATATCCAAGATAACAAAGTCGACAGGGATGATTAAGTTCCCTACTCGACAAGGCAAGTTTTCCATAATACCAACGGGGTATTGAACGGATCGGTCTGCCAATTGGAGAGTTATGGTTGTGGGTTTGAGTTCCCCTATACCAAGCTTCTCGCTAACCGATAATGGCATTATACTAACGCTTGCTCCTAAGTCAAGGACAGCGTTATCTATGTTTATTCTGCCAACACAACAAGGAATGGTGAATGTACCTGGATCCTTTAATTTTGGAGGGTCTTTATTTTGCAAAACGGCGCTTACCTCCTCCGCTAACATAACATTCTCATTTTCTTCTAGCCTTTCTTTTTCAAAAATTAATTTTTTCAAGGGTTTAACGGCTAAAGGCATATCTTCATCTTTTCTAAAATAAGGAATGTTAACATTAATGGCATCTAGGTTATCAAGGAATTCATCATAATCCTTGCCTTTTTCTTTAGGGGATTCTGTCCCCGAACTAGTCTCAATTATCGGAGGGATTGGACTATGATTATTTCTAGGGCATTCATTTTTCTTTTCTAGCTCATCCCTAGTTTTCACTATGTTAACTTGCTCATTTGGCCTTTGAGGTTGACCGGGAAGACTCCCTTGTGGTCTATTCATCGGGGTAGCCTGTTGAGCTTGTTGAGTTTCTAACATCTTATTATGTGCTGCTAAGTTATCAAACCTAGCATTAAGCAGTTTAAAACATTCCCTAAATTCATTATTGATCTTTTCTTGGGAATTTTTATTTTCTACTACAAAATCCATTATAAGATCCAATTTAGATTTAGGGGGGAAGGTACTTGCATTGTTGTTGAAATTCTTAGGTGCAAATCCCGGGGGTTGTGTAGATGGTTGCGGGTTAAGAACGTTGTTATTCTTATAGGAAAAATTGGGTTGATTCCTCCACTCGAGATTGTATGTATTAGAATACATCCCCCCTTTTTGCCCAAAAGAATTAACGAAGTTCACTTGATCGTTAGAAGTAACGTCAAGTAACTCGCAGTTATCCGTACTATGTGAGTTAGACCCACATAATTCGCATAACACATTTATACTAGCAATGGGATTGACATTAAGATTTTCAAACTTTTTCAAAAGCATGTCAACTTTAGAGGAGAGAAGAGTAACTGCATCAACATTATATTTACCGGGCGTACCTTGTTGATGCTCCCTCTCGTTTGACCATTGGTAATGGTTCAATGCAATGTTTTCGATAAGGTCGTATGCCTCATCGACTCCTTTGTTCGTCAATGCTCCTCCCGCAGCGGCATCAATGGTCTCTCTTGTTTTGAAAATGAGACCGTTGTAGAAGGTGTGAACAATCAACCACTTTTCAAGCCCGTGGTGGGGGCACATTCTGAGAAGTTCCTTGAACCGTTCCCATGCGTCATACAAAGTCTCACCGTCTCGTTTGACGAAGTTAGTGATCTTTGTTCGTATCCGGCGCGCCTTGCTTGGTGGGAAAAATCGACCAAGGAATGCTTCTTGAATTTGGTCCCATGTTGTTAACGAATTGTGGGGGACCGAATTCAACCATTGCTTCCCCTTATCCTTAAGAGAGAAAGGAAAAAGACGCATCCGGATTACTTCTTGCGTAGCATTTTGAATATGTGTGGTATCACAATATTCAAGGAATGTTTGGATGTGTAGATGGGGATCTTCGAGAGCGGTGCCGCTATATTGGTTATTCATAACCATATGCAATAACTGCGGCTTTATCTCGAAGTGTGCCGCTCCGGCATTTGGCACAACAATAGGGGATCTAGTTCCCGGGGTACTTGGGTTAACAAAGTCCCGTAGGGTTCTAGCGGGTGTTTGCGGTTCTTCTTCCATATGTTTTTGTAAAGTTTCTCTAAATCTTCTTAATCTCTCGTGAAAGCTTCTTTCGGGTTCCGGATCAAAGTTGTCAACGTATGTCCGAGACCGTTTCATAAACTATAAGAAAAACACTTGAAGAAAAATTAAACGCAACAATTTATAGGAAGAGAAAGCAAAATAGCAAAAAAAATAAAACAAAAACAAAAAATTATGTAGTAAAGACAAAAATAAAAGTAAACCGTTGTCCCCGGCAACGGCGCCAAAAACTTGTTCGGTCGAAACCTAACGGTTTATTTAATTCCGCAAGCGCACGGGCTATTGTAATATAGCGGGTGCAAGTACGGGTCAATCCCACAGAGACAGGGTTTACTAGGAAATATTTTTGTCTTTAGAAAATAATAAAAAAGATTGGGGGAAGATAAAATTTGTTTTTAGAAGAATAGAGAGAACATAAACAGAAAGTACTTAGATTAATTTCTTATAAAACGAAACATTCTCGGGATTGGAAATCATACACATAATCTTATTCATCAAATTGTCATTGTCTTAGAGATAAAAGGTTTTCATAAAAAGCAAGGATGGTATGTTAAGCCTACACTACTTCGGGCTAAGACAATAGCGTTTGTATTCTTCACTAATTATGTCCTAACTGTTTGAGATTTCCGTTTACGTTATTCCCGCCCTGTCACAAACGGGCGTTCCGGCTTATCTCTAGCTGACCATAATTAGTAAGAATCCATTAAGGACGAGAGTCAACATACTTTCCATTAAAGGAACATCCCTAGGCCATTGAACTACTCTCGTGATCAATGAAACCTAGTTTCTTTATATGGTTCCGTCAATCGAGATTCTCCGCTAGGTACTTCTCTCAATTGACTGAATCATACAAATTGGATATCTCCAAAATGTAAGGCATTTAGAGAATAATATAAAGAGATTGTTTTAGATGAAGGAAGAAGACAAGACTAAGCATTTTTGGATGATGAATAAGTATGCTTTTGAGTTTCCAACCCCAAGAATATGGGGGATTACTCACAAGCCATTAATAACATAAAAGTAGAAATAAAGATTGAGTAAGAAAGACTTATGAATAAAGAAGACGATTGCTGAGAATAATGCTTCACTTTTATTGCTTTTCCTCCAAAGTGATTCCAAGAACAAATAATGACTTTGATCTTCAAACTCCTTTGGAAAATTGTTGTCACAAATGTTTATACTTTCTATCTATCTAATATCGCAATTTCTCTCTAATAATTCGTATCTAAGACTGGATTACAAGGGTCCTATTTATAAATGGGAAGAGACTCTTCAATTGGGTGCCATCAAAAGGTGCCTTTACATCTGCATCATACTAGCACCGGCCGTGTCAAGGAATTTGCAGCCGTGTCCTCTTTGGCGCCGCTTTAAATTTGAACTTGGAGACTTGCACGGCCGCTCCCAAAATAGCTGCACGGCCGCTCCGAGGCTTGGCACGGCCAAGGCTCTTCAGTGCTCGGCCACTCCATGGGCCAAGATGGCCGGCCATGGCCTATGATGCACGGCCGCTCCCATTTTTGCTGCACGGCCGCTCCGACTGGTTTTCAGCTTTGAGTGTTTATTTTGCTTGGTGTTCCTCCATCCTTTCGGACCAATTAGCCCAAGTATCCTTTAGATATAAAATGACCCTAAAACTTGTCTAGAAATGTATAAAACATACCAAAAACGTAAAATCTAATAAAATAGCAAAAGTAAGTAAAAAGTACTAAAAACTAAATGAAAAGTGATGATTTATTTATGTAAAAGTATATAAAAAGTAGGATAATTGACTATATAATAGTCACTTATCAGTAATCACTCCCTTCTCATCCATTTTATTTTTGAAAATTCATTTGGTTTCTATGACATTTCCATGAGAAGGCCTAGGGACAAGGGTCCAGACATCATTCTTTTCAAACTGATTTAACTCTTCTTGTATGACAAGAATCCAGTCAGCATTTTTTTAATGCTTTAGTAATGTTCTTAGGTTCAATATTTGAAACAAAACAGCAAAAACTTACCTGGGAGTATGCTGATGAGCAACTCCACAGTCTAGCCAGCTTTCTATAGTTTACCTTGTCTTTCTGCCTTATTCTTATTTGATCATGCACATCTCCCACAACTTGTGAAGTGGGGTGATTTTTCTGGATTTTGGAGGGAATTTCCCTTGATCTATCCATACATTCATCTATATTACATTCTAGAGCATCATCCCTATCAGATTCAGAGGAATTATCCTCAGTTTCTGGAGTTTGGGAGGATGTGGGGACAGATGTGGGTTCAGATATGGATGCAGATGTCTCCACATCCTTGGTTACATCCTTCACAGCCTCAACATGTGTTTCAGTTCTGGCAGCCTCTGTTTGTTCTTCAGCACCTGTTATTGTATTTTTCCAGTCTAGCAAGCACCCTGAAACATCATCCTCAGTAGTGTTGAGGTTAAGATCAAGTGAGTCATCAAAAACAACATTGGCAGATTCCATAATGGTTTTTGTTTTCAGATTAAAAACTCTATAAGCTCTACTATTAGTGGAATATCCCATGAATATTGCTTTATCACTCTTGGAATCAAACTTGGACAAGTATTCCCTATCATTAAGGATGTAGCATATACACCCAAATACATGAAAATACTTTAAAGTGAGTTTCTTGCCAAGAAGGATTTGATATGGTGTCACAATGCTTCCAATTTTGAGAAACACCCTATTGCCAATATGACAGGCAGTATTCAAAGCTTCAGCCCAAAATTTCTTGGACATATTTTTAGAACTTAGCATAACCCTAGCCATTTCTTGCAAGGTTCTATTCTTCCTTCTGCAACTCCATTTTGTTGAGGAGTGATAGGAGAAGAGAATTCATGAGTGATTCCCTTGGAGTTACAAAAGGCAGTAAACATTGAGTTCTCATATTCAGTGCCATGGTCAGATCTAATCCTCACAGCCTTAAGACCATAAAGATTTCTGACCCTTTTATACCAATTATTGAACTCTCATATAGTCTCAGATTTTTCCCTTAAGAACATCACCCATGTGTACCTAGAATAGTCATCAACACACACAAAAGCATACTTTTTCCGACCAAAGCTTTCTACTTCTATAGGTCCCATCAAGTCAGTATGTATCAACTCCAAACACCTAGATGTGGAGCACCGTTGGACCTTTTTGTGTGAGGCTTTTGTTTGTTTTCCCTTCTAACATGAACCACAAACATCAGTGTTCTTGAAGTTCAGCTTAGGGTGGTCCTTTACAACTTCAAACCTTTGAAGTTCTTCCAGTTTTCTGCTGCTAGCATGCCCTAGTTTTTGGTGCCACAGATTGACATCATTAGCTTTGGAGCTTAGGCAAGAAAGATTTTCACCAAATTGATAACAATTATCAGTAGACCTAGGACCAGTGAACACACTTATTATTTTTATCAAACACCTCACACAAGTGTTTATCAAATTTCACATAGAGGTCATCATCACATAGTTGACTGATGCTAATCAGGTTGGCTTTTAAGCCTTCCACATGGTATACATTGTGCAATTTTGGGAGTCCCTTCACATCTAGGGTTCTTTTCCCAATAATTTTACCTTGTGCACCACCACCAAAGTTCACCTTTCCCCCATTGATTAACTTATAGTCTATTAGAACATCTTGGTTCCCAGTCATGTGCCTAGAGCAGCCACTATCAAAATACCAAGAACCAGAGACACTACTCTTGAGGGAAGAGTATACAACATTGCAGGTAGCAATTGGTTTATCCACTCACTTAGTTTCAACTTTCTTTATGTGGTGCAGAGGTCTCAGATTACTTGGATGTGTATACATCTTCTCACACATCTGAGACTGATTATCATAACCAGTCCTTTTATCAGCTTTTAACTTGTAACAGAAGGGTTTAATGTGCCCAGGAGCAAAGCAATAATAATAGATTTAGTGCCTTCTCCTTGGCCTTTTTTAACTCAAAATTGGTTTTTTCACAGTTTTTGAAGTTGAATCCTCATATCCTTCCTTCACAAACTTTGGTTTTTCAAACCCAATACCAACTTTTCCAGTTTGACCAAGAGCAATAGCTTCATCTAGTTTCATTTTACCAGTATTCAACTTGGTTAATGTACTCTCAGCTTTTTCAAACTCATTTTGAATTTTTCATGCTCAACTTCTCTCTTCGTCACCAGAACTTCAAGTTTGGTAATGGTATCTTTTTTATCATCATTTTCTTTTGAAAGTCTAATTTTTTTCATCTTCACAAACAACTAATTTATAAGAAAGGGACTTATTTACTTTAGCAAGTACCTCAATTTTGTTCATCCTCTTCAACCAATCAGTATGCAGTTCTTTGTATGTTGCAAAGAGTTCCTCATAGGAAATGTCCCTATCCTCATCATCAGAATCTCCTTTTACAGAGAAACAATTTAGAATCAAGTTAGATGTGTCAATAGATGTATTCACATCTGAGACCACATCCACCCTTTTCTCAAAAACTTCTTCTTCAATTCCTGCAAAATAAGCGTTAAACACAGAATGACAGTTCATTACAGACATGTTAGCAACTTCATCTTCATCCTCACTATCACTTAGAGAAGCAGTTAAGCTCATTCCCTTCTTTTTAAGTGTGTTAGCACACTCATTAGCATAGTGACCAAAGCCACGACATGCCCTACATTGCACAGAATTAGAGGATTGTTTATTCTCAAGGTTTGGCCTTTTGAACCCATTCTCAGTGCTAGTTTTTGGTTTTTCAGCAGCACTGGGAGCATGCCTATTTGGAAACTTGTTTATTCTCTTATTTTTCAGTATAAAACTGATTTTTTTAGAGATAAGGGCCACATCCTCATCCTCATCCTCAAGGTTTGAGTTGTCAATTTCAGATGAGAGATCAACCAGTTCCTTTGGAACAGCAGCTGAGCTTTTGAGAGCAAGGTTTATGGCCTTGTTCTTTTTCTAATCTTCAAGATTTAGCTCAAACACAGTCAAAATTCCAACAATTTTATCTAATCTTACTGTGTTAGTGTTGGGTTTTGGGGTTACAAGCGGAAAATTTACAACTAACATCAAAACCCTAGCCCTATAATCCGTCTAGCATGAAGAGATTAGAAAAACCATGAAATAGAATTTACATACCTTAATGCGATTTGGTTTGTCAAAACAGATCTCAAAATTCAAGCCTTGAACTTTGATGTCGAATCTTCTAGTTACCTTCTTCAAACTTGGTGATGAAATCAACAATGGAAATTCAAGCCTTAGGAGATAAAGCAACCTCCCTCTAATGGTGATCCACACGCGAACGAACCAAGAATACCTTCTTGTTGAATTGCTAGATGATCCTCTTGATTATTGAAACACTTTTCAATAATCTATGGCAAAACTATGGAATTAATCAAGGCCTAGGATTTCATAAATCTAGAACAATGATAATGGAGGTAGGATAGTTTTTGGCTGCCCAAAGACTTATATTTATACTTTGGTATAAATCCCTAACACTTAGGGTGGAGTCCTTGTCAATAACAAAAACCTTCCCGGCCTAGGAACGCAGTACGGACACGAATTTCGCTTTGGGCACGACTCGTGCCAGAGGGAACGAGTCGTGCTTGGGCAAAATCACTCGTGGAACGAGTCGTGACATTAAAACTACTCGTGCTGGATTTTGGTACGACTCGTGCCCAAGAGCACGAGTCGTGCCCTTCAACGGGCAAGTTATGTCGCGCGGCATACCCAGGCAGAAAATGTTTTTCTGATGTGGTCAAGTGTGTTGCACGGTACAATAAGCCAGAACTCTAAGTTTCAGCCAGAATCAAATTCGTTCTTTGTGTGTGACCCAAAAGGAATTATATTATGTTGGTAGTGAGTCAAAATATGACCTCACAAGACATAAGTGGTTTCTAGCAAACCATTATATCAACCCAATTAATATAACATCAAAGCTTGATTCCTCAATAGATCCAATGTCACAATCCCTTTGTCCACGATGTCCAATTGAACATGAGTCATGGTCTATGTCAACTCATTCCGTTCAATGCTTTCTCGACTCCGAATATGTTGATAATCCAAGTGCATTTGATCTCCATTAAATCACTTGAGTGTGGCCACACATTTAATCAACATCATTCATCGAGGGGCACAAGCAAACATCTCTCTTCATAAGAGGGACAAATCCCGTCTTGACTTATCATTCTTCCCTACATGAGTCCAATCGTGCTAACATAGCCCTTATTGCTATCCGATTAAAGATAGTGTTAGACTACATCAAACACGATCTTCGTCATGTGGAAGACGATGATAATCTCAGGTACAAAGGATTCAATAACACGACTATCTTGACTTTTAATCATGACAACAGGCCATGTCATAAATCTCATAAGTAGGTTATGTCCAATACTTGTTCTCTAGCAAGTATCCATAAGTGTACTGTACATCTCCATGCTTATAATCATCTCCATGATTATCCATTACCAACTTATACTAGTTGTTCATAACAACTAAGGACGCAGTTCAATATAACAAACATGCAAACATATAATGAACAGAATAAATGTGCTCTATAATAAATAATAAAGATGATGCATAACGGTTCAAGTTAAACATAACTATAGCCTGGGACATTACACCAACAGTTAGTGTCATTGGTATCTTCTATAACAGCCACCTTAATGTTGAACCTCTCAGGTAGAGTCCTTAAGATCTTTCTAACAAGTATGGCATTCGAGATAGACTCACCAAGGCTAGTGCATTCATTAGAAATTTCATGGATTTTTGCAGCATAAGAGACTATATCTTCTGTCTCTTCCATTCTAAGTATTTCAAACCTATCCATTAAAATCATAAGTCTAGTAGATTTAACACTCGGAATTCCTTTACATTGCATTTGTAAGATGTCCTAAGCATTCTTTGCTATGCTTTCATTGGTGATAAGCTTGTACATATTTTCAGAAACATGGCTGGAAATAGCATTAGAACCCATGACTTTAGAATTGTAATTAGCAGCATGAATTTCATCAAGTGTCCACCTCTCTTCAAGTTTTCTTTCAAAGATGGATTCACCAACACCTCATTCCGGCCTTTTCTCCATAGTAGGAGGTTGCCAGGCCACAAGAATACACATCCAGGCCTTTTCATCAATGCCTTTGATGTGATGAAGGCCAAAATGGGTTAATGTCCGTGGGTTTTTTTTTTTGGCCCGTGGCCCGTTAAACCCTTAGCCCGTGATCCGTGGTCCGGCCCGTTGATTTGACGGTACAGGCCAGGTTTGGATTTGTTGGTGACGGGCGAGCCAAGCCCGCGGGCTTCCAAAGCCCGTTTGCCCATTGTCCGTTTGGCCCCATTTTTTTATTTTTTTTTATAATTTATATTTAACATTTGGATAAATAACACCAATAACCTTGTCTCTAAGTGGTAAGTTGCTCCTAATTATTCCATTTCACCAGGGTTCAAATCCCCCCAACCCCATTTCATCTTTTGTTTAAAAAAAAGAAGGATAAAATCTGTTTGGCCCGTGGATCCTTGGATCCGGGCCAAACGGGCGGGCCTCACCTCGGATTTCTGCACGGGCCGGGCCGGGCGCTAGCCCGTTAACACACACAGACGGGCCGGGCTAAGCCCGTTTCACCGTTAGCCCTTGGCGGGCCGGGCCGGGAAGCCCGTTTGGGCATCATCACTTTGATGTAATTACACATTTTAGACTTCCAAAGAAAATAAATTGTGCCATCCAAGACATGAGGCCTGTTTTAATGATTTTGGCATTCCATTATGACTACACTTTCTGGATCAACACTCAGTAATATTTCGAAAGTTGGCTCTGATACCAATTGAAAGTTTCGTGTAGCTAGAAAACCTAGTCAACAGAACACAGATATGAGTACAGATGTGAAATACAACTGTCCACACATCCACAATTAAGCAGCGGAATAAAATACAAGAATTATAAACGTTTACTTGTTTTGATCCCAGCAAACAAGGCTTACGCCCAAAAACCTTTTCACTATTAAAACTGTGTTGCTTACAAAAACACGAATTAGTGAAAAAGAAAATACTAAAATACTAAACAAGTTTTAATCACCTTCTACGACAAGAACAATCTTCCTTTCCCAAGTAGATCCTATTCTAATCAGAATTAAAACAATGAACTTGAAGAAAAACTAGATGTGAGTTCGGATGTAAGACACAACTTTCACTCACAACCTAAATCGGTAATATTAAAACGTGAAGAATGAATATGAATTGTCTTCCAAAATTCTCTAAAGCCGTGTATTCTCTTTGTGCTGATCACTTGTATTTATATGCACCTTGAGAAGATCTTCACGAATCCAACACATTTTCTTATGTGAATTTCCAATTTCTACAAGGAAACATAAAGCACACTCACAAAGAAAAAGATTTCGTTAGTAGGATAGTCCTAATATAAATATATATACATAAATAAAAGATATTTACATATTTACAATGTCCTTTTCATAATAGGACAGTTATAAATCTTTTTATGAAAGTTATAAAATCTACTTACCAAATATATCAATTTGATTCGAAATAGGAAACAAACTGTTTCCTAAAAACTCACTCTTTCACATACAAATATTACTATATATCCCAAAATATCATTGGACCCACTTTTCACACTCATAAAAATAATTCACTCATCTCACTTTCTTTTTCATACTTTATTTTTTATACTTATAACACTTTTTTAATTCCCGCATATTCAATTCAGTAACCCTCGTGGTTGTTATGGGCAAGATGTATTGAGTTTCTGACTTTACATGAACTTGTACTACAAATGTTGGTTGCATATGTTTTAAAGTAGGAACCCTATGTTTACATTTCATTAATTTTCTGCAATTTATCCCATAGGTTATAATTATTTTTGTTGTATTAAGTTGATGAGAATAGCTACCACCTTTTGCTGCCCCACTTTGATAGGTAAAGCAAAAGCAGGAGAAAAGCAAAGAAAGAAAAGAAAAACATAAAAGAAAGAAAGAAAGAAAGAAAGAAAAGAGAGGGAAAAAGGAAAGCTAATAAAGAAAGGAGAGAAAGATAGTATACAAAGACAAAGGTTCTCAAACCCCTCATCATTCAAATCTCTCCTCTCTCTCTCTCTCTCTCTCTCTCTCTCTCTAAAGGACTTTGTCAAGAGTAAGCTTCCTCTACTTAATCAAGTCTAAGGAAGACCTCACAAAGTTTCTAACAAACACAAAGTTATTAGAGAGCCTCTAGTGTGTGTTTGTGTGTGTTGAGGAGAGAAAGTGGATTAAAGAAAAAGTTGATCTCTAATTTTGTTTTTTTTGTTTGGAGCTAGAGATCTAGCTAGTTGTGGTAGGGAACTACGAATATGAATAGAGGGCATGTTTTGCAGAGCTCGCCGGTGCAACAAATGATGGCCGGAGGACCAAACAACTGGTGGAACATCACCAACATGCGGCCGCCACCACCACCTCCTCATCATCTGCAACCCTCTCCTTTCTTGGCCCCTCATCCTCATCTCTTCCCTCAATTCCAACATCAACCTAATCCATCTTGGCTTGATAATCAAGACCAGCTTCCCGAGTCTTGGAGCCAACTTCTCTTGTAAATCTCTCTCTCTCTCTCTCTCTCTCTCTCTCTCTCTCTCTCTCTCTCTCTCTCAAAAACACACACACACACAAACAGCATGATACTTCTTACCATGTTTCAAATCTCTAGCTACTTAACCTAAGTCTTTCTCTATCCCTCCACATACTGAGGGAGATAGATTCAAACCTTTTATTTGTTTCAGTAAGGGATCGAACCTTAGACCTGACCGACAGGTCTCTCAGAAGGCCTATAAATATGTTTAATCACTTACTAATTAATGCATTTTCTTGAATATGATTAATAATTCTTGACATATTTATTGGAATTGATAATTTGTAGGGGAGGATTGGTGGGAGAAGAAGACAAGTCAAATGGTTTGAGCCAGATGCAAGCAGCTGCTAAGAAGTTGGAGAATTGGGAAGAACAACTACTAAGCCAGTCTCAAAATGGTTCTCCTCTTAACATGGTAGAAACTGTAAAGCAAGAAACCTCACCAAATTATGCAGCGGCCGCTTATTGCCACGGAAACATGGAATTCCTGGCATCTCAGGCAACCAAACCAACTTGGTCACCAGTAGTGAATAACAACATGGCTGCAGCTTCATCACCAAAGTCTTCTTGTGTCACAAGTGTAAGCAGCAACATGTTGGATTTTTCTAACAACAATAAGTCTGATTCAAGGCATCCCCCTCCTGATCGCTCCTCCGAGGTAATTAATTAACATAAACTTTCATAAATTGATTATAATTAGAAGAGTCTAGGGTTTGAGATCAAGTTCAAGATTTTGTATTTTATAAAAAAAAATCATCTTTTATTTTAGTTTTCTTTTTTGTTCTTGTGAAGTGCAACAGCACAGCCACTGGTGGGGCAGCTAAGAAAGCAAGAGTTCAACCTTCTTCAACCCAATCTCCCTTCAAGGTAATTTTCTAGCTCAACACCAGAAAATCTCCTCTCTCTCTCTCCTTTCTCTCTCTCTCTCTCTCTCTCTCTCTCTCTCTCTCTCTCTCTCTCTCTCTCTCACACACACACACACACACACACTCACTAAATCACAAACACAAAGATACACATGTTTGGAAGATACCATATTGTCTTTCTTGATTGTCCTTTCTTTAAGTATGAGGATTCTCTATAATCACATCCACACAAATTAAAGGATGGAAAATATAATTCAATTAGGCTAAAGAAAAAAAAAGGTGAAAATAATTGCTGAAAGCAAGTTGTCACAAATTTGATTCTTCTGTTTGTTTTGATTTGTTATTGTGAAAATTATTAACAGGTGAGAAAAGAAAAATTAGGAGACAGAATAACATCTCTTCACCAGCTTGTATCCCCATTTGGAAAGGTATGCTCTCTAAACTATACAATTACAACCCTTTAAACCTAATTAAATTAATTAATAATAATAATTACAACCCCTTAAACCTGATTAATTTTGAAGATTTTAATGTAATTAAAAGAATAAATAAATGTATTTCTCTTCTTTATCTTTTTCTTTACCATAAGGTTTATCTTTCTCTTTCAACAATTGGGAAGTCATGTAACATGATTTTAAAGGATTTTTATGATTTTTTTTTCTTTTTTTCTTTTTTTTGCTAAATTATTCTATGTGTTTTTGCAGACTGACACAGCTTCTGTGTTGTTAGAAGCTATTGGTTACATTAGATTCCTTCAGAGTCAAATTGAGGTGATGTTACTTACTCTTTTTTATCTTTACAAACTACCATGCTCTGTCATTTATGACAACTTCTGTTTCTCTTTAACATTCTTTTTTTTTAATTAACACACACCCACTTTTTTTTCTTTTTTCTCTAAAATTTCCCCCTTGAATCCAGGCCCTCAGCTTGCCCTACTTTGGCAATGGATCAGGAAACATGAGGCACCAACATTCTGTAAGAAACTACTCTAGCTCATGTCTCACTTTCCATAGCACTAAAACACACTTACACAAGCTTACACACATGGTAACCCCCCCCCCCCCAAAAAAAAAAGAAAAGAAAAGAAAGGAACGAAACATATATACTCCCCCTGTGTCTCGCTCAAAATACGATTTGGGTCAACTTGAAAATAAAAAATAATTATCTGTTGTTACTGAGAGTATTATTAATTGTGATATAATAACAATTTTTAAACTTTTATTAGGATAATTATTTTTATTTAAATTACTTGGTCAAAGTATAATCAAGTTTTAAGAAAATCTTATTTCGAGCGAGATAAAGGAAGTATATAAAATCATATTACTATTTTTTAAACCTACTGCAGTAATTTCTAGCATAAATCACAGGCGCAGAGCATCCAAATTAATCTGCAAAAGTTACAAAAACTATGCAAAATTTCAAACAATTACTGTTTTATTTTGATATTTTATAAAAAAATACTCCCTCCGTCCCAAACCAAGAGTCCTACTTTCCCTTTTGATCCGTCTCCTGCATCAAGAGTCCCTTTCCTGTACTAGCTTTCCATATATTTATACCCTTATCATCTCCATATATTTACAAAAAAACCATTACTATTCCTCCCACTCATTCTCTCTCCTATTAAATATTATTAACTTTTACATTCTCTCTCCTATTCTCTACCACACATTTAACTTTTACATTCTCTCTCCTATTCCCTACCACACATTTAACTTTTATATTATCTCTCCTAAAATTTTCTACCCACTTTAAAAAAAATTCTTAAAAAGCGTGAAATCCCGCCGAGGACCCTTGGTCTGGGACGGAGGGAGTAATAATTATAACATTCATCTATAAAGTGTCTCAGTTAAACTTTAAAATGCCAACAGTATAACCAAAGTTTATGACATATAGAGCATGTGAAAGTTAATTAGATGTTAATTAAGTACATGACAGTAATTAATGAATGATTAAATTTTTCCATCTTTAGGGTCAAGGGGAGATGAATTGTTTATTTCCTGAAGACCCTGGTCAGGTATGCTTTTTATTGGATCTATTAAAATCTTCAAACACATTTTAATTCTTCTTGCCTATTAAAGCTTGTACCTTTGGAGATAACAAAAAAATAATATTTAAAAATATATAAATTCAATATAATATAATTCCCTTACTGCAAAAATTGAAAAAAAAAAAAAAAGTCTTCAAAGCACAAGGTTTTTCAGCTTTATATAGTATACGTACACTTTTTAATCTTGGTTAGTTAACCAAAGAATCCATCAAAAGAATACATTGCTAATCCTACTTTAATGCTTATGTATAGCTTTTGAATGACAATTGCATGAAGAGAAAAGGAGCTTCTGATCAGGTAACTAATTAACATTGAACTTATAATTACATGCATATAATTTTTTAAACAAATTACATTCAAGAAAAGTCTTCTGTATGCAGTCTTATGGTTTGTCTAAATTTTGAGTAAATGTTTTGATTAAATGGTACTTATTTTTCTTTTTATTATTAAAATTAGGATTCTAACGAAGAGGCGAAGAAGGATCTGAGGAGTAGAGGGTTGTGCCTAGTTCCGGTATCATGCACAATGCAAGTTGGGAGCGATAACGGAGCGGATTATTGGGCTCCGGCTCTCAATGGAGGTTTTCGGTGAATGAAATAGAAGGCGGTAGCGGGGTGGGGGCGGGGCGGAGGACACACTAGATCAGCCATACAAGAAGTGAGATAACATCATTAGCAGTCACTCTGCTAAAAATTCTAAGGCTGATTGCTCATGATGCTATGCATTCTCTTGGTGGCTTCTTATCAATGATCTTAGTGTGCTAGTTAATTAAGCTTAATTACTACTCTTGTTAATTAGTTAAGGCTTTTGTTATAAAGTCCTTGAAACTATCGCATTATCCTCTCTTTTAATTAGTTTCTTTTTTCTTAATCGGCTTCTACATTGGAATTGTTTCATGTATATGCCATTGTAGTATGATTAATCAATCATTTTCTTGTTTAATTGATTTTTGGTTAATTATTAAATTTAAGGATTTGTGCATTTTCAGCCATGCATTAGTTACATACAGTTAGGCCCCGTTTGCTTCACCGTAAAATAACTCGTTTTCGTAAAATAACTCATTTTCCGTTGTTTGGTTGAGCCCCCGAAAATTTTTTTCCGAAAAATAACTCGTTTTCCGCTGTTTGGTTGTTTTCCGGAAAATGGAGAAAACGTTTTCCGGAAAACCTTTTACGCCCATCCTAAGTAAAACGACTTACTGATCTTGTCCTAAGTAAAACATTTTCCGAAAAATTGTGCCCTTCATGTACAACTCATATTTCACAAGGTACAACATTCTACTTCCTCATTCTAATAATAATAATAATAAAAAAAAATAATAATAATAATAATAATAATAATAAAATAATAATAATAATAATAATAATAACAATAAACATAATAATAAACATAATAAAAAATAATAAAAATAAAATAATAATAATAATATTAATAATAAATAAATAAATAAATAAATAAAATAATAATAATAAAAAATAAATAAATAATAATAATAATAAATTATTAAAAATAATAATAATAATAATAATAATAATAAAAAATAATAATAATAAAAATAAAATAATAATAATAATAATAAATAAATAAAATAATAATATTAATTATAATAAAATAAAACGTAAAAAAATAATAATAATAATAAATAAAATAATAATAATAAAAAATAAATAAAAAATAAAAAATAAAAAATATAATAATAAAAAATATAATAATAAAAAATAATAATAATAATAAATAATAATAAAAAAATAATAATAATAAAAAAAATAAAAAAATAAAACATTTTACGCCCTTCCGAAAAATATTTTCCTTATCAAACAGCTGAAAACATTTTACACCCTTCCTCCGTAAAATATTTTACGCCCTACCTCCGTAAAATATTTTACAAGAAAACATTTTACAGAAAAATATTTTCCGAAAAATGTTTTACGTCGAAACAAACGGAGCTTTACATTCAAGATTTGTCAAATGAGACAATGTTTTCGGAGCAGGAAAGAGTATAGGACATGTAACTTCAGGCCGGGGCAGGGGCGGAGCCAGGGGGGGGCAGGAGGGGGCACTTGCCCCCCACCGCGAAATGCGGTGCAAAATATTTTTATTTTTATTTTTGCCCCCCACCTAATACGGCAAAAATTAGGGATTTAGGCCGGTGAATTGCCCGGAGAAGAAGAAGAGTTAACGTTTTTTTTTTTTGTTTTTAATTAATCAAAACGACGTCGTTTTGATTAATTAAAAACAAAAAAAACGTAAACCGCGTCGTTTCCCGTTTCCAGTTATTTAAAAAAAAAAATAGAGAGAGGACGTAATTTCCTCTTTCTTCTCGACAAAAACCTAGCAAATCTCTCGGACTCCGCCCTTGCAGCGCCGCTCCTCCTCCCCGACGCCGCCGCTCCTCCTCCTTGACGCCGCCGCTCCTTCTCCTCCTTGCTTCGCTGCCCGATCTTTCCGTCTCTCTCTCTCGGTAATTTCCTCTCTCTCTCTCTACAAATTTGAATGGAGTTTACAAATTTAAATGTGTTATTAATTTTAATTTCTTCACAAATTGATAAGTTTTCAATTGTATTTTTTGTTCGTTTAGGTTTATCAATGGATAGATTTGTATTGAAATTGTTCGTTTAGGTTTATTTGTTTTTCATGGATCCGACCCATTTTTTACTTGTCCGACCCGAAAATTTTCGGGTGCGCCGCCCGAACCCCGTATAATCTTGCCCCCACGGAAAATTCAGCTCCGCCGGCCGGGCAAATTTGTCTTTTTTTTTTTTTTTTTTTGAGATGGGAGATATTATTTTTGGAGAAGAAATCTTCTCATGTGTCTCACATATATTCAAGACAATAACTATCGATTACTTAAAAAAATCTAGACTTTGTCAAATCAAAATATTTTGGGGGAAACTAGTTTCTCCCTAACTTATAAAAAGTCCTGTTTTTTTAAACTGCTTTTATATTCGTCAAATATTTGCAAGTTGAAAAAAATTGAACTTTTTATAATTTATGGAGAAACTGATTTCTCCCAAAACTTACTCTTGTCAAATTTTGGTCGGACGAAGTCGCCTAACAAATTTGTAAACTTTACAGTTGTTCCACAATTTTATTTTATTTTGGTACAAAAATGATAGTAAATAAGCCACTACTTCGAACTGGATAGGACCATAAGAATGGCAAAACTCTTCCAACAGTTTTAATATTGCTATATTTACAGGGCTCGAACTCGACACATCTGGTTAAACAAAAACACCTCTTACAAAGTGATCTAGGTGCTTTTCCACAATTTCATTTCTTACACTCAAAATCATTGTGGCAGAAGCTATGGATGTCTATAAATGTGGAAGGTGAATAATTGAATATAGATGCTATGACAATGGAAGTACACCTGCAGAGGCATTACTTGAATTCCCTTTCAAATATAATTATGTTGCATAGGCATTTCAATACTTGAAACCAAAATACTTTCACAATGTACATTACTCTCTCTCTCTCTCTCATTAATTCCTTTCCTTCCTCTCTTTCCAAACTTATACAAAATGCTAGTTCTTTTCTTCTTCTTCCCATAATTGAAGTGCATAATAAATGTCCTTTGCCTATGGCTTTCTGTAGGTTTCTCTCTCTCTCTCTCCAATTATATTTTAGTTTCCTATATTCGTCCAATAATAAATATATATATATATATATATATATATGTATAGGTAGCTATTCAAATGAACCAAATTTATATGAACCAGGTAGAACTAAATTCAACCATTGGATTAAAAACACATCAATGTTAGGATTAAAAAAAAAAAAGATAGAGTGGTGGCATTTTTGTAATTATTGTGAACTAAATCCCCTCAAATTTCAAAATAAAATATCTCAATATCTATAAGTCGAAAAAAAAATTCGAAAACACTGATTTTTTTGTCTTGACGAGACGATTCAAACTAGATCCCTGAAGATAGGATTTTGAAAAAATAATATTGAACAACGTCTAATTTTTAAAACACTGTAATTCTTTAGTGAACACTACCAAGTTGTCTTAGTGAACACTAGCATGTTGTATTAGTGAACACTAACCAGATTGTCTTAGTGAACACTAGTTGTATTGTCTTAGTGAACACTAATTAATTAGTGAACACTAGCTGTAAGTGAACACTAGCTATGTTGTCTTAGTGAACACTAGCTATGTTAACACTAGCTATGTTGTCTTAGTGAACACTAGTTGTATTGTCTTAGTGAACACTAATTAATTAGTGAACACTAGCTGTAAGTGAACACTAGCTATGTTGTCTTAGTGAACACTAATTAATTAGTGAACACTAGCTGTAAGTTAACTAGTTATGTTGTCTTAGTGAACACTAGCTATGTTCACTAGCAACACAGTGTTTTACCCCCTCTTCCAAGATCCTCTGTCATCTATTTCTTTAATAGTGTAAGTTGGTTCTGTTTTGATTTTTTTGTCAGTAATATGGGGCCTGAGCCAGGGCCATATATGGAAAGGTCGATTTTCTTACTCCATAGTACCTTGTATTTCTCCTTCTGTTTCGCAGTTTCTCCTTTTTCTTGAATTTCAATAATATCTTCCATCTACTTTCCGTGTTTCTTCACTGTAGATGAAAATTTTGAGTTAGTTATTAAATGCCCATCCATGAATGTTACGGTTAAACTTGAATGCATATCGTATTAAGAAAGAAAAGTTATACGGTATACGAAGCCTTGGTAGGGATAAAGCGTGCGCACCTTTATTTCTCCAACTTTTTCTTTTTGTATTTCAAAGAAATTAATAAATAAAATATTCAACCTTTCTCACCTCTTTGGAACCATGATCTTCGAGCTGCCTGGCGAATTTGACGCTCGTGTCTCTCTAGTAGTTCATCAACTTGGTGGGATTGAGATAACAAGGGTCCTGAGAATTCAACCTTTTCTTCTTGATCTTTATATGCCTGTTCCAGTTTAATGTTCAATACTAGGTTAATATGAAATCATAAACGAGACTTTTGAACTTTTAATCATTAAAAGGTCTTCCGGTATAATCTCAAACCAAGATATGAATGCAGATTTCCAGTCCTCGATAACATCATAAAAATAACTTGGTTTCTCAAATACTCCATATGCCCCTAAACGAGTGTCCATTTTTATTTAGTGAACAATACAGCTAGTGTTCACTAATTAATTAGTGTTCACTAAGACAATACAACAAGTGTTCACTAAGACAACATAGCTAGTGTTCACTAAGACAACACAGCTAGTGTTCACTAAGACAACATAGCTAGTGTTCACTTACAGCTAGTGTTCACTTATTAATTAGTGTTCACTAAGACAATACAACTAGTGTTCACTAATTAATTAGTGAACACTAGCTTTAAGTGTTCACTAAGACAATACAACAAGTGTTCACTAATTAATTAATGAACAATACAGCTAGTGTTCACTAATTAATTAGTGTTCACTAAGACAATACAACTAGTGTTCACTAAGACAACATAGCTAGTGTTCACTAAGACAACACAAACAGTGTTCGCTCACTAAGACAACATAGCTAGTGTTCACTAAGACAACATAACTAGTTAACTTACAGCTAGTGTTCACTTACAGCTAGTGTTCACTAATTAATTAGTGTTCACTAAGACAACACAGCTAGTGTTCACTAGCAACACAGTGTTTTAAAAATTAGACGTTGTTCAATATTATTTTTTCAAAATTCTATCTTCAGGGATCTAGTTTGAATCGTCTCGTCAAGACAAAAAAATCAGTGTTTTTGATTTTTTTTTTTTGACTTATAGATATTGAGATATTTTATTTTGAAATTTGAGGGGGATTTTAAATGAAATAATTACGAAAATGCCACCCCCTCTATCTTTTTTTTTAATCTGGAGCATTGATGTGTTTTTTAATCCAATGGCTGTTAGTGGTTCTCATGGTTCTCATATAAATGTGGTTCTCATTATAATAGGACCCTATATATATATATATATATATATATATATATATATATATATATATATATATATATATATATATATATATATATATATATCTTTGATGATTACAATTTTACCCCCATCATATATATGATTGCTTTGAGAAATGAGGGACATTTTTGTCCAAAAATAATGAGCCACTTGTTAAGATACTCTTGAAGGGGGTATCCTAACAAAACCATATATATATATATATATATATATATATATATATATATATATATATATATATAGTATATCGGTAGCATCATTAGGACAGCGATCAGCATCAGTCCGCACGAATTTGTTTTTAGATAATACACAAAAGGTTTCATACTAATGAAGTGGATGGGTGCTATTATATACCTAACAATTATTTCATCAATTGCCAATGTGGGATTTGGGGTTGCACCCCAACATACCTCCCCTCAAACTAAGAAACCACAGGAATATGGCTCGCAGTATCTCCTATAATGGCACACACACGGTACTCCTGGTCGGACTCATTCAAACCATGGCTCTAATCACCACTTGTTAGAACCGCGATCACCATCACCACTTTTCAAATTAGTACGATAGTGTCCACTTTGGGCTCAATCTGTACATATTTGTTTTTCGATAACCCCCAAAAGGTGTCATACTAATGAAGAATGAAGTGTGGGTGCTCTTATATAACTGACAATTATTTTCTCAATTGCCAATTTAAGACTTTGGTTCAACAACGATACCAAGTTAATAATTAATCAAATACTTTACTCCTTTAAAAATATATAGTCCCAATGTTTAGTTATTATTTTAATTGAAATTTGATCACATATTTATTATGAAAAATAAAAATTATCTCAATAAAATTCTAAAACACCATAATAATTTAAAAATATTATTATAATAAATAAATTAATCAAAATTCAATTACCAAAAAATAAATTTGGAATTGTCTTTCCTTATGGAGCATAAACTAGTAAACTGTAAAATCAAATTGGAAAAGTTTGTTCATAAATCTAGAGGGTTACTATATAAACCCCCAAAATCTATGAGTAAATCCCATATGAATCAATTACAAAAATGTCATTAAGGTTAATTACTTTTTTACCCCTTTGTTCATCTTCTCCCATTCACTCCATTCACCACTCTCCCCCCCAACCCCCATTTCCAGCCCCTTACTTTCTCTCTCTATAAAAAAAAAAATCTCATTCTCAAAATTATAACATTTTGTTTAAATCAAAACCAAGAATCATGGATGAAATGAAAATCTTTGTTCATCTTCTCCCATCACTCCATTCACCACTCTCCCACCCCCATTTTCAGCTCCTTACTTTCTCTCTCTATAAAAAAAAAAATCATTCTCAAAATTTTAACATTTTGTTTAACTCAAAACCAAGAATCATGGATGAAATGAAAATCTTTCTTTACTATATCACTATATAAATGTGATTACATTTTACATTTAGAAATCAAACTAAAAAAACAGAAATTACCAGAGTCGGCCATCACCTGCCTACTTTGGGCTTAAAAGTCGGCCACACCCGGACGACTTTCGGCTTAAAAGTCGGCCACTACCGGCCGATTCTGGGAAAAAAATCAACCACACCCGGCCGACTTTTTGTAATTTTTTCCACCACACCCGGATGACTTTTTAATAAAAAGTCATTCACCACTGGCCGACCCCTTGTTTTTTCATAAAATTCACCTAATTTTTTTTGAAATTATACTCCAAAAATCATTTTCATGAGCTAAATAAGTCATATAATTTTTAAAAAAATTATACTCCAAAAATCATTTGCTCTTTTTAATCTTGTCTTGAATATATATATTTTTAAAAAAAAATTATGTATATAAATTTTAGAGTATAATTTCAATAAAAATTATAATTTCTTTTAGGTATATAACTTATTTAGCTCATACAAATGATTTTTGAAATATAATTTCAAAAAAATTAGGTGAATTTTATGAAAAACAAGGGATCGGCCAGTGGTGGATGACTTTTTTCTCAGAATCGGCCGGTGATGGCCGACTTTTAAGCCAAAATTCGACCGGGTGTGGCTGACTTTTAAGCCCAAAGTCGGCAGGTGGTGGCCGACTTTTTCCGTCGGAGTCGGCGGGTAGCGGCCGACCCCTATTTTTTCATAAAATCCCCCAAAATTTTGTTCTCATTTGAATGAAAGTGAGTGTTCCTATTTTTTCATAGAGAGAGGAAGAGGAGTTGCCGAAAAAAAATGAGGTTTTAAATGCTAGGAATAATTGATCGGTGAGAAGAGAGTAAATGAGTGTGGGTGTGTGTGGGTCTTCTTCTAGCTGTAAATGAAATGGGTGTGGGTGGGTGGGTGATTTTTTTTTTATAAGTATTAAATGAATGAAAGGGTATAAGGGGAAAGATGAGAGTTTGTTTACATTTATTTGGGGTGTTTTTAAAAATGGGATTTACTCATAGGATTTTGGGGTTTATTTAGTAACCCTCTAAATCTATCGCATGTCTTTTTAGACCAGCTCAGTTGAAACCCAATACTATATGCTATCGCTGTACAAATTGGGCCTGAGATTAAAAGAGCCTATTATACTGGCCCATATAACAACTAACAGTGCCAGGCCCAATCATTTGGGCCTGAGATCAAAGTATAACTTTTTCAAACACGGCATGAAATGAAGTACTCCTACATTAAATTTTGAAAGGTCAAACTTAATTTTCAAACACATGGCATTGAATTGAAGTACTCCTACCTTCATTGCGGGAGCGATTATGATAGAGCCATATTTTCTCATTTTTAAAATAAATGGGAGAGATTAATTTAATCTTTTCCCATTATTATTGAATTGATCTGAACATTGAGTCGTGCAAGATTAAAGGCATGATTTTATTGAAATTGTTCGTTACAATGCAATGCTGCAGCAAACTGCTCAGCTAAGAGTAGCAATTCCGAATACTATGAGTACTACCCTTTCTATTTACACTTTAAAAAAGCCAGGAATGTATGTAGTACTCCATTCGTCCTACTTTAAAGAGCTTATGGTAATATTTCACGATTTTTAAGAATTTTTTTAAAAAATGGATAAGGAATTGAAAATGGGTAAAAGATTAGAGGAGAGAGAATATAAAAGTTAAAAACATTTAATAGGAGAGAGAATGAGTGGGAGGAATAGTAAATTAATGAATTATTTTTTTGTAAATATGTTAATATTATAAGGGTATAATTAATGGTTTTTTTGTATGAGGGTATAAATGTCTGAAACACTGTTCACATATTTTCATTTATGGAATGGGCTCTTTGAAGTGGGACGTCTCAATAAGAAAAGTGGGCTCTTTGAAATGAGACGGAGGGAGTATTTATTATTATATTTTACGAAGCTAAACAAATATTTAATCGGAGTCTACAAAACGTGAACTTAATTACGTGCACGTTACTAGCTTGCACATCTTAATCCAAAATACTTGACTTGACTATTGTAAATCTTTCAAAAACGACCCAACCCAAGTGGCTTGAATTTTCTCTCCTCCTTCGCCGATTCTTCCAAAGCCAGCTAAAATTCCTAGGTCATCCAATCAAAACTCCTTGTCACCCATCCTGACTTAAAGGGTAAGTTTGATTGTTAGTCGTTTGTATTACAAAGCGGCGTGACTTAGTGGTAAAAGTCAAGTCTCACACTTTGTGACATCTAGGGTTCAATCTCTCTATTTGCCTTCTGGATAGGAAATTGTAAAAAATGTAGATCGTTTGACCAATTTTGAAAGATACATTTCATCCGACTTTATTGCACTATGATAATATGACAGAGGTGTGATCCCGTCCATTCCCCCTTATATATTTAATTTGTCTATAATTCTTGGCATGGAATAGTTGACATTTTGAAGAATACTTGAATATATATACAACCAAGGATCAGTATCTTAAACACGAGCACAAACATAAACACAGACAGAGAAAGAATTTGTAAAGCTTTTGGGCTCATCACTATAACTAACACACACAAACACACACTGAGGGATCAGAGAGATGTTTAGCTTTAGGGGTATGTTGTTTATACTAGGGTTTATTGTATGCCTATGTGTTGTGAATAAAGGGGATTGTGCTGTTTTTCAGAGTGTAATACACAAGGTCACTCGAATAAACAAGGAAGGTCCATATTTAGGTATCGTCGTCCCGAATAATTTTGAGATGGGCCCTCTTCTTCGATCCCCGAGCTTTGTCCCGGATCGACGACTTCCTTATTTGGATTTCTCAGGTAATACATACAGTTTGTCACGTTCAACTCTCATCAAATACCAGTATGTCCAAAATGAATGTTCATTCTGTTCTTGTTTTTGATATCATTTGGGACGGAGGTACAAGCATTCAGTCTTTGAACAAAATTATTACTTTGGACAGGACGAAGATTCAGGATTGGAACCCTGGAAAATCAAAAAGTTATCATCGTTATGACAGGATTGGCCATGGTATGTACACAATCACATACAGTTTAAAAAAATAGAAAAATTTAATAATAATATGATCAATTATTTTTTTATGCCCTTAGCACTGCTCGTAACTGTCTTTTGGTGCACCATTTTATAATCGAATTGGGAAAATGTTTGTTGTGTGAAGCTAAATGCAGGTATAGCTACACAGTTACTTTTAGCCCTATTCAAAGTGAAAGGAGTTCTTCATTTTGGAATAGCCGGGAACGCAAACCCTAATCTTCAAATAGGAGATGTAACTATCCCTCAATCTTGGGCTCATATCGGCCTATGGAATTGGCAGGTAAAATAGTCTTATTGCACTTTTATCATAATACAACAACGTAAAGATACGTAAAACACATGTTTTTTTTAAGAAGTTTGATAAGTCAGCTGCGACACTTATTATTATGAAATTGTTTTACGTACTAACTAGCTATATATCTTGTGAACAATGTTTATATAGAGGTACGGAGAGGGGCCAAATAATGAGCTTGCGTTAGAATCTAACGGAGATTACACGAGAGAGATTGGCTACCTTAAATTTTCAGAATACAACAATGGCACAAACGCTTGCAAGTCTAACATCGACAACTTACTGAACAATGTTTGGTATCAACCGGAAGAGTTTTTCCCTATAGATGGACAGCCTGAAGTTAGGCAGCATGCCTTTTGGGTTCCCGTAAACAATCACTATTTTTCGCTTTCTAAGAAACTCGAGGTAACATTCCGCTTCATTTCATACAATTTTTCGGATATTGAATGATAGGCCGGCCCGTGTCACGAGCCTGCGAATAAATCAAGGTTTGTAGCAGGCTTGTGAAATTCTTGGGCCTACTCAAGGGCCTGTGAATAAATCAAGGTCTGTAGCAGGCCTGTAAAATTCTTGGGCCTGTTCACGGGCCTCTGAATAAATCAAGGTTTGTAGCATGCCTGTGAACTTCTTGGGCCGACTACAGACCTTGAACAACGAGTCTTGCGGTTTTCAGATACATGACAGCCTATATGTATCCCCTTTTGTACATTTTGCTTCTTCTTGGGCTATATGCATACCCCAAAATGGCTTCGAACTTGGCCTGATGCTATTTCGGGCTTTGACAAGGCCTGTTTGACCAAAACGGGTCAATCCATTTTCAAATAGTGTAAAATGACAAAAATGCCCCTTAAAGAATTTGCGGAACCTTTTGCTTTATATTATGCAGGGGATGAAACTGGAGAGATGTTTGAACGCTACAACTTGCTTACCACGACCTCCTATCGTGACTAGGGTGGAAAGAGGAGTAAGCGCTAACGTATTTGTCGACAACGCTGCATATAGAGAATTCATACGGTCAAAATTTAACGCAACTCCAATTGACATGGAAACTGCTGCAGTGGCACTTATATGTTTGCAGCAAAAGACACCATTCATTGCAATAAGAGCTCTGTCTGATCTAGCTGGTGGAGGTTCGTCCAATGAAGCTGCCATCTTTGCCTCTTTGGCTAGCCAAAATGCGGTTTCTGCTTTAATTAGATTTATTTCCTTACTTTCTTAACCTTTATTCGCCCCGAACAAATATACAAATTACGGTTCTTTCCTGAACCTTACAAATAGTGAGAACTTTTGTAACATTTGTTTGTTATATTTTTATCTCATTTAATCGTGCGTACCCGTTGTACACGACTATTTCTTATTGTGTATCAAGAAAACAATCACGAATTTAGCGAATCATATAGTAACATTTGTACTTTCACGTTATTAATGTTTTTTTATTAAGTTATGAATGAAGATTTAATGCTTGAATTATATTTAATGATTGATTTTGTGATTATATTACTCCCGCTTCACTCTGTCGCACTTTTTTTTTTTTCAAAAAAATGTTGCATTTCTCTATTGCAATTTTATCTTTGTACATATGATGATGAACACAAACAAATATAAAATATTTCTTAAAAATGTTAACACTTGACAATACTTTAAAATGTGGCATTTATTACGAGAAGGAGGGAGTGATGAAGATGAAGTCATCTGAGACAGTTTCTACTTTCTTCTATGAACCATAAAAGGGACAGCTTGGAGCTTTAGATGAACAATGTTGCAGAGGATTTTGAACCGGTCAAGGCCGGCCCAGACGGCAAAGACCGTTCTTTTCAGGATCTACTCCTTCCTTTTGTCAAAGTAACGGTTCTCCACAGGGAAGCTTGAATTACCCAATCTACCCTCCCCGTTTCTGGTGGTCTCCTAATATTTACATATGGCACCACATCTTTAACTGGAACATCTTTAACTACAAGTCTACAATTATCGATCGAGGTTTAAATAATGTTAAAATCTTGACTACTGATTGATTCATACTTTTTGTACTAATTTAATCTTTACATTTTCATTACACAAAGCTAACATTATTAGCTTAATTTTACATAAAAGTGACACTTAAAAATGCGTTACATGAACCTAACTAACGTTTTGTTTAAAAAAAAAAAAAAATTGGCAACAAGTTGCTTATAGAAATGAATTTATTGAAATACATGATCGGAAAATAATAGGCAAATAGTCGTATCTTAATCGGCATTTGATGTCTCTTTTCATACAAAAAGCCTGAAGTTTAAACCTCATCAAAGGTTAGATAAATTCAAGCTTCATCAGCTTCTAACTTACGCCCCTCTTCTGCTCGTATGTCAAATCCTAAATACTTTAATCCCGAATTTATAAACCCAAAAAACCTAAAAGAAGCTCTTACTATTCGGGAAAAATGCGATTCTGAACCGGAAGGCGATCTTTCTGCTACTTCTCCTTCGGCATATCAAGAAGCTCGCACTTATGGGGGTATAGTTGGAGGAGTTCATGTTGATCCGTGGGCTCCAATGGCTGACTGCGATAATTTTGAAGATTATTACGATGAAGACGATGGCTTTTAAAAGGTTAAAGGGAAACGAGGAAAATCTGGGTCGAAAGCTAAATCAAAAAACCTCAAGCCTAAAAGGCATTGGATTCCTAAAAGGCAATTTGATTGACCTTCTATTTTATTTATTTTATTTTTATGATTTTTCTTCTTATTTAATCTTTTTCTTTTGTGATGGTTCTGGCTTAGTCCTCTGTCACCTCTTTGTACCTTTTATTTTTCAATAAAATATAGGGGGCATTGCACTTTTCGCTAAAAAAATAAAAATAAAATAAACCTCATCAAATGCTATTTGTTTAAATGTCACTTTTATAATAGATTAAATAATTTATTTATTAATTAAAAACCAAAAAAAAATATCGAAAAACAGTGTTCTAAAAGACCCTGCCTAAGGACGCCTAGGCCCCGCCTAGGCGCTAGGACCCTCTCCAACGCCTAGTTATAAAACCCGCCTAGGCCCCGACTAGTCCCCGCCTAGGCGCTAGGCCCGACTTCGCCGCCTAGCATCCGCCTAGCGCTTTTTAGAACCTTGTCGAAAAGCAATAAAAGTCCGTCAAGAAATAAGCACATTACAAATTCAAAGAAAAAAGGGCAAAATTGTCTATTCGTTGCCGTCTCTGTCAATTTGGCGCCAGCAGATTGTATCTCTCTTATAAGAACCTCTCTCAAAACCCCAACCCTCCGTTTCCACCATCACCACCTCCGGCCACCATGTCCATTACATCCTCCGAAATCCTCAACCACACCACCGCCTTCATCTCCGACATCCTCTCGAAATACGACCACCGCCACCGTCTCTTCTCAATCTTCTTCACCAAAATCCCTCCCTCCGATCAATTCACACTCAAACCACTAACCCTCGCATCTGAAACTCTCGAAAACGCCATCAGAACCTCAAACACCACCGTCAAATCCTCATCCCTCCGCCTAGCCGAGAAACTCCTCCTCTCCTACCCAGAAACCCCCTTTTCCTCCTTCCTACTCTCACTAATTTACACTCTCTGCAACCGTCCAATCGACGCTTCCCTCAGTCTCCTCAATCTCTTCTACACCGACCCATCTCTTGCTCGGTCGGAAGTTGCACCCGAAGTGTTCGAGGAATTGTTTCTGATACATTTTCTTCCTGTTCTTCAGTGGTATAATGAGCAAAGGTCGAAAATTTTGTCATCTTTATGCTTAAACTCTGGGTATGATAGCGATGATCAGTCGATTGTGGCTGATTCAATGGTGGTTTCTTGCTCAACTTTACTTTCGAACACGAATGGCGGTCAAGCTATAAAATTGAAGGAGTTAGAGAGAAAATATGAGGAAGTTCTCGATGAGAATTGTAGGAATTTTGTTGGGTATTTTAAAGATGTGTTGGGAAATAAAGATGGGAATCAAGTTATTGATCCGCCATTAGTTGTGCTCGAAACAATTGGGAATGTTGATAAGCTCGTGAATAACGAAGACTATGAGAAGAAGAATGCTGAAGAACCTGGATTGAAAAATGGACGGTATAATGTAATGCTTATTTTCCTTAAATTTTTTCTTTATTTTCATGCCATTTTTACCACACAATTTCATCTGATTGTGTGTGGGTTTTATCTTTTGCTATACCTCTTTATGTTTTGATATAATAAAGTCATTTCTAGCTGACCAAAATCCAATCTTCAGCGTTTCATCAAAACCATTTCATCTCTATAAATCTTGGAGGGACATAGATCATAATGCTTTGACTTGGTCAAGCACAATCTTTATGTACTTAAAGAAACTGTTAGAAGTCAGGCACCTTGATTTGAAAAACTTGTTACATTCATATGTATTCGCAAAGTCAACCAGCATGCTTATAATATATCCCACTGGCATAGGCCAGGGTACTGTTGGAATATTTCATTCCTTTCTCCATTTGATGATAATAATGTCTTTGCCAGTTTGGCTAAGTTGACTTTTACAGTATTTTTAAAACACATGGTCAATTATGCATCCTCTCATAATTTATGCAGCCAATATGGGCTGAAGGGGAAAAATCAGTTGACCTGAACAGCAAAAGCAGAACCAAAACCCTCTCCAAGTTTCCATCTTTCTTTCCTGAAAGAGTCTCACCAAGAGTCTTAACCAATCAAAGATCTTTAAAGAAATCGAAACCGTCGTCCAAGAAAGATTCCGATTCAGAACTCGAGTCTGACGCTGATTCAGGCAGTCCTTCCTCCTCAGAATCTGATGCCGAAGATATAGAGGTATATTCATATATCAATATTGATGTTCACAAGAAACGAGAACTTTCCTTGGACTGATTTACCTAGGCAACTCATGTTAACCAACAAAGCTGTACATTTTCATATTCTAGGAAAATAACAAAACATTGGCATCGTTCGACTCTTCTAGGCAGAATCAGTCTGAAAAAATGAAGCAGGATTTATCTTCCGAACCAAGCCGGTAATATTCCCAAAAATACTTTTTTGTGCTTAGTTGTGTTTATATCTAACGTAATAATTTACGAGCTTTTCTTGTTGCCAGATCACTCAATCCTCTCATGGAAGAGATTGATAGTTCGCCTAGTGGAGGAAAACTTACGCCTCCAAAGGACTTTGTATGTCCAATAACAACACAAATATTCAATGATCCTGTTACTCTTGAAACTGGTCAAACTTACGAGCGTAAAGCTATTCAAGAATGGATTGAAAGAGGAAATTTGACTTGCCCAGTTACCCGTCAGAAGCTCCACCACAACCAGTTGCCAAAAACAAATTACGTTCTGAAAAGGCTGATTGCAAGCTGGCTAGAATTAAGTTCTGAGACTAGTCTTAACGAATCCGAGATTCAGGATCAAGATGAATCTATGTTTGATTCGGTTGTACTTTCGTCAACTTCGCCTAACAGTGTTATAAGTCAAGCCACCATTGATGGAACAGTTAATGAGCTCCGAGTTGCTATCACGAACCTTTGTATGTCTGAAATTCTTAAGGAATCTGAAATGGCAGTTCTCAGGATAGAAAGGTTCTGGAACGAAGCCAGAACGGAGATCGAGATCCAAACTATGCTCTCGAAACCTCCGGTTATCAATGGTTTTGTTGAGATCCTCTTCAATTCTGTCGACACTCAAGTTTTAAGGGCAACAATTTATCTCCTTTCTGAGCTTGGGTCAAGAGACAGCAGCGTGATCCAGACGTTGACCAGGGTTGACTCTGACGTAGAATGTATCATAGCTCTCTTCAAGAAGGGACTTTTTGAGGCAGTTGTGTTGATTTATTTGTTAAAACCTTCAACTACTAGACTTCTTGAGATAGACGTGGTTGATTCTTTAATAAGCGTTACTAGAAAGAGGGAAGACGATTTCGTCAAGATGTTTATGAAGCCTAAAGCATCTTCTGTACTCTTATTGGCACAGATTCTTCGTAGTGGCGAGGAAAACACGGTTTCCGAAGTTGTGAGAAGTTTGATTACCGGGAAAGCAATCGAGAGTATTGTTAGTAGTTTAGAGTCAGAATGGACGGAAGAACGGATTGCAGCAGTTTTGATCTTGTTGAGATGCATGCAGGAGGAGGGAAAATGTAGGAATATTATTGCGGATAAGGCTGAATTAGCTCCAGTTTTAGAGAGCTTTGTTGGGGCTGATGATGGAGAGCGGTTTGAGATGATTCAGTTTCTTTCAGAATTAGTTAAACTTAACAGGTATAAGTTTGTTCAGACTATGCCCTGGTACTTGTATACATAGGCTCGCTTAACGAATATTTATGTTTTTTCTTTCGTAGAAGGACATTTAATGAGCAAGTCCTGCATATAATTAAGGATGAAGGTACTTTCAGCACAATGCACACTCTCCTCATATATCTACAGACGGGAAACCAAGATCAGGGTCCCGTTATTGCTGGTCTTCTTCTCCAACTCGATCTTCTGGTTTGATTCTGTGTCTCCTTTTCCCCATCTCCCTAAAATGAAATTACAAATGGAACTTGAATTTACGTGTTTGACCTTGTAGCTGGAGCCAAGAAAAATGAGTATCTACCGAGAAGAGGCGATAGATTGTCTCATTACCTGTCTTAAGAATTCAGACTCCCCTTCTGCTCAAACAGCGGCTGCTGAGACAATTTTGTCCCTGCAGGGGAGATTCTCGTCTTCTGGTAGGCCCCTCACCCGTGCTTTTCTTCTTAAACGCGCTGGAATCGACAAAAGCTTTAAATCTATAGCCCGAAAAGAGCAACTCGGGAGCATATCTGGAGAGATTCAAGAAATAACAGTATGCTTTAACATTCTATACTTCAGCCTAATATTTCTTTTTCATACTCCCTCCGTCCCATAATAAATGTCACACCTTGAGTTTTTTGGTCAACCTAATTGGTACTTTGACCAAAAATCAATAACAATTTTTAGAATTTCATGAACATAATTGAATTTTCATCAAACTTTGGTCAAAGTTCAATCAAGTTGACAAAAATAAATAAATTAAGGTGCAATATTTATTTTGGGACTGAGGGAGTATTATAAAATTTTAGTCTTCTAAACCCTATTTCATTTCATTGTACAGGATGAAGAGAAGGCTGCTGAGGAGTGGGAGAGAAAAATGGCTTTTGTTTTGGTCAGCCACGAGTTTGGTCTACTATTTGAGGCTTTAGCAGAAGGCTTAAAGAGTAGATATGCAGAAGTTTGTTCAGCATGCTTCGTGTCTGCCACGTGGCTTGTGCACATGCTCACGGTTCTTCCAGACACAGGAGTCCATGGAGCTGCTCGAGTCTGCTTACTCAAGCGCTTTGTATCAATTTTCAAGTCTGCTAAAGACACTGAGGACAAAGCTCTTTCCATGCTAGCTCTCAGCAGTTTCACCCATGACCCTGGTCAGTAGGTGGTCACATTCTTTTAAAACTTGATATAGTTGAGTCCCTATGACAGTTTAATCTTGTTATTTTTTTCTTTTGTTTTTCTATTTTTAATTATTTTTTCTTATATATTTTTTTTCGATTTTTACCTATATTTTTTTCCTATTTCCTTCAAAATTTCTTCCCAGCTATTTCATTTTAAAAATTTCTTCTTAGCTTTCAATCTAATTTTTTTCTTTATTTAAAAAAATAAAAGTTTTATTTTTATTTTTTTCCCACCCCTTTTCATTGACTATTCCATATGATGGTTCATGTTAGTGGACCTTAAATCATTTGGGGATTAAGGCTTTGCTGTTGTTGTAATCTCAGAAGGGCTGCGTGATATAACTATCTACATGAAGGATATCCTGAAAGGACTGCGGGAGTTCAAGAAATCATCTGCAGTGGCATACGAGATGCTCAAAGTTTTCTCCGAAGGCAATGAATCCAGCGCTGTAAGTTTTTTCCTGGCCTACAAAAATGTACAAATTTTATTCTCGCTACCTTAAACCTTTTGTAGAAAGGCTTTGTGAAATAATATGTTCAAACCTTAAAAGGCTGGACATTGAAAATCAACTCTTTGATCAGAACTTAGCAAATGTATTATCTTGTGTTAAAATAAGGAGACTCAAAAGTATATTATGTATTATTTTTGTCTCAAAGTTTACATAAGCTAGAGACTCATATTTATACTCAAAACATATGGGACCTAATTCTAATAGGATTCTAACAAATCTCCTTATTTTAATAGTAAATATAATTATAATTGGAAAATACTTCTAACTAAGATAACTTTCCTAAGTTGGCTCAATACCAACTTAGGTAACTAAATATTTTCTTTTCTTGAGAATATCTCTCAAATATAATGTGAAGATATTGTGATATCTTCACAATATCTCAACTTCTTGACTAGTTGTTCTTCTTGCATCAGGACCTGTGGAATCATAAAGAACTTGTTCAAGAAGACTGCAGCGTGAACGGAGAAGTTCTATCAGTAGTATGCCTTAGAGACAAAATCTTTTCAGGCCACTCCGATGGAACAATAAAGGTAACGAATACAAACCTAACTAACTTCTCCTTCATTCTTTCTTTTTTTAAGTAAATCACATTGCTAAATTAACAAGACTGATGGCACTTGAATACTTCAGGTCTGGAGTGGCAAAGGTAGAATTTTACGTCTTATCCAAGAAAATCGAGAACATACGAAAGCAGTTACGAGCTTGACAGTTCTACAATCAGGGGATACTTTATACAGCGGATCACTTGATAAGACTGTCAGGGTAAGTCGTACTCCCTCCGTCCCATAAAGATGTTCTCTTTGACCTTTCAAACAATTTAAGGATAATATTTTTTTCCAATACTATTAAATGTAAACTGATATTATGTAAAATTATGGAAATTGCTTAAAAGATGTCATATTTTTTGAAGCTGATGTTATGGTATCCATTATGTGCAGGTCTGGACAGTTAACAGAGAAGGAATTGATTGTGAGCAGGTTTATGATGTGAAAGATCATGTTAGTAATCTGCTAGTCGCGAACAGCATCTCATGCTTTATTCCTCAAGGTTCTGGCATCAAGGTACGAGTTTGGCTGCTCTTTTCTAACAGATACATTAATACCTCGGAATTAGATCCAAATATTATTCATATATTAATGAAAATATTGAGGAAAAAAGAGAGAAAAACATCTGATCATATAAGGTTGAAGAGCATGTTTAAATGAGGTCCATTTTGCTATAATTTTATCAGGTTCAGTCATGGAATGGCGCATCAAAATTACTAAATCCAAATAAATATGTAAAATGCATGACTCTTGTACATGGAAAATTGTATTGCGGGTGCCAGGACAATAGCATTCAGGTACATAAATATTGTCGGGCCATTTTCTTTTTCTTATTTTCGTTAATATTTTTGGGATTCATCTTAAAATTCTTGTAACTGAACTTACATGATATTGCAGGAAATCGACTTGGCAACAGGAACATTGAGTTCCATCCAAAGTGGCTCTAGAAAGTTACTAGCCAAAGCAAATCCAGTTTATGCACTGAAAGTTCAAGATGGTCTTATATATTCAGCCAGCTCTTCTGTAGAAGGAACAACTTTGAAGGTACCATATTATATTTTCAAGGATTAAATAATAATTTGGTCCCTAAACTTAACTTGACACTTTTTATTAGTTTAGTTCCTTATAAAAAAAATTGTTTGGTCCCACATGATGGCCTTTTTATTAGAGAGAATCCTACATAATCTCATTCTCCTTCAGCAACATAATCTTGCACTCTAAGTTCTTTGTTTCCTATTCTTATTCTGTAAGATCTACTCTCCTATTAGTATAAGGATTGTACATAAATAGATCTTATTGTTTGTATATATAGGGGAACAATATGTCAATAAAGAGTTGAGTTGTTCTTTCATATATTTTATTCGTTCTATATGGTATCAGAGCAAATAAAGATCCAATTGCTCTTCCCTCCTCATCTCCCATGGCTGCCGAAAACACCTTAATCCAGAATTCTGCAGAACCAAACAAACCACTTATCTATGTCTATCTCTCTCACATTCTCAAGTTAACCCCAACCAATTTCATAGCTTGGAAGATACAACTTGAGGCCACACTTTTAGGACTTGATCTCTTTCAATACCTTGATGGCTCTCTCCCTGCACCTCCTCAAACCCTTACCGTGACAATACCTACTGTCCCCACCACCGAAACCCCCACCATAACCACCACCGCCTCAACCACAAGACCTAACCCAGCATACTCCACTTGGTTCCGCCAAGACAAACTAATCTTAGGAGCACTTGCAGGTACTCTCTCACCCTCTCTTGTTTCCCTTATATCCCAATGTCCCACCACCCACGATGCATGGAAAACCATAGGGTTGAAACCTATGCTAATCCTTCTAAGGGTCATCTCAAACAAATTAAGGACCGCCTTCGCAGTATTACCAAAGGAAACCGATCCGTTTCTGATTACATGCAAGACATGAAATTCTGTGCCGACCAACTTGCTTCTCTTGGTAGGCCTCTTGATCCTGATGATCTCGTGGACAAAATCCTTGAACAACTTGATGATCATAATTATGATAGCGTCATCAATGCCGTTCACAGTCGTGAAAATCCAATACCTTTTGATGAGCTCCATGAAAAGCTTCTTAATAAGGAACTCTCCCTTAAACACAAATCTTCCTTCACCCTAACTTTCCCTGCCACCGTCGCATATGCTGCCAAAAGCCCTGCCCGTAATTCTCAACCTAAACCATACACAACCGCAGCAACTTCCTCCCAATACCCTATTGCCTTACCCAACTCTTCTGCCCAAAATTCTCGGCCTCCAGCCCCATACAATGGAAAGTGTCAATGGTATCGTGTTAGCGGACATTATCTTTCTCAATGCCCTTCCTTTCGCCAAGCTTACCCTACTGCCACCTTCCCTACACCCAACCCTCCCAACAAACAGCGGTACCATCCTTGCCAACCCGATCGTGGCCCATCTCCTTCCCAACCCCGTGCCTACTCCACTACCAGCACAACCGCACCCACCCCGGATGGCTTTTTGATAGTGGGGCCACTCACCATGTGACCAACGACCTCAACAATCTTGCTCTTCACTCTCCATATGATGGTACCGAGGAACTCCTAATTGGTGATGGTTCGGGGCTAAGGGGCTTCCAATCTCAAATATTGGTTCAACCTCTTTTCTCACTTCTTCTGCTACTTTAAATCTTTATAATGTTCTTCATGTTTCAACTGTGTCTCGCAATATTATTTCCGTCTCTCAATTTTGTCTCGACAATAATGTCTCCATCACTCCATCACCTTCTCACTTAATTCTTTTGTTGTGAAGAACCTTCGTTCATGGACCACTCTTATCCAAGGCAAATCTGAGCATGGCATCTTCGAATGGCATCCAATCTCTCCTGCTGCTCACGCCTCAACTTCGTCGTCCATCATCAATTGGCATCATAGATTAGGACACCCTTCAATACCTATTTTACGTCATCTTAGTTCTTCGTTTCAGTTGGATATTCCTAGGACATCTACCTTTAATTGTAACGCATGTGATTGTAACAAGAGTCACAAGCTACCTTTTAATGAAAATTCTATTTCTTCCAATGGTCCCCTTGATGTTGTCTATAGTGACGTTTGGACATCTCCAATTTTATCCTATGATGGCTTTAAGTACTATATCATTTTTGTCGACCATTACTCTAAGTATACTTGGTTTTATCCTCTTAAACACAAGAATGATGCAACTATGGCTTTCACAAACTTTAAAAATCTGGTTGAACGATACTTCCATCGTCCTATTCTTACAATATTTAGTGATAATGGGGGTGAATATCTCGGGCTTCGCCCACTTCTCATATCCCTAGGAATCACTCATCTTACTTCTCCCCCACACACTCCTGAACACAATGGATACTCCGAGCGACGTCACCGTCACATCGTTGAAACCGGTCTTTCTCTTCTAACTCATCCTCACATGCCACAAAAATTCTGGCCTCTTGCTCTTGTCACGGCTTGCTATCTCATAAATCGCATGCCTACTCCTATATTGAAACTCCAATCGCCATTCTTTCAGCTTTTTGGCCATCATCCCAATTATCTCAAGCTTCGTAGTTTTGGATGTCTCTGTTACCCTTGGCTTCGTCCATACACCACCAACAAGCTTGACCCCAAATCCTCCCCTTGTGTCTTTGTCGGATACTCGCCAACCCAGAGCGCTTATTATTGCCTTGATCCTCACTCCAACAAAAGCTTTGTGTCGAGACATGTGAAATTCGTAGAACACAATTTTCCTTTCTCTTCTCTAGGTTCACCCTCCTCCCAAAACGATTCTGTCAATGCATGGTGCAACTCTCATCTCCCTATCTTGCCCACTATCCAAACACAGACACCACACCTTCCAATACCCCCACCCTCGGTACCTCCCTCACCAACACCCTCATCACCTACTCCCTCTTCCTCGGCTTGAACTCCCGGTCTCCCGCTTTCCGCCGAATCCACACCATCCCAAACCCAAACTCGCCCTTCTGCCGAAACCACTATTTCCCAACCCTCTACCGTACAAATTCCACCTCCACCCAATCGCCCTCACACTAGGCTTCAAGATGGAATTCGAAAACCCATTAATAAACTGAACCTTCATGTTTCCCTTCCCCACCCCTCTCTTGAACCAACTACTTACACACAAGCCCTCAAAATTCCTGTGTGGCGTGAAGCCATGCAAACCGAGTTTGATGCATTACAAAAGAATCATACTTGGGATCTTGTTCCACCTTCTCCATCCCAGAAACCCATTGGCTGTAAGTGGATTTTTCGAACAAAATATAACTCCGACGGGTCCATTGAACGGCATAAAGCTCGTCTTGTTGCAAAGGGTTTTCATCAACGTCCGGGAATTGATTACTCTGAAACATTCAGTCTGGTTGTCAAACCTGCCACTATTCGGACCATTCTATCTCTTGCTGTCACAAATGGATGGTCTCTTCGACAAGTTGATATTAACAACACTTTCCTTCGAGGTTCTCTTCATGAAGATGTTTACATGCTACAACCTCCTGGCTTTGTAAGTACATCTTCACCAACTCATGTTTGTAAGCTTCGTCAAGCTTTGTATGGTCTTAAACAAGCCCCACGGGCGTGGTACAATGAACTCAGAAGTTACCTTCTCTCATTGGGTTTTAAGAATTCTGTTTCGGATGCATCCTTGTTCAACCTAATTCAACCTCTTGGTGTGATTCATTTACTTGTTTATGTGGATGACATAATCATAACAGGTTCTAATGATTCTCTTCTCAATACCTTCATTGTTCTATACTTTTTTTCCAATTTTCCCCTTCCATCGGTGAAATATTAAAAAAAAAAATCCAAAAAAACTTGTATCAAATAATAATTTGGTCCCTAAACTTGGTACTTTTATTATTTTGGTCCCTAACTTTGGTTTTTTTTTCAAAGATATGGAGTGCATCCAATTTCAGCTTGTTGGGATCGTTGTCCTCAACGCTGGAAGTGCGTTCAATGGCCATTAACTCGGACTTAATTTATTTGGGATGTAAAGGCGGGATTGTGGAAGTTTGGTGTAGAAAGAAATTGAGTAAGAAAGAAATGCTGCACACTGGCACTAACGGGAAGGTTCTTTGTATGGCCTTTGATGATGATGAAGACGTGCTCGTGATTGGAACCTCTGACGGCAGAATTCAGGTAAAGTTTTTTTTTTCCTCGTTAATTTTGAAAACAGATGGAGAACGACCAGTGAACATTTTCAGTTAGCAGACTTAACGATCTTGACTGTTAATTTGCAGGCATGGGGTGTGAGCTAAGAAGGATACTGTAAATTCAAGATTAGGCTGCATTGATTGGTATTATTTTTTCCTGGAAAAAGTTTTCTCCATTGAGAGGTATTATTTGAAAATGTACATAGCTGGAAATCACAATATATTAACCATTGTTCTTTGAAGAACAGCTTTCTGAGTTGTAATGTGCTAATGTGCTTGTATTGTTGTACAGAAACGGGTCAAACTTACTCGAATGTTATATTTCCTAATACATGATAATGAATGTTTCGATTGAGTAGAAATATTGGAACATATTTTTCTTCCGTTAAAATCCTTGTCAAGGGCGGCCCTGGAGAGTGGGATTTGAGACCAGTTGCGTGTTTTCTGAACAACCTCCAGATGCCAAGTAGCATTGTACGGTTTACAATTCCTGGGATTCTCCTTAACTGAATCTGGAACGTTGTAAACAAAATTAACAATCAAGATTCATCATCTTCTAATGCTTTGGAGCTTTCTTTACAGTCAATGGCAGCACAAAGACCTTTCCAGATGGGAACTAACATCTTAATGGGGGGATAGAACTCCTGGATAATAACAAAATTCAGATAACGAGAATATCAGAGAATATAAATTCATCAGAAAAGGGAAATATTTATATGGACAAAGTTGATGACAGAATGTAATAAATTACCTTAAAAAACAGCATAAGTTCTTCCTCCCCACGTACTAGAAGAGATAAGCACCAGTAACAAGTGACAGGGGTTACACATTCATTCAGCACCGGCTTCAATATCTTACCAATAGGAACAAAAAGCCGGTTTATTCTACCACTGGGTCATGCATAAAATTGAAAATATTTTGTTAGAGAAGCCTGAGATAAGGAAAAGGTCAACTTAGTGCGTATATTTTCGGAAATGGGCCAAGAAACACCTACATAATTTGCTAAGGCTACTTAATTTATGTAACTAAAATGAACAACATAGCATGTCTCACCCTGAACAACTATCAACAGGTATATTTATGTGAATTATGTTTACACTAGGTGTGAGTGCATTAATCTGAAAATCAAAATATTTAAGTACCTTCCGTAAAGAGTTTCAAACTGGACTCCAAAGCCTGGCATAATTATGATAGATTCTGATACAATCAAAAGCAAAAACAAAGAACAATCATACAATGTTTTTTTAACGTCAATATATAGATGCATCCTGATCCTTTTATTTGTGGGGGGGGGGGTGTACAATTTACTTGACATCGACCAACAGATTTTCCGTTAACAGTAATGAAACACGGGAAAGATACTGCTCCATCCTGTTATATAAGCATCTCCTTTTGGTTTACAATACTTAAGGATTCAGACTTCTAAGCAATTTTACTAGAAAGAAAGAAAATCAAAAAGGTCCACCTTATATCATTGCAAGTTCACAACTAGACATAATGCTTGGCAATAATGAACTCAGTAAACTCATTACATAAGTGACTCATTTACAGATGAGGGCAGTTCTAATATGCAAAATAGAAGTATAGCAGGAGCCAGCTTAAACACAACTATAAAGATGGATATCGTAAAACTACATTACGCTGCTGAGGCTATAATGTCGAGGCTGTAAACCAAATTTTGTTGGCATTGCAATGAATAAGTATAAACCAGATATATTACAATTCAACGCAAACGTATAAAGCCTTGTTAAACCTCACCTTTCACAATAGGCTTCCAGATGAGTGACTTGACAACAAGAATGCTGATAACTAGGCTCCAAATAACAACGAATATCGAATTTTCCTGACGATCATAACAAAGTGTCACAAACTTGCTCACACCACCCCGAAACATCTCATATCAAAACCTCATTACAAAGGGAGTACAGATATACTCCCAGTTCCATAATAAGTGCCACACATACAAGCAATGTACAAGCAAATAAAGCACATTACTTGGATAAACTCCTACGTTCCATAATAAGTCACATATACACAAGCAAATAAAGTACTTTACTTAAAAAAAAAATTGACAAGTTAACTACGACACCTAATACGGGACAGACATAATAGAATTTAAAACATACCTTGTGTAGAAAGAGATGAAATGCATATGCATTTAAAAGAACAGCAGAGAGGTAAATGAGGAAAATAATAGCAGCATTTCTACGAAGCAGGACATGATGGGTGTCTAAGGTGTCAGGTGTAAAACCCTTGTGCAAATCATGTATGTATGTATACTTATCATTCTCAATTTTGACTTCCACCATTATTATCACAGCTCATCAAGATTCGAATTTCAAGCTTCCTCTTCTTAACCTAAAACACATCAAAAAATTAAGATCAAAATCTACATAATTGGAATCTAATTAACAAATTCTCTAAACAAATTTCAAAATTTTTGATCATTCACTGACAGAGACAGAGGGAGTAACAAATTAAGCAAAATAATAAACGACGAAATTTTTTATTAGATTGAAATTAAGATGAAAATAGAAAATAAAATCAAAGCTAGAGTCAGAAGATTACCTCTGTGAAACCGGTATGGATTTCGGGAGTTTGTTCGAGCAAAATGATGCTTTCGAATGTTTCATCGGGTAGGGAAATGGACCCGTAAGCCCAGTGATACATATGAATTGTCCAATGTGAAACTTTAGGCCCAAATTTTGTATTCGTTCTAGAAAACTTATGGTTGCATTTTTTTTACATGCTGACCATTTTCGTCTAATAATTAATATTATTTTTAAATAAAATAATTTTTAAAAAATATTCATGATATAATTTATTATAATGCATATGAATAAGTAAATTATATTCTTAAAGTTAATAAATAAAATGCAATATTTGTTATGAGATGAAAACAAATAATTTATATTTTACACTTCAATCTAAAATAATAACTTCAATGTAGGTTAAGTTTGTCATGAAAGTGTTAATATGAGTTAACGATTTTGTTAAAAAAATCATTAATTGGTATTAATAAAGTAGGGTAATTTTTTATTTTTTATTTTTTAAGGGAAGATGTATTAATATATATTGATCGGAATAAAAGTGATGGACCAGGCCTAACGGGCTGAGGGCTAGGCTGGCTCCATATCCAAGCAAACTCAAAAGTTCGTCAAAACAGAAATGGTCCACCAAGTTATCTTGACTTCGCTAGCCCATCGAGAAGACTAATCGACCAAAGCTTATTGTTCGATCTTCATTGGTCCCGATCTAGCTTCGTCCAACTCACGACCCACTCCTTGCACAATCTCTGCCTAGTAAAAAAGGCACGAATTCAGGTCGAACTCGGTAAACCAGGCGACCTCGATTAAACAACACATGCGTCTACCCACGTCGTCAGTTGTAACCGCCTCCTACAATCTCGGAGGCCGTTACACCCACATTATCTCCGTACTTCATGGGATTCATAAACATCCCTTAACAACACTATATATACGAGACCACATCCAACGTGAAAAGGTAATGTTACTTGAGTTATTTTGAAATTAAGCAATTTCAATATAGTTTATTACAAACATATAACTCTATATCTCATCCTCACGCCGGAGGATCTTACCGGAGACCATCCCGGCAAGTTGTTTGTTTGTGGAGTTGCTGGAGATCAACCTATTGATGGACTAAGGCTTATCCGGATCGATTCCTGCATCATCAGTTTGGTTCCATTACCGGGAAACGAAGAACACTAGACCTTGAAATCCCACTAATTTACTAAGACATGGCATATGACGGACATACCGCCACACCTTCAAGCGATCCCATTAACGAGCATGCTGGTGGAAACAACCTAGGCACAGACATTGGTGCTGGGAACCGCACTGCAAACCTTCCTCCCCGAAACCCCATGAGGAGACCCACTCGTTCTAACAATGTGGCGGGCGGAGTAGGGATTCAAGATAGGAGGAAGAAGAAAAGGCCAATGATCATCCAAGGAGGTGGTCAGCAAAGCAAGAAACTTCAGACGGGTCGAACAGCTGCAGGCGACCTAGCAGGTCCCTCAGCTCCTCACCCTAGCAGAGAGGACATATTGTTGGAGCGAGCAAGGTGTTGCAAAGCTTGCTCGAGGTTCTGAATGAGTTGCTTGATTTTCCTGAGTCTCCTAAGAAGGACGACCGTAGGTCCCAAATGATAGCTCCATCACAAACATCCCATCGACGTGATAACGGGGCCCCCAGACCTTCGGGAGGTGAGAGGAGAAACGACTGACCCCGCGTAGCCAACAATTCTGTTGATCGGAATAGAGACTTACGTGATAGGCTTAATAGCAACCGGGAACAAGAGGCTGACTCGGCTTAGAGGAGGAAGCTCGAAGCTGATCGTGCTCGAGATAGGTCGCCTCTAAGAGGAGGTCGATCACCCCCTAGGAGGGATGGAAGGGAGTGAACTCTACCACGAAGACGACACCATAGATATGAACGACAAAAGTCCAATTCAATACCCCATTACAGAGATGATTTAGATGCTAGAGAACTATTGAACCTCAAGAGGAGGTTGGATGATATGGAGGCAGATTGCCATGTGACAAATGGTAGGGTCGAACGAAATGATAGTACTCTTTGATCCCTAGGCTAATGGATGTTGGATGAGGGCCCCCCAGAACCTGGTTTCAAGCTTCATGTCCTAGAAAAGTATGTGGGGACGACTAATGCCTTGAACCATATGCAACTTTATGAGATTTCTATGTATTTGGTCTCCTCAAAGGATGATGTACTCTGCAAAGCATTAATCAGCACATTCACCGGTGCTGCCCTAACATGGTTCTGTGGTTTGTCTATGGGCTGCATTAATACATGGAGATACATGCGATGCAAGTTCTTGGAGAGGTTCTCTACTGCTGGAGCACGTAAGAAGACGGTCACTTACTTGAACAATATAGCTCAAGGGAGACAGAAAGCACCATGAGCTACTTTACAAGGTTCAAGGAGTTGGACGACTAGATCGAAGAAGATCTGACAGACATATCGAATAAAATCTGACAGACAGAGAGGTTATAAACTGCTTTAGGAACGAAGTGTCCTCACCAGACTTAGATTACGAGCTACAAGTCAGACGAGCGACCACGAGGAAAGACCTATTTGAAAGGGCATATGATGTGGTCGTTGCCGAGGAATGCAAGGAAAGGAAAAGGGAGAGGAGCTCAAAGAATGTTGATGCAGGGGAGTCGTCTAAATGGGTGACGGCTAGAGTTGAGGCAAACAACAACAAAGGGAAGAACATAACTAGGACGACTGAAAGAGTCCCCGAAAAGTTCACTCCCCTCACAGTTAGTCGGATAGAGATCATGAACATTGTTGATTTTGCTCCCCCCCCCCATTACCATGAATCCTCAAAACAAGTTTAGGCGGGACAACAATAAGTACTATGAGTACCATAAGGATACATGTCACAATGCCGAGGACTGTATGAGTTTGAAGAGGATCATCCAGAAGTGGGTAAATGAAGGCAGACTTGATAGGTTTGTGAAAGGAGATCGTCCCCCAGCTGGGGATCGACTTGCTAGAGGGATACCCGAGCCAAGGCAGCCTAGGCTGACATTGGGAGTAATTGCTGAGGAGACGAGCAACACATCCCTCAAACATAAGATTTTTCAATTAAACAAGGCTTTATATGTCCCACCAAGGAGTTGTGTGCAAGAGGAGGTTATCAACTTCTACCCCTACGAGCTAGAAACCAGCATGACAACGAGGGAACAAAGTTTGATCATATCGGGGCTTATTGACAACTGCACATCCAGTAGGATCTTGGTCGACATGGGAGCATGCAAGGATATTCTCTACTATAAAACTTTCCAGGAGATGATAATAGATTGTTCCTTACTCAGGCCGACTTGAAGGCTTCACCAACCACAGGGTCGATGCCAAGGGTTAGATCGAGCTCGAGGTAGATGTCGAGCAACATCTTTTGAGGACCCGCCCAAGGTAACTTTCGTAGTCATTGATGTAATAAGTGATTACCATGCTATATTGGGAATTTCTGGACATGTCGCATTAGGAATGATCCCCTCAATCCCTCATCAAAGGGTTAATTTCCCCACCTCCTTGGGGTTGGATGTGTATTGGAACAGCTAGGGAGTATCTCGTCCATGTGCTAAGGTCCAAGAAGAAGAGGGAGCTAGAAGTAGAGACTCCTGAGGCCAACTGGAAGTTTTCTAAGTCAGTCACTTCGACTTCAAGGTTAGCAACCATCAAGTGTGTGGACGAGAAAATGGGAGCAGTGCAGCATGAAGAGACTTGTCCCTTACATGACACAGTCATGGTAATGGCGACACGTAAAGCTATCAATTCGGAAATACGGGTGGGACGGGATGGAACTATGAAATCCCGCAATATTACGGGATGGGACGGGACGTCCCAAATTCTTTACGGGACAGAAAATCCCCATCCCGTCCCATCCCACCTCGGGACACGGGACAATGCGAGACAATAAGACGCTAATATTATAAAACTAAAATCTAACTGAAATGATGCCAAATTATTAAATTGAAAACATAAGATTAATTTTTTGCAATCCTACAAGATAAAAACTTATAAAGTCATAAAATAGCTTAATCAACACAAAAAATCAATGGATAGTTGAAAAAAAAAAACTAAGAATTACTCCCTCCGTCCCACGTGAATGCAAACTTATTTCTATTTTGGTCCGTCCCACGTAAATGCAAACTTCCCAAAATGGAAATAAATATTTCACTTTTACACTCACAGCATTCTCTCTCCTCACTATTCCTCCCACTCATTCTCTCTCCTATTTAATTTTTCATACTCACAACATTTAACTTTTTCTCTTTCTTACATCACTTTTCCTTAATTCCCACACCCAAAAAGTTGGTTTACATTCACGTGGGACGGAGGGAGTAAGTGCTAAAATACCTTTGAGGTTAAAAAATTTAAATTAAAATTTATATTACAAAAATGCGGGACATCCGGTCCCATCCCGACTTGTCCCGCATTCCAAACGGGATGTCCCAAATAGGTCCGCTTTTATACGGGATTAGAATATACTATCTTATCCCGTCCCATTTGTATGGCGGGACGGGACGTCCCGATGAAATGATCCCAAATTAACGGCTCTAGCGACACGTCCCTCAAATAGCCTGCAGGATGCTGCTGATACATTTTTGATTGACCAAGTCGTTGTTGGTGGCCTATTGAAATTACCCGGATCACGAGGGCTGGGAGCGGTTTTTTGATTTCACGGAAAAGAGAGTCGCCACGCTGTTTTGTATTATGAGCCAAAACTTTGAAAAAGGCTGTTTGAAAAGGAGGTCATTTTGATTAGGAGCCAAAACTTAGGAAAATGCTTATGAAAGGAGGTCGTTTTTATTAGGAGCAAAAACATAGAAAAAAGCTGTTTGAACAGAGATTGTTAGGTTCGGAGGTCACGTTACGTTTCGGGAAGAGTAAAATTGAGATCACCTGAAACGCCTCGTATTGACGAGTCTTTCTACATTTCTCGAAAATTGTGCGTGTGTGTGTGTTCGTGTTACTTTTGAAAATGAGTTTGGATGACAAACTTAAATTTGAGTTTGAATGACAAACTTTGATTTTGAAATGGAGTTTTGCATGGCAAAACTCTGATTTTGAAAAGGAGTTTGAATGAAAACTTTGATTTTTGAATCGGGCATTATAACGTTACCCTTTTTTTGATAAAATGACGAGAAGGAAAAGGCCTTCAAGGCAAATGACGGTATTGAAATGACGATCGACAAGTCAGTTTGTGACTCGGACTTTAAAGTTAATACGATCAACAAACCGAATGGTTTGGACGGTAAATGACAATATTGATTTGACGGTATCAACGAATCGAACGATCCGGACGGTAAAAGATGCGATCAACGAACCAAACGGTTCGGACAGTAAAGAGTGATATGTAAATGACAACATCAACCGATCGAACGATCCGGACGGTAAATAACGATCAACGAACCAAACGGTTCGGATGATGAAAATGACGATCGACAAACTAAACGGTTCGAATGGTAAATGACATAATAAGTAAAAATGGGTCAAGATCTCCGTTTTAACCCTAAATCACTTTTCTCGAAAGTGAAAAGTGATAGAGAGAGGATAACTTCGAGACCCGTAGACAACATTTTGTCTACATTTTGAAAGTTTTGATCGGATCAGAAATAGCGTAGGACGCGTAAAAAGAGATGAATCGGAGTTTGAGAGTGAGAGTGTTACCAATGGCTAGGTTTTGACTCTTTTGCTCGAAAGGTCGTATATTGGATACGAAATGATGTTTGAAAGGTGTTTAGGTTGTGTTTGGCTCGTGTTTGGCTTGAAAAACATCGTTTTCACGCAAATCGAGGCATTTTCGGGGCTTACGACGGGTTGTGGGGCTCTGGAACCGAGGTGAATGGGCAGGAGGGTTAAAAAAACTTCTTTATATACTGAATGGGAAGGGCTATATTTATAGGCTGTCAAACTGAAGAACAGGTCGTCCGGCCAGATCTTCAAATTTGAGGGTTTTTTGGGTATTTGGAGATTTGCTGAGACTGATGGGCGATCATGAAGAACAGGCCGCACGACCACTCCTTCAGTTTGAGGGTATTTTGATCTTTTCAGCCTTGAATTTGATTAATGTTGACGAGAGGGCCCATGCATGTATGCCATGTGTCCATCTTAGTCACTAAGAAATGCCATTTTATTCCGTCGGGCCGGGTTTTGAATATTTTTTAAATAACTGTCCGAATAAATGTCGGAACAGTCCCAAAAATTGCGTATTTCTGGGAAAGTGGCATTTTCACGTGTGCGAGCGTGAGTTGAATACACTTTGATTTTTTTGAATGCTCGGGGCAGTCCTAGAAAGTCTCGTTAACTTGGAAAGTGTGAGTTAACGACTTCTAACAGATCTGACTCATAGTCGATCTCGTTCTAACAGATTCGACTCTTAGTCAATCTCGTTCCAAACAAATTCGACTCTTAGTCAATCTCGTTCTTCTAACAGATCCGACTCATAGTCGATCTCGTTCTAACAGATTTGACTCTCAGTCGATCTCGTCATTAAGTAAAATCCGACTTAAACCTCATTCGACCTTGCTTTTATACTTGGGTCGACGATTTCTCTCAATCATAAAATCAAGACGAATCTAAATCTCTTGTGTTAAACTAAGTCTGACACGTTCAAAGTCGACTTAGCCTTCTCCCGTTAAAAGACTTAACTTCCTTCTCTTACTTCTACCGAGCAAGGAAGTTGGGGGCCACTGAACGGAATAAAAATGACGGGTCAGACCCAATGAATGAAGCCCAACATTTTGGACATTACAAAGACAATATTATTGAATGGGCCAATCCAGTCTTCACAACTCAACCGACCCAACACAATTATCAGGAATATTATGGATATTAACGGGTAATGATCAGTTATGCCAACTCATTAATTGATGGCCAAAAATCAAGGGATAAGATTCCTAAAATCTGGGAGAAAATAAGTGGTGATTATCTCCTCACTACTCTCATCCTCATCCTATATAAGGAGTAATCTCACCCCAAAAAAGGTACACACACTCTCTCTATCCAAAATATATTATGTCTCCCTCTCGGTTCATATCATCTCTCCATACTGATGCTTAGTCTCGTTAACTTCAACAGTTTTGAGGCAATTGCTATTTGTTATTCTGAATCTCTTGTTCATTATAATTTATCAGCTCTAAACACCATACTTACTCTCACGCCCGAGGGTCTTCGCCGGAGACCATTCCGGCTAGTCGTGGGTTCCTTGTTTCAGGTCAATTAAAGCCTGTGGATCAACCTAATTGTTGTACGTAGGCTGATCAACACGTTTCCTGCAGCATCATTAAATAAAATACAAAATGGAGAGTTAGGATTTGTCTGCTTGTTTGGTTTGGCGATTTAGTCTTGCGATTCGGTTTGGTGGTTCGGTCTCGCAATTTCAAACTGTAGTTTGATTTGATTCGATTTAATTTGGTCTGAAAGGGTCAATCACAACCAAACTGAATCATTTGATTTACTATTATTTAAGATCGAATCAAATCATTTATACTTGACCAAACCAAACCTCATAATTAATTCGGTTTAATCGATTTAAATCGAATCAATTACGCCCTACTACTAATGAAATTAATTCGATTTAATCGATTTAAATCGAACCAATTACGCCCTACTACTAATGATTTACTTTATTTTATTTTTTTATCCACAGTGAAAGACGGTAAATTCTATATACAAGGCATACTACATACAAGGCATCAATAATGGCAAAACTACCCCTCGCGTGTCGTGTGCGAAAGGACGACATGAAGGCTTTATGTCGTGTAATAATACACGACATAGACCAATTTCGAAAAAAATCAAGTCGTGTGATATTATACGAAATGTACATTGACTCTGTCATTAATGTCGTAATAACACACACGATATGAGGTCCTATTCTCGTGTATATCCATACGACATTTCAAAATGAAAGTGTTCTTCGATGATTTGTAACACGATGTTAATGATACGCATATGCTATGATAAATTATTGAATTGTGTTGTTAATTGAGCAAATTTTGTACACTGAGGCATGACAAGTAGCAAATGTCATATTGGACCATACAATATCATATAACCTATCACGGTTAAGTGATACCACTTTATTTATAATCCCCGAAGAAGTGATTGTGGTGTTATATTTCTAATCAAGATTATATTTAAAGAAGTAATTAAACATGTTATAATTCATCATACAATAACACATAATAACATATATAACCTATCACATTTATTAGGTAAAAATGATATCACTTTATTTATCAACTAACAGACGATGTTATGATGTGCATATATTATGTTAAATTAATGATTTATGGTGTTATATTTCTAATAAAGATTATATATAATGAGTTAATTAAACATGTTATATAACGAGTTAAGTTGTTTCGATGATTTGCCAAACGAGGTTAATGATAAGTTGTACATTAGAGGAATGTCACTTGCTCAAGATTATATATTTGAAATTATCGTATTTGTTAATCAAGATTGTATGTTTATTGTTATAATAAGTTGGTAAACAAACAATGATTACATATATGAATGAACTAACATCATACAATATCATATAACCTACCACATTTATTTATAATTAAATTTAACTTTTTTATAAGGTGTTTCGTGTGGAAATATACGACAGGTAGCAGGATATATCGTATGAACAATACACGACACACAATAGATTACATTTCGTGTATTGTTCATACGATATAATTACCAGAAACAACAAACATATCGTGTGGATTTTACACGACATGTACCAAACTATCTCGTGTTTAGTCACACGAGATATACCCAGATCAGAACACTTAAAGACACGAGAAACCTCACCACATATCGTGTATTAGAGCACGAAATGCAAACTGATGAATCAATTTACATTTCGTGTACTAATATACGAAATGTGGAAAGTATCTCGTGTACTACAACACGAAATGGTCACCAACATTTCGTGTATTGGCACACGAAATGTAAACTGATGAATCAGTTTACATTTCGTGTGCCATTACACGAAATGTGGTGACCATTTCGTGTGTGTTCATACGAAACACACGCCGACAATTTCAAATTTTAGGCACACGAATTCGTATCTGATTCAAACAAAAAACCCAAATTTATGTTACGAAATCGCAATTAGAACCATTTAGGATAGGTTTAAACAACATTAAGCATTATATAATCGATTTTAGGCATAAAATTAATGTTGGGTTTTCAAATTTAAATTTAGGTTTAGAAATTAGATTACTTTTGGAGCGGCTGTAGAAGAGGCGGCTCCGAACTTTCCACCAGTGATAGGGAGCTTGTTTCTCAACATTTTGTTGTGTATGGTGGTGGTATTGAGGTGGTCCGTTGATTCACCGTGTGTGTTGAGAGAGAGAGAGCCGCGCAGAGAGAGAGAGAAGAACGGTGTTTTGTTTGAAATGGGGGAGGGAAGGGATGTTTTTTTTTTTTTTAAGTATATATATGAGAGTATTTTGATCATTTGCACATGCCTTGTAAATTTCATGCCTTGTACTCCCTCCGTCCCAATAAGAGGTGCCCAAAACTTTTTGTGCACGCAAATTAAGGAGAGAATATAAAGAGAATAAAATAATGGGAAAGGGATTTGTTAATGAAGATTAAGGGAGTTAAATCCTCATTTTCCCTCCATTCTAATTTCCCACCAAAATTCAAATAACTTACTATGCTGATAATTACAAGGATTACAATCCTTGTCAGTGTCAAAAACTGTACTATTTCCTCCATAAAAAAAAAAGTTTTCTACATAAACAAGGATTACAATCCTTGTGAAAATTACAAATAAATTTCCCTCCATAATTACAGATAATAAACTTACTGGCCAAACTCATATCCAAAAATTTCCAAAAATTTCCAAACAGCCATCAACAAGCAGCTTTACTGGGCAAACCCATATCCAAAAATTTCCAAGCCATCAACAAGCAGCTTTACTGGCCAAACAGGTTATTCCAAAAAATTTCAAACTCCATATCCAAAAATTCAAGATGTCGGGATGCAACTTACTGGCAAAACCCAACTTGACTCAAGATCAAATGAACAACTTGGGTCAGTGGCTGCAAACAAGTTTGAAGGCATGATGTATGAAATGAATGCAGTTGCAATCTCAGCCTTTAATCATCATAGAATGACAGATGCAAACAAGTTCAACATGCATCTCACCAATTCAAACTTAATTCAAGCACACAATACCAATCGCAGCACACATTAGGTCAAAACCAAGGCAAACAAAGTTCATATCAACAAATTCATTGATGTGAGCAATTAAAGGTAGCAATCACAGATTAGGTCAAGAAAGCCATATTCATCATTTCACACATAACATTCACCCAACTCCCAAAATGTACTCAAACAAGCCATATTCATCATTTCAAACACAGAGAATCACAAAGAATGAGAAAGAAGACATAAACCTGCTCCTTAAGCCAAGATTGTATAAGCCAGGACGGTCTGAAACCCAACATCAACAAATCCTTTACATTGGGTTTCTACCTTTCGCGTGTAGCTTTGGGGACTATTCCGATCTGTGATGGCATCAAGCTGCTTTGAGAGAGACCACCATGGTTCGTTGAAAACAGAAATGGGAACGGTGCTTCGAGGTGGATTCGTAAGAATTTCCCCAAAAATGTTATGATCTTCTTCTCTTTCCTCCAAGAAATTTGAAGAAATGGGTTCCCCTTGAACCGATTCGCCTTTTTCGCAAGAACTAGGGTTCGTATCATTGATGAATCGGTTTCCATGAAGAAAGCAGAAGGATTATGTATGATATCCCTAAAATATCAACCAATTTCTGAGTGAAATCGAGAGAGAGAAATAGAGAGAGAAAGAACTAGGGTTCGTAAGCAAGCAAGACCGATCTAGGTAGTGAGGAAAGAGAGTAGGATTTGGTTGATAAATCGGTATCCATGAGGAAAGGAGAAGGATTAGGATTCGTAAATCCCACAAACATCAACCGATTTCCAGTGAATTCGAGAGAGAGAAATAGAGAGAGAAAGAATTAGGGTTCGTTCTTCGTAAAGAACGATCTAGATAGTGAGGAGAGAGAGTAAGAGTGAGGAGAGAGATCAGTTTGTTTGGGAAAGATTTGTTGGAAAAATAATTTGGGAAAAGATTAATTAGTTTTGGGAAAGGATTAATTATTTTAGGGTTAGGGGTTAGTGATGTTGTATTAGTGTTAATAGTGTGGGTCCCACCATTAAAATATTAATATTTGATGTCCAAAAAGGGAAAGTGGAAGCTATTAGCGGGACACCCAAAATGGGAAGCTCTTATTGGGACGGAGGGAGTATATAGTAATACCCGTGTGAAAGACAAATAATACGGCCGGACGGGAAATTTTTATTAAATCCAGCTAATTTGAAAAGCTTTCAAGTCCATAGAACCGTCCTTCCTAACTGACGCTTATAAATGAAGCCATCATTTCTCACCCACCTCACACATTCATCGCACAGCACTGTAGCAACCAACTCCTCTCACCTATACACCGTCGGCCGGCTAATCACTTCACCGCAGTAATTCAATCAACAATGGCTCCGATCGCTGTTGGAGATTCTCTTCCCGAAGGTTCCTTGTCTTACTTCGACGAGAAAGATGAGCTCCAGAGTGTTTCCATCCACTCCCTTGCTGCCGGCAAGAAGGTCGTCGTCTTCGGCGTTCCCGGTGCCTTCACTCCCACCTGCAGGTATGTCTCTCTCAATCTATGTATCTATTTCTCTTTCCTCTGGCCGGCGAACTGATTTGCCCCAATTTAGGTCGGCGATGCTTTAAAGTTGGACCGTTTTCATGAAATTTAAATTATATTTTGATATGTGGTGGAATGAAATAGCTTGAAGCATGTACCTGGATTCATAGAGAGAGCGGAGGAGTTCAAAGGCAAGGGCGTTGAGGATCTTCTATTGATCAGTGGTATGTTGATATTGTAAATGCTTATGCGACATGTACTGTTTTATTAGGTTTAGCTATGTATAATTTTGTAATAATGATTTCGTTTTCGTTTACTTGTTTTGCCTGATAAATATTTGATTAAATGTATCAATATGAGATAAGTTGCATATGATTGAATGATTGATTAGTATGATGGAAGTATTATTTTAGAAATTGATTTCAGTCCTTAATTCCTAATTTATTTATTTTTCCATGAGAAATTTTCCGATTTGGCTACATGCGATGTTAGTTGCTAGATGAACATTTGACTCTCAGTTTTCTAGTTGCAAAATAAACAGTGAAAGATGTGTGAACTTCTTTTACTACTAGTAGTTTGCTATTTAGTTGTGCATATATACTTGATTGAACAAATGATAATTGGGATCATTCAGTAATCTCTATTTTTAGCTTGAATTAAATTTGAATTAGTATATGTCATAATTTTTCTATAATGCAAGTAGTTTGCTATTTAGTTGTGCATATATAAGTATTGCTTCATGGCTTCACCTTTCATTGAAAGCAAACAATAGTTATAAACGCACCTATTGGCTGTTAATTTTTTTACGTTCGTGTAAATTGTTGGAAATGGATAACGGAAAGTTAAGTTTAACTTAACGTTGATCTAGTTTCTAACGGAAGTTCGTTATGTGTTAACGGAACTAGTTACAAATGATAATCTACATTTGTTGTAGATTATATATAACTCATTTAATGTCTCAAAACCATTTCCTCGCAAAATTGTGAATGAGAAATTAATGACAAATGATTTGTAACTTAAATATTGGGTCAAAGTGTGTTTTGGGTTGGTCCCAAAATTGGTGTGGACTTGTTGTGGCTAAAGGGCCGACGAGCAGATCGAAGAAGCTTCGCACCTTGCGCCGCGTGCGAGTGTCTGTAGACACCTGGGTCGTGCACCGTGCCTTGCCTTGCCACTCGGCCGTGCGAGCCATGAACTCGACCGTGCATATTGCCTTGCACGGCCGTGCGGTTCATTGGACACGGCCGTGCAAGTGCCGTTATACCCGAAAAGTTGTGACTTTTCAAGGAAAAGCCACCAAACCCTTTCGACTCTCTTTATATACTTCCTCCGAATTTCAATTTACATACACAGTATTCTGACCCTTCCTACCCTCTAGTAAGATAGATTAACATACCCAAATCATTGCATATTGTTGCATTAAATCCTTCAAAGTCCAAAGTTCCAAACATTGTGTTGTTCGCTAGAGTATTTGATTTGGAGTGCTCCTATCATTTACTTATAAGTCGTTTTATCTTACTAGAAGATTGCCATATAAACCGTAAGCACCTGTGCGGGGCAATAACTTCTTACGGAGATTGTATTAAATACAAGACTCGACTTGAATTCTTTTGTTTCCAATCTCCGTTATCTTTTTCTGTTAAGTTTCTAGTTAAGTTCTTGAGAAGCCTACACATTTGTCCAACAATCGTAAGAAGTTATTGACGCTTCTTCAAGATCATCAAGATGGCAAACGAGAAAGACTCCACAGAATCAAGTCAAGGGAATGTGACGCCTCCTTCTCAAGGTGACGCTACGTTCAACAATGTTACACCGTCTCACCCGGTTCATGGTAAGAAACCTCCTTCCCGTACAACCTCGAGGGTTGCACCTCTTAATGCTCTCCCTCCGTCTCATGTGTTCGTACATGCGGAAAGACCGGGTATTCTTACCGGGATGAACTTTAAAAGGTGGCAACAGAAAATGTTTGGTCTATTTGACAACATTAAAATTGGTGCATTTTCTTTGGGAATATCCACCATTGATATCCGATGATGATGAATCTAAAGCAAAGAATGACCTGGATACATGGAATCACGGTGATTTCTTGTGTCGCAATTACATTCTTAGTGGCTTGGATTATGCACAATACAAGGTGTGTTGTGGCATAAAGACCGCGAGAGAATTTTGGGATTTTCTCGAGATGCACAATACTATGTGTATTGTGACTAAAAGACCGAAAGTGAACTTGGTGGAAACAAGTGCCGGAAACAAGAGAAAGAACACCGGGAAAGTGAAGAGGACCACCAAGAAGGTTAAAGGTAGTTGTTTTAATTGCGGCAAACCCGGGCATATGGCTAGGGAATGTCGACATCCTAGAATCAACAACCAAGATGGAAACCCTCTTCAAGCCAATGTGAATGAAGATAGAAATGTTCCATTGGACTTTGATCAACTTAGCCTAGGGGCATAAGATTGAATTGACCAAAAGTGGTTGTTTGTGTTAGTAAAGGGTACCTTGTTGAAGGACTCCTTAAATTGTAATTGTTTATCCGCCTAAGTGCGAAGAATAAAATTTCAGATTTTATTTACTTGGTTTGAAGTGTTCCAATTGTTATGGCGTGTTCAATTAGGTCGTATAAATTTAAATTCACTAAGTCGACGAGTTAATTTAAAATTACTACCTAAGATGAAGTTGATTCGCAAATCAATTGTGATTTCTTTTGTAGAAATCAGTTCAAACCAGAGATAGTAAATAGATAGTTCTTTACTTCTATTTATGATTGCATTTGATAATGCAAAAGTTCGTCTTTTGGAATAGTAAAACCTTAAAGTTTTAAGTAAACAATAAGGTTTGTGATTCATCTTAATTAGCAATTAAGAGTTTCGAAGTGATAGAGGTGGTTAGTATGTAGTACCGTTTGAAAAATAATTGTTGGGACGCTGACACTTATTTATCAAACGAATGCTTCTTACACACTCAAATCAATTGAAAAAAGGAAGATAGAACTTTTAAGGAAATGGTGAACTCCTTATTGATAAGTTCCGTCTTATGTGGGTATGCCTAACAAAGGTAGAAATATCTAAACCTAAGAGGTTAAGATAGGACCCAAAACCATGGATTACGTTTCCATTGGATATGCAAACTAACAGTATTGCATATAGATTTGTGACGAACAAATTTGAAATGAAAAATGCAGTATTCTTCAAACGAGTTTCCTTACGGGGAAAAATGGTTGAAGAGACCTCACTTAAACATAGATATGACTATGTCGTCGGTTCATCTCAAGGAGATGAAAGACATTGTAGATAACTTGGTTATTACAATTAAATGACTCCACATAAAAGAAAATATTAAATATGAATTAGGACATTCATAAAATATTTGATATGTGGAGAATGCACCTCCAGTGTGGGGAGTCTGAAGCTAAATACATAAGTTCTATTGATATGAACTTCTAGTATTAACAGAAACTGTTAAACTGTTAACAGTTAAAAGAATGGATCATCATATATGTGAAAGTTATTTGATGATAAAAACTCCTAACGAATTTGAAGTATTCGTAAGCTGTTATAAATACCTAAACTGTGGGGGTATTCGGCTAAAGTAGAAATACTTAAGCAAGACATGTTATATTCTTTGAGAATATACTTCCTTGAAATGATAGGAAATGCATAAATTTTAATAAGAAAATTTATAGAAACGGTGGTGGTCTTCTTAATAAGAAGAAAAACCAAGATACAGTTGAAGGACAAATGCATCCTATTCTATTTTGGAAGATGGTTGATCTTCCTATGCGAACCGTTGGGTTGCAAAACTAGATGTACCAAGGATGAAACCTTCAAATATTAGACTACAAACGGTCCATCTCAAGTGGAAGATGAAGGACCTAGACGTAGTAAAAGGGCAAGAGTGGAAAAGTCTTTTGGTCCTGATTTTCTATCATTTATGTTGGAAAACGAATCAGCAACTGTTAAGGAAGCGTTATACGGAGTCCGGATAGTTCGTTCTGGAAAGAGGCTATTAACAGTGAGATAAAAATTCATAATGCTTAATAATACTTGGGAATTGGTAGATCTCCCTCCAAGTTGCAAACCATTAGGTTGCAATTGGATTCTTAAAAAAAAAAAAGAAAGTATAAAGCCTATGAATCTGTTGATAAGTAGAAAGCCAGGATAGTTGTCAAAAGGACATTATGATTCATGCAAGATTATCCAAAATGACACAACAGAGCGTTCTATGTCGCACAACCGTGTTGGATCTACTTGTGTATTCATATGGACTAAACAAGCAACTAAACAGTGGCATAAGAAGTTCGATAGAACTATGTTATCAAATGGATTCAAGATTAATGAATGTGACAAATGTGTCTACATACATTAAAAGAACATCTGAATCATTTGTTAATAGTCTGTCCTTACGTGGATAACAATGGTAGTCATGAATTGATCATGAATACCAAAGATATGTTAAAGCAGAACTTTGACATGAAAGATATGGGATTAGCCGATGTCATATTAGAAATAAAGATTTCTAGAACATCAGAAGGATTAGTCCTATCACAATTCCATTATCTTGAAAAGAAAGTACTTCGAAAATTCAAATAGATTCTTGAGAGGTATTCTCTGTAAAATAGATTCCTGAAAAGTAGACTCTAAGGAGGTCAAACCACTTAGAGATACTAATTTTTTTTTTGGGAAGTCGAAACGGTACAGAGATAATAACCACTTAAAGAAACTGACCGATAGAAGAATTTGATCACTCGAAGGGACTGATCATTCTAGATAGACTAAAGGTCTAATTGTAATTGTCATCAATCACCGGATTAGTATAATCATAAGTACTTGGTGTACTTAAGAATATACTTATGATTAAAAGATTACAATTCCTATGTAAGTTGAATGGTCTTAGAAGATATTCCTTCGTGGAATAAGCTTGTGTCTACATGACATAAGGCATTGTGACGACAACGAAAAATTAGGAAAAGGTGTAGAACGTCATGGTAAGTCTAGACATAATGGTCTTAGACACACTATCATAATACAATTGATCTCAAAATGCGACTGTCACAACTAGCCATGTGAAGTCAAATTCGGATCCGTCTACCTAAGGGTAGTAATAAAGATCAACTGTATAAACTGTTAAGGGGAATGAGTTTAAAAACCCACAACAAAAGAACTTATAGCGGACACTCAACCTTGAGAAATGGAGATCCCAGGCCCTTGGTTCAATGAGACAACCAAGTTATAAGTTCTAGTAGAGTTACTTGGAAACAACAACTCGGTTTATTAACCTAGAGATGTTGAATACTCATTCCCGAACGTCCAAGTACTAGCACGTACGGCGGTGGTGAGGATAAGTTGAGAAAACTTTTAATGATTTCTATACCTACGGGTGGAGTAGTGCATGATACTCCTTATAGTGAGAATCACCTATATAAAGCGAGAGGTAATAAGGCCGCCTCTAAATGAACGCTTATGAATGAGATACGGTCCGGGGCCAAAATGGACAAAACGTGAGAACAACAATTGTTAGAGAGCCGTTATTATGTGAGTATTATTGTCTTGGTATACACCCGACGATCACCGGTTCAAAGCGACTCGCTACCAAATGGCTAGTATATCCGATAATATTTCACTAGGAAGATTCAAGGCCACAAGCTATCTATCCCGATGTAATAATAGTTCGCCGAAACTTTGGACGAATTTGCATACATGCATTAATTGTCATTCATGTGGGGATTGTTGGAAATGGGTAACGGAAAGTTAAGTTTAACTTAACGTTGATCTAGTTTCTAACGGAAGTTCGTTATGTGTTAACGGAACTAGTTACAAATGATAATCTACATTTGTTGTAGATTATATATAACTCATTTAATGTCTCAAACCATTTCCGTGTGAATGAGAAATTAATGACAAATGATTTGTAACTTAAATATTGGGTCAAAGTGTGTTTTTGGGTTGGTCCCAAAATTGGTGTGGACTTGTTGTGGCTAAAGGGCCGACGAAGCGGGCGAAAGAAGCTCTGCACGGCCGTGCGAAGTGTCTAGGACACGGCCGTGCACCGTGCCTTGCCTTGCCACTCGGCCGTGCGAGCCATGAACTCGGCCGTGCATATTGCCTTGCACGGCCGTGCAGTTCATTGGACACGGCCGTGCAAGTGCTGTTATACCCGAAAAGTTGTGACTTTTCAAGGGAAAAGCCACCAAACCCTTTGACTCTCTTTATATACTTCCCCTCCGAATTTCAATTTACATACACAGTATTCTGACCCTTCCTACCCTCTAGTAAGATAGATTAACATACCCAAAATCATTGCATATTGTTGCATTAAATCCTTCAAAGTCCAAAGTTCCAAACATTGTGTTGTTCGCTAGAGTATTTGATTTGGAGTGCTCCTATCATTTACTTATAAGTCGTTTTATCTTACTAGAAGATTGCCATATAAACCGTAAGCACCTGTGCGGGGCAATAACTTCTTACGGAGATTGTATTAAATACAAGACTCGACTTGAATTCTTTTGTTTCCAATCTCCGTTATCTTTTTCTGTTAAGTTTCTAGTTAAGTTCTTGAGAAGCCTACACATTTGTCCAACATAAATCTCCCATGTTGATTGGCTGAGGTTCCACGGAAGTACATGTGCTGTGATTTGGTATTTGGGAAAAGGTTTTATTGAGCTCTGTACATCTTTCTGAGTACATTTCACTTTGTGAAGCTTGCACCTACTTTATTACCTTGAGGACTTTGTTGTGCGTAGTTGTGAAGATCAATTTTATGCCCTTTGAGTTGCATTTGTGTCTGCAATAGTGTATGATTCTTGTTGGAAAAGGTCAAAGGATGAAATTGATATGAAGTTGATTCGAGTTAAGGTTGGAATACATCAACAGTTGTATTGCTTTGAAATTTTGGACTCTCTGGTCTAAAATAATTGGTAGACCTTCGCAGCTTCTTACTGATTGACTTGATTAAATTTTTTGCCAACATAAAAAGCATCTCATCATTTTTAGCTTTTCCTTGTCATTCATTTTAGTCCTACCAAAGCAAATTTGAAAGAAAAAAATCGACATTTTTTCTGGGGACAGAGGGAGTAGTAGTTATAAAGTATGAGCCTCTAAATTGTCTGGAAGCTTCACTTGTGTTTTGGTGCTGGCCTTGTTTAATTCATTTTTCTTGTGTATTTAGCTAACATGCACATCAAAACACGTAACATTCCTGTGCTTCTTATTGTGTTCTGGTTGCCATACTCCAAACCTATGTTAAGAAGAAGTTAGTGCTAGATTTGTTCCCGTTCCCCTTTTTGTAACAAGTTCCAATAATCATTTACATTTGCAGTTAATGACCCATTTGTGATGAAGGCGTGGGCTAAGACTTACCCAGACGTGAAGAGTGTTAAGTTCCTTGCTGATGGTTCAGGGAAATACACTCAGGCTCTTGGTCTCGAGCTTGACCTCACAGAAAAAGGACTTGGTATCCGTTCCAGAAGGTTTGCTCTCTTGGTTGATAACCTCAAGGTTGTTGTTGCAAACGTTGAAGCTGGTGGAGAATTCACTGTCTCCAGTGCTGAGGATATCCTCAAGGCTCTTTAGTTTTCTCTTGTCTTGGTTCTACCTTCTTTTGTTACCGAGCCATATTTTCTTGTGCACTTAAATACTCATGTCTTTTGGATTTTGAAAGTTGATGTTAGGAATTAAAGTGATGAAATTTGGCTCATGTTTGTAAGACTGTTTTATGACTGGGAAAAGATTTATGTTAAGAAAAAATTGTCATCCCTCTCTTGGTTTGTTTGAATATTCCTGGAAGAAGATGCAAATGATGTACGGAATACCACCTCTGTCCCAATTTTTTTTATTTTGTTCTTGATAAAACCGAAAATGACCATTGATTTTGAGACGGAGGGAAGGGAGTAAGATGTTTATAAACACCTGTGCCGGTTGATTGGCATTGACTTCTGAGTTCTGATTGTCCATGTTATAGAAGCTTAATGCAGAATCATGTCTCTGCGGTCGTTGGACTAATTTGGAAGTCCTTGCGATGAATAGTTAAATGATCTGTGATTTCATTAGATTTGGTCCTCCCTTTGGAAGTTTGGACCTTCTGGTAGGGTTTCAAATGACCTCTTATGCTTAATGGGTCGAGTTTACTAACTATAACTATGTACCTTGTTTGATATGCAAAGGATGACCGTTTCACTTTTTTCCATGATGTTTTTTTTTTTTGGGGTGAATTCTTCTATGCTTTTGGTGTGATTTAATAAGCAAACGATACTTAGTTGTATATTGTTAAATTACATCATGATTATTTTTAACTTCATAAATGAAGACAATTTTTAGGACAAATTAAAAATAAAAGTATGACACTTATGAGTAGGGCTACAATTTTACAAACTTAATACTCTCCCTCTAAGAAAAAAAAAATTATCTTTCGATAAATTTATTTTATCGCTTTTTAAAAAGTTAAATAATTTTAACTCAATTTTAAAAAATTATAAGCACACAAACTAATATATATATATATATATATATATATATATATATATATATATATAAATAAAGAGAATAGTGTCTTTTGGTATGTTTTCCCTTCAAAATTAAGATTTTTCCTTCAAAATAGTGACAATTCTAGAAATTCTAGAAGCTATTGTTGAGTCTTTTTTATGTTGTCCTAATAAAAGTTTGAAAAAAAAAAAGAACTAAAATATCTTGCACAAGAATTATTGGGATTATATTCAATTCAATAAGATCTTTTTTATCAATTTTTGATCCTTATCGTCAACCTCTTTTTATTTTAACATCAATATGGATTTTTCACACAAAAAAAAGCATCAACATGGATACTTTTGGCATTATTTTTTAATTTAAAAAAAATATACTCCTTTTGTCCCACTACAAACTACACACTTTTCTCAGGATATCCCACTACAAACTACTTCATCCTTCTCATCCGATTTAGAATTTTCTCTTTTGACACATGAATTAAGAAATATTAATATAATAAGAGTAGAGAACGAGTGAATGAGGTATTGTGAGTATGAAAAGTAAAACACAAAATCTAGGGAGAAACGCGTTTCTCCATAAGTTATGGAGAAACGGGTCCCGACATGTCGCGCGACAATGAGCTAGATAGCCAGAAACCTATGAAAGTGATATCCAGAAACCTTCAAATGAATATCCAGAAACCTTCAAAATGTTTGGATATACATTGAAGGTTTCGGATATCCGAAACCTTCACATAGCAATTTACGGATATGCCCTAACACATTTCCGGATATGCACCTACCAGTTTTGAATATGCACCTAACAGCTTCTATACATTTCACATCCTTGGCTATCAAATACAAAGCTTCCGGATATCAACCGCAAAGCTTCCGGCTATCAAATGCAAAGCTTACGGATATCCGTAAGCTTTTGGTCTTGGCCTTGGATTTTTTTTTTCTGGTTATCAAATGTAAAGCTTCTGGCTATGAAAAACACGTTTCTCCATAGTTATGGAGAAACGCGTTTCTCAGCAGACGCACTCAAAGTAAAATAGGAGAGAGAATGAGTGAGAGACAAAGAAGGAGATTGTTGTTATAAGTATGACAAGTGAGTCATTGAATATAAAAATAATATAAACTTGCCATTTTGAGAAGTTGTAAGTTGAGTGAGACGCCCAAAATGAAAATTGTCCTAAGTCAGGTGGGACGTAAGGAGTATATACTTTCTAAGATAAAAATATTTTATTATGTTTATATTAATGAGACTCGCATATCATACTCAGAACAACAACTCTTTTTCTCTCTCCAACCTCATTTTCCATACTCACAACACTCAATCCACTAACATTTTTCCTTAATTTTCAAGCAAATAGCAAGTGTGTAGTTTATAATAGGACGGAGGGAGCATAATCTAACTGAACTTTTTTGTTAATCTCCCACTTTATATAGATGAAATTTTATTATTCCATGCTTATTTTATTTCTTATTATTTTATTTACTCTTTTACTGATTTTATTGATCCCCACATTATATAGATAAAAATATTAATGCATAAAAGACTTCGCTAACTTTCCGGTGTCATGTTTCAAAAAAAAAAAAAAAACCTTTCTGGTGTCCTGCACCTTTTGACGAAGGAGCCATTATTTCGTGTTGATTTAAGATTTATCTTTTTTGGGGATTTTATTTCATTAAAATATTGGATAAATTGTTACATTAGTTTTAGCTGTAGTTGTTAATTTTGATTTTTGTTTATTAAATTATATCAAAATTATACAAATTATAAAAAGAACCAAAAGTCGATACAATTGTTGTCATTATAAGGCTACTAAATACGTAGACTAAGTAGATGATTTTGTTTTAATTATTACTACTTTGTCTCTTAGTGCACTCCAATGTAAGAAATTTTTTATTTTAAAAATATATCTTTTATAAAAAGCTTTGTTCTAAACGTTCTTTTACTAAATTTCTTTCACTATTTATTTTATTATCGCAAACTAAATGTTTAAAAGTGAATAATGTGAATATTTATCTTCTTTTTCAAAGTGAATACTTCAAATTCAAATGAATTGTCCTTTTAGAATAAAAAATAAATGAATATCAAACTTTTGATTTAGAAATATTTTAAAATATTTATTTTAGCAAAGATGCATAAATACATTTAATATTCCCAATTCTCAATTTTATAATTATACAATGAATAGTAAAATAAGTAAAATAAATCATTTAAGAAAAAATATTTTAAAATAACAACTCATATTGGAATAATCACTGAAGTTCCTCACATCACGAAATATGTATATACAGCTTCCAAAATTTATAATATTTATTGTGTTGGTTAAATTATTATAACCTATATATACTTTCATTAGTTTTAAATTTTTATTATAAATTATTTTAGACTCATAATTAAAATATTATAATTATCTAACATCATTTAAACAAAATATGTTAATATAATTTTTTTGCTTATACCATGCAACGTATGGATGCAATACTAGTTTTATAATAAAGGAGCAATATTGTTTTGAAGTACTTGTTTAGGTTCTCAAAGGAGTAGTCTCGCGGTAATGTCAAGCTTTATTTTCGGTGAGCGTTAGAGTTTGATCCCTCTCCTCACCTAGGCACTAATTTATCCAATTGGCTCCCCGTGCTAAAATCGGCTAATGCACTATAAAATGTGCGTCCTTTCATTTCTTTTCTAGATGATTTTTTTTTTTTTTGAATGAAAATATATTCTATTTGGTTGATAATAAAATTGTATTATTAGTAGATGGTATTTTTGAAAAGCTAAAGTAATAATCCTTCCATTTCACTTGAAACTACATTTTTTTAAGATTGCACTAGAATTAAGAAAATATATACCCTCGCAATTCCAACTTATGGTTCAAAATAATTCATGGGGACAAAAAACTAGAAGTCGTTTTTATTAGGAAAGGGGTAGAAATTTAGGAATTTTGAGTGAATAGTAATAATATCATCCCGTTTCATGGGTAGATCCGACAATTTTGAATCGTTATCCACTAACACGCACAATCCAATCCACTAATTATCATATCCAATTCAATTTGTTTAAGTTAGTGGGCTAAAACGGGTTATCCGTCGCTACCATTAAACTTAACGGTTCGACCCGATCTGTTTCAACCGGTTTAACCCAAGATAACAAATAGCCATATTTAATAACTTTAGGCACCCATGACGAAAAATAAACTGGTCGATGCGCCCCAACCCATCAACCCGACACATTTCAATCTGATCCATATGACCCGTTAATTCAAACGGGATATAACGGATCGACCCGTTTCAACTCCCTGACCCGCCACAACACGACTCAATTCAACCCAACTCACACAATTGACAAAGTCTATTTATGAGATAAATTATAAGACATAAGTCTCATAAAAACGATCTCAACCTTCTAATTAATCCAAAAAAAAAACATAAAATCATATCAAATACACTTTTCACAGCAATACATAAGAGCATCTCTAACCCACTTCAAATCCTCTTCCATTCAAATTTCTCACTATTCATCCCTCTAACCCACTTCAAATCTTCCTTAAAAATGAAGAACATGAATAGTGTTCCTTCAAATTTGAAGCAACCCTATTCATCTTTCTTCATTTTTTAAGTAAGATGTTAAAATTGTAAATTAGTCCCTCTAATTTTTAAAGTTACATCTTATTTATACTATAAATGAAAAAAATATTTTTATTATTTAAATTAATTTAATATATTTTTTTACTTTTATATTGGGATAATTATTTGAGAAAAATCAAAAGAAAAAAGTTAGACGGATATATTAAAATTTAACATAAATTAAAAATTAAAACATATTAATATTTATAGCAACATAATTAATACATGAACTAATATTGATATTAATGTGTTGGAATCATCACATTTATTTTCTAATCTCTCAAGAATAGTGAACGGAATAAAAGTGACGGGTTAGGCCCAACATATCAAACGTTAATAAGACAAAATTGTTAACATGGGCCGATCCAATTACTACGGCTCTAACGGCCAGCAGAGATCAGTCGACCAAGCTTATTGTCCGACATATGATCGTCAACTTATACAATTCCTTTCTAGCTAAGGCACAATGTCATGTCGACCCCGAATACTCCTCGACCTACAAACACGTGCGTCTACCTACGATTCTTTCCATAACCGTCTCCCACAATCACGGAGATCGTTAAGCCTACATTATCTCCACGATTTAAGGGATTCAACACAATCCTACATCACCACTATAAATACCAGACAACATCCAACGTTAAAAGGTAATGTCTTCTTAGCTTTATTAAGATTACGTCGTTTAATACAGTTTATCAAAAACTTAATACACGTTATCTTATCATCACGCCGGAGGGTCTTAGCTGGAGACCAACCCGGCTAGTCGTTTGTTAGTGGTTTCAGGTCACATTTGCTAGGGATCAACCTATTGCTGGACTAAGGCTGATCTGGATCGTTTCCTGCGTATCAGTTTGATTCCATTGTCGGGAACGATAAACGCTAGACCTTGAAACTTTACTCAAACCACAAGCATGGTGTCCGATGGTCATACTGCAACTTCCTCTAGTGAGCCAATGCTCAAGAATACGGGAAGAAACATGGACGCAGGTGCTGGGAATCGCACCACTAATTTACCCCCTCCTCCACCGGGGCATCCAGGCAGGAGAGCCATTCGCTCCAATAGTGTGGTCGACGGTGCAGGTCTGCAAGATAGGAGGAAGAAGAGGCCCATGCCTAACCATGGAGTGAGCCAACAAGCTAAAAGAGTCCAAACGGGTCGAACAGTTGCAGGAGACATGGCAGGTCCCTCAGCTACTCACCTTAGTAAGAAGAATATTCTGCTGGAGCAAGCTATATTGCTGCAGAGCTTGCTTGAGGTGCAATATGAATTGCTCAAGATGCCTGAGTCTCCTAACAAGGATGATAGGAGATCACAGAGGATAGCTCCTTCTCTCACCTCTCATAGACGGACTAACGGAGGTCCTAAACCGTCTGGGAAGAAAGGAGTAATGAAATGCCTCCCCCTCCCATACCTCCATAGAAAAAACTGGTGACCTAAGGGATAGGCTCAACCAGCAGGGGAACAGGAAGCCGACTCGGCTCAGAGGAGGCAGCTCGAAGCTGACAGGGCTCGGCGTAGGTCGCCACCTAGAGGAGAAATGTCATTATCCCGTCGAGAGAGAAGAGGTAACTCCTCTAAGGAATGAGAGACAAAGGACCCTATCTAGAAGGGAACCCCACCGGAAGGAGAGGCAAAAGTCTAACTCCATCTCCCATCAAAGGAGCGACCTGGATTCTAGGGAGCTTCTCAACTTGAAACGGAGATTGGACAACATGGAGGCAGATAGGAATGAAACCAATGGGAAATTCGAACGAAATTACTGCACTCTTCGACCTTTATCCAAGGATATGCTCGACCAAAGGCCTCATGCAGGTTTCAAGCTATGTTAGAGAAGTATTCAGGCACGACCAACACCTTGAATCATATGCAACACTTCGAGGCCACTATGTGTTTGGTCTCTTCCGAGGATAATGTGCTATGAAAGACATTAACCAGCACCTTCACAGGTGCAGCACTGACTTGGTTTCGTGGCTTGACCACTGGTTGCATCTCCTCATGGGACTATATGAGGAAAAAATTCATGGACATGTTCTCTACTGTTGGGGCTCGTAAGAAAACAGTCACCGTCCTGAACAACATGATTCAGGGCAAGACGGAGAGTACCATGAGCTACTTTACCTGATTCAAAGAGTTGGTCGTCCAAATTGAGGAAGGCCTCACTGATAGGGAGGTCATCAACTGCTTCAGAAATGGGGTGTCCTCTCCCGATCTGGATTACGAGCTCCAGGTTAGGAGGGCGACCACAAGGAAAGAGATGTTTGAAAGGGCCTATGATGTGGTCGTGGCTGAGGAGAGAAAGGAGAGGAAGAAGGACCAGGGCTCAAAGCATTCTGAAGCTAGTGAGTCGACAAAGGGAGGACATATTAAGAATAACGACAACAAAGGAAAAAACAGAACTAGGGCGACTGAGAGAGTCCCTGAAAGCTTCACCCCACTCACAGTTAGTTGGACTGAGATAATGAACACGGTCGATCTAGGACCTCCAGCCCCAATGAATGATCAAAATAAATTCAGAAGGGACAATGGTAGGTACTGTGAGTACCACAAGAATACCGGGCATACCACAGAGGAGTGTATGAGTCTGAAGAGGATCATCCAAAAATGGGTGAATGAAGGAAGGTTAGATAGGTTTATGAAGGGAGATCGTCCTGCAGGAGGAGATCGATCTGCAAGAGGTGCTTGAGCCAAGACAACCTAGACAGACTTTGGGGGTGCTTGCTGAGGAGACAAGCAGCACTGCCCTCAAGCACAAAATTTTTCAGCTAAGTAAAGCTCCCTATGTGCCTCCCAGGAGTTGTATTCATGATGAGGTGATCAGTTTCTATCCCTACGAGCTGGCGGCCAGCATGACTGCAAGGGAACATATTTTGGTAATTCCAGGACTCATTGATGATTGCACGTCAAGTAGGATTCTGATTGACACGGGGGCGTGTAAGGATATTCTCTACTACAAAACCTTCTTGGACATGGGGTTGACAGATGTCAGGTTGTCGCCTTACGCAGGTCGACTAGAAGGCTTCACCAATCACAGGGTTGATGCTAAGGGACAGATAGAGCTAGAGGTCGACATTGGACAACATCCGTTGAGGACAACAGCTAAGGTAACATTTATAGTCATTGACGTTATAAGTGATTACCATGCTATATTGGGTATACCTGGGCAGGTTGCTTTAGGGATGGTGCCTTCAATCCCTCATCATCAAAGGGTCAAGTTCCCCATCTTGTTGGGGGTTGGGTGCGTTCTAAGCACAGCTAGGGAATACCTGGATCACGTCCTTCGATCCAAAAAGAAGAGGGAATTGGAAATTGATACTCTAGAGGCGAGCTGGAAGTTCTCCAAATCTGTCACCACTACTTCCAGATTATCAACGATCAAGTGTGTAAAAGATGTGACCTATCTCTCACATGACCACGTTGTTGGGTATGCATGTTTTAACCCTCCTATATTTGTATTATATTTGATTGATACCATAACCTCCTGTCTATTTTAAGGACTTTAGGACCCTATGTAATGAAGCTTAGACTTCAATTTTTAGTTAAGTCCATTTTATAGATTAGGCTTGAAGGCGCACGACTCATTGGGATTGAGAGTTGCAGTTCAGAAGTTTCAAACCGCTTCTTTGGAACCGCCCTAGCAAAACCGCCCTTAGCATTTGCTTGGTGAAATCCTTTGTTTGAAACTACTCTTGAACTACTCAAATGCAACCGCCCTATGATGAACCACACCTTGCAGCTCATTATCAACCGCACTTTGCAACCTCACTGGAGTTACCAACCGCACTTGTCAAACCGCCTGTACTCCAGAACCGCCCCCAATGATTGAGACTTGAAGTGAACCGCTCTTTGACTTTGTGATCCACATCAGCAATATCCAATGTCAACCACCTTATCTTGTCACGTGATTCAAAGTCGGAAAAGATGCACGAGGATCTTGAAAAGGTGACAGTGTCCAAACCTCATTGCTTGCAGTGGAGCATTATCGGCTTTATCTGCAACTACTGTACCAAAGGACAAAAGTGGTTCTTTGTGGACCAATAAGAAAGCATCAAATCTTGTCCTTCAACAGTTTGTGTCCAACGGCTACATTTTGGATGCTTGGGTATAAATACCCCTAATCTTCACCATTTGAAGATTGCTTGAAAAATTGAGAAATTGCTGTGTTCATGTGAAGTTGAAGCTCTGCCCAGAAAATTCTTAGTCCTTTGAATCTTCATCTTCATACTTCAAGAAATATTCCCCAGCCCAGAAATCAAGCCTTAACACTTTCAAGTATCATTGTGCTCTACATCTCACAGATTTAAAGAGCCTTGATCTTGTTCTCACACACACACCTCATTTGTTCTAATCACATAGATTAAACACTTGAGATACACTGGTTATAGTTTTGGATTTGTTCTTCATAGTAAAGATTTTATTGTACTTTGTAATCTCTCAAATACTTAATATAAAATCTCTCTTAGAAATCCAAGACTAACCATCTTGGTAGTGGACGTAGATCGTTTATCGATTGAACCACTCCAAATAGCGTGTTCTTACTTTCTGCAATTATATTTCTTGTGCTTACTAATTATTTATCTTTGTCTCTGTTTGATCTTTATTTAGATATTCATTATTGTGAAATAGTGTTTGGAGTTAACATTGTCAAAACCTCACTTGTTTGTAAACCGCACGTACCAACTACTTTGCTAAAACCGCTTTCTGAGCCTCCTCTATCAAAACCTCTTTGTAACTCTAAATATTCCGCTGTGCATTTTACAATTTCACTTGCAGTCTATTATCAACTGCAAGAGGATCTTGTAAGCAAGAGGTTTAGTTTTTAAAAGAGGGCGAAAAATTTAATACAGCTATTCACCCCCCCCTCTAGCTGTATTTTCACCCTTGTTGCCACCTTTGGGACCAACAAGTGGTATCAGAGCTAACACATTTTAAAACCACTGTTTTTCAAGCTTAACAGCTTGTGTGCCGATTCGATATGGCAACCTCAAAGACAATGACTCTTTGTTAACTATTCACACATTCCAATGTTGGACGAAGACCACTTTGACATGCTGGAAGTGCCGAATGCTTATTCATTTGGAAACCGTAGATGAGATCTTTGGTGGAATGCGTGATCAATGGCCCTCTAATTCCAATGAAGGCTAACACTGATGCAACCACCAATGCTGAAACTCCAGAGGTCAAAAAGCCAAAAGATGAGTGGTCGGATGAAGAGAAAAGAATAGTTGCCTTGGACAGCAAGGCGAGGTTCATCATTTACGGAACCCTCCCGTATCGACTCTACGGAAAGTGATGTACCTCAAAACCGCCAGCGGATGTGGGATGCCATAGAGAGCTACCTCGAAGGTGATGATGAGTGCAAGGAAAACAAATTATACCTTTGTTGAAAGATCCTACAACAACTTCAACGAAAACCCAAAGAAACCTTGCGTCAAACCTACGATCGCTATGTTGAGGTAGTTAACGCTTGTAGATCTCTTGGTAAAACTTTAACCGATAAGGAAATCAATATGACTTTCCTATACGCTAGGTTCTAGATGGGTAAATAAGGCTACCTCTCTAGAAGACTCCAAAGTATTGGGTACTTGGTCGTTAAGTAACTTGTATGCCAATCTTAGAGTCTATGAACTCAAATTAAATCATATTGAAGAAATAGAAGGGAAAACCAAATCACTTTCTATGTCTGTAGTGGAACATGAAGAGAAACCATCCACATCGATCAAACCACTTTGATCCTTCCATATCAACCTCAGCACTCATCGAGATGGATGATGATGATTTTGCCATGTTTGTGAAAAGATTTCAAAAATTTAGAGAATCCTCAAAACCTTTCACAAAATCATTTTCAAAAGGCAAACCTCCTGCAACATTTTCTAGGGCTACAGATACAAAGAAGAAAAGTGACTTGATATGCTACAAGCGTAGGAAACACGGCCACTTTGCATCCGAGTGTCCACGGCCTAAATATGAATATATGAAAAAGAAAACTTTTCCTTCGAAATTTTCTCATCGTAAGGGAATGGTTGCTTTGAGGAGGAAGAGAATTCCAAGGAATTAGCAACTTGGATTGAAAGCAGTTACGAGGATGGAAGTGACGGTGAAACCGAAGAGGTTAACCTCTGCTTAGTTGCGAACGCTTCGATGACTCAGTTACGAATCATTTGAGTTGCATGATATGGAGGAAAAGGAGGTTTTCGCAAAACTTCCAAATTATAAATTGGATGATGATATTAAACTTACTCCTAGCGTTAAGATAGGAAATTGTTCGTATTCACGTCCCATTTTCTCATCTAAAGCTGCTCCACCTTCAAAAGCTATTCCAAAGAAAATTTTGAAAAAGGTGGTGGAAGAGGTTTCTCCCATGGAACATGAAAAGATGTTCAAGGAAAGCTGAAATGGTGATCCATCAATTCTCAAATCTTAAGAAAGCCTTAAGCTTAGCTCATGATGAACTTAATGCATGCAAGACGGAGAAAGCGCGGATGAGTGCAGAAATCTCTAATCTTAAGGACCAAATCAAACGAGATGACTCCTGCTTGCGATCAAAACCGCATCCTTGAAACTAAGGTTCTTTGCACTTCAACTCGGGAATGATGACTTGGTAACCCAAATCGACGATCGTCAAAAGATTATTGATTCGTGGCTCAAGTCTCAATCCACCAAGGATAAAATCTTGGACTTCCAAGTTCCTCCTGGAACTAAGGATGGTCTAGGGTTTGGATACGAGGAAGAGGAGAAGTGTGCATCCTCGAGTGAAAAGGATGAGGAATTTTGGAACTAACTAAAGAAATTCCCAAGGGGAAGCATGCTAAAGGAAAGGGTAAAGGAAGACAAGTAAATTATGTCTACCACTAAAGGAAAGCAATATGGGAAGAATTACGTGTTAAAACCTAAGAATTACGTGGAAGCATCTGAAGAGGAAATGGCTTATGGAATTGGTAGAATCCTGCTCCAACCGCCCGGTGGAAAAGGCGGTTACTGCTAACTCCAGTCGACCGCGCTTCTTCTTCGACCGCTCCTCCTGCCTTGGCGAGGAATAGCGTTCCCAGAAAATACGTGGTCAAACCAAAGCTTGTTCCCTTCGTATCGAGTGGAATGTTAGCGGGCTGCTCCTCCCAAACCGCTTCCTTGTCCCAAACCGCATGCAACTCCTAAGAAGAGTAAGGAGTTAGTAAAACCTCATGAAGCTTGTAGCTATTACAAATGTTACGTGTGTGATGGTTTAGGTCACAAGGCTGCGAGAATGCCTTTTGCGGTTCACATCCGATGCCGGGAAGAGCAAACCTCCCTACGTCAAGCAGTGTGGGTCGTAAAGGGTTGCTAACTTCGAGGACCCGAGGAATAAAGGGGGACCTCGTTCTTAATGTTTACATTTCGGGTCCTGCCTTCATGGTGGTCACTCCAAGGATAATGAATGGTATCTTGACGGTGGTGCTCAAGACATATATTTGGAGATAGATCATTACTTGAAGATGTCGTTGAAGCGAAGTGGTCCATCTGTAACCTTTGGTGACAACAACAAAGGCAAAACCATTGGATATGGTGTTATAAGGAGAGGAAATCTAACTATTGAGAAGGTTTCTCTTGTCGATGGACTCAAGCACAACCTCCTTTCAATTTCTCAATTTTGCGACAAAGGAATGCTTTGCAACTTCACGTCATCAAATTGCTTTATCAAAGATAGCATTTCCGGCGTCACCCTACTCACGGGGATTCGTAAGAGTAATATTTACATTATTGATCTAAATTACGCATGTAGTATTACTAATCTCTTTTATGTAGCTAAGAATGTGAGCGAAAATAGTTGGCTATGGCACAAGAGGTTGAGCCACTTGAACTTCAAGTATCTTGCAAAGATTGGTAGGGAAAACCTCGTTCGTGGTTTACCCAGAAGTGGTGACCATCATCCGGAGAAATGCGGTGCATGTCGGCTTGGTAAGCGATCCGCGTCGTCTTTCACCGGCAAGACCGCTCCTTCAACTTCAAGATGCTTACAAGCTGCTTCACATAGATTTGTTTGGACCCGTGACCCTTTGCCCGGCATTGGAGGAAATAGATATACCTTAGTGGTGGTGGATGATTATTCAAGATATACGTGGGTTGAGATGATGATTTCCAAAGATGATTGTTATGAGATTCTCACCGCACTTTTAGACGGCTCCAAACTCAAAAGAAGATGACATCGTTAGTGTTCGATCGAGATAATGGAACGAGAATTTAAGAACAACGGTGTTGCTCGGTATTGTGATGACCGTAGGATTGATCACAATTTCTCGGCCGGCGGTGTTCCACAACAAAATGGGGTTGTAGAAAGGAAGAATAGGACGTTGATTGAAATTTGGAAAGACTATGATATACGAAGCGAAGCTACCTCGGTATTTTTGTGAAGCAATCAATACCGCATGCTTCGCTCGAACCGCTCCCTCATCAACAAAACCTATAACAAGACTCCCTATGAGCTTTGGCGAGGAAGAACCCCCAACATTGCATTCTTGAAGATCTTTGGTGCAAATGCTTTGTCCTCTACAACGGAAGAGAAAATAGAGGTAAATTCGGAGCCAAGGCCGATGAAGGTATTTTTGTTGGGTATGCTAAACATTCTAAAGCTTTTCGTGTTTTCAATAAAACTAGTTTAAAAATAGTAGAGTCTGTCCATGTTACTTTTGATGAGCATTCTCTCCTTGAGCCAAATTTGGCTCCAAATGTTCTTGATGATTTTGTTGAGCATAATGAACCGAGGTGAACCTCAAACCGCACCTTTGAACCTCAACCTCAAAATCCGGCACCCTCAGCGAAATTCCCCAAAACCGCAATTTTGAAACCGCACTGAAGAACCCTCTCCGGATGCAGCTGCAAGGAAGATGAAGTTGAGAATTCCCTATCCGGCTTATAGAACCTCTTCGTCAACTTACCTTTCATGACTTATTTGAAGGATCTAACGATGTTCCAATTGAAGATCTTGACAAACCTCGATCCAACCGGACTTACCCCGGAGGTTCGTGAAGTCGGCGGTCACCCCCTCACAAATGTGATTGGTGATACATTTTCCGGTGTTCAAACAAGGAGATCAAATTATGACGAGCATACATCTCTTTTATCTCAAGTTGAACCCAAGAAGATTGATGAAGCAACTCCAAGATTCCGGTTGGGTCGTTGCTATGCAAGAAGAACTCAACCGAGTTTGAAAGATGCAAGGTCTGGACTTTGGTGCCTAGACCTCAAGATCAAGGAGTGATAGGAACTAAGTGGGTATTTAGGAACAAGATGGATGAGAATGGAAGCATCACTAGGAATAAAGCAAGGTTGGTTGCACAAGGATATAGGCAAGAAGAAGGAATTGATTATGATGAAACCTTTGCTCCAGTTGCAAGATTGGAAGCTATCGAGAATCTTCTTAGCCTACGCCTCTTTCAAGCATTTCAAGTTATATCAAATGGATGTTAAGAGTGCATTCCTCAACGGCGGCTGCAAGAGACCGTGTATGTTGCCCAACCACTGGATTTGAAGACTCCAAATTTCCCAATCATGTCTACAAACTCCAAAGCTTTGTATGGACTTAAGCAAGCTCCAAGGGCATGGTATGAGACTCTTTCTAAATTTTTACTAGAAAAAGGATTTAAACGCGGTAAAATTGATACAACTCTTTTTATTGCCAAATATAATGAGCATACTTTACTTGTTCAAATTTATGTCGATGATATTATTTTTGGTTCTACTAATGAGTTACTTTGTAAGCGTTTCGAAAAGCTAATGAAAAGCAAGTTTGAGATGAGCATGATGGGAGAATTAACATTCTTCCTCGGGCTTCAAATCAAGCAATGCGAAGAAGGTATTTTCCTCAGTCAAGCCAAATACACCAAGGAGTTGATAAAGAAGTTTGGATTAGAAAATGCTAAAGCATATGATACTCCAATGGCCACCGGCAATAAGCTAGATAAGGATCTCAAAGGTAAGAAAGTTGATCGAGACTTTATATCGAGGTATGATCGGCTCATTACTTTACTTAAGCTGCTAGTAGGCCCGATATCATGTTTAGTGTACGTGTATGTGCTCGCTACCAAGCAGATCCTAGAGAAGCACATCTTATTGCGATCAGCGTATAATCCGCTATTTATACGGAACCACTAACCTTGGACTTTGGTATTCCAAAGATTCGAACTTCGATCTTGTAGGTTATTCGGATGCGGATTATGCGGCTTGTACTATTGGCCAGGAAAAGCACTAGTGGTACTTGTCATTTCCTTGGAAATAGACTAGTTGCTTGGGCCGACAAGAAGCAAGCTTCGGTTTCGAGTGTCTACCACGGAGAAATTTGAGTATATTCTTCTTTGGTAGTTATTCTTTGTCAAATCCTTTGGATGAAGCAGCAGTTGGTGGACTATGGAATCCATGAAGGGAATTGCCCCATCATGTGTGACAACACTTCAACAATTTCAGTCTCCAACAACCCTGTCATGCATTCCAAGACCAAGCATATTGATATCAAGTATCATTTCCTCAAAGACCATGTGGAGAAGAGGAATATCCATTTAGAGTATGTGGGGACAGATAATCAAATTGCTGACATCCTCACCAAGGCTCTTGACTCCAAGAGGTTTTCCTTCCTCAGAGGAGAAATGGGTATGCTTGAACTTAAATGATTCCATACTTTTTATTGACTAACTTGTGTGTTGAGTTTAGGTTGTATTTCTTATTGAAAATTTCAACCGCATCATTGTTGAACCGCGGTTATTCAAACCGCTTGAGTGGTCAATCGCCTATGTGGTCAACCGCGTATTATCAACCGCTTACTTCCAACCGCGTATTACCCGACGCATAATGCTTCTGACCGCTCCATCTTCAACCGCCTTCATCATATGGTATTTTCAAAAACAATTTTAATTCTTTTCTTAGCTTTAAAGAAGCTAAGCGGTTTTAAAACTCTTTTCAACCGCACTGCCACGTGGACCCCAGGTAAGTTCCTTTATTTTTATTTTAGTCCACATTTTGACATAAGGGCATTTTTGCAAATGTTTTCCCACGTTATTTCAAAATTTAAATGCATTTAATGCAAAGGGAACATTAGCATTTAAAGCTATCATGTCAGCCGTCATTGGCAAATGAGAAGAAGATGAAAGGGTGCAACAGAGGAATGATTTCTTTTATGGGAAAATCAAATAGTCTCTTCAACTGTCCTTTACTTGAAAACTTTCCTATAAATAAAAACCAACTCTTACAATTTTAACTTTCCAAACTCTGTCACTCTCTGCACCGTCCTTTCCTACCAAACTTCATCTTCTCTCTCTCTCTCTCTCTCTCTCTCTAAAAATCTTCAAAAACTTAATCTTTAAATCTTGAATCTTCAATGGCACCTAAAGCACCATTCACTGATATGGTATGTCTTTCTTAACTTCATCTCTCTTCATTTATGTACAAATGTCTATGAATCCGCCATTAATGGACCTTCAAGCTTCGAAACCCTTGAAGAGATTTTTGTTCATAACTGTCTATTTAGTTGATCATTTTGCATGATTTCAGTTGGGTTATGCTCGGAATTGTTGTTAGATTCTTTATATGTAATTTATTTTACGATCAACCAATGATTTGAACACTGATTTTGGATTTTAAAATTTTCTTATTCGAAAACCCATTTGAGTGTTCTTGCTTGTTCTTGGTGATTACGAGCAAAGTATGAATTTTTAAGGTTATATTGTTAATCTCTTGCTCAATGTGATCATTTTGACATGTTATTTGTTGATTTTGGTGAACTTTTGTTGAATCTACTGTTTTTAGTGTTCTTCGTGTTCATCATGCCTTCAACATATTTGTTCATATGCCATGTTAAAATTGTCACATGTTTTGGTTCATTTGATTTTCACACATGTTTTTATACTTAGAAAATTTTTCTATAAAATTTTTATGCACTATTGTGAATAATCAACCGCATGCCTTGATTGTTTGGAACCGCATTCATGAAAACTCCTTGATTCCAACCGCATGTTCTCTTGAGCCGCATTCACTTTTGAACCGCATGCAAAATATGAACCGCTGTCTTTTTGAAACCGCATGCTAAGTTTGTTTGAGATATTACTTAGTATATGGGTGGACACCATAACCTTCCTCTCCAAGCACCGCTTGCAGTGTGGGATAAACTTGGATTACAATGCCACGTACTAGTATACTCTTTTACATATTTTCTAAGTGTTTTGTTGTGTTCACAATTTACTTGAGGTTTGGAGTTCTCAACATTTTCAACCGCATCAATTGCCAACCGCATAGATGCCCAAACCGCTTGTGAATTGTGAATCCTTTGTTTGGATCTAAACCACTTTTGTTTCATTTTGTAGGATCCTAAGTTCTTTCTACCAGGATATGAGATTAATGAGGCTGAGCTCCAAGGAGATGCTCTTGGTAGAGAAATGATCGAGAAGACTCACTTCCTCTGGAATCCTCCCTCTCTTCAACAAAGGCCAATCTTATATCATTCCTTCCTTTGTGGATCGGTTCTACTCCTCTGTTTGTTCTAGGAGACAGTATTATCGAGATGGCACCAAGATCAAATGCACGGTTGGCGGTGTTGAAGGCTTCGATATATCCATTGATCATTTGGATATTAGAAGTACTTTTGGATTTCATGTTTACGGATGCCCCATGGAGGTTGATCGGGAAGTGTTGGATGCAACCGCTCTATCAACAGTCAATCGACTTCTCTCTCTGGTTATTACAAAAGAAAGCAAGGAGGGAATTTGGTGAACTTATGAGCCACTTGGGCTATTTAGTAGGAATGTACGTGTGTGGTAAGGGCAACCACAACAACTTCACTACTCAGTGATGGATTTCTTCTTTGTGCCATTTACAATGGAATTAAGTGAATTGGCCCAAAATTGTGATGAAGGAACTGGCTAGTTCTATTGATGCATATCAATCTAGGATCAAGAATGAGCATCAAAGGTGGAGACCATTCTGCAGGCTCCTAACCGCATTGTTTACAAGCTATCCGCACTTAGAGGATCTCGGACTCTCAACTCCTGAGTTATCAGTATCAATGGGTGAAGGTGACTCCCTTGGAACCGGGGTTTGTCACAACTTCGGATACTCTTTTGGAGATACCCGGTATAAATTCCTATATGATGCGATACTCTCGGCCCCAAGGAGTTCTATGTTGAGATGTCTCCGCAACCGCGATTCTTGCTCTAGGAAAGGCAATCAAGAAGGCCTCTAGAAGGAAAAACATTGTCCTAGAACCGCGGGCCAAGAAGCCAAGGACCGCACCACCTCGGCCAGCGTGCTCAAACCGCGAGGTGCTAGTCAAAGTGCTAAGCCTCGGGAGGAATTTGTTTTGAGAGATGAGCCTGCGATGAGGAAGAAGAAGAGGATCTTTGGAGTTGCTCCTTTAATCAAGAAGGCAAAATGCGTGAATACTGCTCTTGCCAATCTCGCTGAGGAAGATAAAGGCTGCCTTTTACAAGGCAAAAACGGACAAGTTGGAAAGAAGGGCAGAATTGAGGAAGGCTGCCAAGGGAAAGAAACCACCTTCTAAACCGCTTGCTACCTCTCAACCGCAAGCTCAAGTTCAACCTCCTGTACAACCGCAACCCCAACCGCAACCTACTCCTCAATCCCAACCGCTTCAAACTCCTCCAACCTCACCTATTCAAACCTCTTCCCAATTCCTACCCAACACCTTTCTCCTTCCAAATCTCTTTCTCCCAAACCGCTCTCTCCCTCTCCACCTCCTAAAACTGCAACCTCTCAGGGGGAGAATCCCAAGAAGAGGCGGTTCAAACAAATGGCCAAGAAAACAACTCCTCCGAAGAAACACTATCTTCACACCATTGCGAATCCAACATCAAAATACGGTGAAACCTCCTCATACTTTGATAAATCTTCCTCCCAAACCAATTCAAATTCATCATCCCCTTCTGAATTTCAAACCCCTCAAAATCAAGCCACCTCAAATCCCAAAGCCTTTACTGAATGGACATCCAAGCCATCAGCAGGCCCAGCCCATTCAACCTCTAGGCTTAGAACTCCAACTCCTTCACCACAAAATTCACCCTCACACCATTCATCCCCTCATATATCAAACCGCACCCATAAATCCCCTTCCAAATCACCTATCTATTCCCCACAAAAATCTAATTCAACTCATTCCAACCCAATCACTTCAAATCCTCCTACCACTTCTATACCCATACCAACCGCCCCCATCCCAACCGCCCCTATCCCAACCGCCCTATCCCAATCCGCCCCTACCCCAACCAACCGCCCCATCCCAACCGCCCCATCCCAACCGCCCCATCCCAACTCAAACCTCATCCCCTTACACAATTCTGCCTCACGTATTTTCCAAACCCTATTATCTCAAATGCCTCAAACCGCTCCTCCTACTTATTCTGAACTGCCTCCTTCCTTCACCTTTATTCCTTCATCATCAACCGCTACTCCCCCAACTGACTACTCCCAAATCCTTTCTACCCTTAATCTTATCCAATCTCAACTACTCATAAACCAAGGCCACATTATCAAGTTAACCGCTTCAAATGCCTCCCTTGAGTCTTCCAACCGCTCCCTTCAAAAGTTAGTGAATCTCAATCTCATTTGATTGCCTCTCAAACTCTTCAAATGGTGATCATAAGAACTCCCTCAAGAGTTTTGCTCGGAGGCTTGATGCCATTAAGGGGAGAAGGACTTAGCAAACATTGTCAAATCCTCGGTGAGTCTGCTTTGAAGGTTTCAAGAAGGATCTAGTGAAGGTGTTGTTCAAATTCAATCATTTGGAGATTCGATCTCGAAATGATTTCTCGGCTTGCAATCTCCTCCAAAACCGCCTTTGATTCCCTTCAAGTGAATTCCTTAAATCTGTCAATTCTCAACCGCCTTCTACTCAAGACCTTCAAACCGCCTTGAATGCGGTTGAAGCAAATATCCTTACGGAAATTGATAATGTCAAAGAGAAGTGGAGATCAAAACAAACTCCCTTGATGATGCTTTGATGGCCAAGTTGAATGAAATCAAGGATGAATTCAATGACCGCCTTGAAAATATCAAGTTAGGATTCACCACCAAACTTGAAGCCACGGTCAATGAGCTGAAATCCTCCATCCAGTATTGTGAATCTTGATGAAATGGCCCGAAGCCATCTCTTCCCCATCAGCCATGGCAGTTCGGGGGAGGTTCAAACTTTGTACAATTCTTTGAACTCCTCCTTTCACACCTTAATTGATGAGCTATCGATCAAGTGTCGATAACTCAAGGCGGTCTACGATGCCAATCTCAAGATTGATTCTCAAGCAAATATTTTAGAGAGATTGGTGACCGCTCAAGGAAGGACCGCGGAAGAGGTGAGAAAAATTAGAAAATCCACGAAGTCCGAAACCTCTGCATCAAATCTTGCCGGGAACCACTGAGATCAATCAACCGCAGCAGCCGGCAGAAGGTCAAGAACCGCATCAACCCTAAACCGCTATTGCTCTGTATTTTTGAAACTCTTTTGTTGTTGGACCGCACTCTCTTTGTATTTTCTTTTGTCCAACATTTTTGTAACCACTGTAATTTTCTTTCATTCTGTTTTGTAACCTCTTGAGGAATTAATGGAAATTGCATCATGGTTCCAAAACCTTGTTCATATCAAAGCTGCTTGTTTGTAGAACAATGAAACCTCTTATGGTTTTAAACCTCATTCAAATATTTCTCAACTTAAAATCATATTTTTGAATTGAAGTTTAAACATTCAGTTTAAACCGCACTTTGAACTTAAACTCATATTTCTTAAGTGCACTGAATGCATTTCTCTACTTTCCATATTGTAAGTTTTCATCTCTTAGAAAGTATAGAAATCTATAGCTTAAGCTAAGTGTGTGCATTGACTTGGGACATGAATTACCATGTTAATTCTTATGGACATGTTTTTACCAAGAACAATGTTTGCTTTAGTTATAGTAGGTAATGGCATCAATCAAATAGGGGGAGATTGTTGGGTATGCATGTTTTAACCCTCCTATATTTGTATTAGATTTGATTGATACCATAACCTCCTGTCTATTTTAAGGACTTTAGGACCCTATGTAATGAAGCTTAGACTTCAATTTTTAGTTAAGTCCATTTTATAGATTAGGCTTGAAGGCGCACGACTCATTGGGATTGAGAGTTGCAGTTCAGAAGTTTCAAACCGCTTCTTTGGAACCGCCCTAGCAAAACCGCCCTTAGCATTTGCTTGGTGAAATCCTTTGTTTGAAACTACTCTTGAACTACTCAAATGCAACCGCCCTATGATGAACCACACCTTGCAGCTCATTATCAACCGCACTTTGCAACCTCACTGGAGTTACCAACCGCACTTGTCAAACCGCCTGTACTCCAGAACCGCCCCCAATGATTGAGACTTGAAGTGAACCGCTCTTTGACTTTGTGATCCACATCAGCAATATCCAATGTCAACCACCTTATCTTGTCACGTGATTCAAAGTCGAAAAGATGCGCAAGGATCTTGAAAAGGTGACAGTGTCCAAACCTCATTGCTTGCAGTGGAGCATTATCGGCTTTATACGCAACTCAATGTACGAAAGGACAAAAGTGGTTCTTTGTGGACCAATAAGAAAGCATCAAGTGCTTGTCCTTCAACAATTTGTGTCCAACGGCTACATTTTGGATGCTTGGGTATAAATACCCCCAATCTTCTCCATTTGAAGATTGCTTGAAAAATTGAGAAATTGCTTTGTGTTCATGTGAAGTTGAAGCTCGCGAGAAAATTCTTAGTCCTTTGAATCTTCATCTTCATACTTCAAGAAATATTCCCCGGCCAGAAATCAAGCCTTAACACTTTCAAGTATCATTGTGCTCTACATCTCTTGATTTAAAGAGCCTTGATCTTGTTCTCACACACACACCTCATTTGTTCTAATCACATAGATTAAACACTTGAGATACACTGCAGTTATAGTTTTGGATTTGTTCTTCATAGTAAAGATTTTATTGTACTTTGTAATCTCTCAAATACTTAATATAAAATCTCTCTTAGAAATCCAAGACTAACCATCTTGGTAGTGGACGTAGATCGTTTATCGATTGAACCACTCCAAATAGCGTGTTCTTACTTTCTGCAATTATATTTCTTGTGCTTACTAATTATTTATCTTTGTCTCTGTTTGATCTTTATTTAGATATCCATTATTGTGAAATAGTGTTTGGAGTTAACATTGTCAAAACCTCACTTGTTTGTAAACCGCACGTACCAACTACTTTGCTAAAACCGCTTTACAAACCTCCTCTATCAAAACCTCTTTGTAACTCTAAATATTCCGCTGTGCATTTTACAATTTCACTTGCAGTCTATTATCAACTGCAAGAGGATCTTGTAAGCAAGAGGTTTAGTTTTTAAAAGAGGGCGAAAAATTTAATACAGCTATTCACCCCCCCCCCTCTAGCTGTATTTTCACCCTTGTTGCCACCTTTGGGACCAACACACGTCATGACTGAGCCAACACGTCCCTCTGAAAATACTTGGGTCGCAATAGATACAGCTATGGTCGACCAGATCATCATCGGCGGCCTATGCCTCCAAGTCAACCAAAATCAAGGGCCTCTAACGGGAAAATAGCCGCTGAGCTAGATGACATGATTAGGATTGAGGCTCCGCACTTGGGAGCTGAAGAAAGAAGAAGGGTCGGAGAGATCAACATTGAGACTCTGCAGTTTAGAGACGGCCCAGAACTGGAACCAGTCGACGAACTAGAAGAAATAGAAGCCAATCCCTCCTACCCCGAGCAAAAAATCAGAATAGGGAGACAACTGTCGCCAAAAGAAAGGGTGGAGGTAGTCGACCTATTGAAGGAAAGTGTTGATGTCTTCGCTTGAAGGGTAAAAGACATGAGGGAAGTCAAAGAAAAGGTTGTTGTACATCGTTTAGAGGTCAACCCCACCATCAAATTCAAAAGTCCGAAGCTAAGGATCTTCTCTCTTCTCTGCAGACAAAGAAATGGCCATCAAACAAGAGGTAAATAAACTCCTTAGTGCAGGCATCATCAAGGAAGCGTCCTTCACTACTTGGCTGGCAAATGTAGTGATGGTCAAGAAGGCCAATGGAAAGTGGAGAATGTACGTCGACTTCATCGAACTGAACGTAGCATGCCCAAAAGACAGCTATCCAATCCCACGGATTGATAAGTTGGTCGACTCAATATCTGGACATACCACTCTTAGTTTCTTGACGCTTATTCGGAGTACCGTCAGATCAGAATGCATAAGGATGACATTGAACAAACAGTCTTCCAAGCTGCTGGAGGGGTATATTGCTACACCAAAATGCCTTTCGGGCTGAAAAATGATGGAGCTACCTATCAGAAGAGGATGGTGAATAGAGACTTTGCTGAACCCGAGCAAGTGTGTGTTCGGAGTGGTCGTCATGTGATCGACCCAAGGGAAACGTTCGTCAATCTACGAGCAAACAACATGAAGCTGAACCTGAGCAAGTGTTTGTTCGGAGTAGCTGCTGGCAAGTTTCTGGGGTTCATGGTATCACAAAGGGACATTGAAGCTAACCCAGAAAAGATAAAGGTCATGGTGGAGATGCAAGAGCCAACATGCATCAAGGAGATGCAACGACTGAATGATAAGAGCTCCCAACCTTCATTTTTTTTTATGTTTTGGGGCCCCTATTGTGACATTTCTAGTTTGCCTGCTTTTGTCATTAGGGTGTTTTTAAAATTAAGCTAAAGATTAGCCTTTGTACATATGGTTTATGGCACAATCACTTTGTTTCATCAAGAAGTTATGGTAAACTTAGCCCCTGGGGTTCTCATTTGCTCTTCGCATCCACATAGTTTCTTGCGGTGGAAAATTAATGTCATGTGCTTGCAACAAGTTATCAGCATTCGCCACTAATAAAGCACTCAACAAAAGTAATCAAAAGCTCACATCCCTCACTCCTCAGTGCTGTTCAGATGAGATGGAATCCTAAGTGCATTAGTTGTTACCCATTGATTTGCCAACCCCTACCCGTCTCGTGTACAATCAAGACTATCAAATCAACTGATGGATGAGATTGTTGCAGTAGTTCTTCCCAGAAGTGATAGCCTAGAATTGATGGACGAGATTGTTGCGATAATGTTTGGGAGAAGTGAAACTGCGAGAGATTGTGGATTAGACACCATAAGCCTAACTAGTAACTACCGTGAGTCATAGACATTTGACACTGATTTAAGACATTACCTGTTACAAAATTTCAATAGATATCATTTAGAATCAAATGATGAAAAATATTATTAAATAAAAGCCAAAAGTTGCTGTTAGTTGTGTGCAGAAGTCCTGAGTAAGAGGGTGAAATTTCGGATAATGAGGTATAAGTCATAACAGGACAGAAGGGTACCAATTTTAAGAATTTCAGTAATTTAGAATGTACCTTACACCAGATATCATTAGGAAAGTACAATGATGCTAAAAACCTTGGTCCATATAGCCTGTCATGCTTGGACTTGTATATGCATACTACAAAATCCTGAGCTGCTATCTTAGGCATTAGGGAATCTGCTAAATGAGGAACCATAAAATTAAGTTGGAACGGAAATCACATTGCATGAGTTCACTGTTAAGTGAACACTAAAAATATCATAGAGCGTTTTAACAGTTAAGTGAATACAAAAAATATCATAGAACTTTCTAGCACATGTATTTCTAGGGGCCAAAACAATACTATTTGTTCCATTGTAGATACTAAGAGGTCATTACAGAGTATGAAAACACCTAACATAAAGGTTTAAAATAGCACTAACAAGTCGGCACAGTCACATGCACGTCCATGAGTCAACCCCCTGAGTCCCCAATTTGGTGGATTGGCAACTCAGAGCCATATATTTCAAAATGGAAACTATATCCAAAAAGCGAAAACGGGAATTCAGAAACCAGAGGATCTCTCTGTCAGAGCAGAATAACAATAAACAAATATATTAAACATGCACAAAGGCTTTTACTATATGGTAACCTTCACAATATAAAAAGTTCAAGACTACTTGCACAGTGAAGCGAATAAAGAATTCTTTAGGACTCACACCTGACTCTAAGAACCAAAATATAATATGGAGGAAGAACTGAAGTTCCCCCATCACACTGTATGCAAGGGTCTCTCAAAGTGCATGCTTGACTTTACAAGCTATACTAACGGTATGTTTGGCAACTCGATTCCAATCCATTGAATTGGAATTGAAAGGGTTAAATTAGTTCCACGGAATTCATTTTGTTCTTCCAATTCCAAATTCAAGTCTTGGAATTAAGGTTGCCAAACATACCCTAAGTGAAATAGAATTAATAAAATAACAATTACCACTACCTCCCTTTTCAGTAATCATTTGGTCGTTCATGTTACTGAATCATGAGCTGATGTTTATAATAATAAGAGATGATTGAGCTGTAATGTTTGAATTAGAATCTCAGATCATACTTTCCTGACTAAAGGCTGTCTATAGAAGCGCCCCCCTATAAGTGGGAGGGACGGCTTTGTTGACACTTTCTTGAGAGGTAGCATAGAATGTCAATTCTTGTCGGCCGGCTGAGGAATACGCACCAAGTCTTACTAATGGTCTCACCAGATAAAATACAGATTATTATAAGAAGCTGGTAATAATAAAAGGCAAAATTGCATAGACGTTAGAGATGAAGTTATTGACATCTCTTCATGCAGCAGAGCTTGAAAACAAATTGAAATAGAACATCAATTGTCATATTAAGCACGAGAACAATTGCATAAATTTCATGGAAAAATAATTTTCATATTGAGTGGCTAAAATCAATGTTCGATAGATCAACTTGTATCAAGATGTAAACTACAAAGTCCACAAATCCCCTAGCATTTTGTAGGTCCTGAAAGTATTCATGAACAACTGCAGTCTACCATCTCCAATAGTAAAAGATGTTCTAGGGTGGATGGTTCCTTGGAGGATAATATATGGAAAAGTATTAGCTGCACATGGAAGGAATTAGCATCAAACCCCTGAAGCAGTTAGCACTTAGCAATAAATTATTTTACACTAATAATGATGATAGTGTTGGCTACTTGTAATGGACTTTTGAAGGTCTCTAGAGTAGCTCCTATTTTCAGCTTTGGTCTTCAAACTGTAAGAAATAAAAACTATACTCGAATCCACCTTGTCTTGTCCCAACTGTTGGGATTGGCTACATTTATATCCATTTAATATAAGTACTTCAGGGATGACAATGACAATGATTTCCGGAGGATCAAATATGGAAAAGTATTTGCAGCACATGGGAAGCATTAGCATCAAGTCCCTGAGCTTTTCGAGTACACTAATTTATACTAGTAAGTAGTAACAATGTTGGCTACTTCTAGCGATCTATGGATGTCTCTTCAGAAGCCCAACTCTCATGTTCACATTTTCAGATTCTAGGAAAAGAAAATCAATGCTCAACTTGATATTGATAGTATTTCTAGGAAGTAGCAAGGAAGATATCCTTGGTACTACCTCCGTCTTGAGATGATCTTCCTACTTTTTTGTTATTGATACGAAGGTACTTTGAACATTAATTTTAGGTTCATATAATTATCACTATGAACATCTAAAAAGTGTTATTGATAGTATTTATAATGGTGTATCAAATACAAATTTTAAATTTTCATTAGGATAACTAACTTTAATTTATTGCTCAAAGCACTTTCGCATTAACAACAAAAAAAGTTGGAAGATCATTTAGGGATGGAGGGAGTATTTTGTATCCCTAAAACTATCTCAGTGTCATGAGGGTAGTGATTAGTGACAGCCAATAACAAACAGTTTATGAGAGTGGCAAATGCTATTAAGACTTGAGGCTTTTATTAATGACCGATCGCTTGCATCTTCTTCTCTCCCCCCCCCCCACGGTCCGAAATCCATCTCCACACTTTGTGCATCATCAAACTTCTGTTAAATCACAAGCTTCGCGACTTTCGTTATTCTACGCCGAAAACACCTTTTTTCTTAATGCACCCCACTTTTCACATCTTTACTCCAGAAGAACAAAGGATTCAGTATTTCTGACTGTATCTTCCACCATAACACATTACAAGCTTATGGTAAAGGTGGAACATTTCATATTTACTCCCTCTGTCCAGGAATAAATGTACTTTCCATTTTGGTTCGTCCCAAAATAAATGTCACGTTTCTAAATAAGGAAAGTGACTTGGTGCAATTTTATCATTGTGCAAGTAATGTACAAACTAGTAAAGCACCTTCCTTAGAAACGTTGACAAGTCAACTGTGGCATTGATTCTGGGACAGAGGGAGTACTAATCATCATATGTTAGCTGCCAGTACTTAAATTAGAACACAAGTACATCAAGGGCAGTTAAAACTCAACAACCACCTAATCTTAACATAGCAAAACAGGAAATTGAGTACTGGTGTTGTAATTACGTGTAGTGCCCGTCACAATCAAAATAATAGCTTAAGAGAAACCTTACATAATTATAGTTTTGTTTTGAATCTCCGAGCTTTCTTCTTAAATGACGTAGGATTTAACACACGCTTGAAAGGAAATAAGTGAGCCTTACGAGAAGTCCGTTGATTTCTCCTCATTCTCTCTGCATTCAGAAAAGTAAAATCATGGAATCAATAAGCAGTGGCAGATAAATTATGGTGGCACTGACGGGCATCTATGGATCTCCAGCATATAGTTGACATAGAAAAGCAAAAGGGAAACCAGAAGCGTCACAGTGAACCATAAAGTCATACAGAGAAGTGCATACAAGTACGAGATGAAGCATCATGAAATTCAAGCATAAAGATTAAGATAATGCACATTAGTATTTCAAGGCTTTCATAGGCAACAGTTTCACACCAGAGTCATGAACAGGTCATAATGTAACAATCTAAATTACAATCAAAGGGGAAAAGAAGGAAAATACCTGGCAAAGGCTCGAGCACATATGTAGGATTTACTCCAGTATGTTCTTCTACTTGTGTTTGGTCCTCGATCATCGCATCCTCGGGTGGCTGATGAACCATTGTTACACTAGCACATTCAGTTTCCATCAAATCATGCTGCGACAAAGTCTGTGTTGAGTTGAGCAGTGTATTTTGAATCATATCATAGGATCCCGAGCTGAGCAATTCATCAAGAGGGGCAACTGGTCCGGTTTCTGTTAATTGCTCTCCTTCTGAAAATCCTTCATGTAAAGGTGTACCAGAAGACGCCAAACATAAAGAATCTTTACATTTGACATTTGTATAAGTTGATATATCGTTCACTACAGCAGTCGGACAAACTAAACAAAAATGCAAATTTACATTCGCAATCTCTTCACTCTGGAGCGCAGAAGAATGGATATCATTGGGTGGGGTGGAAACTTTAGTTGTTGGAATGACAATACAGCATGAACCAATTTCAGTATCTACTCCTGCATTATCATCATCACCTAACATGACGTGTTTTTCAGAACTAGTTTTACAGCCTTGTGATTGCAAATCTTGCATGTCAGTTTCAGGACAAACAAAATATACATCGGAGTCATTTGAGAGTTTGGTTTCTTCCTCTACCATGACAATGTCATTCCTAACGTCCTCCAAACTAGCCAAAACATTAAGAATTTCAGTTGGAGGTGACAGTTTAGAATCCTGGCAAATAGATATATGATGCTTTTTTGGAGTGTTAAACTAACGAAGCCTTATCTTTGACAGTGTCAACCCCACCGCACTCCACAATGGCTGAAACAAGAGTTTCAGCTGCGGATGATGATTTCAGTCCTTCACAAGATAATGTATGATTCGTTTCTGTGGTCACTATTATCGGAGTCTGATCTTTCTCATAAAGAGTAAGCTGGTCAGACTCTTCAAGTTCTTCAAGCACTGCAACAACTATATCAGGCTCAGATGCAGCACATATCGTTTTACTAATATTTGGTGGCACTGATGCTCCCTTTGTTTCGGTAACAAAATCCTTGATGTGCAAACCATGTGAGGGCAGGCTGTCTATAACTGAAGCAAAATTGATGGCTTTAACAGGTTTGGATGCTTTACTTGTAGCACAGAAAGATTTTGCCATGTCATCTAATTGCAAATCACCATCACTGCTAGAGATTGGATCCCATTTAAGCCAGTCGTCAAGTCCAGATTCGTTGAGATCTAATTTTTCAGCTGATGGTATTACTTCAACCCTGATGGTATCCTTGTAAAACTGCTTTTTCCTTAAAGCATTAGCTAGAAGAGATATGCAGATCATTGTAAATGGTATATTCATGAAACCAAATATCAGTAGATTCACTAACGACATATTTTTTGGAAGTGCTCATACCTACATGTTTTGGAAATAGCTGCTTTAGCACGTTCCATAGAGATCCCAAGAAGCATTGACAAATTCGCTACATCATATGGCCCTCTTATTTCAGTAACAGAAGGAGCAGCACTTGAAAAAATGAGATTTTTTCCACGAGTCCAATCAACCAAGAGCTGGAAGTTCGGGAAGGTGCTCACTCAGACAATTAATTGAGGCACATGAGCAGATAAAAATAATGAAAAACTAATCCCAAGTAACTGCCATTGCATGCATGATGGCATCGCCGCATAGGTATGAGTGAATAAAATAATTTCAACAATTTTAAGCAAGACAATATTCCAACAAGAAGAAGATGCTTTCAGCAGCTCCCTGTACTCTTGTCATTTGTGTAACTAATAGTCATGTGAATGAATTTAACCACACGGCAATATTCCAACAATGAACATATTGCATTGTCCAAGTAATATACTACCTCCGTCCCCAAAAGATGGTTTTTTGATGGTCAACCCAGATGAACTTTGACCAAATATTATTGTCAACCTAATCATCCAAAAGAAATTCTATAAATTGTTATCGATAAATCAATAAGTGATTTATCAATAACAATATTTAGAATTCAATTGGGATGATTAGATAGACACTATTGTTTGGTCAAAGTTCACTTGTATTGACCATCAAAAAAAAACAAATGGGACTATCTTTCCACACAGAGGAAGTATATTTGAATGAGCTCCACCAGACTGAGGATCCGTACATTGATAAAGTCATGCTCTTTAATCATTCACCAAGTTCATATGCATCATAAATTTAAGATCCTGACTACATATCAATCTTAAAAATGAGCTTTTACGGTAGATAACTACATATTACAACTAAGCCTTAGTATTACAGATAGCAATTACAAATAAAATAACAACAGAGAATTCGTATACAAACAAAATCACGACGGAACACGTTGTTTAACGTAGAGTAGATGCACCAAGAATTTTTGGAAGGGTGAATACTAACCAGAATATCATCATTCTAAAGTGGCTATGCTCAAATTATGTTAGCTCTTACGTCTTCCCTCTTTCATATCAAGTTTACTTACAGGAAGCTACTTTGCAGTTACTTTCAATTTAGAGTTGTGCTTAACATAGCAATGTACTTTTTTAGTTATATTATCTGCTCGCAAGTTAGTGTAAACCAGCAATCACAAAACTTCCTAAAAGTAAGGAACAACTGAAAATCACGGCAAAGAGCCAGGGAGTACAAGTTCAAGCATAGTTCAGAGTGAGTTTAATTAGCAGTACAGGCTAATTTTACACAACCCTGCCTAGTAGTTCAGCTACCAGGACTCAGACTAATCACTTCCTGTGCATTATCCAAATACAAAGACAATCACTTAGCATGAGATTAGAATGATGACATGATATGACTTTAGCGACTCCGAGAATTATACACAAATACTCACCTTGGCATTGGATATCACTTGCCTTCTCACTTGAGCATCCATAATAAGACTGGAATATGTAACCTCGAAACATACACCTCTCTGCATTCCAATCATCAGCCATGTTACATTTTTAAAATAACACTAAAACATTTCTACTAAAAATTCCCCAAAAACAGAAACCAATACATTCCCCCAGGAACATAAGAGTACTACAGCTAAATTTTCCAATAAGCATCCAAAAACACAACTAGACTCAGATATCTACAAACAGACTACAGAAAGATAAAATTACAAATATAGTCTTACCAACCTTGCACCAAGTTTGCCTTAACAGTGTTCCAAGTATTTTCATCTACTCAAAATTTTCCATTAGATAGTGAACACAACAAGCTCAGATAATCTAAGAATATAGACATACATATATTAACTTTCCTTAGTTCCTTCAGTAAAGTCCAATACTAGGGTATGGTTACATGTATCTTTTTCTGATGCATTCTATCATTAGCAGGTTGCATGCAATACCATTGGTCAAACCACACCCACTCATGTTCATCTCTGTCCTAACTATCTAACTTATGTTATTTGCCCGATGATCAAAAATCAACATCCCTGGTGAGGCGTCTGTAGCTCAATCTATATCAGCACCATTTATGACTAGAAACAATTCATGTCAAGAGGTTATAGGTTATCTCAGTGACTTGGGATGAGTTCATGAATCAACTTTAACCACAACATACAAATAAATGGAAACACATTCAAGCAAATATGAAAATAATTGAACTGCTCAATGACTTAGGATGAGTTCATGAATCAACTTTAACCACAACATACAAATAAATGGAAACACATTCAAGTAAACATGAAAATAATCGAAACTCAGACTGAACGGAAAAATAACTCCATTGCAGCTTTAACCATGGATTGCTTTAACCTAAACGGCATCTTCTCAAAATCAATAGCGATCAAATTTACCTACAATTCCAATACCAAAAAATCAACAAAAACGAAAATCATAAACTAACAAACAAAAAATCAAACGGAAGAACAACACACCTCGGAAGTTTAACAAGCATGTTCGAAAACAGTCTGATTCATTGGCCGAACAACAACAATGTCATAACTCTTAAGAACCGGGTTACCGGAATTGAGAGCCGCCGCTTGCGCCGGACTGCCTACAATAACAGTGAGACAAGTGTACTGGCGGAAGGGAGTTGATTCAGGAACGTTTAGGAGGAGGCGGTGGAATTTGACGGTGGTGGAGAGAGAGGGGGAAAGCTTAAGAAGAGAGGATAGAGGGAAGAGAGTAACTTAACAGCGATCGGATTCAGACATTACGCCTCTGATAGTGTGGTTGTATGCGATTCCGGTGTAACCTAGCTCCATGGCTTTGAGAAGGAGCTTCAAGCGGGTGGATTTCCGGGAGGGATTGTCGGCGGTGTGCTTGTCGGATTCGGTATAGGGTATATTCAGGTCGAAGAATCCCATGATTTGGAATGGAGATAAGCAAAAATTGGAGGGAAAGGAAGGGAGAACTGCTGGTCGTCCGTCTGGAAACTGCGGTTTTCAAGTTCTATTTTTGAAGTTCAGAGAGATCTTTCTAAAGGCACACTCTGGCTTTCCATTGACCCTTTTTATGAGTCACACTGCCACACAAGGTGGAGGGGAAGACCATTTTCTTTTACCCGTAGAATACAAAAATGCGATAAAAAAGTAGAGAATCAGATATGATACAACATTATCAAGAGAATTAAGCTAAGCCATGAAAGAACATTAAGAACTTGAATACAATACAATAAGAATCGGTCAGTGTATAGTTCTACATATATCAAGATGTGGCATCCGGGAGAAGAAAATATAACAAACTCAACAATCAAACTTATTATCTATTTAAATAACAACTCACTCAAACATCTGCATTTTCTTACAAATAAAAACTAATAATAATCAACATAACCTGATTCAGAAGCCTCTTCTCAGGATCAGGCACAGGACCCTCTCTTCAGCACATTTTCTTAATGGCACTGTTTTTGCTTGATGGCAAAGAGAGGATGGACCCACTCGTGTGGTATAATATAAATATAACCGGTAAGTTTATCTTCCCTCGGATTTGACTAACTGAGAGAAAACCTTGCTCATGGAAACACCTGAAAGATCATCAACGCTCGACATTGAAAATTCAGCTGGTGAAGTATTAGTCTGCCCGTGGTTGAAGTCATTGATTTGTGGAGAAAGTTCGCCTATGACATTTGTACTGTTTTCATCAGGGTCATTATCAAGAACCGCCTCCTGAAGCTGAAGCACGTATTCAAGATTCCACAACACATCTCCCATTGAAGGCCGGTCAACACCAAAGTCAGCCAAACATTTCTCGGCCGTTTCTCCAAACTTGCGAAGAGAATCAGGTTTGATTTTCCCCACGAGGTTAGAATCGATTATTTGATCCAGCTGTCCTTTCTTCTGCCACTTCATCGCCCACTCAGCTAAGTTGACCATTTCCCTAGGTAGAGATGGATCTATCACAGGCCTCGCACACAAAACTTCAAACAAAACCACCCCAAACGAATACACGTCAGATTTCTCGGTCAACTGTTGTCTTCTGAAGTACTCAGGGTCAAGGTACCCGAAACTCCCTTTGACTGCTGTACTCACGTGGGTCTGGTCAATCTCGGGCCCAGTTTTCGAAAGCCCAAAATCAGCAACCTTTGCCATCATATTCTCGTCTAGCAATATATTGGCAGACTTTACATCACGATGAATCACAGGTTTTGAATCTCCAGTGTGAAGGTAGTGCAGACCACGGGCTGATCCAATGCAAATTTCGAGCCTCTCCTTCCAACTCATGCTAGGAAGACCAGACCCATATAGGTGACTCTTCAACGTCCCATTCTCCATGTACTCGTAAATCAAGATCATTTCACTCTTCTCATCACAGTAACCAATCAATGAAACCAAATGCCGGTGTCGGAACTGAGAAAGCATCTCGATTTCTGTTCGGAATTCTGCTAGACCTTGTTGGGACTTTGGGTTACCCCTCTTAACAGCCACTTTTGTTCCATCAGCCAAAACCCCCTTGTAAACCTTCCCAAAACCACCGATTCCAATGACCCAACTCTCATCAAAGTTGTTTGTTGCCTCTTGAATAGCAGCAAAAGGACAACGGTAGTTATAGTTAGAACCGGCACTAACAGTTGTACCATTAGAGTACTTACTTCCCATAGTGTGTGACATTCCATTAACAGATAAAGGAATCCATATCTTTGATTGATTGATACGCTCGATTTTTCTTCTTCTACAAATGAAGAATAAAGTTAGAGCCATTAACACAAGAACTGCTGCTCCTACGGCCACACCTGCAATCACACCCACATTCTTCTTTGACTTTGACGTAGACCCCACTGCATCTAGTCTACTTAAGCTACCCTTAGTATTGTTCATCTTCAAGATCTCCAGTCCATTTAAGATAGCATCAGGATACACATCTTTGATGGTAGATGGGCCAATACTAACACGAATATTACTGTTTTGAGTCAATGTAGTAACAAAATCGGAATAGTAGGCCGTAGCCAGGATGCTATTTGTTTTACCGCTCAGATCAAAATCGGCCAACACACTCCAGGAATCAATATAAACATTAAAGTAGAGTTGATTGGGAGATGTACTCACAATATCACAAAAGTGAAAGCGAATGAAGTACTGAAATCCAGGGTCAACTGGGAACTCCCACGTCACATTAAACTTGCTATTGGGATCATCTGCCGAGTTCATCTTCGTAACAGTACCATAAACACTAGCTGGGGCAGTATCCTCTGTAGCACCTCCCGCAGGATACCTAACAGCAGCAATCTTTGACACATTTGTTGCTAGATTCGCCTCGAGTAAAAATTGCTGATCAGGAACCCATGTCCGATGTAAAGAATCATTCCTATATGAGACCCTAGGTCCACCCATATTCACCCTAGCAACTGTTTCAAGAGCCTGAAACACCAGACCTTGGAATCTACCCGAAGGGTTGACCAAGGTAGCATCATCGGTAATAAGGGCATTGGGCACAGATACAACTTCCAAGGCATTCAAGTAAGCAATTGAATTTTCGGAAGGCGTAAAGGTGATCACAAGGGTACCAGAAACATTTACCGAGAATTCTTTAAAAGAGGCACCACTAGGATTGAAACCACTAAGAAGAACATGATTTTGTGTGGAAACAGAGAAACTTGCAGATGACATACTGTAACTGTTTGAGGCAAAGGGGAAAAAGTAAAGGCGGATCCAGTGACGCCCGGGCTGGCTGATTGGAAATGTGTACCTAGAGGCTTGGGTAAAGATTCTAGCAGTTCTATAGAGCTGTGAATCATTGGAAGATGGAACGGAATTCGAAGAAGTATTGACCAAAACATTTTGTGGGGTGGAAAGGAGATTTGAAGCCAAAATATCAGCCAAGAAAACGCGGTTACCAACTGTGCTGTTAGATGGAGATCCACAGTCTATCAAGTACTCATCAGGAGGTTGATATCCAAAACAACAACATGAAAAACACAGTACACAAGAAACCCAAATCAATAACTTGAAACCCCCATAACCCATCATCACAGAACCAGTAAATTGGGGTTTTTCTTTTTCAAAATAATTTCACTGCAGCTAAATCTAGGGTTCTTGAAGAGGAATGAATAAATCAATAATAACAACAAAACACAAGAAACATTTGTTCCTGTAATCCATAGCCTAACAGAACGCAGCAGCGAGGGACAACCCGCCCGTACAGCCAGCGGGGAGGATGGATGAGGAAAAAAGGCACCTTGGTTGGAGATCAAATAAACAGCAGGAGATTGAAACAGAAAATACCCAATTTAGAAGACAAAGAAACGGTCAAACTGGGCAAACCCTTGTGATGTTCTTGGTGGAGTTGTGTAAAAAGAAAGAATATTTAGGAGATACAGCCGGCTTGAACTTTTAGCACATTATTTACAAATCTTGCCACTCAACTATGACATGCCATTCAACTAAAAAGTGATCCGCGTAAAGTATAGGTACTTCTAACCAAATTATTGTTTATCAATATTTGGGCTCAAATAAGGTGTTTGATGCCATGAGGCCCACTATTATTAACAACTTGTAATTCGCAATTCGCGGGCTTATACGGTGACAGAATTTTCTAACCCGCCCCAAATTTCCATCGCCCCATCCCTAAATGAAAGAGAAGGGTTAACCTGGAGAATTTTGGACAGGTTTTTTCCCTGTTAAACCCGAATCGGTATAATATACTCCCTCCGTCTCCAAATGTTTGTCCCTCCTTCTTCAAATGTTTGTCCCATTTTTCCTTTTTCTTTATTCCAAAAAGTTAATCTCATTTCCAAAATTAAAGCTTCAAAATCACTAAATTTTCAAAACTTGTAACATTTAGGGACGGAGTATTACATAACGGCGGTGTATATTATCAATAATTTTCAAAGCGTTCGTAAAAATAATCAAAATTAAAGCTTCAAAATCACTAAATTAAAATGTTTGAAAAGTCAAATGGGACAAACATTTAAGGACGGAGGGTGTTAGTCAAATATATGTTTAAGTTTAGAATTGCTTAAACCCAATCACAACAAGCATTATTGAGGACCCCTAATTTTAATTAGACTAAATAGAATTTTTCTATGTATGATAGGATCCCTTAATGCTAGTGCCAGTGTTTTTGAATCATGTAATTTTCTCAAGACCTTGAAGACTTGAAGATGTGAAGATTTGCCCCTATGTTCTTTTCTGTGAGTTACTCGGTTTGGCTACCTAACTGATTGTTTCCTAACCGGTATGTCAACCTAACCGGTTGCCTACCTAGCCGATGTAACTTTCACAGGTTGTATCTTTTCCCTTGCCGGTTAAGGCTTTCTAAGCAAGCTTCCCTCAGCCTAACCTAACCGAAGCATTTATTGCTCTCAACTACCCAAAGAACCCCTTTAGCTAAAGTTGGTAAAGCAAGCATGCCGAATAGACGCCGAAGTGACATTCCCGCTACTGCCGAAGCTCAAAATAGATTGCCAAAATGACCGCACTCACATCCTTCCAACCACCCAAAGAAAATCTTCTCTCTCCTATCTCAGACATTTAATGCAAAGATCCTTCATTCAAAGGCATGCCTGATCAAGTCATCATTACAACCTCTTCAAAGACAACGGCTCCTTTTCAAAGTTCACTATAAATAGCTTCCCTAGAGCATTGAAGAAGGTTGGTGCATTTATGATTCTTGAGAGTGAGTTGCTCTGAACTACCACCCTGAAAACTCCATAGTTCAAGGCATTCAATTCAAGTCCCCTTATTCACTAGACATCTCTGTTAGGACTCATACACTGTGCACCTCAATCAATGTTGTAGTATTCCTTCATTAGACTACCTTTGGAACACATTGATTGATTCACACACAACACCCTAGAGAAATCAGCTCAACTTGTGAGCACATCTCTAGAAAACACCAGGTCTTTATTGTAGCACGTTCCATTAGTGGTCACCTTTAGTTTGGCAGCCTTCAATCATTGGCTTGCAACTTGTAATAGGTAGGAACCATTAATATAGTAGTGCACTTTCACAAATCCAAGTTCTGACCAAACTTGGTAGAGGACGTAGCAGTTATTTACAACTGTGAACCTCTTCAAATAACGTGTCATTCTTCTGAATGTTTGTTTATTTTGTGTAGTTGTAACTGGTTGACATTCTCTCAACTGGTCACAACCTATTGGCTCAATTTACTGCTTAACTTGTTTGTCTTACTTGGAAATATAATTTGTTTTTGTTTGTATGAGGTTTTTAACATACTGGCTATGAAAACTTTACCTAACCGGTTGTAAACCTAGCCTAACCGTTTTCTCCGCTGTGCAAAATCAATCTAGCGGTTAGTTAGAAGGTTATCTACAATCTTTCACAAAGAATAAGAGTTTTTAAGCCAAAAGTTTTAACAGGCTATTCACCCCCCCCTCTAGCCTGATTTCTACCATTTGGGACCTAACAATTGGTATCAGAGCTAGCAATTTTCGAAAATCATTTTTCCAAGCTTAACCGCTTGAATTGCCAATTCCAAAATGGCAGGAAAAATCATGCAAACATACAACTTGACATCCGTTCCCATGTTGAACGATAACGAATTTCCAGTATGGAAAAACAGAATCATGCGGTACTTGGATTCGATAGACGATAGGTTAACCACTGTAGTCAGAGATGGTCCCATGACACCCCTGAAAATCAATCTTGCAACTAGAGCACCCAAAACTCCTCTCATGGATCATGCAGATAGAGAATCTGAACAAGATTTTGAGGTTTATGAAACTTATGTGCCAAAACCTCGTGAAGAATGGACTGAGGATGACAAACTTTGTGATTCCTTGGACCGAAAAGCATTGCACATCATAACCTCAGGACTTGATGACAGACTGTACAAACAAGTACAATGCTATGAGACCGCTCAACAAGTATGGCAAAGTTTACTCAGATATTTTGAAGGAGATCAAGTGGCCAAGGACAACAGACTCTATAAAAGCGTCGCTGAGTTTGAGTCCTTCAAGAAGAATCCAAATGAGACAAATGAAGGAAACGTACGACCGATTCTCGCGAGGTGAGTAACTCTTGTGCATCTTTAGGTAGAGTCTATACAATGAAAGACCTAAACATGAGATTCCTCAATTCTCTTGGAGACTTGTGGCATGTGAAGGTTGCTATTTTGAAAGAATGCCGTGATTTGAATGTTACTCATATCCGTAACATTGTGTCTACCTTGTTCTTATATGAGGAAGAGCTCAATCGGCCGAGTGGAGTTCAAAACAATTTAAAAATCTATCTCTCGCCACTCGCACCGAGATCTTCCCCGGTTCTTCCATGCTTACCACCCAAACAACTACCAATGATTCTCCCTCAATCTCTCAGCCTCAACCAACTCTAGCCAATACCTCAACTAGTACACCTCTTGAGGTAGAGGATGAATTTGCTGCATTTGCTAGAAACTACAAAAGATTTAAGGATTTTAAGAAATCCCACAGCAAATCATTCCAACCCAAATTCTCATCTTTTCATAGATCCGGGAACTATCAAAGAAAAGGCCAAACCTCAACCTCAACCGACGAAAAAATGCCCAAGGTGAGCTTGTGTGTTACAACCGTAGAAAACCCGACCATTTTGCTTCCAAATGTCCTCAACCGAAATATGAATTTCGAGGAAGAAACCTTTCAAAAATTCCCTAGATCTAAAAGTTTAGTTGCCGAGGATGGAACCGAAAAGGCTATGCCACCCGGGTTTCGAGACTCGACTCGAAAATGAGAATGCCGAATCGATGAAGAAGCCGATGTCGCTTTGTTGCTATGGATGGAACCTATGACAAACCTATCTCCCTACGTACTCCTATCTTTAGACACCCCAACTCCAATGAACAATCATCCTATGTTGATCGTACTCCACCTATGAGATCTCCCTTGACATACTTTGATGAACCCATTTCTATTCCCAAGGTAGATGCAGTAATCCATATAATTTCAAAATTCAAAACATAGGTGGATCCCTTTATGGTCGGGCCTAAAACCATGCCCACTCTCGCACCGCCGATGCAACCAATTCAACCGACCTATCAAGCTCAAGCCTTACCGATCGCCTCTTATCAACCGATGCTTCGAGAACCGACCGATTCACTTAAAGCCTCTAACCGAGCCTAATCCTGAACCGATATCATCTCTACCAAATTTTGATCCTAATTTTGAACCATCATCCTCTTCTCCTCACCCGCCGTTGACCCTATGCCCAATATGTCAAAGTCTCGAAATGGCAGAGGTGATGAATGAGCTCTTCTCCGATTTTGAAAAATTAAATGAAGCTCACAAAATTATGGCCGATAATTTCAAAATGATATCTACCGAAAATGACTCTTTGAAAGCCGAAATAAAAGTTTTGAAAGAAAGCAAGCTAGAGTCCTGCTCGCTTGAAGAAAGATAATCAAGAACTCACCGAGAGACTAAACATTTCGTTTGCCAAATTGCCGATCTCGTGTCAAGAAATAATTCTCTTTCTAAAACCATTGACACATTCACAAAATCCCGAGCCGCTATGGAGACTATCATACAAGATCGATATCTCCTAACCGAGATGTTATAACCGGAATAAGTTTTACCTCCAAAGAAGAAGGAAAATGACAAAGAATGACAAACCGGTTACCAAGTCTCTGCCTCTCGAGAACTTGATGGGTAAATTTGATGATGCTTAATCCAAATTGATTAAGAGAGAGTTAACTAAACCTTTCAAAGTCGTTCCACACACCTATCCCAAGGGAAGGGAACAGATGAAGGCTTATTTGGGCAAAAACAAATCCCAATGGACCGAGGTAGCCGATCCCGAGCTAGGACAATATGTTCCACTCAAGGATAGTAACAAGAAAGGTGGAATTAAAATTGCTAACTGTGTTGCGTAAGGAAACCTCAACCGTAAGGAATCCATCATCGGTAAAGGACCAACCGGCCGTATTAACCTGTCACCGGCCAACCAACCTAAGGACTTCCCAACCGGTAAAAGACCTTCCAAACCAATGCAACCGGTCAACAAAGCTAAATCCATTACCTTCGTCCCCTAAAGGATCTGCTTTCGCTCAATCGTTGAACTCTTCAAGCAAAGGCTATATTGAACATCCAATCATCTAAGCCCCCTCACCATCTTCTAACAAATGTGTAAATTGTGGTTTTATTGGTCACAAGGCTTATGAATGCCTCAAGCACCTATCCGGACCCACCGAGTCTAAAAGCTCAGTGGCGGCTGTATGGCCGCCAAAGAGGAACTAACTCTTTGGACCCAAAAAGAATAAGGGGGACCATAAGCTTACTGTTTTATTTCAGAATGCTTAATGGCCTCAACCGATGCCGGTAAGTGATGTTTGGATTATGGACAAAGTGGATGCTCTAGGCATATGATCGGGTCATGCCGATCTCCTAACCGATCCGGGAAGAAGCATCTGGTCCTCCAGTTGTCTTTGGTGACAACGCAAAGGGTAAAATTATCGGTCGTGGATCCATCAAAAGAGGTACAGTTGTTGTACAGAAGGTATCTTTGGTGGATGGTCTAAAACACAACCTTCTCTCTATTTCACAATTTTGTGATAAAGGTATGCATTGTATTTTCAATTCTTCCAACTGCTATGTGAAAGACATTGCTACAGGTGAAACACTTCTCACTGGATATAGAAAAGGTAACGTATATGCTATAGACCTAAACAATGTTTCGAATGTTACTAATGTTTGTTTTGTAGCTAAGAACGTCAGTGAGAACTCCTGGTTATGGCACAAGAGACTAAGTCACCTGAACTTTAAATATCTATCCAAGCTGGCTAATAACAATCTAGTTGTCGGCTTACCTCAAAGTGTCTCGCTGATCATGGAAGGAAATGCAGAGCTCCGCCAATTAGGAAAACAACATAAAGAATCTTTCCACAAAGAAGCCCCCGCATGTCCACTTCTAGGTGCCTCCAAATGCTACATATGGATCTGTTTGGCCCCACAACGACCGCGCTTGGGGGTAGCAGATATGCCTTGGTTGTTGTAGACGACTTTTCAAGATATACCTGGGTAGAGATGTTTGCTTCAAAAGATGATACATATGAAGTTGCTACCCGACTTTTCCGTCTACTTCAAACCCAAAAGGAATGTGATATTATCAGCATGAGATCGTATAATGGAACGGAGTTCAAAAATCTTGGAATTGCTCAAGATCGTGATGATCACGGAATAGACCACAATTTCTCACCGGTACACCGCAACAAAATGGTGTAGTTGAGAGAAAGAACAGGACTTTGATCGAAGCCGGAAAACAATGATATCCGAAGCTAGGCTTCCCAAGTATTTTTGGGCCGAAGCTATCCATACAAAGCATGCTTCACCTGTAATAGATCTTTGGTCAACAAGTTTCACAATAAGACACCTTATGAGCTGTGGCGTGGCAGAATCCCCAATATTAGTTTCTTCAAGATCTTCGGTTGCAGATGCTATGTACTTTACAATGGTAAAGAGCGCCGAGGTAAATTTGATGAAAAAGCTGATGAAGGCATTTTTGTGGGATACGCCAAGCACACGTAAGGCATTTAGAGTTTTTAATAAACGGTTGTTGAAAATTGTTGAATCCTGCTCATGTTACTTTTGATGAATTTGATTTGCTAGAGTCCGATAAGGCTCCAAATAGTACCGATAGTTCTCGGTGTTTTTGAGACAGTGAAACAGTAATCAAAACTCTAATCAAACCACCAAAGAACAACGCAAATCAATCTCCAAATTTTCAACCTTCACTCTAGTGGTGTAACTCCGTAGAGACTTAGTTGATGACTCATTCTTTCCTCAATCGGTTAGGCATTCCAATGTTCAAACCCAATAACCGATCTTCTTACAGCTAGTCCTAATATCACCATTCCAAATTCACCACCAGGAGCTGAACCAATTTCACCCAATAACTTATCATTTCCATCACCACTTACCGATCACCATCATCAGTCAGCCTCACCCTCACCTAACCGATCACCTCAACCGGTCTCTTCTCCCTTAACCGATTCCACTCCTCCAATAGAAACCTTAAGACAGGAATCGGTCAGGCAAGACCTACCTAGGGAAGTGAGATCAGTTAGGAATCATCCTTTAGAAAATGTTATCGGTGATGTCTTTGGACCTAGAATGACTAGAGGCCAGTTAAGAAACTTAGAGGAACAACATGGATTATTCTCCTCTGCTATGGTCTCCAACATAGAACCGAAGAAGACTGAAGAAGCACTTGATGACCCCAGCTGGGTAGAAGCTATGCAAGAAGAGCTTAACCAGTTTGATAGATGCAAAGTTTGGGAATTAGTGCCTAGACCTAGTGATCAAACCGTGATTGGAACAAAATGGGTTTATAGGAATAAATTGGATGAGTCTGGAAAAATTATAAGAAATAAGGCCAGATTAGTGGCAAAAGGATATCGACAGGAGGAAGGAATAGACTATGATGAGACTTTTGCTCCCGTAGCTAGATTAGAAGCCATTAGGTTATTTCTTGCCTATGCAGCCTACAAAGAATTTAAGCTATATCAAATGGACGTGAAAAGTGCCTTTCTCAACGGTGAACTTCAAGAGCTTGTATATGTTGATCAACCACCAGGATTTGAAGATTCCAAGAAGCCTAATCATGTCTACAAATTGAATAAAGCTTTGTATGGCCTCAAGCAAGCACCTCGAGCATGGTATGAAACTCTCTCCAAATTCCTACTTAGTGAGAAGTTTGAACGAGGTAAGATCGACACCACTTTATTTATTGCAAAACATAATGGTCACTCATTGTTAGTTCAAATATATGTTGATGACATAATTTTTGGATCTACTAATGAAAAATTATGCAAGAGATTTGAGAAGCTTATGCAGAGCAAATTTGAAATGAGCATGATGGGTGAGCTAACCTTTTTCCTTGGACTTCAAGTCAAGCAAACCCATGAAGGCATTTTCATCAATCAAGCCAAATATACCAAAGATCTAATCAAGAAATTTGGACTTGATTCCGCTCATCCTCAAAGCACTCCAATGGCCACAAATGTGCATTTAGACAAAGACGAATCCGGTAAGAAAGTAGATATGACACTCTACCGAGGTATGATAGGCTCTCTACTTTACTTAACCGCTAGTAGGCCAGATATCATGTTTGCCGTATGTGTATGTGCTAGATTTCAAGCTGACCCTAGAGAATCTCATTTGCAAGCTGTCAAAAGAATCATTAGATATCTTGTGGGAACTGCTAACTTAGGTTTGTGGTATCCAAAAGATTCATCATTTACACTAATTGGATATTCAGATGCTGATTTTGCAGCTTGTAGGGTCACCAGGAAAAGTACTAGTGGAACTTGTCAATTTCTAGGTAACCGATTGGTTTCCTGGTCGTGCAAGAAACAGGCATCAATTTCCACTTCTACGACTGAAGCTGAGTATATAGCCGCTGGAAGTTGCTGTTCACAAATTCTATGGATGAAGCAACAACTAGTGGACTATGAAATCCCTCAAGAAGTCTGTCCTATTTATTGTGATAATACCTCAGCCATATCAGTCTCCAACAATCCTGTGATGCATTCAAAGACCAAGCACATAGACATCAAATATCACTTCCTCAAGGATCACGTTGAAAAGGGTAACATTGTTCTTTTAAAAGTCCATACTGATTATCAACTAGCTGATATTTTGACAAAACCATTGGACATCAAAAGATTTGAGTTCCTTAGAGGAGAACTAGGCATGATTGATATTAGTTAATTCATTGTGCTAATCTTGCTGTCTGTGAAAGCTCTCAACCGATCATGGTGGTGCTCCTTAGTACTTATGCTCAACCGATGTTCTTGATCTACTCTTAACCGGTATGCAAGATACCCTAAACCAGCATCCCCTAACCGATGGCCCTTAACCGATGCAAAAGCCCTCTCTCCTAACCGACCAACTTTTCTTTGTCTAACCGATCATCTCCTTGATCGGTCAAGCCTCTAGTGGTGACGTCAGCTCAACCGATTAATCATTACCCAGCCGACGAATTGCGGACGGATTACTATTCACAATCCGTTTTTAACCGGCGCGTCCCTAGCCGATAAGTCCCATCAATCTTTTCAGCCGTCTACCGCCTTACCCTATCCTGACAAATCATAATTGCTGTTTCCTACTCCTTCCTAATACCGTCCTTTTGTACTTATTGATTGGTCAAATTTAAAATTTTGTGACCAAAAAGGTAACTTCTGTATCATTCAAATTTATCAAAAGGTTATCTTTTTGTCATCATTGCATTTTGGTTTAACTGCTGCACCCACGTACATAGTTTTAATTCCTCATATTTAAAATCGTGTTCAATATCTTTTTAAATATCTGTGCCATGCAGTTGAAACGTTTTTAAAATTTCAAAAAACCTCTACATCTTCTCTCTTTCTCTCCTATTTAAGGAAATCGAGTTTTTCATTTAAAACTTTTCGACTCATTCTCTCTCTACAAGAGCATCAAACTTCATTCTTCCTTTGTTCTTCAATCCCAAAACTTTCCCGGTAAAGATTTTTATCTAACTTCTTTCAACTTGAAGAACACGAACTATTTTCAAAATATAAAAACTCACGTCTATTTTTTCTTTTGAAATGTGTTCTAACTTAGAATGTTTTGATTCTTAACTCTTTTGACAGATGGCTCCCAAACCAACCAAGAAAGACATTTTCGGAGGTTACATTCTACCAAGCTTCTTCGAATCTGAAGAAGGGAAAATCCTCCAGGCCATGCTAACTGCTTCCGGTTTGTTGCCGTTCTTGATGCTAGAGGGGAATGATGACATTATGTATGAGCTTGTCAATGAGTTCTTCAACAATGGCGTAGTTGATGATAATCCCAAGCCCGGCGTTGTTTCTCACATTACTTCATCCGTTGGTGGTTTTTCTGTTGATTTCTCCCCAACTTCCATAGCCGAAGCTTTCCCTACTCTTCCCTCAACCGGTTCCTCCTCCGTCACTTCTAAAGATATGGAATCAGCTTGGGCTACCGTTCATGGAACCGACCCATTTGTGACCGGTGAAGGAAACAAGAAAGCCGATTTGGATGCTGTTCATTATGCCTTGACCGAAGTGATTGACCGATGTGTGATATGCCGGTCTGGTTCTCATCATTGTATCACTATGATACAATGGGAAGCCATCGCAGCTGTTATGCTTCAAAGGAGGTTCAACTGGTGCTCCTTCATCTACCGTGTTATCTTAATCGCCTTCAAGAAATTCCAGAAGGAGAAGCCCTTGTCCAGATCTAACAAGGCCAAGCCAATCCATTATCTTCTGATGAGTAGAATCCTCTTGAGAATCCCTTCAATTTTTACTATTTCTGGTGGTCAGCCCTCGGTTCCCAAGTCATTTGTCAAAGCCTTCGACAAAGGTGATCAAGCGAGGATTCTTAGAGAAGCTAAACCGATGGCTCCCATTGCTGTTCCAACCGAAGCTCAACCGGCTAAGAAGAAGACCTCTCAACCGAAGAAGAAGCAGTCAACCGATTCCTCCAAGCCGGTTCCTCAACCTCAGTCTTCTCAACCGATCCCCTCTCCGTCCAAAAGAAAATCCCCAGAACCTGATACTGAAGATAAAGAACCTATCTCAACCATTATCCGACCCAAAAAATCAGCAAGGAAATCCTCCAAACCTGCTACTCCTCCTCCAGCCACTTCAAAGTCAAAACCAATTCCAAAAACTCCTTCCCAAATAGCCAAGGAAAATGCAGAAAGAAGAAAGAGAATTGAAGCCGACATTTCTTCATTCATACCCTTCATCCCCAACCGATTACTTGGCCATGACACCTTGACCGATGACATACCTATCACCGGTCATGCCTCTAATCCCTCTTACCGAAGATGCCAACCGATCAGGAATCCCACCTTCCACATCTTCCACAACAATCCCTGGGCTATCAACCCTCAGTCTGCTCCCTCTCCTAGTTGGGTTTATCCAATTGATCATCTGCCACCATTTATTCGGAAGCTGCTCCAATTTCATGAAATCAACAAATCTTCCGTACCGATTGGCAACATTCAAGATTACATTGATTTTGGAAACCGACATATTGAGAATGGTGTATACTTCAGCAGACCTTGCCGTCTCAGAGATTTTGATCTTTCCGCTTCTAGGCGCAGTCTCATCAAGCAATACAACAAATTCTTTGATCAGCTTCCCCTCAAATGGAATGCTGTCTTCCTAGCTCAAGATAGAATGAGGCAGGACATGATGGTCCAAGCTGTATGGGCAGATTTTGCCATTCTCTATGGAGCTGAAGATACGTTGATTGAGGCGGCTATTATCGATGCAGGAGATGCGAAATGGAGTTTGACTCTCTCCCAAACTTTGACTACTGAACCGGTTTGCCTTGGCCCGAGGAAGAATCGGCTTATCGGGAATGTGATGGATTTGCTAGATAATTTACTGGATATGGACAATGAACTCAAGGCAGCTGGAAATATTTCCTTAGCCGATTTCTTTTCTGCAGTTCAGTCCACCTCCACCAAATGGCCTACGGTTATCGATGCTGAGATTGATGCCATGTTTGAAGATGAGGAGGAAGAAAAAGAAAAATCTGAAGAGGTTGCTGAATCTGGTTCAAGTTCTGACTCCAGTTCTGATGGTGATGATAGGCCTGACCGAATGGAGAGTACTGATCAAGTATTTACCACTCCTCAACCGATGGCAACGGTTAGAAGTCTAGGAGGAGGCATAACCGATACATCACCGGTTACCCCATTGGGAGGAGGCACATCTGACCAACCGGCCTCTACTCAACCGATGATGTCTCAACCAATCTCAATCCCTTCAACCGTTGTATCTACTGAACCGGTTAAAGCTTCTCAACCGATTGATGCCGATGATGTTCTTATGCAGCATGCTGTTGCGGCTAGCCTATTTGATGTGGAGGAAAAGCGTCTACATGACCGAGCCGATGCTCTAGCCACTGCTCAAGCTCTTCAAGCTTCCATTCTTGACAGTCAGGTGAGAGAAATCCAATCCTTACTTTCTAGTCCTCCAAGGGTTGAGGAGGAGACTCAGTCTGTGCCTCCCACTTCTTCTACTCCCGATGTCGAATCTGATTTCTTTGAAGTGGAGGATATTTCTGATGATGATGATGAATTTAATATTCTTGATCCAGCTGTTCCACCAGTATATGCTGACCCTTGTCTTTATCAGAAGGATATCTTTTCTCCCCTAAACTATTACACTTCCAAATCTTCAATTCCTCGCACCTCTCATGGCATTCCACTCTTTGGTGCTCATGAAAAGATATCTAGCCGTGTTGAGTACAAGATTGTTTCTGATCCTCCTCCATTTTCCCAAGAGCTCAAGAAATTGAAAGAAAAAGATGTTGGTATTCCCTTCTACCTTTCTAGAACTGTTGGCCCAGGGGAAACCAGTTTCAAAGCCCAAAAACCGGTTGTGCTTAAACTTCGCCTTCGGTTTCCTCCTCCCAAGGGTCAATCGGTCAAGCCCTCCAAAACCGATCAACAGTTAGTCACCAATTTCCCTTCCAAACAGAAACCGATAATCTCTCCTTCCCAATCTCAAAGACTTCGCCACATAAGAATTCAAGGTGGAGTGGCTCAACCTGCCTCTGGACCGGATGAATGCACATTTTCTTCTCCCAATATTTTCATGCGATATCTTTCGGTCAACAATCGCATTTCTCAGGTTTTGGAGCTACGAATTTTGAGATGGTGCTACGAAGTTACTCACAGAGTTGGGTTAATGCCAAATGTGACCCAGCTTTCTATTGTGAAAAATGGCAATCCTCGGCCATGGAGCAACATTAGGCAAGCCTCCCTTCTTCTCTTGGCTCTAAGGGTTATTCCTTTGATTCAATCAAGGCAACATGCTTTATCATTGGCCCCTGCTGCTGCAAATCTGATTGCCTCTGCATTTGATGAAGCCCATGACATTCAGGATGCCATTGCTCTTAGCCTTGAGTCTGAGTCACTTGTTTCTTCTGACCCCAATGACTTCCTTGTGTTTAGCCCTTCAGTTGCCTCTTCTGTATCAGTTGATGAGGAGATTACCTTTTCTCCAACCGGTCAAGTCTCAAGGATCGGTCCGGTTCATGTCAACTCTCCAACCGATTCTTCAACCGATGCCTCTAGGTTCTCCAACTCCATCCCTTACCGGTCGCTCTATTCCTCTTCTTGCTCATCTAACCGAGAAGCCTCCTACCGTTCACCATTCTCCACCAAACCCATCCCTTGCCATCCAAGTGTTCATTCCTCAACCGATTCAAACCTTATCAGTTGCTGCTCTTCCAACCGGTCCTCAAGCTATATCAGTCAGCTCCTCTACCGATGATTCCTCTTCTGACACTGATCCTTCACCTGATGCTCCACAACCAGTTCCTGAGGAAGAACTCAACCGACCTGTTGTTGTTCGTGATCTTTGTGAACTTTATGATGCCACAGTTGCGAGTATGGTTAAGTCCAATCAGGAGGAGGAAGAGAAGAGATTAGATAGAATGGAGCACGGTTATGCAAAAGACTTAGCTAACTATGTAGCCGATCTCTTTGACAAGGATGCCAAGATCACTGATCTCTCCACTCAGCTAGGTGCCTTGTCTCAGTTGAACAAGGAGCTTTTGAACACTGCCAAGGATGCCCAAACTGATCTCAAGCTAGCAACCGAGGAAATTAAGAGGTTGAACCAGAAGCTAACCGATCAAGCCTCTTTGTTTAGAAAAACCAATACTGAGAGGATCAAGCTTAAAAGCGAAAATGATGTTCTCAAAAGATGTTAGCGGACCGTGATCTTTGAGAAGTACTGCTAGGAAGAAAAGGAAGAGAGATGACAAGGAAGCCAAAAAGTCAGCCAAGAAATCTCGCACTCAACCGGCCAGTCCATCGGCTACCCCTCCTTCAGACCCCAAGGATTTGCCTCCAACCGATGATCCTGCTGCTCAAGTCTAGAATGTAACCGATGAGGAACTTGTCTTTCCATCTTTTGCTTAACCGGTTGCAGCTTAATCAATGAGAATTTCTTGACCTCAAACTCTGTTGTTTTGAATGACTTGTCTTTCCTTATTTTCTTTTAATTATTTTTGAATGGTCAAACTGTTCTAACCATTTCATTTTGCAGGTTTACTCATTCTAAAATATTTTTTTATGTTGTCTTAACTTTAAGCTTTCAATCTATCTGTAAGCTTTCTTAGGTTACATCTTCGATGTTACTTGACTTAGGGAATGACATATCTAAAAGATAAATCTTAAGTCATTCTTTTACTAAGTCAAGATGATGCTAACCTAGGGTGATTGGACTTAAGCAATTAGGAGGAGATTGTTAGTCAAATATATGTTTAAGTTTAGAATTGCTTAAACCCAATCACAACAAGCATTATTGAGGACCCCTAATTTTAATTAGACCAAATAGAATTTTTCTATGTATGATAGGATCCCTTAATGCTAGTGCCAGTGTTTTTGAATCATGTAATTTTCTCAAGACCTTGAAGACTTGAAGATGTGAAGATTTGCCCCTATGTTCTTTTCTGTGAGTTACTCGGTTTGGCTACCTAACCGATTGTTTCCTAACCGGTATGTCAACCTAACCGGTTGCCTACCTAGTCGATGTAACCTTCACAGGTTGTATCTTTTCCCTTGCCGGTTAAGGCTTTCTAAGCAAGCTTCCCTCAGCCTAACCTAACCGAAGCATTTATTGCTCTCAACTACCCAGCAACCCCTTTAGCTAAAGTTGGTAAAGCAAGCATGCTGAATAGACGTTGAAGTGACATTCCTGCGGCTGTCAGAAGCTCAAAATAGATTGCCAAAATGACCAGTACTCACATCCTTCCAACCACCCAAAGAAAATCTTCTCTCTCCTATCTCAGTCATTTAATGCAAAGATCCTTCATTCAAAGGCATGCCTGATCAAGTCATCATTACAACCTCTTCAAAGACAACGGCTCCTTTTCAAAGTTCACTATAAATAGCTTCCCTGGAGCATTGAAGAAGGTTGGTGCATTTATGATTCTTGAGAGTGAGTTGCTCTGAACTACCACCCTGAAAACTCCATAGTTCAAGGCATTCAATTCAAGTCCCCTTATTCACTAGACATCTCTGTTAGGACTCATACACTGTGCACCTCAATCAATGTTGTAGTATTCCTTCATTAGACTATCTTTGGAACACATTGATTGATTCACACACAACACCCTAGAGAAATCAGCTCAACTTGTGAGCACATCTCTAGAAAACACCAGGTCTTTATTGTAGCACGATCCATTAGTGGTCACCTTTAGTTTAGCGTACCTTCAATCATTGTCTTGCAACTTGTAATAGGTAGGAACCATTAATATAGTAGTGCACTTTCACAAATACAAGTTCTGACCAAACTTGGTAGAGGACGTAGCAGTTATTTACAACTGTGAACCTCTTCAAACAACGTGTCATTCTTCTGAATGTTTGTTTATTTTGTGTAGTTGTAACTGGTTGACATTCTCTCAACTGGTCACAACCTATTGGCTCAATTTACTGCTTAACTTGTTTGTCTTACTTGGAAATATAATTTGTTTTTGTTTGCATGAGGTTTTTAACATACTGGCTTTGAAAACTTTACCTAACCGGTTGTAAACCTAGCCTAACCGTTTTCTCCGCTGTGCAAAATCAATCTAGCGGTTAGTTAGAAGGTTATCTACAATCTTTCACAAAGAATAAGAGTTTTTAAGCCAAAAGTTTTAACAGGCTATTCACCCCCCCCCCCTCTAGCCTGATTTCTACCATTTGGGACTTAACAGAGGGAGTATATATATATTTTTTTTTATTTTGATAAATTTATATATTATTTCTATTTATTTTTTATGATATTTTTTATGATATTTTATATACTCCCTCCGTCCCTAAAAGATTGTCCTGTTGTACATTTTGCAATTATTAAGGAAGAGCTTCACCTTCTTGTACCTTACTAGATTTGCACTAACATTCATGCCTAAATTTAGAAATGGGACATACTTTTTGGGATAAGTCAAAATGACAAATGGAACAATCTTTCAGGAACGGAGGGAGTATATATTTTCCTGAAAATAGATAGAAAAGAGGTTATTAGTCCGGTATCATCATGGGATTTTGTTGAGAACTTCCTCTGTAATCATTCTCTATACATTTTATGATTCTTTTTAAGGCGGAGATGTCTGCTTCAATAGAAGGTCTAAGATTTTTGATAAAATTGTACTCCAAGAGTTCCTCCAGGTCAAATATATGATATCTTAGTTCTGAGATTTTACTAATGAGCTAGTCTCCCATGAGAACACTATGATCCGTCTCATCCATGAGACGGGTCGGATCCAGCCCCATGACCCATAACCTCCCCGTCACCTAAAGCAATCTAGAAGCCAAAACCACTCACCCAGCCTTGGCCCAGTTCCTCTTCCTTGGCCCCAACTGGCCGGCCAGCCCAACCATGGCCCTAACTTTGCTCGGCCATGTCCCTTGCTTTGCCCATAATTGGCCGGCCACTCCTACCCATGCATTAGGCATTTTGGACCAATTTTGGTACTCGTTTCGTCTCGCAAATGTACCGTCGCACTTTGGCCACTATAAAAAATTCTTTTGCACCTTGCTCTTTGAGATTTTATTTTTCACTTTAGCCCATGAATTTTTATAAATCAAATTCGTCCAAAATTTCCATATTTCCAATTTAGTCCCTGAATTTTCAAAATTTCCAATTTGGCCCTTGAATTTGTGTTTATAGTATAATTTTTTATTTAAAAAAAAGTAATAATAGGGACACAAAATGTAATGATTTTATAGGTGATTTTGCTTGTTTTTTTAGTTTTTATATTATTTTTTCGGCTTTTCAGTGATTTAGAAAAAGTAATAGTTACAATCTCTTAATGTAATGACTGTATACATATAAAGTAACATTGTTCATAAGTAAACGTAATGCCTGTTTTAAAAAAACAAAAGTTCATTTTCACCCATTTTTTCAAATGTAATACAAACTATATGTATTACATTTGAACTGTAATAACTTATGTATATGAATGTAATAGTTTATACAAGTAAATTTAACATTTTAAGTATTACTTTTGCCAAACGAAGAAAACATAGGGAAAAACACTATTACTTTTCTGTATATATGTATTACTTTAATGTATACAAACTATTACTTTATATGCATACAATCATTACATTATGTTATAATAAGTATTACTTTTGCCAAACGAAGAAAACATAGGAAAAAACACTATTACTTTTCTGTATATATGTATTACTTTAATGTATACAAACTATTACTTTATATGCATACAATAATTACATTATGTTATAATAACTATTACTTTTCACAAATCGAAAAAAAGTAATTGTTACATTTTAGTTATAATAAGTATTACTTTTGCCAAACGAAGAAAACATAGGAAAAAACACTATTACTTTTCTGTATAAATGTATTACTTTAATGTATACAAAATATTACTTTATATGCATGCAATCATTACATTATGTTATAATAACTATTACTTTTCACAAATCGAAAAAAATACAAAATGTAAAAATTTTTTTTTTTTTTTGCCTATGAGAGGCTCTCACACACAACACACAGCTCATTCTCACACAACCCATTTCTCTCTCTACCCTAGCCCTTCTCTCTCTAAACGCAATTACCATGGCCGCTCCCTAGATCGTCTTCCCCAACCGTTCCTCGCCCAGTTCTCCGGCCAAAACCTTCACTCTCCCTCTAAAATCAACCGGCGATCCTCTCCCCTTCAAAATATAAAATTTAAAATTTAATTTTTTTTTCCAATCGTGAGTTGGATCTGTTTCGTTGAGGGATGATACCACCGGTGGAGTTGATGTGTCTGACGTTGTTGAAGGATGATACCACTGGTGGAGTTGATCGGAGTTGGTTGGTGAGGTTGCAACGGCGAATGGAGAGGGAATTGGTGTTTGGGTCGCCGGTGATTGGAATTGGAGAAACTGGGTTTGTGGTTCGTGGTTACAAAGGGGGTTGGTCGTCGATTGGTTGAGAGGGAAATTGAGAGGGATTACGTCGGTGAGGAAAGGAATTGAGGTAGAGGGAGGTTGCCGGCCGGGGGAGAAGCTAGGTTGAGGTGAAGGGGATTAGGGAGACGGCCATGGTGAGAAATTGGTCTTCTGCGTATAGAGAGAGAGAGGAGAGAGAGAGAGGTATTCCGTTTAGTGAGAGAAAGGGAGAGATTAGTGAGAGAAGCGTGTGTTGTTCGTGGGTCAGGTCGGGCGGGTCAAAAAACCCGTCTCTACCATGAGACGGGTTTTCCATGTTCTCACCTAAGTTTTTGTCTTTACTAATTGGGATTGGAGGAGGATATTTACCGATTGGTACTGGGGCTCGAAATTTTTTGCTTTCTTTTAATAATATTTCAGTTTTTTGGAAACAAAAATTTAAGTAATTTATATTGTTTAGGTATACATATACTCCATTGATTTGTATAGGCCATTCTTAATAGTTTTTGTCAGAAATATCAGATTTCTGTTGGAATTGTTCAATAATTAGGATTTCTTGGTAAAGCTTTTCTCTTGGTGTTAGTATTTGTTTCGTTTGTGAAGAAGAACCTATATCTAGATTTTGTTTTCTAGGTTTTTCCATTGTTTTCTTGCAGGAATTCTCTTGTCAAGAAGTCTGGAATTGAATTGTCTTTTCCTGCAATGTGAATTATTTCAAAATCAAAGATTGATAATAAGGCTTGTCATCTGGCAAAGATTTGTTTTGCAGCTACATTTTTACATCTTTTTGTAATACATCTTTTGCGGCTTTGCAATCTACCTTGACTGTAAATTTTTGGTTTAATAAGTCATCTTGAAATTTTGTTATACATAAAACTATTGAAAGGATTTTCTTTTTTATTGTTGAATATTTTGACTGTGTTTCGCTCCATATTCATGAATAATATCTAATTATATGAGTTTTTCCATTTATTTTTTGGGTTAATATTCCACCATATCCTATTTCTGAAGCATCCGTAGAAACTGTTTTTGATGCTTTTGGATCACATATTGTTAGACAGGATAATTGTTTTACATGTGTCTTAATTTGTTTAATTATATTTGTATGTTCTTTTGTCCATGGTTTTGGGTTTTTTATCAGTCTATCATAAAGAGGCTTGCATATTTGTCTTATTTTTGGAAGAAAATCAGCTATATAATTTAACGATTCTAAGAATCTTTGTAATTGGGTTTTGTCTTTTATTTCATCGGGGAATTTGTCCGCAAAGTCTATAAATCTTTGGATTGGTATTATCGTGTTGTTAGTTATATCATGTCCTAAGAATCTTATTTTTGTTTGATATAAATTTATTTTAGTTTTTGATAAAACTAAATCATTTTTTATCATTATTCTTATGTTCTTGTAGTCGTAGTTTTTCTTCCAATTTTGTATTATGTAAATCTTCTTTTAAGAATTCAATTTATTTTTGTAATAAATTTATTTTCGATACATTTATTCTTTGTACATTGTTTACATCATGATTAGAAACGGGATATAGGAACTTAAATATTATTTTTTGTCCTAATATTTTTGTTTTTACTCCTTATTTGGATACCTTAAAGGGATATAACATTTGTAAGAAGGGGTTTCCTAATATTACTTTTGTATTTAAGTCTTTTACAAGTATTAGACTTGTTTTGAAGCAAATGTTATTGTTGCATATATGAGCTTCTGATATTTTGTATTTGACTTTTAATTTGGATGAATTTACCGCGGAAAGGCTTTGTTTTGTCTTAATAAAGTATTTAGAAGGTATTATGTCTTGTTCTATGCAATTTAGGTCTGCTCCGGAGTCTAGCATGGCTATTCCTTCGTATTAAAAAGTTCCTATTTTCATGTTTATGGTGACATACCATTTTTGGAATCTGACTTTGATTAATGTATTTACGCTTCCTTCTGTATTTTCTTCTGTGGAAGAGTCTGTTTCCGTTGCTGTATTTTCTCTAGTATTTATTTTTATGTCTTTATTCGTTGTTTTTGAAAAAGGGTTTTGGAAATGGTTATCTAAGTTTTTTGTTTGAAAGGTTTCTCCTTTATACTTTGCACTTATTTGTTTTTTAATTGCGTGTAAAGTCATTTTTGCTTCTAATTCTTTTTGGGATTTTTGTAATTCTAGATTATTTTGTTTTAATGTTTTTATCTCTTATTTTATTTCTTTTTGCAAGTCTACGGAAGAAATTTATTTCTTTTTGTTCTGGAACATTTATACGACATCCTCGTATTGGGATGGCGTTGAGGTTTCTTGTTTTTCTTCGTTTATGGTTTTTTCTAATTGTCTTAAGAATTTCCGTTTTATTGTTGGTTCTTGAATTTCTTTAATTTTTTCTAATATTTCATCATATTGTTATATAGTATTGATTTTGGTGGTGCATAAACATACTCCTTTGCAACCATTTTGACATTCATTATTTTCTTCACTTTCATTTTCTGTGTTGTCTGTACTGGATGAGGGGTCTTTATTACTAGAATATTCATTTTCTGTTACATCAAGATTGTCTATTTTGGATATTATTTAATCTATTTCTCTTATGTTAAGGTTATTGCAAATCTGCTTTATTTGTTTTCTTGCTGGGCAATTTCTAGCTATGTGTTCTGATTTTTTACATAAAAAATATCTTATTTCATTATTGTAGGTGTTCGAACTTTTATTATTCCTTGTATATTTTTTGTTGTTGTATTTGTTATTATAATTTTTCTTATGGCTTGGTTTTTTATAATATTCAGGGGGGGTCTCTTGTATATTTTTTTATTTGTTTTTCTATTTTTTCTTCTATAAGTACTGTTTTTATAATAGGGACTGTAGCTTTTTTCATTTCTTTTCTTTTTATGGGGTGGTTTTAGTCTTCCAAAACCAAATTGTTCACACCAATGTCCAAGTTCTTTTCGTGTTTGTGCACTTTCTTTCTTTAATTTATAATTTAATTTTTGATCCTAACATAGTTTTAAGCTGGTTATATTTACGCAGGTAACTAGATCTCCATAGGTTAATTCATTATAAGAAATTTGACCAAATTTCTGTTCTATTGTATCTCTTACCTTTTCTGAAAATAATCCAGGTAATCCAGTGATAAATTTTTCTTTCCAGTAAATGTTATTTGGGTCTGCTAAATTAAAAACTCTTTTCAAGAAATTTTCTTTATACCATTTGAACTGTTCTAGTTTTCTGTATTTTAGATTTTGTAATATTTCTGAGTTTCTTTCCGTATATAAATCTATGTCTCCTATGAAATGAGTTGTGATATTGAATATTAAGGTTATTAATTGTGCTGGTGTAGGTCGTCCATTTTCGTCTACTAAAGGTTGTTCTTGGTCATTCAATCTTACAGCAGATAAAATATCGTCTTTTATTTCTCTTCCTAGTAGTTTATCCCACCAAGTTCGTAATTGTCCTGTAATCCTAGGATTATGTTTTCTACAGCTTGTCTTTCTGTGATATTTGTTGTTTTGTAAATATTGCCTACGATTATCATTTCTTTTGTTTTATTGATAATTTCCATTTCACTTAATTCATCTATGTTCCATTCATATATGTTTTTTGCGTTGTAAGATTTTTGTTGGTTTCCTAGTATTTTCAAATCTTCTGCTTCTTTTTTATAATTGGAAAAGCTCCTTATGGCTTGTATTAGTATTAATTTATTTTTATTTCTTTTTTCATCATTTGTATTATCATATTCATTGTCTTCAGAAGTAGGGATAGATTCAGATTCTGATGAGGATTCTTCATTTTATTCTGTTAACATACTTATGTTTTTGTAATTCTAGATTATTTTGTTTTAATGTTTTTATCTCTTGTTAATGGGGGTCTTTCACTTTCAATATATTCCTGACTTGGTAATAGATTGTCTGCAGTTACTTTATACCATTTTCTAATTTTTTGAGTTATTGGTGTTATTTTATATAAATAATCATTGTTTAGGAATTCAAAGAATGGTACATGCATTTCTTGTATTTTGCAGAATTCATAGTATGTTTCTTTAATTGTTTTTTGTTCTTTTTCGTCATATGTTTTAAAAAATAATTCTCTATTTTCTTCATTCTCTTCTTTTTGGAAATCTTTTCTTAAAACTTTCTTGTCTAATTTGAATTCATTTTTTATCATGTTTAATGTAAAATTACTCTTTTCATATGGATGGGCAAAATTTCCATTTCTTTTTATGCCAATATTATCTGTTTCATATTGGTTTTCTGTTTCAATTTCTGATTCAAGAATTGGTTGGTTATTTTGTGAATTATTTCCTTGTTAGAATGCATATCTTCCTGAGGTGGATCTTCTGGCTGGTATATTAAAATTAAGGTTTTTATTTCTGTTTAGGGATTGTGTTCTTTTGAATTTTAAGTCTACTGAGCCGTCTTCATATTGTATAACTTGTTCTAATTCACTTGTTTGTTTCTTTTTTATACTTGTATTTGGTACCGTTTTGGATGGGCAAGTCCATTTTTCAGGTAGAGTTATTTCACTCCATTTAATGGTTTTTGGAATGGTTATATTAGCTTTTGTATTGTCAATTTCCCAAAATATCGTTTCTCCGATTGTCTTATTTTTATTAAAAGCATTTGGACAAAGTCCAGTATTCATTACTTTGTAATGTAATCTGCATAATATTTCATAAATATGGGAACCTACTTGCATATGGTAATTATGAGTTAAAATATCTAAGGTTAAGATTTTCATTATATGAGGATCTGTTAAGGATACTGTAAAATTGGAATAGGTATTAAAATGTATTGGTCCGTTTGTTAAGCTTGTTTCCATTGCTCCTATTAAAGAATCTATGTAGTTTAAGTGTCTTGCATCTCTTAAAGCTATTTGTATACTTGTGTCTAATTCTTCCATTGTTAAAGGTTTAATTGCTACTTGAACAAGTCCTATATGTAAAAATCTGTATCCTTGAGATATATATTTTTTAATAGAAGATTTTGAGAATAAACTCATTATTTGATTGTTGGAGTATAAGGGAATAACTTTTTCTTTTGTTTTAATTGCTAATCTAGACTTAAAGTTAAATATGCCTTTATCTTTGTATATTTAGAGGTTGATATTAAGGTAGGTTTCCAATTGGTTAAAAATTGAGTATCCCAAGATATTTCTTTAGACAATATACTTTTATTGTTTCTATCTTCATCATTCTCAGTTTGTATATTATAATCATTCATTTGATTATTATGATTTCAAAGAGATCTTCTATTCGTAAAATTACCTAACCAACTCATTATTTATTTTATGTCTTGCCTCGGATACACTTCCTTACCTAACGGATGCACGACTTACACTCCTTAAAGCGTGACTTAGACCTAGGTGACACACCGACTCGGGACAAATAAATAAATTGAGCTAATTAGTTAACTTTGTTGAATAAAAAGGCTCTGATACCAAAATAAGCAAATTATCGATTAAATTATACTAAGCATGAGAATACAGCAGATATAATAACAAAAGTACAGAAATCTAAAGAGAACTTTTTTCTAATAGTAAAGTTAACTTTTTTATTTTAAGGTACGTGGTCATTGTTCTACCTGCCACACTGTATAAATCTTGAATATTATACAGCTGCGATGAGTGATTTAAAACATCATCTCAAAAGTGTTTCCACCTGACGCTGGCTGGTTTCCGATACCGATATACCTTATAAGTTTAAAAAAGTCTTATATACTAAAGAAAGCATGTATAAAAGAAGCTTAAATATAAATTGAAGTACAAGAAGTACTTACTTTTTACAATCGATTAAATTATACTAAGCATGAGAATACAGCAGATATAACAACAAAAGTACAGAAAAAAAGAAGTCAACTTTACTCAAAATAAGCAAAGGATCGATTAAATAATACTAAGCATGAGAATAATAAAGAACAAAATAAGCAAAGGATCGATTAAATAATACTAAGCATGAGAATAATATAGATAAATAACAAATAAAAATATACAGAAATCTAACTTTTTTATTTTAAGGTACGTGGTCATTGTTCTACTCGCCACACTGTATAAATCTTGAATATTATACAGCTGCGATGAGTGATTTAAAACATCATCTCAAAAGTGTTTCCACATGACGCTGGCTGGTTTCTGATACCACGACAATACAAATGATGGAAAAAAAAAAAAGCAAACTGATACCAATACAAGCCATAAGAAACCTTCCCAATTATAAAAAAGAAGCAGAAGATTTGGAAATACTAGGAAATCAACAAAAATCTTACAACGCAAAAAACATATATGAATGGAACATAGATGGATTAAGTGAAATGGAAATCATCAATAAAACAAAAGAAATGATAATTGTAGGCAACATTTACAAAACAACAAACATCACAGAAAGACAAGCTGTAGAAAACATAATCCTAGGATTCACAGGACAACTACGTACTTGGTGGGATAAATTACTAGGAAGAGAAATAAAAGATGATATTTTATCTGCCGTAAGATTGAATGAACAAGAACAACCTTTAGTAGACGAAAATGGACGACATGCACCAGCACAATTAATAACCCTAATATTCAATATCACAACTCATTTCATAGGAGACATAGATTTATATACGGAAAGGAACTCAGAAATATTACAAAATCTAAAATGCAGAAAACTAGAACAATTTAGATGGTATATAGAAAATTTCTTAAAAAGAGTTTTTAATTTAACAGACCCAAATAACATTTACTGGAAAGAAAAATTTATCACTGGATTACCTGGTTTATTTTCAGAAAAGGTAAGAGATACAATAGAACAGAAATTTGGACAAATTTCTTATAATGAATTAACCTATAATTACTTGCGTAAACATTACCGGCCTAAGACTTTGCCAGGATCAAAGATTAAGTAATAAATTAAAGAAAGAAAGTGCACAAACACGTAGAGAATTAGGACATTGGTGTGAACAATTTGGATTCGATAGAATACAACCACCCCATAAAAAGAAAAGTTACAACCCCTATCATAAAAACAGCACTTATAGAAGAAAATATAGAAAAACAAATAAAAATATATACAAGAGACCCCCCTGAATATTATAAAAAACCGAGCCATAAGAAAAATTATAATAACAAATACAACAACAAAAAATATACAAGGAATAATAAAAGTTCGAACACCTACAATAAAGAAATAAGATATTTTTTATGTAAAAAACCAGGACACATAGCTAGAAATTGCCCAGCAAGAAAACAAATAAAGCAGATTTGCAATAACCTTAACATAAGAGAAATAGATCAAATAATATCCAAAATAGACAATCTTAATGTAACAGAAAATTAATATTCTAGTAATAAAGACCCCTCATCCAGTACAGACAACACAGAAAATGAAAGTGAAGAAAATAATGAATGTCAAAATGGTTGCAAAGGAGTATGTTTATGCACCACCAAAATCAATACTATAGAACAATATGATGAAATATTAGAAAAAATTAAAGAAATTCAAGAACCAACAATAAAACGAAAATTCTTAAGACAATTAGAAAAAACCATAAATGAAGAAAAACCAGAAACCTCAACGCTATCCCAATACGAAGATGTCGTACAAATGTTCTAGAACAAAAAGAAACAAATTTCTTCTGTAGACTTGCAAAAAGAAATAAAAGAAATAAAACAAGAGATAAACACATTAAAACAAAATAATCTAGAATTACAAAAATCACAAAAAGAATTAGAAGCAAAAATGACTTTACACGCAATTAAAAAATAAATAAGTGCAACGTATAAAGGTAAAACTTCCCAAACAAACAACTTAGATAACCATTTCCAAAACTCTTTTTCAAAAACAACAAATAAAGGCATAAAAATAAATACTAGAGAAAATACAGCAACATAAACAGACTCTTCCACAGAAGAAAATACAGAAGGAAGCATATATACATTAACCAAAGTCAGATTCAAAAAATGGTATGTCACCATAAACATGAAAATATGAACTTTTCAATACGAAGGAATAGCCATGCTAGACTCCGGAGCAAACCTAAATTGCATAGAACAAGGCATAATACCTTCTAAATACTTTATTAAGACAAAACAAAGCCTTTTCGCGGCAAATTCATCCAAATTAAAAGTCAAATACAAAATACCAGAAGCTCATATATGCAATAATAACATTTGCTTCAAAACAAGTCTAATACTTGTAAAAGACTTAAATACAAAAGTATTATTATGAAACCCCTTCTTACAAATGTTATATCCCTTTAAGGTATCCAAACAAGGAGTAGTAACAAAAATATTAGGGCAAAAAATAATATTTAAGTTCCTATATCCCGTTTCTAACCATGATGTAAACAATGTACAAAGAACAAATGTATCGAAAATAAATTTATTATAAAAACAAATTGAATTCTTAAAAGAAGATTTACATATTACAAAATTGGAAGAAAAACTACAACTACAAGAACATAAGAATACAATTGAGAAAATATTAGAAAAATTTGAGAAAAACCTATGTTCTGATATCCCTACTGCCTTTTGGGAAAGAAAAAAACACGTCATAACATTACCCTGTGAAAAAGAATTTAATGAAAGAAGTTCTCAACAAAATCCCATGATGATACCAGACTAATGATTCCTTTTACTATTCATTTTCAGGAAACCATCAAGATGCCTCGATAAAACACCATCAAATAGAAAAGAACAAGAACCAATACCATACAAGAAACAGATACCACCTTCTAAGAACCCATTTAAAATGTCAGGTGTTAGACCAACCTTACATAATCCCTTAAATGACTTAATGGAAAACATAAAAACATACATACAAATAAAAGAAGAAACAAGTACCGGTAAAAGCAAAAACATCAGTGTACTAACAGAATACAACGAAGAATCCTCATCTGAATCAGAATCTATCCCTACTTATGAAGACAATGAATACGACAATACAAACGATGAAAAAAGAAATAAAAGCAAACTGATACTAATACAAGCCATAAGAAACCTTCCCAATTATAAAAAAGAAGCAGAAGATTTGGAAATACTAGGAAACCAACAAGATGCCTCGATTTCTGAGAATTTTTAGAAAAATTAACAAAAAAGAATACAAACTTAGAATGGAAATTAAAATCCTTGAAGAAGAATTAATAGAAGAAAGGAACAGAGACTCATATATTTGGTCCAATTTAGAAACTGCATTAAATAATGTAATATGGTATAAAAAACAAAGACTTAGACTACTCTTTTTGTGAACTTGATATGCTCCTCTTAGGTAACATTACAGGATAAAAATGATTTTGCAGGATGATTACAGGGTCGATCACGAAAGGAAAGGAAAAAAACCATTATATTCTACACAACCATTGAGCAGAGCCCCAAATTATATTCCTAACAAAACACCAAAAATCGAAAACAAATTTGCAATCTTAGCCACTGATACAAAACCTTTCTTTCCCCAACTTACAAATCCCTCTACATCCGCTTTAGGATCCCCTTTAGGGCCTCTTTCACAAAAAACATACAAAACCACCCTCAAAATAGAATGTCCAGACTACCCTCAACCACCAAGCCCACATTCACCAGCAAATATTAAACAGATAACCCCCAGCCCAAGCCCAAAACAAACACCACCAACTTCATATACTTATAAAACCTACAAAGACTTCATCTGTGTCATAGAACCCGAATACTTTGAATCCAATGCAAATTGGCATCCTTATCAAATTTCTGAATTTCTTCTACCAGGTTCTCACAATTATTTACCAGACAATTTCACAAAATCCCAATTTTATTACGAAAAAATTCTAACACAAACAAAGTCTGCCACTTTTCAATATGCCACAGACCATTTAGATACTTCAAAAATTCGATATTGCAAAGTCTAAATTTTAAAAATTCTCTCAATGTCAGACTGGGGTCTAAAGCCCAATGAAGCCAAAGATTTATTATTTCAAAATGGTTCATCCCGATTTAATTACTGGGATTACATTACGGCCTGGTCACGGGCATTTCTGAAGCAAAACAAATCTTTCTCCCTTTCCTATTTTTTCCACATATCACCCCAATTTTCCTATCCTACTCCATTTTGGTTTCATCAATGGTGGAAAAATTTTGGATTAGATAAAACAATTGTTCCAGAGTGCATACAAAAGGCCTTTGACCATTGGTCAACAAAGATTACATATCCTGAGCATGTTGCTCAAATCCCTCTTTGGACCCTATTCTGTCATAATTTCTTAGTTCCTTGGATCTTTATGACTGAATTCGTTCTTGAAGAAAAACAAATCTGTGACTGTATACAAACGAGTGCCCAGGGGCAAAAAAATGTGTGGGTGTGTACAAAAAACCATTCTTCCCGTCCTGATCAGGAAACATAAGATCAAGTGGTGGAAAAAAACAGAAATATTCCGTTGTGATATGACTGCGGTCATTTAATATTTCAAACAAAATCCAAATTTCTGCAAAGATATTCTTCCAAAGCAAACACAGAAAAATGAAGAATTCCTTCAAAGAAAACAACAAATTATGACACAAATGGCTCAATGCACCAATCAAAATGACATGGACAAATTGATGGCTCTACTCAGTGACGAAGGGAGCTCATCATCAACAATACCAGAGGATGACTACAACAAAAATGATGACTTTTTCTCTCAGCCAACCAAGGATCTAGACCTAGACCTATAAGAGATAACTGCATCAGCAAATATGTCAATATCAAAATACAAAGTGGCTACCCCTAACATTATAGACAAATCAAAAGGCGTACAGAGAAGCCGCCCTCTTTCTGAAGAAAAACAAAAGGCACACAGTGAAGCCGCCCTCAAAGTCAAAAGCAAAGGCATCTCCGCACAGTGTAGCCGCCCTCAATCAACAAAACAACGGACAAAAGGAATCCACTGAAACCACTTTCTCAGTGGATATTACTTTTCTTTTGTAATTATGGGTGTTAGTCAAAAGCTGTGGATCCCTCTTCGGAGGACAAATGCGCACCGCACATGTGGCGTGATCCATAACTTTTCTTGACATATAAATAAGGGATCCTCCTCAGTTGTTGAGGCAGGTTTTTTCATTTACAAGTTTTATTTTTCAGTTCTTCTCTCTAGAGACCCCTCTCTCTCCATAACCATCGACTGTAACTATCAACCATCCACCATCAACCATTGTAAAAAGTTCTGTAATATATACAAAGTAAGTATTTCTTGTACTTCAAATTATATTTTCCGTTCTTTATAATTTCATTAGTATAGAAGACTTTTAAATTTATAAGGTATATCGGTATCGGAAACCAGCCAGCGAGCGTCAGGTGGAAACACTTTTGAGATGATGTTTTAAATCACTCATCGCAGCTGTATAATATTCAAGATTTATACAGTGTGGCGGGTAGAACAATGACCATGTACCTTAAAATAAAAAAGTCAACTTTACTATTAGAAAAAAGTTCTCTTTAGATTTCTGTACTTTTGTTGTTATATCTGCTGTATTCTTATGCTTAGTATAATTTAATCGATCCATATATATATATATATATATATATATATATATATATATATATATATATCATATTATAGGTCTTTACGTTAAAAAAATATTGATGGTATTTTTATGATTCATTAATAATAATTTATAATTGTTATTTATAAAAATTGGTGATTAAGCTTACTGTCCACATCGCTAGAATCTATAATACAATACAAGGCCATATAACCGCCACTTATCTACCACATAAGTGGTGGTTCAGATTGAAAGTTGGAAAAGTGATCCAACGGCCCAAATTCTCCCTCTCTCCTTCAACCGTCTGTAACTTTCCATAACCGTCCGTAACTTCCCATAACTTCCCAAATCCTCACTCCCTTCTTCAACCGTCCGTAACTTCCCATAATCATCCGTAACTTTTCATAACCGTCCGTAACTTTCCATAACTTTCGATATCATCCCTCCCTCCTTCAACCGTCCGTAACTTTCTATAACCGTCCGTAACTTTCAATAACTTTCCAAATCCTCCCTCCCTCCTTCAACCGTTCGTAATTTTCCATAACCGTCCGTAACTTCCCATATTTTTCCATAACTATCCGCCTACCTTTTTTTTCTTTTAAACAGAAAAATCGATTACAAATAAATGATCTTTTTTTTGTTTTTTTTAATTATTTAATATACTCCTTAAAAAATAGTTTATGATTTATATATACTCTTTCTTTCAAAAAATATTTGAATTGGATATTTTTTTCCTTTATTATTTATGTGTATTCCAATTTGATTTATTTAGTTTTTTCTTTTATTTTATTAGGATCATTTATTTAAGGAGTGTATCTTAACATATAATTAATATTATATATATTTAAGTTTTTGAACGATTTTAGAATCTTCCAAAAAAATTATTTTAGAATTTTTTTTGTTTTTTTAATTATTATCTACCACATAAGTGGTGGTTCAGATTTAAAGTTAGAAAAGTTATCCAACGGCCCAAATCCTCCCGTCCTCCTTTTCCATTTTCTCCTTTTTATTTTCCTTTCTAACTATTGTTTCTTTTTGCAGATGACTTAAGTTTTTTTTTTTTTACAGAAAAACCGATTATAAATAAATGATTATTTTTTTGTTTTTATTTTAATTATTTAGTATACTCCTTTAAAAAAGGTTTAGGGTTTATATATACTCTTTCTTTCAAAAAATATTTAAATTGGGTATTTTTTTCTTTTTTATTTATATGTATTCCATTTTGATTTATTTATGAACGAAATAAATGCGACGGGCTAGGCCCAGCGAGCAGGCCCAATATTACGAACGTTATCGCCACCACATCTATTAGTGGGTCGGCCCAATAATTACAAGGCCCAGGGCCCATCAGCAAAGACCAGTCGATCTAGCTCATTGTCCGACCTTCTTGGTCCCGACCTAGCTTTGTTCGACATACGATCCATATCTCATACGAGCGTTACCCGACCCCTATCCATCAGTCAGGTCGACCTAGATTCAAATAGGCGACCTCGACCTACAAAAGCGTACGTCGACATACAGAGTCTTACTACGCCTGCAACTCTTTCCATACCAAAAGTCCTACGATTCAGGAGTTATTTATGGACACAATCTCTCATACAAATCTGATCTGTGATTCAAGGGATTTCATGCAATCCTACTACAATTACAACTCTTACAACGCCTATAAATACTTCACAAACTCTACCATTCAAAGGTAATTGTTTTTTACTATTCTGAATTCACATTGTTCCATATAGTTTATCAAGCTCCATACATCATACTTACTCTCACACCCGAGGGTCTAAGCCGGAGACCATCCGGCTAGTCGTTGGTTCTGTGTTTCAGGTCAAAGGCCAAGTGATCAGTCTTAATTGCTAGACGGAGATTGATACAGCACAATTCTTGCGGCATCAGTTTGGTTCCATTGCCGGGAATCAAAGTTTTTGACCTCAAAATTTAAACAGAGAGTAATATGGCTGCTGACGGACAGACCGCATCATCTACCAGTGATCCCACACTCAGTAGGATGGTAAGAAATATCGATGCGGGCACTGGAAACAGGACTACTAATCTTCCCCCTCCTCCACCCGTTAATCCTCATAGGAGAGTCACTCGTTCAAATAGCGTTGCCGATGGCAGGGGTTTGCCAGACAACAGAAGGAAAAAAGGCCTATGGACAAGCCAGAAGCACAGCCGCCTCCAAAATGATTACTGGTAGGTCGAACAGTTGCAGGCGACAATCCAGGTCCCTCAACCAATCACCTCAGTAGGAAGGAGATGTTGCTGGAAAGGGCTAGAATCTTGCAGGAATTACTTGATATGCCAGAGTCTACAGATCAGAAGGATAGGAGATCGCAAAGAGCAGCTCCCTCCCATGTCTCTCATAGGCAACCTAATGGGAGTGCTAGGCCGAATGGGAGTGTACCCACATACATGTCCCAAGTGATGACCTAAGAAGTCATCTCAACCAGAATAGGGAGCAGGAGGCAGAATCAGAATTGAGGCGACAAAGGGAGGCCGAAAGAAACAGGCGTAGGTCGCCTGCCAGGACTGAGAGGTCGCATTTCCATCAGGAGAAATGGGCGCAGATCGCCACCAAGAAGAGATAGGGCAGTTTCCCATCGAGGAAGGAGAGAGATTACTCCACCTCGGAGTGAAAGGCAGAGAGCCTACTCCAGAAGGGAGCCTTACCAGGAGGAGAGGCAGAGATCTAATAATGTCTCCTATCAAAGGGATGACAACCCCGAGGCTAGGGAGCTGTTGAATTTGAGAAGGAGACTGGAAAAGGTGGAGGCCAACAGAAAGAAGGACGAAGGAAAGGGCGAACGAAACTACAACACACTTCGACCCTTGTCCAAAGAATTTCTTGAGCTACGACCTTCTATGGGTTTCAAGCTACCTTCCCTCGACAAATATTCAGGTGCGACCAATGCCCTGAACCATATGCAACACTTTGAGGCCACCATGTGCTTGGTCTCATCCGAGGATGACGTGTTATGCAAAGCGTTGACCATCACCTTCACTGGCGCAGCTCTGACCTGGTTTCGTTGTTTGACCGCTGGTTGTATATCCTCATGGGAGTACATGAGGAAAAAGTTCCTAGATCGATTCTAGACAGCAGGAGCATGTAAGAAGACGATCACCGACTTGAAAAACATGACTCAAGGCAAAACTGAAAGCTCCATGAACAATTACACAAGGTTCAAAGAAATGGTCAACCAAATAGAGGAATATCTAACAAATAGAGAGGTGATAAACTGCTTCAGAAACGGAGTATCCTCGCCCGACCTAGATTACGATCTCCAAGTAAGGAAGGAAACCACGAGGCAAGAGTTGTTCGAAAGGGCCTACGACGTGGCAGTGCTGAAGAGAGGAAAGAAAGGAAGAAACATAAAAGCTCAAAACAATTTAGGGCTGGTGAGTCGACCAAAGATGGTCAAGGCAAGCACAATGACAACAATAACAAAGGAAAGAACAGAACAAGAGCGACTGAAAGGGTCCCTGAAAGTTTCACCCCCCTAACTGTGAGTCGGACTGAAATAATGAATACAGTCGACTTAGGGCCACCTGCTCCGATGAACCCTCAAAGCAAATTCAAAAGGGACAACATTAGGTACTGCGAGTTCCATAAAGATACTGGACACACTACCGAAGAATGCATGAGCCTAAAACGGATCATATAGAAGTGGGTCGACAGTGGAAGGCTAGACAGATTTGTAAAAGGAGATCGACCTGCAGGCGGTAAGCGAGCAGTCAATGCTATTCCAGAGCCAAGACAACCAAGGTTAGATTTGGGTTGATCAAGACAGTATGGTCGGCACAGATACAATTATGATTGATCAAGCCATCACGAACGACCTAAAGAACCCGATCAAACATAACTCGGGGGCCACCAACAAGGATATTGCAGTTAAATTTTCAAAAATAATTGTCAAAGAGGCTCATAATTAGATATTACTTTTTTTAAAGCAAACCCCCCGTGTAATCGATTCACTGAACATACCCCGATCCGCATGCCGAATGCATGTGAAGTTTGAAAAAGGTTTTAATTGATAATTTTGAAAAGGAACGGGAATACGAACGCGGCTTTAATAAAAAGTTAAAGAGTCGCCACTCCGTTTTTAGGAAAACGTTGAGAAACCATAAACACTTAGTTGGGTTCGGGGGTTAAGTTACGACGTGGGAAGAGAATATAGAGCTCACCTACGTCGCCTCTTTCTAGACTTTCAATCAAACAAGGACAACGTAAATCATTCTAGGTGTGTGCAAATCGTGTCAACAATCAAGACATATAAATTTGGATTTTATGAATGATAATAAAAATGAGATACAACTTGTGAGCCATTAAAATGGGGTCACACCCTTACAATTGATGAACTTGAATTACAAGGAAGGGATGAGGGAGTCTGTCCAGGGACTTGAGTGTCGTACGACACAGGACTTCCTCAGGAGAGGGTCTGTCGTATGACACAGGATGACCTGGTCAGACTGTCTCTTACAAAGGGGGTGGACAAGCCACCAATACCATTCTAACGCTAAAAGAAGTAAAGTATTACACTGAACAAGGCTTGAAACTACGAAAAGGAGTCAATCTGGGTTTGATTGAAGTCAACAAAGTCAAACCAACTTCCTGGGATTCCTATGTCGTATGACACAGGACGCCTTGGGCAGTTTATGTCATACGACAGAGACATCCTCTGTCAGTGAGCTTCACCAGATTAATCCCACACTTTCCAGAATGTTAAACTAAGCCAAGAAGCTAAACTAGAACAATGAAGAGATTGAAATACAAGAGTATTATGGGAAGGTCATGGGGTTTTGGTGACCCAATGTGAATGATCACATTTCTTGGGTCACAATCAAAGAACCCTCACTTCCTAACTCAAACAAAGATGATCAAGATTCAATCTTTAATAAAACTAAGATTACTAAATGTCCAGATCTGAGATGAGGAGATGTGAATATTGATGATTCACATCTCCACCATCTTGATCACACAAAAATCCCAAACAAGTCACATATTATCAAGTAGCATAAACAAGCATGGCAATGATTGAACAAGTAAGATATAAAGGGAGATAGAAGGGATTTAGGGTCTGCCTATTGTAGTCCACAAAACAAAGCACCAATTGTATGGTGTTTGCCCCTTCAAATCTCCAACCAAGAACGATCAATTCTTCTCTTCTTCACTTGTGTGTGTGTGTGTGTTTTTAGGAGGGAGGTGAGTGTGTGTGAGGCGAGAGAGAGAGTCTTAGAAATGTGTATATATTTCAGCAGAGTAACATTACTCCAAAAAGTCCCCCTCAAATGAGCAGCAAAGCCCTGTATTTATAAGCTGCTGGAGAGGGGCTTCCATGTCGTACGACATGGAGCATTAAACTGCCTTAGGGTTGTCCTGTGTCGTATGACACCGGTCTTCCTACTGGCAGCATGGGCCGAAGGGAGGCAGGCCCAAAAACTTAGGCAAACCCAAAACTAAGGCAGGCCCTTTGCAACTCAAGGAAAGCAGGCCCAAAAACATGAGTTCAGGTCGGGGTACTCACAGAGCCCCTCGGCGACGTTGTTTCTACGAGAAGTGGGGTCGTCGACAAAAATGAGAATCCCGAGCCGGACAAACGACTGGCGGGAAAGAAAGGTGACCATGATGGCCGAGCGGCTGGACCCTTATGAAAAGGATTCCTACGTATCCCATAAGGGAATCAAACCAAATCGTAGTTCGAAAGGATGGACGTTTGTGTCCGGGGAAAAGCGACCATAATGGTCAAGCGGATGGACCCTTACGAAAAGGATTCCTACGTATCCCATGAGAGAATCAAGCCGAATCGTAGTTCATCAAAGAGGTGGCAATAACAAGAGGCCACGGGTGTTTGTACCCAAGAGTGAGGTGATGGGCGTTCGTATACCCAAAGAGTGACTGTTTAGGGGAGTCACCCCAAAAATAAAGATAACAAGGATGGGCGTTTGTACCCGAGGAAAAGATAACCAATAAACACTTGGAAGATAACCATAATGTGGGCGTTTGTACCCAAGGTTGACTGTTTAGGGGAGTCACCCCACAAATAAATGATAAATAATAATGATAAACAGCCGCGAGGGAAGGACAAAAGGGACCAGGGGCAAAAAAGGAAAAACACCCTGGTCTGGCCAACCGTTGTCGTACGACATGGACTTTCCAAACAGCAGTCTTTAATTAAAACCACCCAGTTCGTGAAAGGAAGAAAAGGAACAGACAGAACAGCCGAGCCGGAGAGAAAAGAGAAGAGAAAAAGCCGAGATTTCTTCCACGATCCTCAACCCAAACTCTCAAATCAACAAATTACTATCGAGATTAACAAGAACAATGCCTCCAAGAGCGGAAGCAAGGAAACAAGTGCAGCGGGTTCTGTCCGCGAAGAGAAAGCTTGTTGAGCGAAACAAGCGCAAGAAATTCCCGGAGGGGAATGGGCTTTATCCGAGCCTAGACTTCCATACCTCTACTGCGGAGCAAATGGGGGTAAGGATTTTAAACCATCAATCCCTACCCTTTAATTTTCGAAATTGAATTTCTATGGTTCATGATAGCATTTGGAGAAAATCGCACCAAAAAAGAATTGCATGTTTAAGATAAATTGCATAAACACTAAATTGAAAGCATAAAAGAGGATAATGATAAGATTCTGTTGAAAAAGAACAAAAGGAATCATGAGATTCAAAAATAAAGTGAAGAAGGTTTTCCTTGATAAAGACGGGACGGACCCAAAAAATTGTAAACTGCTAGAAATTTTGAAAAGAGATGGGATGACCCAAAGTAGTAATAAAGCAAATAAGAAAGATGCATGTAGAAGCTTTGTTTTGATTTGTAAATATGATGCAAAAATGCACACAAACGATAAAATGCACAAATTATCATGATTACGTTCTGATACCTGTGCTGTGCTTGCCTGCAGGTTCTGCGGACTAAGGGGTCCCCTGACACGATTGCCACTATCTGGGACATTCTCCCCGGCTCTGCAGACATCCCTGATAGTCCCAAAGGCCTAATTCACGCTGCGGGCCTCGGTCCTTTTTTCATATCTGTGGGTGAGATTAGGGATACGCCTAGGAGCGTAGAGCTGGTGAAGGCCTTCAGACAGTACTGGTGGGACACCACCCACACATTCCATCTTTCTTGGGGGGAGTCCACCATCACCCCATATGACTTTACTGCTGTCACAGGGCTGCGGTTTACTGGCAGGCCTATTTTTTTCGCGGATCCCGGGGTCTTGAGCCCAGCTACGATCATGGATTTGATTGGCTTGACCCTTCACCTGATGGGTAACGTGGTTCCGCTGGGGGACTTGCACGCGGCATTGATGCAGCAGTGCCACTTTTACTCTCGAGGTGAGGCTGCGGTTACAGCTGAGCAGCTTGCTAGAGCATTTTCCTGGGCCGGTCTTCCTGATACTTTATTCTGCAATGCCTCTACCACGGCACTGACCCTTTTGCTGGAGCCTCTCCGAGATTGGAGCCAGGTCTCTACCTTTTCGTGGGGTGAGGCTGGTTTGGCTCAGATATACCAAGCTTTGGATGAAGTGAGCAGAGGTACAGTGACCTCTCTTGATTGCTATCAGACAGTCCTTGAGGTACGCTCCTTTATCATTCACATGTTGACTGCTGCACTGCATTTTCTGTCATCAATCCATTATTGCCTCTATATACTAAAAGCTTCTTGTCTTCTTATTTCAGGTGTGGGCCTGCAAGGTCTTTGGCTGCTATGCCTGGACTGTAGCCGATGAGATTGCCCCAGATTTGTTTCCTGCCCTCCGCAGGTGGACTTTTGAGGCTAGGAAGAGTAAGAAGGTGGGCGGGGTGAAGCCCAGGAGGACTGCCTATTACGAGGACACAATGGTTTCTCTGAGGGGTACTCCATCCAGGTTAAACTTGTTCCCGTGGCATGATAGGTATACTGAGGGTGATGTCGGGGATGCCGCTTGGGTGACCCGTACTAGGAGGCTGCTGGTTAGCTTGGAGGGTGATGCTTTATATCTGGGGGAGAGGGTTTATAGACAACATGGACATAATGTAGCCCCACGCATCCCTCGTGATCCTCCGGAGGAGAATTGGTATCCCCGGGCTTTTCCTGACTTGGAGCGTTTATTGACGGGCATTGATGCCGGTGAGCTGTCATCTGATGGGGATTATAACCAGTTTGTGTTCAACCGACTATTGACTCCTCAGGTTATGGATGCCAGGAGAGCAGCGGGGGTAGGGGCATTGATGCCGATCCCTCCTCGCTTCTTTGAGTACGAGACCGGCGGCGTCATCCGCCGCTCATCTTTTGATATGTCTGAGACTCATCCCCACTTGCGGCTGCCTCGCGGGACCACCTCCGTGAGCATCCTTTACTTTTCTGCTTTATTCATGTCCTTTTATTGTATTACTTGCATATTCACCTGCCCATATATACTTCTTTTGAATGTATCTTTTGTTTCTATACCACAGGTTCCAGCCAAGACCTTAAAGGTGATAGCCAAGGCGTTTACAGGGGCTGTTAAGATGTTGCGCCAAATCCAGAAAAGCGTGGAGCACTGGAAGGGGAAGTGTAGTTCCCAAATTGGTGGTGTTATACCTCCCAATAAGAGGCCGAGACCGACCCTGACTTCATCCAGTTCACAGGCGGGCGGCTCGAGCCAGCAGACCCAACAGGATGATGATGACGATGGGGATGACCCCTTTCAGCCCCCGTTTGCCACAGTGCCCCAGTGGCACGGATACTACGGTGAGCTCGAGCCTTGGGCCCTAGCCGAAGAGGATGACGACTCCGACGGTGAGATCCGCGAGGAGCAGGGAGGCGATGGCGACGGCCAGGAGGAGAGTGATTCCGAGGAGAGCGGTGAGCACTATGGCGATGACTCAGAGTCAGAATGATCATAATGGCCCCCTTTTGCCATGCTTAGGACTTTTAGGGAGGGAGAGAGAGAAAAGACAACGCATGCACTACTTTATTGCTTCCAATTTGTAAAACAATTATTTTTGCACTTTGTACTTTAGCAACTAAAGTATTCTCTTAATGGTATCTAAACTTATTTATTTATATGCATAAGTCTGTCCCAAAAAAGGCAAAAAAGAATGGCATTTGTTGTGGTTTGGTATTTTTTTGTGGTTTGTGATGTATTGAGTGTAAAGTGTGCCAAATCCTCTCCCATGCGTTCGGCATGTATGTATACTGTTTTGGGATGTTTTTGGACAGGTTTGAGCAAGTATCGGGTCACCGATGGACTGTTGCAGATGCAGCCACTGCTGGTGTCTGGTGGGGAATCCTGTGTCGGACGACACAGGACATCAGGAGTCAGCCCCTGTCGAATAACATGGATGTTTCAATCAGCAGAATTTCTTGGACAGCAAGCCCCAGTATTTATAAAAGGACAGATTCGCAAAAGGCACCTTCCAGCAGTCACAGCAGCCCCAAAATCGATCCTCAACCCCAAAATTAGCCTCAAGACTGACTGTTTAGGGGAGTCACCCGAAGATTGACTATTTAGGGGAGTCACCCGAAAAATGACTGTTTAGGGGAGTCACCCGAAGAATGACTATTTAGGGGAGTCACCCCAAGATTGACTGTTTAGGGGAGTCACCCGAGGAATGACTGTTTAGGGGAGTCACCCCAAGATTGACAGTTTAGGGGAGTCACCCCAAGATTGACTGTTTAGGGGAGTCACCCGAGGTTGACTGTTTAGGGGAGTCGCCCCAAAGATAAAGATAACAAGGACTTTCGTATACCCGAACAGTGACTGTTTAGGGGAGTCACCCTAAAGATTGACTGTTTAGGGGAGTCACCCGAAGATTGTCTGTTTAGGGGAGTCACCCCAAAGATAAAGATAACAAGGGCTTTCGTATACCCGAACAGTGACTGTTTAGGGGAGTCACCCCAAAGATAAAGATAACAAGGGCTTTCGTATACCCGAACAGTGACTGTTTAGGGGAGTCACCCCAAAGATAAAGATAACAAGGGCTTTCGTATACCCGAACAGTGACTGTTTAAGGGAGTCACCCCAAAGATAAACAACTATAACATGAAAGAAAAGCATAACATGAGAGACAATCATAACATGGAATACAATCATAACATGGGCATTTGTACCCGAAAGATAAATAACTATAACATGAAAGAAAAGCATAACATGAAAGACAATCATAGCATGGGCGTTTGTACCCGAAAGATAGATAACTATAACATGAAAGAAAAGCATAACATGAAAGATAATCATAACGAGAAAGATAATCATAACAGCGGGCGTTTGTACCCGAAAGAAACATAACTATAACAGGAAAGATAACACGGGACTTTTGGAGGAGTCGCGAAGATAGGTCTTCGATGGACCTTAAGAAATTTGTGGAGACCAACGAGTGATTTTGTAAGCAAGGTGCCGAGGAAAATGGCAATTTGAAAGTTAATTTTAATAAGGATGCCTTATGATTAATTATGCCCCTAACTTAAAGAGTTTGCCTCATGCTGATCTTGATGACAAGGGATGCCTTCTTGCTAGATATGACCCTGTTAAAGCCCCGGCCTTTGTTGTAGCCCTGGTTCTTGATGAAGAGAGCCCCAATATTTGACAAATGTACTATGGCACCATCTCTAATCTTGGAATCGTTCAGTCAACTCAAACGGTAAAAGAAAAGAATTGTACTAGGACACCGCAGGGGCGTAACGGTAAGAGAAAACTTTTATGTTTTGATTCTTGGATGACCAAAGAGAGATATATGTATGAGTGAGAGGAAGCCCCTGCTTGACAAAAAGTAAGTGTTTGGCTCTTCCTAGATTGTAGAAAAGAAGACTTGTCGAGACATTCGAAGATTGATTTTATTCGCAGTTATCACTTTATTGCTTGAGAAAAGACCTCACTGATTGATTTGTCAAATTTTGATTATTAAACATGTAGTCTCGAAATGCTAAATGCTTGTGATCTGAAGTTATAATGATAGATAGAAAGCCGGTTGATGGTGGAACCGGGTTTGATTGTCGAAGAGGTAGGACGCTCCGTTGTTGCTCGCTGCTCGAGGCTGCTCTGCTGTAATTGTCGCGCGGGTTGCCGCTGCATTGATTCTTCTTTGTGAGAAAAGAAAGAAAAAAAATAGAGAACGAAAAGGAGTAGAAGGAAAAAAGTGGGACGTAACGGATGATAGCCCCTTCTATTTTTTCTTTCTCGCAAACCGAGGGAAAATGTCCCTGGCACATGTCTCCTTGCTTTTACCGGAGTGCCGGAGAGGCACAGATGCGAAGCCCCAGTGAGACTTTCATGGACCGTGTTTGATGAATTGAAAGGATGAATTGCTTTCAAGAATGAGACGAGTTCCCAAACTTGGAGAGAGTACGTAATATGCTCACATTTAGATGATAAATGACTCAAGAACTGAACATGCACTTCTTTTAAACAATCTTTAATTGATGAGAATGAATCTGTTTGAATAAGAGATGAGAATGCCATTCGGTAGAGGTCGGAGCTGGGATTCGGGTTGCGATCGGCCATTGAGAAATTTGAATCTTCGTGAATCATGACCTCTTTTAAGATGAGAGGTCGGCTGGGCCTTTTACTGACTACACCTCTAAAGATGAGAGGTTGGGTATGGGATGTGTTTAGGAGTTCTAAGGTGAGAGGATTGTCATGTCGTGTCTTTGAAAGACCGAGATCAACTTTGGCAAGAAAGATGGTGATATCCTCTAAGAGTGAGAGGATGGCTTTGAAATTGGGTAGGGGATTTACCGAGAGGGGAAAATTTCCGCTTCTTCACAATGTCGCTTCTTCATTTTGAGCAGTTGGGGAATTATCCACGAGGTGTACATGTTTGAGAGCATCATTCGCTCGCCTCTCCTTTTCGACCTTCGCTTCGCTTCTTTTTTTTTTTTTTTTTGCGAGAGCGAAACTGTGGTAGCCCCATGTGTAAGCCTTAGATAGCGTTCACCTTGTCCCTCTTCTTGTGTCGTCCACTGCTTTTGAGCTTGAAGGTGGTACTTCTTTTGCGAGCGGAGGGAGCCCCTTGCATGGGCTTTTCCCTTGGGGTTTCAAAACTTGCCGATCTTGAAATGAAAGGATATTATGAAGTGAGGGTAGGGTAATGGTTTCCTATGGTGAGAGGTTTCAACTTCGATCGCTACCAGATGGCATTCTCATTGCTTAGAGAGTACTTAAAAGAAATGCAAATTCATTTAACCGACTTATTAAGTAAGGAAAATGTATTTGGACCAAGGGAAAGATATGTGAGCATATTCAATGAAATCTTATCAATCAAATGGAAAAGCCGAGGAGACGCGAGAATGGGGAATTGATGAACCCCAAATTGATCTTCATGTTGCATTTGTGAGGGGTGGAAATAGCCCCTTGCCCTTTCTTTGGATTGTAGCAGCGCGAGCGTCTCTACTTTGAAGATGAGCAACAACAAGCTTTGTGAAATAAGAATAAAATGGATTGTAGAAAGTGTATGCTTGGGAGAGCATTTGAGATAGTGTATGGAATGTAAGCGAAAATGGTGTATGGAGATAGTGTATGAAACGCGCACATAGAGAGTGGACGCGAATGAGATGTATGGAGATAGTATATGGAGAGAATGTGTGAGAGAAAGGAATTTGCTCCCCCAATCGAAGCATTCGCCATCTTGAGATTACGTGTTCACTTTGCCATGAGTTCTTGTTAGTTAATGAGTTTATCAGTGCGGTTAGCAATCAAGCGATATTTACAAATAAAACAACTTTCATTCAAAGATAAGCAAGATAATGTCTCAAGTCTAAAGAGAAAAGAAATAAAAGACTTTTAATTGGAAACATAAAAGATAAATGTTCAAGATGAACAAAGACCAACACACTAGAACCTATGATGACTGAGTGATTCCATTAGTTGTGAGGCAGAGGGTTGGCAACTGCGCTTGAGAGTTTCCCAATATTGCTTTCATCGATCAAACCCTAGATGATCTTCTTGAGTAAAAAACACTTGGTGGTGTGGCCATGGCACTGATGATATCGGCAAAACATGGATGTATCAAGATTGGGCTTCTTGGAAGATTGTGCAGTGCTGACATACGGCTCGATCAAACCCTTCTCCATTAGGACATCAAGAAACTGATCCATAGGCATTTCCAAGTCATCACATTGTTTCTTCTCACGGACTGGCTTTAGGGAGAGCTTGTGCGGTGGCGTCCTGTGAAAGTGGCGGGCAGGCATAGTAGGAATCTTGAAAGTGGAAACTTGGTATGTGGGACCAGGAGCAAGATCATAAGCATACGGATGGGAAGGACCCTGGGAGGTAGTGGAGGGCAAAACTCTTTGCAAGTACTCATGGATGTCACGGAGGCAAGACAATTGATGCTCCTCGAAGGCTTTTAAGGTCTCAAGCACTTCGTAGCGGAAGTGGATCAATTCCAACCTTAGGTTATGAATCTCCTTGAGGGCTTCTTGGATTTTGATGCTTTCCCTTGTAGACATGGTGCCAAAATCTATTGTAGCAAAAGATTGAATTAGATGCATAATTAATCTTAAGGCAATCCAAAAAAAACACAATTTTTCTTTTGAAATAACTAGTTGGTCTCCACACTGCGACAAAAGCTTAGAAAGTTTGACCGGGCGAAAGTTGCCTACGTAACTCTTACCATATAAGGTGCGAGTCTCAGGTCACCGTAGTTCGAAGGAGCCCCGGTTAATGATAAGCCCGGGGTCAGCTTTTGGAAAAGAGAGAGTGAGTCCAAGAGATGGACGGAATGGGCCTTTGGATGTCCAAGAAATAAAGAATGGACCTTGGAGGGTCCAAGATTGTAGAAATGACCCCTGATGGGCCAAGATAGAGGGATGACCCGTAGAAGGACCCAAGGTTGTGAGAGGTTGACCTCGGTGGGTCCAAGATAGAGGGATGGACCTTCGTGGGTCCAAGATGAGGAGTGGATCTTTGGAAGTCCAAGATTGTGAAATGGACCTTGGAGGGTCCAAGAGATAAGAAAGTGGACCTTTTGGGGTCCGAGATGGAGGGATGAACCTTCGTGGATCCAAGATAAAGAGGTGGACCTTCAAGGGTCCGAGATTGAGAAATGGACCTTGAAAGGTCCAAGATAGAGACGTGGACCTTCGTGGGTCCGAGAATGAAGAATGGACCTTTGGGAGTCCAAGATTGTGAAATGGACCTTGGAGGGTCCAAGATAGAGAAAATGGACCTTTGGAGGTCCAAGAGAGGGAGAATGGACATGTGAAGGTCCAGGAGCGAGGGAGGCAGACTAAAGCGAGTAACTTGTTTAGGTGCAAGTAGTAAACAACGTCTTATTAAAATCCTAGAATGGTTGGAAAAGGGGGACACCTTCTTTTTCGCATTCTAACCTATTTTGAACTAGAGCGAACCTAAGGGGCATACAAGTCAAAACAAGTCAAACTCAAGATTTCAAAACCAAGTTCAACTCAACAACGTCCCGACTCGAGAGAAAAGAGGGTCGGAAGTACGTATGAATGCACGAGACCGCAATTCGCAGGTAAAATCCTGGAAAAATTTCGGCATGACCTCTCCTCCCTTCGAGTTGAAAATTCGGCATGACCTCTCGTCACTTCATGGCGAAATTTCGGTATGACCTCTCGTTATTACTTGTCAAGAATTCGACATGATCTCACGTTTAGCACATGTCGAAAACGCGTCATGACTTCTTGCGAAGGCATGTCGAGAAATCGGCATGTACATACATCGAGACACGTCGAAAAATTGACATGCACTCATGTTAAGTCATGTCGTAAACTTCGACATGAAGATGGAGGGTACGCCGAGACTTTGGAAACGAAGTATGACTCGAACTTTGTGAGAAATTTTTGAAAATCGAGTTTGAAAATGTTTTGAAAAGTGTTTTTTGCCAAAAACCAACCGGTCACGCTAAAAAGTGTGTCACAGACAAGTGTGGCTCCTAACATTCTATAGGCCAGGAAGAATTTAGGCGCTCAAGCGTAGGCGGGACATATCACCGTCCGCGATGCCGTCCATACACTCCAAGGGTTCTAACTCTATGTGCGGGTAGTGTGAAGGCCATTTCTAAAAAAACCTTTTTTTTTTTTTTTGTAAAAAGAGTTTTCAAAATGCAATAATTACAAGTGTGCAAAAAGAAAAAAGCCAAAAGAAAAGGTCCATAAGCATGGCAAAAGGGGACTGCCCCAAATGCCAGCAAAACACAAGCAAACTGCCTGCATAAATGCTCAGAATCACCCTGTCCAATTGTTCAAACTGCCAACTGAAACTGCCCTGTATTACCTTCCTTTGTCGTCCGACACAGAACTTCCCCAGGAAAGGGATGTCGTCCGACAAATAATATCTCACCAGCAGAAACCAGACAACCAGCAAGGGGGGTAGGGAGGAGAACCCCACCACCAAACACCAACATACCAAGGTGTTGTGGGCATTTTTTGACATGACGACATCTTCAGCTGATCCTGCATAACGAGATGTCATTACACTGTAAGTATTGTTTTAAATATTTACTTGTCCAATATTTCCTAATATTATTATTCTTATTTTTCAGTAATTAAGAGAGGAATGCGGAAACAACCTTCAAGCACGTTCAACAGACCTTCAAACGGCTAGGGCGACTTGGTCTCACGGAGGTTGAAAGGATAAACCACAATGCCGAGATTGTAGGAACCATATTTGACTCTTTCTTAGTTACTTGTATTTAAGGGGAAATGGAGACGGGAAATGACACTCATGCTCATACGCACACACTTTACACACAAACTCTTGTAATCCTCTCCATTATCTTCCGAAGTTGTAATTGTGATCATTATAGTGGAACCTTTAAGGTTGGAGACCTAACTCCGGGTTTTTTCCAAAGAGGTTATCACCTCCAAGGTTTTCCTCGTTAACAAATCGCGTTGTCATTGTCTCGTTTTTCATTTTCTTGTTCCATATAATCGAATTCCATAGTTCCCTCCTTATTATTCAATCCACACACTAAACATAGTTAAGATTCTACTCTATTGTTTTTTCTACCAAAACAATTTGGCGCCCACCGAGGGGCCTCGTGGTTTATCGGTTATTTGAAACATTTCCTAATCGAATTCACTATGTCTGCACCCACCAATGTGTCCACCGCCGGCAAAGGTCCCACCGTTGTTCCCACATCAGAGGTAGAACCACTTGTTACCACCGCCTCCTCGCATCGGATCTCGCCCAACTCAACCTACGAAGACTCCACAAAAGGGGGCGACCTCTTCCAATGCGAATGCCGACATCCGGAGTATCCTAACCAGTTGAATCAAAGGTTGGACCAGCAAGATAACAATTCGAAGGTGTTGACCAATTCCATGATTAAGATGCAGAAAGACCAACAACTCATAGCATCTCGGCTTGAAAACATATCACCACTGCGCGCAAGGGTTCTCAACTTTGACAACTCCGGAGGATCTACATTTCGAGAATGAATTCATTCCAATGGGCAATCCTCCTCCGCTGACATCTTTCATGATGTCAACATCTTTGCCCTGGGACACCCCTTTGACACCATCTTCCGCAGGATTCACTCCATTCATCCCATTTATAGACAAAGACCTTCGTCACGACTACTACGGACAACTCTGGTTTGCTTAATAATCTTTTCAATAATAATAATTTCAATCGTATTCCTATGGGTGACCCTTTTGCAGGAAACCCACTAGCTAAACAGATGCAGATCTCGTAGAATTAGTAATGAACGTACCGGTGTGTGACTCCTCCAATTCAACCAAGAACGCAAAACCGCTACACCGCCTCGGTTTGTCCCAAAGAATTGCAAATGTCGACATACCGAAGCGCTTCGTACCATCTATGAAGTTGTACGACGGCACCACGGACCCGCAGGAGCACGTGGCACACTATCAAGAAAAGATGGACATAATCCATATTCCACTTCAATTCCGGAGGCTTGCTTATGCAGGGATTTGGATCCACCTTATCTGGACCAGCTCTCAAATGGTTGATTAGGCAACCCCTAGGTTCAATTGGTTCATACGCCCACCATCAACATGTTCTATAACCAATTCTCATGCAATCGACAATTTGAAAGGTTGACAAGTGACCTTTACAATGTAACTCAAATTAATGAAACCCTAAAGGATTACGTCCACCGGTTCAATAAAGAGGTGCTGGAAATTCCCAATCTTGACATGTCGATACCACGTAAGCATTCAAAATGGGGTTGAAGAAAGATTCGCAAAGATTACCAAGATTTGGTAATGACTCCTTGTAAGCGGCCGGAGGAAGTCGGGAGCGGGGCATTGAGATTCATAAGATCGAGGAAGATGAGCTGCGAAGATCAAAGTCATCATCCAAGACGTCGACATATGACCATCCCGATAGAAAGACCGAATCGTCCCATCGCAGTAAACAACCGTCCCAATCCTTATCCGAGAATTGACACTAGCAAAATTAATTCAATAGACGGTGAGGATGAAGATAATGATAATGTGCCTAACATTTCGATTATTGTTTTTCTCGTTGATATTTCAGTGTACTTTGCGCAATGGGCAACCTGGGAGACAAAGCCAGATGGCCAAAGAAAACGGACAAAACCACAGGATGGCGTGACAAATCAAAATGGTGTGCTTACCATGAAGACTTTGGGCATGTTATCAAGACCGCATCGCATTAAGAAAGGAGATCAGTTACTTGCTCTCGAAAGGACATCTTAAGGAGCCGTTGGGATCCGTAAAGAAGAAAGCCGAAAGTACGTAAGCTCCTCATGAAGCCGAAAGACCAGCTTTCTCCCCCAAAGATCAACAAAGGTGATCAACTTCATTAGTGGAGGCTCGAAATATGTGGAACATCCTATTCTCGCCGCAAAACGACATGCTAAGGAGTCAAAAGATGAAAAGCCGCAGAGACAGCCTGTGATGTCGATACCTTGCCTGCACTCCAATTGTCTTTGATGAAAGTGATCGTGATAACTTGCCGGAACCCCATCATGACGGTCCTGGTCATTTCCTTGCAGACGCTAACCTGTACCATACGACGTATTCGTAGATGGGGGCAGCTCCGTCAATCTTATTATGTTGGGTACCCTTAAAGAAATGAACATCCCGGAATCGGAGATTGTCAAAAAATCTTCAAGGCCGGTAGGCTTCAAAGGCGAAGTCAAAGAAACAAGTGGGGGAGATAAAGCTTCCAATATACTCAAAGGGCCTCAACACCGTGGAACGGTTTTGTGTAATTGATTGCGCAACATCTTACAATGTAATTCTTGGAAGACCGTGGATTCATGGAATGAAGGCCGTACCCTCCACTTACCATCAATGTGTGAAGTTTCCAACACCTTGGGGTGTCGCTAAGATTTACAAAGTGATCAACAGTGGCCAAGGAATGTTACAAAACTTCAATGAAGGCGTCTACATCTCCAAAACAAGCATAGCAATTACCGAAGAAAGTACGTGAAGTCCTGGAAGCTAGGGAGGATGATGTGAAAGAAGTATTGTTAGATCCTTCCAACCCGACATCAAAGTACTTATTGGCACCGACATATCGGCGATATAGAGGAGAAGCTTGTGAACCTATTAAGAAGCGTAATAAAAAGTTTCGCTTGGAAACATGATGACATGACCGGCATTAGCAAAGATGTCATCACTCACAAACTTAACATAGATCCCACTTCAAACCAAAGTGCACCGTAAACGTAGAAAGTTTGCGTAAAACCGAATCGATCATCAAGGAGGAGGTAGAGCGCTTACTCAAAGCCAACATGATACGAGAGGTCGATTATCCAAGATGGTTGGCAAATGTGGTTGTGGTAGAGAAGAGAAACGGGAAATGGCGAGTTTGCGTCGACTTCACCGACTTAAATAAGGCCCGCCCAAAAGATCATTTCCCTTTGCCGCACATAGATTCATTAGTTGATGCCACCTCAGGTCACGAACTCCTCACATTCATGGACGCGTCCTCGGATTTCAACAAATTCGTATGGAACCATCTCGACCAAGAAGACACCGCCTTCATAACCCCTCGTGTATTTATTGTTATATTGCCATGCCTTTTGGACTAAAAATGCAGGTGCAACGTATCAAAGGCTCGTCAACAAGATGTTTAAGGATCGATTGGGGACACAATGGAGGTATACATCGACGACATGGTTGTTAAGTCTAAGAAGGCCGAGGACCACATTAGCAATCTCTCTCAAGCCTTTGACATCTTGGATTGTTTCAATATGAAACTTAATCCAGCTAAATGCAACTTCGGAATGAAAGCCGGCAAGTTTTTGGGCTATATGGTCACTAAAAGAGGCATTGAAGCCGCCTGTAACAAATACGCGCCATTCTCAACCCGTCATCACCTCAATCTGTCAAGGACGTCCAAAGACTAACAGGAAAAATTGCCGCACTCACTAGATTCATTTCAAAATCCTCGCACCGATGCAAACCTTTCTACGACATCTTAAGAAAGAACAAAAAGTTTCAATGGGAGGACCAACATGAAAAAGCTTTTCAGAACTCAAAACTTACTTGTCGACACCTCCCTTATTGGCCAAACCTCGATAGAAGAACATCTTTACATCTACCTAGCAAGATCCGAAGGCGCCTCGTAAGTGCGCCTTGATAATGTAACGAGATGGCAATCAAAGCAACCCATCTACTATATAAGTAAGACACTCTTAGATGCCGAGACCAGGTATTCTCATTTACAAAAATTAATTTTAGCTTTGATAATCGCTTCGTTAAATTAAGGCACTATTTTGAAACACATACTATTATTGTACGCACTAACTATCCTATTAAGAATGTCATGAGAAAACCAGAGATGTCGGGTCGAATGGCGAAATGGTCCGTACGCTTAAGCACATACGACATCAAGTACGAGCCTAGAACCGCAATAAAATCTCAAGCCCCGGCAGATTTTGTGGCCGATTTCAGTCCAACCCTACAACAAGAGGTGGAATTGGAAGTACAAAGCAACTTCAAGATGATGACATTCTAAAAATTTGGACTCTCTACACGGACGGTGCTTCCAACATGAGAGGTACAGGTCTTGGAGTTGTACTAAAATCGCCACAAGGGGACATAATACCACAATCTATCGCTGCGGCTTCAAGGCTACCAACAATGAAGCAGAGTACGAGGCACTTATCGCAGTTTAACAGCAGCCCAAGACTTAGATGTCAAGCATATCCGGGTGTTCATGGATTCATTACTAATTGTTAATCAATACAATGGGTCCTACGTCGCGAAAAATGCTAAAATGACGACATATTTGGAAATTGTAAAAATTATTTCGGCCAAATTCAAAACATTTTCCTTGGAACAAATCCCGCGAGAAGAAAATTCTCAAGCCGATGCTTTGGCAAATTTGGGTTCGGCCTTCAAAAGCTTCTCACAAACCAATATCCCAATCGTGCATGTTGACATCCCAAAGAATTGACAATCTCGAGATGTTCGTCCTAGATGTTGACATACCTTCCTCTCCCGCATCAACCTCTTGGACAGCCCCTATTATCAAGTATCTCTTAGATGATACGATCCCAGCTGAGGAGAAGAATGCGAGAGCCTTCGTGGTAAGAGTATCTAAATATGTACTTATTGATAATCTCTTGTTTAGAAAATCACTGCAGTCACTACTTAAGGTGTCTAGAAGCGTATAGAGCCCATCAGTTCTCAAGGAGCCGCATGAAGGAGATTGTGGAAATCATACCTGGGCGTAAGTTTACATACTAAAGCTCTAAGGTTGGGCTATTTCGGCCCACAATGAGAAAAGACGCCATTGACTACGCAAAGAAATGCGATTCCCGTCGCCGACATGGGGACATCCCGCACCGCACCACCGAATTGCTACATCCTATCCCGTCACCTTGGCCGTTTATGGTTTGGGGAATGGACATTGTAGGAAAACTTCCCGCAGCACCGGGGACGAGTATTTCTTTTGGCCATGACAGACTACTTTTCTAAGTGGGTAGAGGCCGAGGCATATGTGCAAGTTCGTGATAAAGAAGTAATATCTTTTATCAAAAGGAACATATTTAGCCGATTTGGAATTCCATCGAAATAATTTGTGACAACGGCTCTCGCTCATCAAAGAAGAGGACCCAAGATTTCTTGACAGCTGGGGTGTTAAGATGGTAACGTCTTCGCCTGTTCACCCTCAAGCCAATGGACAGCAGAGTCTAGCAACAAAATAATAATCAACAACTTAAAAAGAGACTAAACCGTAAAAGGACGTTGGGCGTAAGAATTACCAATGGTCCTATGGGCCGACAGACGACATCTAAGAATGCTACCGGTCAAACCCCTATTCACTTGTATTTGGAACCGAATACGTTATTCCAGCGAAGTCCTTGTACCTACGGCAAGATACACTTGCCGACATCCGAAAATAATAAAGACATCTTGATACATTCCCTGGATACGTGGACGAGCTAAGGGATATGGCCAAAGTTCGCATGGCAGCATATCGAAGGGTAGCCCGATCATACAATAAAAACGTCGGTGGTCGAAGGTTTCAAGTAGGAGACTTAGTCCTACGAAAGGCATTCCAAAATACCAAGGAGTCCAATGCAGCAAGCTCGCCCCAAAATGGGAGGGACCCTACTTGATAGATGCACAAGCCGGAAAAGGAGCATATCGCCTTGCAACCTTGGATGGCCAAATGATACCCCGAAGTTGGAACGCCATTCATCTCAAAAGGTATTACATTTAAATATGACTTCCCATGAACTCATCTTTCCAGGTATGAATCGTATTTTAATTCTTTTCTCCTATGTATCTTTTTAATTATTTACATGATAAGATGTCTCTAACATGCTTTGTGAGAGACGTCAACCTTAGTTGGCGTCCGTTTTTAACGTATTTCTATCTTATGAGGTATTGACACATTTACATGGGGACATATCGAAAGCATGCAAAGAACAACGATTCCTCCTCCGTTAGAGACTGGCCATCTCTTCTCAAGTAAAGGTACACAATCCCTTCTAAGGTTTAAAGAGTTAATTACCTCTTTCTAAAGAAGTTAGGTTACCACACCTTCGCCTGGAGCGCAAGTTATCTCACTAATTGAGGTGGGGTGGGCCTATATGGGTAAACTCATATAGCTTACCCATTCCCACTCAGTTAGATGATTGATCTTAAGCATTATTCTTATGGTTATGGCATATTCGTGTCATCTAAGTATCTACGGTTTATGGCATATACGTGTCATCTAAGTATCTACGGTTTATGACATCTACATGTCATCCTAAATACCTATTATTCTGACATACTATCATGTCACCATATGTGAAAAACATACGAAAAATTATCCAAAAAAAAAAAACAAGCCTTGACGTGCTTGAAAACCATTAGACCATAACTAAACTAAAATAACCATAATGTATCCAAACCACCAAAGTAAAAGTGCGAAAGTGTTGAACCAACCCAACACTTAAAAAAGATTGTCTTTGGCCCTTAAGGACCTATTACAAACCAAACCAAAATAAAAATTGTCTTAAGGGACTCCGCCCCAGTAATCATCAACAAAATACCAAAGAACCAAATTGTTTTTACCTTCTTTTTTGTTTAGGTGGCTTCGCCGCAGTGTTGTACCGGGTGTCACTTCTCCAACTGTTGGTGCATCCTGGACAATTGTTTCATATGGACTTGATGACACCTCGCCCTCGTCCCCCACCTCACTGTTAACTTGGATAGATAGGCACATTCCCTGTGAATATCCTGCACCAACCTTTCCTTCTTGGTATTCCTTCATCATTTTCACCTTGCATTGAGAAACAGTCTTCACTGCAGCCGGGTTACAAGAATTCCTCACCTCTGCTATCTCCTTGTTGTGATCATCTTCACTTTTCGCCAAACTATTCAACAAGTCCTTAGCTATCTCGCTCTTGTTCTCCCAGCGATTTGCTTAGTTGCTCTATTATCTTCTCACATTCCTTCACTTTATTATCAGATACCAACTTCTCCTTCTTGACCAAAGCAATATCCGCTTTGGATTTCTTCTTCACCAATTCAACTTCTTTTGTCAACTCCTCCACGTATCCTACAGGTCCGAAAAATAACATCCCGATATTACTAAAAGTTATCACAACCTTTGAAACTATTAAATATTCAATTAATGATGTCTCACCCCGGATGCCAGGCTCATAAATCTCTTCTTGAACTCCCCGCCGACACCCATCAAAAGAGTCTCCAACCTCGATCACTTCCTCTTGGCCGCTTTTCTTTTCCTCACCCTAGAACCAATCCCAGCGCTTTCATCAAGAATAGGACTCTTCTTAGGAGCGGGTGGAGGTTTCTTTTCGGATCTTGACAATGGGCTCGAAAGCAAGGCCTCGATATCCTCCGGATCAAAGTCGACCACGAAGCTATCGGTTTGGAGACCGCATGGACATAGAGATATTGTCAATAACAAATAACACATCAAATTAATGACAGCTTATCAAAGGTAACAGGATGCCAAGCTTACCAAGAGACATTATTACAGAAGTTGAAGCCTTTATATCCTCTCAGGACGGTCGACGAAACTTCCAAAGCAAACCTTTGGGAGATCTCTTATCAAGAGGGAGATTGAAAAACTCTTCGATTTTTGCTAAAGTATCTTTTGCAGGCGGAAATAACTCTCCCCAATCAATATCTACATGAAAGCAAAAACAATTACAATTCAGTTTGTCTCAAGAACAGGAAATCACAAGAGTAAGAATTTAAGTACCTCCCTGGTTCCATTGCTTCGACATCTCATCCTTCTCACCGATTGACGTCCTATCAACAAAGAAAAACCTATTCTTCCATCCCCTATCACTTTGGAGGATGTCTTTGCTCATCAAAGGATTTCTACCTGACTTCTTTCTAAATAGGTACCGTTTGGAACCAAAAAGTTGAAGATCATAGGAATGGGCAATTTCAGGGAGCCCTAAGTCTAGTCCGTTTTCTCGGTTTACTTTAAGAACAAAAGCAAATACTCGCCAAGCCATTGGCATAAGTTGAGCATAAGCCGGTTGAGTTTTAGAAAGAACTCGGTAACCAACCGATGGGAAAGGGTAGCTAAACCCTAGCAAGAAGGGATATTCGAAGAAGCGAGATCCATTTGGGAGAAACATGGTCGGACCTAAGTTTTATGGAAAAAGGATGAAAAATTACACCACTTGGGAAACAACATTGTTGTTTTATGGTCTCTATTTGAGAATCATTAAACAAACAAGTTTCTTCAAGGAGTTTAGTGAGAAGATTTGCGCAAACAAAGTCGTCGAGATTAATCTCTACGGGACCTTGTGGGGATGACGCTTTCTTGGGTTTGGAAGCGTACATCCTGGTTTTACCCATGGTTGACAAAGCAAAAAGAGAAGAATAAACAAAGGAAGAAGGTCGGAGATGGAGTGATTTTACCTTGAAAGCGAACGGCGCCGTGGGCCAAAGGAGGTGAAAAGAAGATTTGAGAAGATAAGTTTTCTCAAGCGGTTAATAAAAAGGAAAAAAGAATCCCTTTTCAAAATTAACTCTCTCCCCAACCGTTCATTTCATCGCCACGTCTCCCAAGAACGTCCCATCGGGCGGAGTAACAGTTGGGTCATTAATTCAAAAGGAAAAACATTTTGCCTCTTCGATTTGCCTACATAGTCAAATGTTTTTGGGGACAAATTGTTGTGGGCATTTTTTGACATGACGACATCTTCAAATGATCCCGCATAACGAGATGTCATTACACTGTAAGTATTGTTTTAAATATTTACTTGTCCAATATTTCCTAATATTATTATTCTTATTTTTCAGTAATTAAGAGAGGAATGCGGAAACAACCTTCAAGCACGTTCAACAGACCTTCAAACGGCTAGGGCGACTTGGTCTCACGGAGGTTGAAAGGATAAACCACAATGCCGAGATTGTAGGAACCATATTTGACTCTTTCTTAGTTACTTGTATTTAAGGGGAAATGGAGACGGAAAATGACACTCATGCTCATACGCACACACTTTACACACAAACTCTTGTAATCCTCTCCATTATCTTCCGAAGTTGTAATTGTGATCATTATAGTGGAACCTTTAAGGTTGGAGACCTAACTCCCGGGGTTTTTTCCAAAGAGGTTATCACCTCCAAGGTTTTCCTCGTTAACAAATCGCGTTGTCATTGTCTCGTTTTTCATTTTCTTGTTCCATATAATCGAATTCCATAGTTCCCTCCTTATTATTCAATCCACACACTAAACATAGTTAAGATTCTACTCTATTGTTTTTTCTACCAAAACACAAGGTATCATAAACAAGTAGGCACATAAGCATGGCAACACACAAGCCACGACTCGTACATAAAAAGAATGAGAAAATTGTCCAAGTTGATTAAATAAAGTTAGACCCTCTAACAAAATTGGTTTAGAAACTGAACTTAAAACGTCTCCCCAGCAGAGTCGCCACTGAACATACCCCGATCCGCATGCCGAATGCATGGGAAGTTTGAAAAAGGTTTTAATTGATAATTTTGAAAAGGAACGGGAATACAAACGCGGCTTAAATAAAAAGTTAAAGAGTCGCCACTCCATTTTTAGGAAAACGTTGAGAAACCATAAACACTTAGTTGGGTTCGGGGGTCAAGTTACGACGTGGGAAGAGAATATAGAGCTCACGCACGTCGCCTCTTTCGAGACTTTCAATCAAACAAGGACAACGTAAATCATTCTAGGTGTGTGCAAATCGTGTCAACAATCAAGACATATAAATTTGGATTTTATGAATGATAATAAAAACGAGATACAACTTGTGAGCCATTAAAATGGGGCCAGACCCTTACAATTGATGAACTTGAATTACAAGGAAGGGATGAGGCAGTCTGTCCAGGGACTTTAGTGTCGTACGACACAGGACTTCCTCAGGAGAGGGTCTGTTTATGTCATACAACAGAGACATCCTCTGTCAGTGAGCTTCACCAGATTAATCCCACACTTTCTAGAATGTTAAACTAAGCCAAGAAGCTAAACTAGAACAATGAAAAGATTGAAATACAAGAGTATTATGGGAAGGTCATGGGGTTTTGGTGACCCAATGTGAATGATCACATTTCTTGGGTCACAATCAAAGAACCCTCACTTCCTAACTTAAACAAAGATGATCAAGATTCAAACTTTAATAAAACTAAGATTACTAAATGTCCAGATCTGAGATGAGGAGATGTGAATATTGATGATTCACATCTCCACCATCTTGATCACACAAAAATCCCAAATAAGTCACATGTTATCAAGTAACATAAACAAGCATGGCAATGATTGAACAAGTAAGATATAAAGGGAGATAGAAGGGATTTAGGGTCTACCTATTGTAGTCCATAAAATAAAGCACCAATCGTATGGTGTTTGCCCCTTCAAATCTCCAACCAAGAACGATCAATTCTTCTCTTCTTCACTTGTGTGTGTGTGTGTTTTCAGGAGGGAGGTGAGTGTGTGTGAGGTAAGAGAGAGTCTCAATAATGTGTATATATTTCAACAGAGTAACATTACTCCAAAAAGTCCCCCTCAAATGAGCACCAAAGCCCTGTATTTATAAGCTGCTGGAGAGGGGCTTCCATGTCGTACAACATGGAGCATTCACTACCAGAAACAGGTCATTTAGCGACGGAATTATCAGCGACGGACAGATTCCGTCGCTAAATAGCGGCGGAATATAGGCTTTAGCGTCGGAATATTTTTGGCGTCAAATTTAGCGACGGAATTTAATCTCGCCGCTAAATTCCGCCGCTAAAACGAATATTCCTCGAATATTCGTTTATTTCCGCCGCTAATTTGGCGGTTGATTTACCGACGGAATATTCCGCCGCTAAATCTTTATCAGCGACGGAAATATTCCGCCGGTGAAAATATATCATTTTTTTATTTTTTTATTTATCAGCGTCGGAAATATTCCGACGGTGAAATTAAAATATTTTTTATTTTTCTTTTTGAAATATTACACCGACGGAATATTTCCGACGCTAAATAATTAATTTTTTTAATTTATTAGCGTCGGAAAAATTCGACGGTGAAATTAAATGTTTTTTTATTAAACACCGACGGAATATTTCGCCGATAATTTAATATTTTTTTATTTATCAGCGACGGAAATATTCCGTTGCTGATAATAAAATGTAATTTTTGTTTATTTTTAGAACTAATTAACAAAATAACAAACTAAAAAACATTAAAATATCATAAATATTTATGATATTTTTGAAAAAATAAATAAATCATAAATATTTATTAATTTTAATTTTATAATGCCATTATTTTTATTTATATAAAATATGAAAGTTATTTTAAATTACTCTCAAAAAAATAAATATGAGTCAATAAATATTATTTTTGAAAAAATAAATAAATTCTAAACCCTAAACCTAATACCCTATATAATATACACTATACCCTACACCATATACACTATACTCTATACCCTATACCCTATACCCTATATCCTATACCCTATACCCTATACCTTATACCCTATACCCTACACCCTACACCCTATACCCTATACCATATACCCTATCAATGACAAGGACCGCTGCCCACAATGCAAAGGCGAAAAGGTTGTACAGGAGAAGAAGGTCTTGGAAGTGGTTGTGGAGAAGGGTATGCAAAATGGACAAAAAATTACATTCTCAGGAGAAGCCGATGAAGCTCCTGACACTCTTACTGGAGACATAGTCTTTGTACTACAACAGAAAGAGCACCCAAAGTTCAAGCGAAAGGGTGATGACATATTTGTTGAGCACGCGTTGACCCTTACTGAGGCATTATGTGGCTTCCAATTTATCTTGACTCATCTAGATAACAGCAGCTCCTCATCAAATCCCAACCTGGAGAAGTTGTTAAGCCGCATCAATTCAAGGCAATAAATGACGAAGGGATGCCAATGTACCAAAGACCATTCATGAGGGGCAAATTATACATCCACTTCTCGGTCGACTTCCCAGATTCCTTGACTTCCGAACAATGCAAGGCCCTAGAGGGTGTGCTGCCTCCTAAGCCTTCATCGCAGATGACAGATATGGAGCTTGATGAGTGCGAGGAGACAACCCTTCATGATGTCAACATTGAAGCTTACGATGTAGATGATGACATGCACGGTGGTGGGGGCCAGAGAGTGCAGTGTGCTCAGCAGTAATGATGTGGGTCTTTGTTTTCTGGATATCTTAGTTATGACTTATGAGACAATAATCTCCAGAGTGTTGTCTAATAGTTGGATAGTTCCTAGTTTTGGACTAATTTTGTTTTTGTTTTATTTTGGATAAAAAATTTAAAATTGTACGCAATTTAACAATTTGGGAATAGCTACAAGAACCCTTGCAATTCTTATATCCCCTAAACCCTAAACCCTAAACCCTAAACCTAAACCCAAAACCCTAAACCCTAAACCCTAACCCCTAAACCCTAAACCTTAAACCCTAAACCCTAACCCCTAAACCCTAACCTAACTAACTAACCCAACCCCAAACCTAAGCCCCTAACTCCTACAACCCTAAACCTAAACCTAACCCTAAACCCTAACCCTAAACCCCTAAACCCTAAACCCAACCTAACTCCTAACCCTAAACCTAACCCTAAACCAAACCTAACCCTAAACCCCAATCCTAAACCCTAAACCTTAAACCCTAATCCCTAAACCCCTAACCCTAAACCCTAAACCCTAACCCCTAAACCTAACCCTAACCCTAACCCCTAAACCCTAACCCTAACCCTAACTAACCCTAAACCCCCCTAAACCCTAACCCCCTAAACCCTAAACCCTAAACCCTAAACCCTAAACCTAAACCCTAAACCCTAACCCCTAAACAATAAGGTATATAGGTATAGGGTATAGTGGTATAAATGGTATAAACAGATAAGGTATAGGGTATAGTATAGGGTATAGGGTATAGTGGCATAGGTATATAGTATAGGGTATAGTGTATGTGTATAGGTATAGGTATAGTGTATGTGGCATAGGGTATAGGGTATAGGTATAGAGTATAGGGTATAGGGTATAGGGTATAAGTATAGGTATAGTGGTATAGGGTATAGGGTATAGTATAGGGTATAGGGTATAGGTATAAAGTATAGGTATATAGGGTATAGTGGTATAGGGTATAGGTATAGGGTATAGGTATAGGGTATAGGGTATAGGTATAGTGGTATAGTGGTATAGGCATAGGGATATAGCATGTATAGTGGTATGTGGTATAGGGTATAGGGTATAGTGTATAGGGTATGGGTATAGGTATAGGGTATAGGGTATAGGGTATAGGGTATATAGGTATAGGGTATAGGCATGTATAGGGTATAGGGTATAGGGTATAATAGGGTATAGTGTATAGGGTATAGTGGCATAAATTATAGGTATAGGTATAGGTATAGGGTATAGGGTATAGGGTATAGGGTATAGGGTATAAAGTATAGGGTATAGGGTATAGTGTATAGTATAGGGTATAGGGTATAGTGTATAAGGGTATAGGGTATATAGTGTATAGTGGTATAGTGGCATAGGGTATAGTGTATAGGGTATAGGGTATAGTGTATAGGGTATAGGGTATAGGGTATAGGGGCATAGGGTATAGTGTATAGGCATAGGGTATAGTGGTATAGTGGTATAGTGTATAGGGTATAGGGTATGTGGTATAGGGTATAGTGTATAGTGGTATAGGGTATAGGGTATATAGGGTATAGGGCATAGGGTATAGGGTATAGGGTATAGGGTATAGGGTATAGTGTATAGTGGTATAGGGTATAGGGTATAGGGTATAGTGTATATAGATATAGGGTATAGGGTATAGGGTATAGGGTATAGGGTATAGGGTATAGGAGTATAGTAGGTATAGGGTATAGTATATAGGTATAGGGTATAGGGTATAGGTTATATTATATAGGGTATTAGGGTTTAGGGTTTAGAATTTATTTATTTTTTCGAAATAATATTTATTACTCATATATTTATTTTGAGAGTAATTTAAAATAACTTTCATATTTTATATAAATAAAAATAATGGCATTATAAAATTAAAATTAATTAATATTTATGATTTATTTATTTTTTCAAAAATATCATAAATATTTATGATTTATTTATTTTTATATAAATAAAAATAATGATATTTATTAAATTAAAATTAATAAATATTAATGATTTATTTATTTTTTCAAAAATATAATGACTCATATTTATTTTTTTGAGAGTAATTTAAAATAACTTTCATATTTTATATAAATAAAAATAATGGCATTATAAAATTAAAATTAATTAATATTTATGATTTATTTATTTTTTCAAAAATATCATAAATATTTATGATTTATTTATTTTTATATAAATAAAAATAATGATATTTATTAAATTAAAATTAATAAATATTAATGATTTATTTATTTTTTCAAAAATATAATGACTCATATTTATTTTTTAGAGTAATTTAAAATAACTTTCATATTTTATATAAATAAAAATAATGGAATTATAAAATTAAAATTAATTAATATTTATGATTTATTTTTTTTTCAAAAATATCATAAATATTTATGATTTATTTATTTTTATATAAATAAAAATAATGATATTTATTAAATTAAAATTAATAAATATTAATGATTTATTTATTTTTCAAAAATATAATGAAAACAATTATATTTATTAATAATAGCGGCGGAAATTTCCATTGAATTTAAAATCAGGCGGAAATTTCCGTCGGTGAAAGCGTGCCATGTCATCGATCCAGAGCGTACGTATAGTTTAGCGTCGGATTTATCGAGAATATTCCGCCGCTAAATATTAATTATAGCGTCGGAATTTAATTTCCGCCGCTATAATTAATATTTAGCGGCGGAATATTCCGTCGCTGGGGGAAATTATAAATACTCATTTTATCCCTCAGATACCAATTACGCCACAATATTTCCCTCTCTCTCTTCCCGCTTTCTCACTCTACATTCTGGGCTCTCTGCGACTGCGACCTAGAAGAAGAAGAAGCTCACGCCGCCGCCGTCCGTCCACCTCTCCGCCGTCTCCGTCCGTCTCGAGCTGTCTAGCCGTCGTCTCCGTCCGTCCGCCTCCTTCCACCGTGTTTCTCTCTCTTCTCTGTACTCAACCGGGTATTTCGATTCCCCCCCTTAATCGATTTCTAGATCTTGTGTGTTGGATAAATTTGTTGTTTTCCCGTGAAATTGATTGGTTCAGTAAAATCCTTCTTTTTTGAGATCCCATTTTGCAACCGTAAAATCCTTCTTTTTGAATCGAAGTGTGCAACCGTAAGATCCCATTTTCTCGTGAAATTGATTGGGTTTATTTGTCAATTCCAGGCTCTTCTTTGTTTTTGAATTATGGTGAGGAGATTGAGTATGAAATAAATGGGTAACCCCATATTGCATGCTTGGATATGAAATAAGCGAGGAAAACAGTTGGTGTTTGTGAGTGTTTCTGTGTGTGTGGGTGTACGTGAGTGTTTACGTGTGTGTATGCGTGTGTTGTTGGGTGTTGGTTCTTTGAAGGGGTTGCCATCATAAGTGTGTGTGTGTGTCTTTGGTGTGCGTGTATTAGGGGTGTGCCGAGTGTGTTCTTTGGGTGTGGGCTGCTGTAGTGTGAGTCGTGTGTGTACGAGAGGGAAGGGTGTGTGTGATGCCGTGAAGCCGGGTGTGGGAGAGCAGATTTTGTGTCATTCTTTGAAGTTTAGGTGCGGGTATGAGTTGTGTGTGTGTGAATAGGGCGGTACGGATGGGTGCGGGTGTGTGTGGTGTGTGTTAATGTGTGTTTTATATGTGTATTGGAGGATAAACTAATTCATGCCTTAGCATTATTATAAAAGCTTTTTCGATTATTTCAGGTACACTTGACTAATTTTGACCATTTGCACCATTCTCTGTCTCGGTTATGGTTCTTGATTATAATTGATCACTGATTTAGATTCTTGCTTCTGTTAGCTTTGAAGGGTTTTAATTATAGGGGAATTTAGTTTATTTTAGTTATATTTTATGTGATTTTTAGCTTATGTGAGGGTTTAAAGAGGATGGGTTCTCTTGTTTTTTGTTTTTGTTTTTGTTTTTTACTATTTGGTGGTTTCGACCACGATGATTTCTTACATAATTGGTGTTTTTTATTACATTTTTGTTAAAACTGTTGGTTTTAGGAATTATGATATCGCACACGAAGATAGTTTGACTGAATTTAGGTAATTTGAGCTTTAAAATGGGGTTGCAACGATGAAATAGTGGCAGTAATCCAATGTTCATGACATTCAGAAACTTATGAAGTTTGATTGCATTTTGCAAGTGATGAGTCGGTTGTTTGTTTCCTGAGATCATTTAATCTTAACTGCCCTTTTCCCTATATTAATCAGTGAGATAAGGAGTTTTGAAGTTGCACATTGTTTGGGAATGTGCAAATTGACATGAGGATGAACTTTTAACTTATGATGGCGTCAATTAGAGATGAATGACCGGATTAGCAAGTTAGAGAACATAATATACTTGATATGTATTAATTTGTAGACAAGAAGAGAAGAATTCCGGAGTATAGGACTGCTGGGATCTTTTAAAAAGATTGGACAAACAGAAGGGGTTCGAGGATTTTACAGGTGCAAAGTTTGATTTCTAGTAGTACAAGATTGTAAATATCCGTTTAACTGAAAAAAGTGATGTCGTTAGTCCCAAATAACACAGATGCAACGGGAAAAAAATCAGGTATATCAAATGCAACAAAATGACTTTTGGTATGAAATAAAAAATACCCCAATAGTTGAGGTACTTTTGATACATTTTTTCCAATAATATGAATCATATATCATGCCTTAACCCTACTCACTTTAACAAGATTTAACTACCTAAAGGTGGATAATCATGAAATTGATTCATGCTAGTATTCACACATAGTAAACATAAATCATGCAACTATATTATTAATGTCTTTCGAAACATGAAAGAATTAGGAAGAATAATAACAATTTTGATAACCCAACAAATATATTAAACTAATAAAACAAATATATTAAACTAATAAAAGTAAGCACGAATGATCATGAGTTGAGACTTTAATTGATCTCAATTACAAACAAATAAGTAAGAAAACTGTGGATGAAATAGTTTAGGAACATCTAGTTCTAGATCTCATTTTGGGGCGATTGACGGCATCGCGGACGGTGATTATGTCGCCTACGTTTGAGCGCCTGATATCAATCCTGGTACCACTAGATGCACCTTATATGAAACAAATTAGGATACGGTTTACGTATCCTAGTTTGTTACATATTTAGTAATATTAACGAATAGAAGAAAACATATGTTAGTAATATTAACGAATAGAAGAAAACATATGCCACTATAAAGAAAACGATAAATAACCGTACTCATAATCAAATATGTAACATGTTATATTTAGTAAACATAACATGTTACATATTTAGTAAACATAACATGTTACATATGCAACAATTAGATAAGTTACTAAATATCTAATTTTCAAGTCTTTTAATCCAACTCCACTACTATCACGTACAACCACTACCATGGGGTTATCTTTGGAGTGGAAAATCTCAAGTTTTTGCACAAGCATTAGGTCCAAAGATTGAAACTTTGAAAGTAGATTTAGCAATTAATCGAGAAAACAAGAAAATCCCCAACTTCGGTTTGTAGAAGATACAAAACTGGAGTTGGGGATTTTCTTGTTTCTGATTAATTATAATAGTAAATCTACTTTTAAAGTTTCAATCTTTGGGCCAAATGCTTGTGCAATAGACTTGATATTTTCCACTGGTGTAACATGTTATATTTAGTAAATATAACATGTTACATATTTAGTAAACATAACATGTTACATATGCAACAATTAGATAAGTATTTAAATATCTAATTTTCAAGTCTTTTAATGATAAAAAGCTAAAAAAAGTTACTAAATATCTAATTTTCAAGTCTTTTAATCCAACTCCACTACTATCACGTACAACCACTACCATGGGGTTATGCTGGAGTGGAAAATCTCAAGTTTTTTGCACAAGCATTAGGTCCAAAGATTGAAACTTTGAAAGTAGATTTAGCAATTAATCAGAAAACAAGAAAATCCCCAACTTCAGTTTGTAGAAGATACAAAAACTGCAGTTGGGGATTTTCTTGTTTTCTGATTAATTATAATAGTAAATCTACTTTTAAAGTTTCAATCTTTGGGCCAAATGCTTGTGCAATAGACTTGATATTTTCCACTGGTGTAACATGTTATATTTAGTAAATATAACATGTTACATATTTAGTAAACATAACATGTTACATATGCAACAATTAGATAAGTTACTAAATATCTAATTTTCAAGTCTTTTAAAGTCAAAGGGGGAGGAAGGGGGTGAATGTATCAATAATGTAACATATTCAACCGCACACTACCTTAGTGGTTCTAGATCCCATTTTGGGGCGATTGACGGCATCGCGGACGGTGATGTAATATCGCCTACGTTTGGCGCTGATATCAATCCTGGCACCCTAGATGCACCTTAGGGTATTGTGGTTGGTGGTTAACATCTTAAAATATAAATAAGATGAGAGCCTTTCTCACCTGACTATCAAAATCCGTCCATCTTTGATCAAGAAAGATAGAGCAAATAAGTTCTTGTCGGTTTGAGCAAAGGATTTTCGTTTTTAATAAGAGTTTTCCGGTTTCACTGTTCTCTTCTCTCTAAGGATCTCAAACATCACGGCCATGTTCTTGTCGATTCTGTTTTACTCTTCACTGGTGTTATACGGTCACAAGTAAAAACAAGGTAACAGTATAACACCAGTGAAGAGAAAACAAAACTTTCCTCCAATTTTTAATCTCCACCTTCCATTTACTCGAGATCTGATTGCGAGAATCTTCCTCATGAGCTTGAAAGGCTGGCGGTGTTGCCCTCAATCTCACGGTTGCTTCGCATGTGCAGCCGTGAGATTGAGGGCAACACCGCCGCCTTTCAAGCTCATGAGGAAGATTCTGCAATCAGATCTTGGGTAAATGGAAGGTGAAGATGAAAAATTGGAGAAATTTGTTTTCTCTTCACCGGTGTTATATCTGTTACCTTGTTTTTACTGTGACCGTATATCACCTGAAGAGTAAAAAGCACCTGTCAAGACATGGCTGTGATGTTTGAGATTCTTAGAGAGGAGGGCATGGCTGGAAAACCTATATTAAAAGAAAATCCTTTGCTCAAACTGACAAGAACTTATTTGCTCTATCTTTCTTGGTCTAAGCTGAGATAGGGTTTTGATAGTTGTGGATGATAACGACTCTCATCTTGTTTATAAATGTTAATTTAATTCATCATTGTAAAATTATATATTTTACAACAAAGAATTAAATATTAATATTTAAAATTATTCACAATAGTAATAATTTAGGTCTATGCAAAAGCCGAAATTTCTTTATTTTCGATTATAAAGCAAGTAGGCAAAGTGATATTTGCATTTCATATAATCATGCATTTCGGGATGGGATAGGTTTATCAAACATGCACTTAAAGGACAGAGTAGGTGGTTAGGTAGGGACACCATTATCCTTTAGTTTAGTTTGAACTAGAGCTCAAGATTTGTTGATACAATTATTCACAATATTAATAGGTAAAAAGTCCCAGCAGCCCCAATTTAAGGCAACATGGAGCATTACAATGGAGAAATTGTTTCCCGAGAGTTTCAAGTTCAACAAGACATTCTTGAACTCACGCGCTTTCACCAAAAACAACAGGAAACTTATTGACGGGAGGTATAGCATGCCATGCATCGGTCTCTAAAAGATTGGAAGATTGATTGGGATCTGCTCCGCCGCTTCGTGCTTTTGGGATTCGGAGCGACATGTGTTCACCCTATCGTACAACGATCGATGCCAACGATGGAGGATTTTCGAGCACCGGCGGGTGTGGGTGAGTCGAGGACTGTGGCATTTCCTCGAGACAGACGATCGATTACGGAGCAACTATCTGAATTCTTGGGATTATCGGTGACCGGGTATCGAGCATTGTCGTTGACGATATATTCATAGACTTGACTCATATAGCCGTATTGAGTCGGACCAGCCCCGGCTGTTTGATCTATCCACTTCCTTAGATATATTCATGTTACTCATTCCGTCTGCGCACTACTTCGCGGCTACATCGGAGTGTGTCCGGCTACGGCTGTTAGAGATCATCGAGCGGTGAGAGGTGATCGAGGAGTTGACATCCGACATATTCAATGCGGACGGGGAGCGATGGACATCATTCCACTGTTGCTAGCGGAGACATACCACGGCATTGATAGATTAGCCGGAGGATCCGAGTACATGGGTTCGAGCGGCCCAGTTACTATCATTGTGGGCGTATGAGAGATTTCGCTTGATCTCGCCACTGCCCGAGAGGGCGAGACGGCATTACCTTGGGTGGCCCTGGACAACGGGATATTGAGGGATGCCGCTGCGAGAGTTGGCATAGGAGGTTGGCCTTGGCCCGATATGAGACCCTTGCAAGCACCTGTACTATTGGATTCCGGCATGGGGATTGCGAGACTATGAGAGATATTCGGGACGGGTCGATTATTGTCCGACTTCGGGACTACATGTATCATCCTTTTGCATTCCATCTCTAGTGAGCGAGACAGTACGGATACCCGCAGCGGACCATTCGGACTTTGAGAGAGCGATTGACGACTAATACAATGCCGATGATTATGGCCCGAGCCTCGAGACTACACATTTCTTTGGCGAGCATTTCTAGAGGGCTTTCTTCCGATACGAACACTACTCCGTCAGACTAGAGGTAGCACATTTCGACCACCGAGTATCGACATGGTACGAGGAGCGACAAGTCTGTACGGTGATGATAGAGGCTCGACGCCGAGAGTGTTTTGGGGGCGGACTATTCTTCCGGCCCGGACATTAAGAGGCATGGAGGCCAAGAGCAACCCCTGATGAAATCACTGGCGACATTGCGGCGGATTATGAGAGACGGGAGATTCGGAGAGGCTGCTTTGAGAAATGATCCCGAAGTGATAGCTCGCGAGGAGGCCTTGAGGCGGGAAGAAGCGATGCGAGAGCTACGGGCTGATTGATCCACCTGCTCACACGATACCTGAGCCAGGACGAGGTCCGACTGACTTTTTCAACATACCTAGACCAAAGACCTCCCGGGGACCGAGGCGGAGGAAGAGTAGAGATTCGAGTTCGGGAGCGGGAACGAGTTCCTAGACACTTTAAGAAGACCTGTTAATATATTGTTAAATATGAGTTAGAAGCTTTATATTTATTTTAAGAAGATCTGTGTTGCTTTTAAGTTTGTAATTCAAATTTAGGGAATGATAATACGTTAATTACTTCTAAACTGTTAATATATTATGAAATCCAATAATTATTAACATCCCAATTTTGTTTCATCCGTCGATTAAATTGAGTGTACGTATAATATATGGATTGCAATGCAGGAGTGATGTACGGTACGATGATCGTAGTTGGATGTATAAGCGGAAGTTGCCGAATCAACGCGGTATCAATCCCGAGTTTTATAGAGGGTTGAAGGGTTTGTTGAATTTGCTCAATTAAATAAAACCGGTCACATGGATAAGGATGGTAAGATTAGGTGTCCATGCGACAAGTGTTGTAATGTCAAGTATCTAAGCTTGATCGAGACTCGAAACATCTTTTGCGTAACGGGTTTGAAGTTGGGTACAAACGGTGGACCCGTCATGGTGAGCCGAGATTGCGCACAAATGTTGCGAATAATCCCCCGAGAATATTCATGTACCTCCCGAACCCGAACCTATTATTCAGACAATGAAGAACCACCTTTGAATATGGAAGATATGGTTAGGGATGCAAATGGTCCTTCCTTCGATTGGTCGAGAACCAACAAGAAGAACCAACCCCGCAGCCCAAGAAATTTATTGATGCTATGGACTCTGCAAAAGAGAAGGTCTATCCAGGTTGCGAGATCGGTGTGTTGGAGGCCGCGGGCCGAGCTCCTTAACATAAAGGCCGATTGCAATATTAGCCGCCCGCTTATAATCGTATCATGAAAGCAATTAAGCGGATGTTGCCGAAAGAGAATAAGATGGTTACAAACTTTTATGAGACAAAGAAGTTGGTTGGGCAGATTGGGCTATGTTATGAAAAGATTGATGCGTGTAAGAATGACTGCATGCTATTCTACAAGGAAGATTCACGTAAGACGAGTGTTCAATTTGCGGACAAAAAGTAGATATAAGCCAAATCGGAGGGAGTTCAAAACACAAGAAAACAGACCACATAAGCGGTTGCGTTACATGCCGTTGATTCCAAGACCGCAACGCCTCTACGCGTCTAAATCTACCGCAGAGGCAATGCGTTGGCATAAGGAAAGTTTGCGTGAAGAGGGTGTGTTGATTCATCCCGGTGATGGGGAGGCATGGAAACACTTTGATGAGACTTATCCCGACTTTGCGTACGAAGCAAGAAATATACGGTAAGCATGCATCTCGCTACGATGGTTTCAATCCGTTTGGTCCTGGGGCAAAATCTTACTCTTGTTGGCCGGTTATAGCCACTGTCTACTATCTTCCGCCCTGGTTGTGTATGAGTGATCCCTACATGTTCTTGTCGTTATTCATCCCCGGCCCAAATGTACTCGGGAGGAACATTGACGTCTATCTCCGACCTTTGATGGACGAATTGAAGCAGCTTTGGGAGGATGGGGTCGAAACGTGGGATGCTTTCAAGCGAGAGAATTTCAAAGCATGAAGGCTGCGTTGATGTGGATAGTTAATGACTTCCCGCATATGGGATGTTATCGGGTTGGAGCACCCACGGGAAGTTGGCCCGTCCGTATTGTATGAGTGACACAAAGTCTTTCATGCTCACGCACTCGGAAAACCATGTTGGTTCGATTGCCATAGACAATTTCTTCCTGAGGACCACCCATTCAGACCCGTAAGAATGCGTTTAAAAAGAACAAGATTGACCATGATGAGGCCCCGATTCGTTTAAGTGGTGACACGGCCTATGAGGAAGTATCTAGATTGCCCGATCCTCGGTGGGGGAAAAAGTTTTCGAAGACCAAAATACAAGGGTTTGGGACTACCCATAACCGGATCAAGAGGAGTATATTTTGGGAGCCGCCATACCGGAAAACAAATCTCATTCGACATAACCTTGACGTGATGCACATTGAGAAGAATGTATTCGATAATGTTTTTAACACGTTGATGGATTTCAAGAGAACAACTAAAGACAACGAAAAGCTCGAAAGGACCTTAAGGAAATCTGTAAGCGGCCGGCCTTAGACTTGGTATACGTCAATGGTAAAACCGCTAGACCGATGGCTCAATACGTGCTTACAAAGGAAAAGAAGCTCCTCCTCCCGAAATGGCTCAAGGATTTAAGGCTTCCGGATGGTTACGCGTCTAACATTGGTAATCGTGTCAATGTAGAGGAGGGGAAAGTGCGGGGTTTGAAGAGTCACGATTGCCACGTTGCCGGATAGGCTACTTCCGATTGCTCTCGTGGTCTCTTGCCCGACAATATCTCGGTGGCGTTAACAGAGTTAAGTGAGTTTTTCCGAGCGTTAACATCGACCACACCGCGTGTTGATCACATGAAAAAGCTTGAGGAGAGCATCGTAGTGACTTTGTGCAAACTTGAGAAGATATTTCCTCCTTCATTCTTTGATTCTATGGAGCATTTACCGGTCCACTTGGCATACGAAGCTAGAGTCGGTGGTCCAGTTCAATACGTATGGATGTATCCATTTGAGAGGTAATTGAATTTATTCTATTTCTAAATAATTTGAGCGTTAACAATATACCTTCTTTAACATTATTTATGTTTTAATCTACGAATGACTTTTAGGTATCTAGGCCAATTGAAAAGGAAGATGAGCAATAGGGCCATGGTCGAGGCCTCAATTTCGCAGGCCGTTATCATAGATGAGATTGTTGCCTTTGTCGAAACATATTTTCCTCCCGATGTTGATACGAGATTGACTAGGGTTGGCCGCAATTACGATGGTGGTTTTCCGTCTAAGGGAAACATCTCTCGTATTTTCATCCCCGGTCTGCTCGGCAAATGGGTTGGTACGCGTACGTTAACCGCTAAAGAGTTTGCCGCGGTCGAAACGTATGTTCTTCTTAACCGCGACGAGGTTGGGGAATATATCAAGTAAGTCATTGATGTTATGTTTACGCCTCGTCGATTAAATTATGCATGTTTAATTACCTGCATATGAAATGCCTTGTTTAACCCTATTGCGTAATGTTTGAAGATTTAGCTCAGGATTTATCTCCGTAACTCATCGCAACTAGGACGAAAGAGAATTTCCAAACTGGCTAAGGAAATATGTAAATATTTCGTTTCATTCAAATTTATTCTATACACTTCTTTAAACATTCAATCTTAAAATTGTATTAAATTGGTTACAATATTGTCTTATAGATAGCTGAACATCCGGGTGATGCCAAAGCTGCGAGGTTAAGACATTTAGCATCATCTCCGTACTTGAACGTTCATTTATACAACGGTTATTTCGTGAATGGCTATGTGTTTCATACCAAAGCTTACGGGGGCTCTAAATTGACGTGGAATAGCGGTGTGAAGCTTATAGGGAATGATTATTATGGCGTCCTGAAAGAAGTAGTCGAGGTGGAGTATTTGGGTAGAAACAAAGTGTTGTCTTGTTCAATTGTGATTGGCGGGATGCTGTGCGAGGTGTTAAGAAGCACGCCATATTTGACCTCGTCGATGTAAAGGACTCGTCCAGACATAATGGCGACGACGTCTTCATCTTAGCATCTCAATCACAACAGGTATACATGACTCCCTACCCTCGTCCGCGACTCGACGGATGGTGGGCTGTTTGAATGACCAAGGCTAGGAGCATGATTGACAACCTACCCTCGTCGACAACTACAGAGTCGTCATTAGAAACACCCTATCAAGAAGATGAAATGCCAGTGCCACCTAACGTTTCATCAGCTAATCATCCATTAGATGATGTCACTCATATTCCTCAAAATGTTGATGAACCCGAGGAGGATATCTTACCAGTGAATTTGCCAACCCCCCGCCTCGTTCAGGTCATCTCGCGCACATTGATATTGATGAATCAGAGGAAGAGGAAGAGGAAGAGGAAGAGGAAGAGGAAGAGGAACCAGAGTTTGATTCATCGTAGTCCGAAGACGAAGATGAAGAACTCGAGTTTTGTAGTAATTCGAGTCCAAAGGATGATGATGGGGACGAAGATTAATAATAGTTTAAAGTTTAAAATTGTATTGTGAATGCTTTAGATTATTAGAACTTTAAAGTTTCATATGTATTGTGAATGCTTTAGATTATTAGAACTTTAAAGTTTCATATGTATTGTGAATGCTTTAGATTATGTTTAATATCCGTCGTTTTATATATATTGTGAATGCTTTAGATTATTAGAACTTTAAAGTTTTATATGTATTGTGAATGCTTTATATTATTAATAGTTTAAAGTTTTATATGTATTGTGAATGCTTTAGATTATTAGAACTTTAAAGTTTTAGATGTATTGTGAATATATTGTTTCCTATTGTTAAAGTTGTATATTTTAATATTTTTAACTCGTAATACGAGATATGAGTTCTAGTAGAAAGGGCAAGGGTAAGAAGACTAAGCCTATTTACACATTGATTCTTGGGGCGCAGCGACCGTCCCGATCCGGTAGCGATGATGTCGACCCTTCACGCAGAGTACTAGCTCCACCTCTGGGGCCGGCACTCGGACTACCGTCGATTCCGAGGAGGATATTTGTCGAGGATATCATCACTTTATGACCAAGTAGTAACTCTTCATTAATTTGATATAAGTTGGTTCCTTTTTGCTTTATATATAATTCATTATTTAAGTTAAAATGTTATTGTATAAATATACTTGGCGTGTTTGTAGGTGGATACCCCACCACGGGGACTAAGATCGGGCAATACCGGCGGTCTCGAAAAATGATCGAGTTTTGGCCCAACCGAAAAAAATTGCCACAGAGGCGTAAGGACGATGCGTGGGATGAGTTTAAGGTAATGTGTTAATGGTTTTTATTTAAAACTTAAATGTTAGTTTGTTATTAAAATGTTATAATTAATAATGATTATACTCTTTTAGTTTTGTAATGTTATCATTATATGTTGTAGGCTAAATATTATTGGGCGCCGAGACATCGCCGAGGCGACGGCTAGATATGTTTTCGATGAGCAGGCTCACAAGCTATTTAAGGATTTTATTTGTAACATATTTATCTATCCTTAATTAGTTTAATTAACAATGATTATACTCTTTTAATTTTATAATGTCATCATTATATGTTTACGAGATATTCATATTTTTTATAGGTACCACGAAGAAAAATTATTATACTACTCGGCTCGCGGCGGGCACTACAAGAAACATAAGCATTAGGGTCGGCCCGTCACCGTCCCTAAAAGCCAATTTGCCGTCCCTAAAGCTATTTAGGTCGGCCTTAAGGACGGGACTTTGGGGTCCGGAATAACAGGCGACTCTAAAACTTTGGGACCCCCGTCACCGTCCCTAAAGGCCTTAAGGACGGGACTTTGGGGTCCGGAATAACAGGCGACTCTAAAACTTTGGGACCCCCGTCACCGTCCCTAAAAAGGTATTAAAGACGGCATGCTTGGTCCTTAAAATTAATTTAGCGCCAATATTTTGGAGCAAATTTTTTATTTGGGACGGGTTAATAGGGTCGGCCTTGCCGACCCTAATATTAATTTAGCGCTAATTTATTTTTTTCCCGGAAAATTATTAGGGACATGCGTCGCCGACCCTAATGTAATTTTGCGTCAAAATATAATTTTGGAGGGAAAGATTTAAGGTCTACTTTCAACGACCCAAACAAGCTTGTATCCCAAAATATAAATCTTAATCATCAATAAAAACTACTCCATTCGTCTCAAAATGAATTGAATGTTCATTCTTTTTTCAAATTTACTCATTATCAAAAGCAAATTTGAAATGTTTTTGAACATTTATCTTGGGACGGAGGGACTAACACAATAACCATAATCAATTCAACGAGGTATTTATAATGAGAACTTAACAAATAATCCATAGTTAATCAGCTACATCATTCAAATATAGGTCTTTGCCAAAAAAAAAAAAAAAACTAGATCATGTTGAACTACTCAAATTTCCATTAAAAATACTCTAATCTAAATAATTAAGTCTCCAACTAGTTCAAATAATCCAGATTGCATACTATTGAAAAAATTGCCTCCGCTAGAAGTTTGTTCCTTGATAACAATCTTGCAATAAAATTCATGTGTCCTTGCTATTGAATGAAACCTGAAAAAAAAAAGTGCAACACAAAGTATAGAAATTAGCTTTACACATTTCAATTACATTCACGGGCATTGGCCAGATGAGTTTACCAGCAAAATACCCTGCAATATCTAATTAAAATCTGCCAACAAGAGACAACACATGAAGGAAGATGCATGCTCATATAATTCACATAGGTTCAAGGTATGGTGTTGAACTAATGGCCAAACATTAAAATAATGAAAAGCACAAAGTACAAATACTCTTTCACTCAATGATACATATAGATCTGCTTATATGGAAAATGAGCACACATTCAGTTCAAATATTTACACATTTCAAGGCCAGTTTAATTTTATCATATCCCTATTTAATTGGTTAAAGTTTATGTAAACATAATTGAATGTTAATAATTTGCACTATATATATAAAGGCAGATAACGAGTGAGGTCAAGAAGTTGATGGAACAATACTAGAACGAAGATGTGAGCATAACCATCACAGGCCACAGTCTAGGTGCATCCATGGCAACACTCAGTGCAGTTGACATTGATGCCAACGGACTAAACAAAGCAAAAGGCTCAAACAAACAATGCCAAGTAACAGCTTTCGCCTATGCTAGTCCACGTGTGGGGAACTCCTAATTCTTGGACCTTTACAGATCCACTGGAAGTGTTCGTGTCCTACGGATATGCAACATGCCTGATATAGTTCCTAATACCCCACCAGTTATAGGGTACAAATACTCGTTCACTAAATGCAAATAGTCATCAAAAGATTCAGTTTCCACATTAACCATTTGGAAGGGAAATCATGTTTCTTTGAAACCCCAAAAGAAGTACCCAACCAACAAATAAGAGATTACAAAACTTGAAAAAGAACCCAAGACAGGATTATAACCCGAAAACCTCACAAACACACACACACAAAACAAAAAAAAAAAAAACAAACAAACAAACACACACCAACCAAAATAAACCCACATTTCAAAACACATAACAAAATCATGAATACAATAAATACACATCAAAATCATTAGCATTACCCAATTCTGAACCCATTTTCAACTAGGCCTGATATTTGACTCGAGATATTTGACTCAAGAGATAATATGCAATCTAAATGCAAAGAGTATACATAACAGATTAATGCCGGGTTTAGATTGGTTTCAGCCAGTAGTTATTTACACGTGTTTTCACATTGATTGCATCCAACCCATCAAATAATCCAGAGATTCATTACAATTCCTCTCCCCTACTACTTCATCTTTTGATAACGTTGCAAAATCACTTCACTGACAATACAATAAACAGTCATCTCCAATTTATTGCAGAGATAAATTGTTGATTACCCAAATCAATATCACAATTTCATTATGTATAAAAAGACATAAAAATAAGACCATATTCAAGATTTCAACATGTTAAGACACCCATCAAATTTTACACATTCAAGAGGGAGGGGTGAGATGGAAGAAAAAAAACATACTTTAAATTCTGGCAAATTTTTTCTAAAGAATGCTACAAAAACTGACAACTCGGAACACATCAAAGCCACATAACTTGCAATGGAACAACATTATAGAAGAGAAAGCATGTACCTCTATATCAACTGATTTCTGGTGTTTGACCCGCCACTCGAATTCCCGCGAATTGGAGTTGAACCATTTGAATTTATCCATGCAACATTCAATGCCTGAATAACTCGAGCCTCAGAATCCATTGCAGATCGCTGAATAACTTGTAATAAAGCCTTCAACGAAGCCATTGGAGATTGAGAAGGCAAAGGAAGTACTTAAAGTAAGAATATATCATTGAGAAGGCAAAGGAAGTACTTAAAGTAAGAATATATCATACCATGTAAACATATCCTGGACAAGTTACAGTTGTTGCACTGCTAATTTCTTGGTAATGCAGGAACATGAACAAGCCCTCGTAGACGCCATTGCTAAGCTCATGAAGGCATCAGATGGCGAAAGTGGTAATAACTGATTACATTTGACCATAATATGCAGTAATACATACACATGAACAAGGTTCTGTTGTATCATTCAACATTTCTCAAGGAGGTTTAGATAACTTTTTATCGGTGTAAAATTATATGGATTGAACAAAATACGCCTCCATCCAAAAGAGAGTGTATTTTCATCAGAAAAACGAGTGTAGCTTTTCAAGTGAAGTTACTATCACCTCTATAAACTATAATTTCCTAATTTGCCCTGTAATCACATAATACGCCTCAATCAAACAACCAATCTGATCTCTGTAATTCAACTCTTCCCCCTCCCCCACCACCAACAAATACCATATACAAACACATAATATAATCGTTTAGATTGATTTAATTAAGTGAACTTTAAAGAATTATGATGGTTTATAGAATAAGACTCAAGTGGAAGCAACAAATATTAAATTAGCAGAAGAAGCAGCTCAATCACTCTGGAAGCTTTTATAATTAACAACAAATATTAATTAAAGGTATCTTATTCAAAGTATATATGTCTGTGTGCCCTAGCGTGTTCATGGACGGAGCTACATTAGGGTAAACTCGCTGCCCGAAATGGTAAAAGTGAAGATGTCGTGATGAACAGAACAAACTCAGGCCGGTCTAATAGACAGTCACATAGAATAGAAACATATTCCCATGATATATACTTCTTGATAGCAAGGAAACAAATTCATTCACAAAAACTGGCTCTCTGTAAAAGCTCATAGGGATTTATATTAGGGGAAAGATGGGATTGTTAACAAAAAATTAAACAACAAAAAAGGTCCGGGATCTGAATATAACTAGAAAAAGGAAGTTCAAGTTTCATAGAAAAAAACTGGACAATTGATTTTCCACTACTCTAGTTTTATTCCGGACATTTACAAAACAAATTAAAAAAAAAACAAAAAATTAGAGAGAGAAAGTGCCTTGACGATTGCGAACGGAACCAACAACGATTGCAGAGAGAATGGCGGATGAAATCGAAAGGACGATTGCAGAGAACGGCGATGAAATCGATCGGAACCACAACGATTCCGGAGAACGGCGGATGAAATAGAAAACGATGGCGGATGAAACCGATTTGCAAGAACGGAACCAATTTGCAAGAACGGAACCAATGAAAACGACGGCGGATGAAAGATTAGAGGGGTGTAGAGGGAAGGTGCGGGAGAGGTGTAGTGGGCGAAGAGCAGGGAGGGTTTTGGGGGTTTTCCTTTTTTTTTTTTTTTTTTTAATTTCATTTACTCCGCGCTAATCAAATATTAAAGACCCTATTTGCCGTCCTATCAATTCATTGTGGATAGCTGACTTATTAAATGGATAATAGGACTAGAGAATTCTTCCGACCTAAAAAATTCAGTCCCTAATAATGATTTTTTTTGTAGTGGGGAGAACAGCCCTTGTGTCCTACTTTTATGACCGATGAGGTGTTTCGTCAATTTTGCGAATATTGGGGGTCGGATGCGGCGAAGGCTATATCCGAACAGGCCAAGGCCAATAGAGCAAAGCTCCTGGCTCGGCGGCGTTGCATACCGGGGGGACGCTCACGGTCGCCGAGCATCACGACCGCATGGTATGTATGTTAATTTAAATGTAGTAGTGTATGGATGCATTTAAATAGGTTTATGTACGTATGTTAGCTGGGAGCCATGTTGATGCTATGAAATCCATAGTTTTAGTGTAAATGTAGTGTATGCATGCTTTTAAATCAGTTTAAATGTTGCATTTATACAATTTCAAAGTAATAATCTCGCTTATTTTATTTATAGGAAAGGGAGTATGGTCCGAATATCACTTTGTGGATGTTTACGCTAGCACCCATATTCGGAATTCTACAGCCGCCGATCAACCTCCGCAATGGGTCGACGATCGATCTCGCTAATGCCTTTGTAAGTAAACTATCATTAAATGACTTGATTTTGAATATGTAAATTTATTTATGTACCTTACATCGTGTATATGATTATAATTGTTTGTTTTATTTTGACGGCCGCATATCAAGCCGCCGTTGTTCCTCGAAGGAACGCCTCCCGGCGAGCCCGTCCCGTTCGTGCTCGATGTTTGGCACGAGGTCACCTCTCGTGGACATCCAAGGAGAGGAGCCCGAGTGTTAGGGATGGGGATTACGGGCGGCAATGCCCGTCGACGTCGACCGGCCGTCGGCGAAATGTAGCCCACCCCACGTTTCATGATCCGAGGGTCGACACTCCGGAGGCTGCGTTGGAGGAGGAGAAACGCGAGCGGCAAAGCTTGCGGATGCTTTGGCAGCTCGTACGCAGATGCAGGGAGGAGAACGATCGACGTCATGCGGAGATTCAAAGACAACATGCAGAGACTCAAAGACAATTGGCGCCGTTGATGGCTCATCTCGGCCAGACTCCTGTAATTTCCAGCGTCCCCAAGGTTGATTGCGGATTTTTTTAGACATTTTTGTATTAATTTATACTTGTTTGTAAATATTTGAGACATTTGGTACCCGCGGGAGCCCCTCCCCGTCTCTCCCCCGCTCCCCCCTCTCCCCGCGCTCCTCCTCTCCCCCTCCCGAATTGGTACGGTGGTATTTAGTTTTTATTTGGTACGCTGATATTTGAATTTTAGTTTTTATAGTTTTAGTTTTATAAATTGAAATGTTATACTCCCTCCGTCCCACCTCAATTGGTCCATTGAGGTGGGACACGGTTTTTAAGAAAAATTATTAAAGTGGTTAGAAATTAGAGGAGAGAGAATGTAAAAGTTAAATGTGTGGTAGGGAATAGGAGAGAGAATGTAAAAATTAAAAATATTTAATAGGAGAGAGAATGAGTGGGAGGAATAGTAAGTTAAAGTGGGTATAATGAATGGTTTTTTTGTAAATATATGGAGATGATAAGGGTATTAATATAGGAAAAACTTTCCATTTAAGGAATGGACCAATTGAGGTGGGACGTCCCAAAAAGGAAAGTGGACCAATTGAGGTGGGACGGAGGGAGTATTAGGTACAAAAAATTTTGATTTATTGATATTTTAAATTATTTTTTTTTAAATTTATTTCAGAATCAGCGACGGAATTTTCCGTCGCTGAAATTAATGCTGAAATAAAAATTAATTAAATAAATTAATTTCAGCGACGGAATTTCCGCCGCTATAATCATTTAATTTTTATTTAATTTTTGATTTCAACGGCGGAAACTTCCGTCGCTGTAATAAAATTTAAATTAAAATTCAATAATTTCAATATTTGCACTAATTTGAAATAATTTAATTTTAATTTAAATTTTATTACGGCACGGAAATTTTCGCGAAATTAATTTAATTAAATTAATTTTTATTACAATGACGGAAATTTCCGCCGTGAATTGAAAATTTAATTAAATTAAATTAATATAGCAGCGGAATTTTCCGTCGCTGAAACCATTAATTCACCGGCGGAATTAAATTCCGTCGGTAAAAGAAAAAAATAGCGGCGGAAATTGACCCGTCGGAGCACTGCGACGAGCTGGTAGCGGCGGACCACCGACGGAATTTTTCCGTCGGTGATTTATTTTAGCGACGGAAATTTAATTTTAGCGGCGGAAATTTCCGTCGCTAAATGACCTTTTTCTGGTAGTGTCTCCTCCTCCCAATCTATGGTCTCCACCTCCTTGGTTTTTCTCTTACGGCCTCGGCCAGGATTGGCCTCAGTGGCAGGTCTCTTGCCTCTCCCTCGGGCATAGACAACAACCTCCTCCTCAGAATCAGAGTCCGAAAAAGCATCAACAATTTTTGTTGCCTTCTGGGAGGTGCCCGCAGCCATCCGGTCACCTTGGTCGCGGTCATCATCCTCGGTCTCCGAGCTCGTTGAGCCAAAGAGACCGGTGGATGAACCACGGGCAGGGGCCACCTCAGAATCACTCTCCCCGCCTCCGATCACCTCAAATTCAGAGGCTCAAGCTCCTCACTGCTACTCAGTTCCACCGTAGCAACAGGGGCCCCGGGCACAACATCAGGGAACAAAGTCCTCAGGGGGAGAACATCCAGGGGATTTTTCAGATCCGCGGTGTCCTGTGCCCGCTTCTCATTAACTTGATTGAGATCCATCAGTTCACACTTTTCCCAGTCTACTATTACTTCGGGGACGCGAATCGCTCTCCTCACTAGTTCTACGGCATTCAGAGCCGAATCTCTCTCGCGGGGAAGCCTGCACAAAACCCCCATCACAAAATTTCTCAGCCTACTTGTATTCCCCAACACCAAAACATCACCGTTCCTTTTAATCATTTTGTTCTTGGCCTCCCACAACCGGGGTGGGACAAAGGCTCCCATTGGGATTTTTCACAAAAGTACTGGAAGCACTCCAGGGATAACCCAATCCAGCCATGACCTACCTTCCTAAATATCCCCCCTGTCCGTTTACAAACGGCGAAGGTATCTGGAGTGCTCCCATTCCCTAATTCTACCGGACGACGAGGCCCAAATTCGCGGGTAGTCATTAAAACCCCAAAAGAAATAGAGAAGAGATGAAGAAGAAACACAAAAAATTACTTACGAAAGGGGGAATCGAAGGTAGATTCAAGGGAGGAAAAGCACAAGTACGCAACAAATTTTCTCTCTCTCAGAAGCAGTTGAAGGTTCGAGGGTGGTAAAAGGGTTTGAGGAAGAAGGGTTTGGTATTTATAGGGCCTACTGTAAGTGCTCCAATTTGAGCTTGTTAGTCTTTTCGTTAGAAAATTAACGAAAGTCATAACAATTACTAACATTCCTAACAATCCTAACTTTTCTAACAAAGTAAGGGTAAAATGGGCATTGCTATTTAGAGTTAAACCTTCCAAGGAATCTCAAAAAGCAAAAGAATTAAGAAAATCCCGAAACAAAGAAGTTGAAAAACATTTTCTCGCCGAGATTTTTGAATTTTATTCCTTGTGTCCAAAGCCGGAGCCGCATTTAATGAACAAGGCACGCCAAGCGCACCAATCCGCGCGGATGACTTTGTAAAGTCAGGAGGGCTATAAATTGAGCCCTCCAAATACACAAAAATAAGGAGCCACAACACATTTTGCACCGAACCTCCTGGCGAAATATAGAGAGAAAACAAGTGAGAATTCACTTGAATTGTCACCATTTTCTCTCCAATCTTTCCCAATTCATACTCATCCACTCACTCTCATACTAAAGCCCTAAACACTCATACACTCAAACCAAACACTCAAGAACACAAGGAAGATTGGTAAACCCTCCTTCTCCTAACCCTAAATCTCATCCATGCATGCATCTTCAAACTACAAAATGTAGTTCCTTCATCTTTTTGCTCTAGATCTAAGAAGATCACCATGGAAGACCATCTCCATGGATGATCTTCTACAAAGATCAACATTATTTTCAAGTTCTCTTACTTTCTTGCAAAGAAAACTCATTTTCAAAACCCTAAAAACCATTTTCAAGCATAAAATCTCATTTTCAAAGGATAAAAATCCCCTTCCCAAGCAAATGAAATGCTTAGTCCTAATGTACCCCAAGGATGGTTTGGTATAGTTGATTCACCACTAAAATGTCTAGTGATCACTAACCAAAACCTAGGGAAATGGGGACAAGCATGGATGCAAAACCCCCTTTAAAATCATATTCTCTTTCTTGAGAAGTTGCTGTCCAGTAGCAATTTTCCCAGACCTCAGTCCATTGTCTTAATTTTTGGACACAGATAAACTTGGAATTTGGTGTTGACTACAAAACACTTTTTGTAGCAAACATCAAGAGCTTTCCAGACATATTTTTACTTTATTTATTGGGTGAGTAAAACTCCTCTTTTCAAATTTTCTTTCAGAGGCTAGTTCATCAGCTTCTGGGAATCCAGATCTCATATCTGAGGTTTCCAGAAGGTTTTGACCCCTCAAATCTTTTCCAAAATGGAAAATTCCTTCGCACAAATCTTATTTAAGGTGTCTAGAACAACTTTCATTCTCTGAGTTTATCCAGATTATGAAGTTTTAAGACCCTTGAATACATTTCAAAATCAAAGGTCCACTGCCTTTTTCATTCTGGCAGAAATGGCTCTCAACTTCAAAAGGTCTTTTGAGTACCAAATCTCAATCCAAAAATCCCCCAAAAAAATCATTGGATCAGTTTAAAGTCTTGAAAAGATATCCCTATTTTTACTTTTCTGAGTTTCAAAGTATTTTGGCCAAAACACACACACACACACACACACAAATGATTTTCAGCTTGGAAGACTCGTTTTACGAGGCATTCCGGGTGCACACTAACGTCCTTCCCGGCGTGTAACATGACCTCCGAACCTAAATCTCTGATCTCGGGCTTTTTTCAAAGTTTTGGCCCTCAAAATTAAAATGGCGTGGCGACTCCGTTTCGTTGACTTTTTCAAACAAAAATGGGAAAATTTTCGACACAATCACACATCATCACAGTGGCGACTCCGCTGGGGAATAGAGCTTTTTTTAAAAAAAAATGGTATTTGGTATATTGGTGGAAACCACTAAATTTCCCGTTATCGCCTCCTAACACGAGTCGGGGATAAATTGTGGTCTAACAATCCCACGTACCGGTATCACCGTTTTCAAAAAAAAGAGGCTTTTGAGGGTCAAGCTTCCGTCCCGGCTTTGAAAATCATTTTTGTGTGTGTGTTGATTTTTGCACAGTTTTCATGTTGTTTTGGCCGCCTCGGAGAAAGTCAAAATTTTGACTGTCGGAATAATGTCCCTAACTGTCGGAATAATGTCCCTAACTGTCGGAATTTTCGTGCTTATGTGCTCATTAAAAATTTCAAAAAAAAAAATTCAAAAAAAAAAGATTTTCAAAAAAAAAAAAGAAGAAGAAGAAAATTTCCAAAAAAATCATGCATCATATTTTTAAGACACATAAAAAAATCTCTATTTTACTCGTAAAAGAATATAGATCGCTTGCACACTACGCGCACGTGACCGTACACCGCACACTACGTCCTTAACCCGGGAAATCCTTGTCGCGGTCCGTTTGGTCTTATTACGCCTCTGATGAGCACAGACTACCCAAACATCCCATGGAGCCTCGTGTCGACCATGCACTTGTCCGTGACACACTTTGTCCGAGACCCGGTTGGTTTTTAGTCCGGTCCGTGTCATGCCCCGTCCGTGTATAGACCTTTCCTTTCAAGCCTTTGTCGGCATACCGACTCAATATCTTTCGGGACCCTTATCGCCGAAGTTCTCGCCGGTTTTCCGCCGCAGACTTTGACCAAGATATTGACCGGCGCCTTGACTTCGGCCCGATCGGCACAAATTATACACCGACTCCCAAAGATTGACACCGAGTCATCAAGGATTAATGAATATTCCATGCCTAATTACGGCTTAACCGACGACAAGTCAAGATCAATCGTAGACATTTATCATTCCAAATCATGCCGACTTTTCGTCGAGCCCTGGACATGATCTTGACTTTTGACGTCGCCTTGTCCGTAATTTACATCGAATGCTCGTTAAGACTCGATTACCCGCCGACTTTTAGGATCGTTTTTCTTTCGGCCGGTGGGACCCGCTTGCCCTATAGGACCCTCGCCCGGGCCGTCCACCCCGGGAGGTCGAAATACGTGGAATACGAGGGGCTTATAGACGTAGTGACGGGGCCCACCGATCCAGAATCGTAGTAGTTTGCGAAAAAGAAGAGCAATCTTTTCCAACCGATTAGGTTAATAAAACATGTTTTAAGTAAACGTGAACAAATAATCGCATGTTGCATGAGCCTAAAGCCCAAACACCTACCCTCCTTCCATTCCTGCACATCCGAACCTTCGTGTCCTTTCCCCGCAGCCTCCGCACAAAGCTTGGTTTCGGGCACCGGTCACCGTTTGATCGCTGGGAAGAGTCAAGCGCATCGTCGCCTTCACCGTTTGTTCCGACTCCGGGTTTCGTAATGTCTCGCATCGCCGGTAATGATGGGGATAACGTCACTCCGCCTCCCGGACCCCTCGACAGAGCAACAAAGTGGAATCGCTAGCGTAACGTATGAGGTTACGACAGAAGCAATAAACAAATTTTTATGGAGGCTATTAAGAGTCACGGTCCGGCCGCCACTCAATCCGTATGGCACCTTCACCGTGGAAGAAGACGAGGATGCCAACCCCACTCTCGCCGCCCGACTACACCAGGATGCCGCCACCCACCTCCTATGGTGCCACTACCGTAACCCATGCTCCTCGATTTTCGGGTCACCAGCCTCCCCAACCACGTACCACCGGATCCATGCAGCTCGACGGCACAAATCAAATGGGGCAAAATCGCACGGAATGTCTTCTCATGGTTGGGGCTATCTCGGAATGCCACAGCCTAATCGAGATCCCGCCGCCTGAACCGATCAATCCGACCTTCACAAAGAATAGCCTACAGCTTCGGAATGCCGCCACAACTTGGTTCTCGGGCCACGCCGGGAGCCCCTCCTCGTAACGCACTAGTTCACCAAGCTCCTCACACAAATCCATTCCTCACTCGTACTTCTATGGGTTACCAAGCCTCCATCCCGTGTCATCCGAATCACCAGACCGCAGCATTCCCTGTTACACACCTTCACCACAGTGCCCATGCAATTCAACAATCCGGACAAGCTACCCGCACTCAAGCCTACTTACGGGCCCCACTGAAATCCAAGTTATCCGGCTACATCGGGCTGCCCCCACCTACTTTGCCGCTGAAAATCAACAAAGAAGCCGCAAGGTTCTATCCTTTTGCTCGTGCTCCTACTCATGCTCCCTGTGGTAACTCACCCCAGACAGTTTTCACCTACGTCCCCGGATCGGCCGTTCCCTCCACCCGCCCGCTCCAGTGGTAGCTCCTCTCTCTAGCTCACCCACTAGCTTGAATGCCATGGTTCCGCCACAAGACCCTCATCTCGGCCTCGGTTCATGGAACAACACAAGGAAATGAAAGCGCAGATCGCCGAACCGATCGCCAAGAAGCTCCGCCTTCCGCCTACGCACTGACTCCATTGTTCCTCTCGCCCCACAAATTCGTGATGCCTAATCTGGATCTCTTTGATGGGACCGCATGTCCGAAAACCCATTTGGACACATATACCTCGGCGATGAAAGCCAAAGGATGTACCAATCGCCAGCTTGGCCGACTATTTCGCCTATCCTTGAAGTCCAAAGGCCTTAAAGTGGTTCTTCCGTTTGAAACCCGGCCGTGGCTACATGGGACCAGATTACCAATGCCTTCACGTAAAAAATATAAGGCCAACTTGGAATGGGAAACAAATAGGGTTGATCTACAAACAACAAGCAAGGCCCCGATGAGAATGTTCGGGACTTTTACAAGCGGTGGAATCGAAACTCGTTGAAATGGCCATCCCTCCTTCCGAAGAGGAACAACCGGACATCTTCCACCATGCTTGAAACCACATCCGAGAGCCTCCTCGCTCACTTCCCATACTCGACTTACGGGCCATGGTTAACTCGCAGCCTAAGTTTGAAAAGGCCTACACCGCAACCTGGCCGCCGCACTCGCCACGTATATCGGGCTCCTCCCGCAAACACGCCCTCGCTCCCGCTAAAGGCAAAGAGATGATTAACTATGCGGGACAGAATGTAATAACACGACTCCTTTTGCTCCCAGAAACCAAATGAGCCTGCATCAAGGGTCATAAATCTCGAAAACTTTGGAATGCCCCCGAATGACATCTTTAGGGACTCGGTGAAAGAAGGCTTGCCGCCTTTGGAGAATTTCCAACCCAGAATCCGAATGCTCCCGTGGATACTACAAAGTATTGTGCTTTTCATCAAGCTCACTGACATCCGACCGACAACCGCTTCACTCAAAAAGGCAATCCAGTGGGCTAATAGAGCAAGGAAAGTTGGAAGGCCCCGAAGGGCCTAACACGCCAAAAATCCTCTCGCCAAGGAACCATAATCGTGTGAATATGATTGAATGCGGAGAATCTTCGCACGACCATGAAGATGCCGATGAAGGTCCCCAAATACCCGTGGCCAACCTCGTCGAGGATCCCGAATTCGGATTCCCCTCACCCTTGAGGATATTGAACGAATCAACCCATCTTGGTCTCATGTCGTAGACTCCTTGCAAGAATACGAGGCCCGCTATTTCTGATGAAGGGAAGGCCGATACCGAAGAACCGGGGCCGTTCCGTTCAAAATATGAGAGGACCATTTACACAAGATGGTTAGAACAATCGAGAAGAATCGAACAAGAAAGCTTCCGGCGGCGCTCGTACCGGGGCTTATCAAAGAAAGAGGCCGAAGAGCATCCGGAGCTAGTACACTTCGCAAATTGGCTTTGGGAGAGCCCGAATATGATCCCGAGAACAAATAAGAATCTAAGAGGAGGATTCCTTCTATATCCTACCGGTGTCAAATACGTGCCACCTCCTCTCACTCTTCCCCCGCAATTTCGGGAGGAGAAGCCGAGTCACAATTGCCACTTCCGGAATGGGAACATATGACAATTTTGCGGCCGCACGCACCCATATTCCCCAACGGGTTTGATCGGCGTTCCTCTCACCGAAATCCCGTAGTATGGGAAGAAGATTCCGATGACAAATGATGATGATGATGATGACGAGAGTGAAGAGTCAACCGAGGCCCCGATCCGAAACAATCTGGAACAATCATGCCGAAATGAGCCCATGGGAGCTAGGCACAATGGTTGGTTGTCGCTAGCAACGACGAAGGACCGCCAGAAATGCGGATCGATACCAATGGAGACAGACTCCCTACGAGGTGTCACTTGTAAGATGCATTTGTGGCCAATGCCCGGATACCTCCAGGATGAGGGACAAAGAAAGCCCGCGCCTGCATCCGTACATATCCGAAATCCTAGAACACAACGTTCCTTATAAGAACCTCGACCGGTGAATGGAAAGGGTTTATTGAAGCACCGGTCGAAAATGGAGGGTTTCACCACCGAAGATGAAGAATTCGTAAACGTTATCGGATCTTTTTCTTCTTTCCCGAGAGCGGATGGCATAACAACCGTAAGGGTCACACCGGCCGCTCGAGCGCAGCGAGTGCTCGCAATCACCGAAAAGGGTTATCGATCTCGAACGTCTCCCAAAGGGCCTTCATACCTATGAATCCACATGACGCCTTTCTAATTGCTCCAAAGCCCGACAACGGACCCCGGTGCTCCTTATTTGGACACGCATCTATCGAGCCGCTACCTCAAACTCCGAAGGGGAACGTTGCCTATCCTTCACTTGTGGCCGCCCTACTTGCAAGATTGAAAGAAAAAGGATATACGATGAAATGGAGGCCGATAGCCATAACTCGCGGGCCATCCAAGGGATGAAATCGAAAAGCCGCCGAGTCCCGACAATAGCGACTCTTGTTGCATGATAACTATGAGCAAGGCCGGCCATGAGAGTGAATCGGAGGACGCCCTAGCTCAGGCCATCCAAGGGGCAACAACACAACCCCAAACCCAAAAGCCTCGTGACTTGGGAAGCGCTATAAGTGGCCGCCAGAAGGAGCCAAGATACCACCCTCATCGTCACTAGACTCCGTCGTAACCAATGGCCAATAGCCAAAAGGGCTCCCCATCGACCTTAGCAAAGATTCAAGAAATCCACCAAGAGACGATCGATGAGGAAGTTAATCTGTTGACCCGCTCCGGCGCATCTTCCAAGGAAATCCCAAGGCGTATAAGAAGGCCACAGATCAAGCACCGAAAGAAGATCGCCGCCCTATGCTAAGACAAATGAAACCTGCATCCCGAAAAGAGGATCCCGTGCTCACCCGGGCCTTGAAGCAAACACAGCCAACATTTCCCTCTCGGTCTCTACTCACTTCGTCCTATCCCCATAAGCCGAAGCCGGAAGAAAGCCCGGCTCGCACTCGTGCCTATTGATGCTACTCCCGATGATGTGGTACAACTGATTGGAAACATCCACTACGGGAACATAATCACTTTCACGTATCTCGACCTCCCTCAATTTGGGGCCGATCATAACGAGCCTCTCTTCATCACACCCAGCTGGATGAACGACGCCTCCTCGGGTCCCGGTTGATAATGGGTCCGAATGAACATTCTTCCCGCAAAGATCATGAGCTTGCTTGATATCAAGACTACGTACTTGAAGCCTTCTTCCTCACAAGCCAAAGCTTACGACTCAACATCCCGAGCAAATTTCCTGAGTTGCTACTTTAGACCTCTCGGTTTGGACAGAAATTGATACCTCGTGGAATTCCGTGTTATCGACATCCCGATTACTTTCAATGCCCCGCCGGGAAGACCTTGGCTGCATCAAGTCAAAGGGGTCGCCTCAAGCCTCCACCAAAGTGTGTGAAATTCGCCTCGAATGGGGATCCGACGACCATTTACTGAGATTTAGTCACTTTAGAGGGCACAGATACGCGGAATACCTATTCTCGAAATCAAACATGACGAGGAAGGTCACATGCTAACGGGCTTCACTGCCGAGCCTCCCAAGGCCCAAGTGTGCAACATAGATCTCGACGGTCACTGGGATAAAATCCCACCGGTCTTGAAAATGATGAGAAAAATGAGCTATCTACCCGGCCTCGGCCTGGGAAGCACCAACAAGGAACTCACAAACTCATCGAGGTGAAAGGACAGATACTCGCCACGGCCCGGGATATGAGGCCTCCTCAAATGACACCGCAAAGGGAAAAAGATTTGAAGCCGCCACAGAAAGGTCCCTGCCGACAACCCTAAATCTCTCCCCTTCGCTCCTAATTTGGCCGACTACTTTGTAAAGGGTCCCACACAACCAGAAACATCACAGAGCCCACTCCTACGGCAGATGGCTAAAGCTACAGGATAGCCTCAACAAGTTCGTAGGAACCAAGGCTAACCCGGTCCGTAGAATGTTCCCGGACCTACCCAAGATACCCGGGGCTACCACCGCCACGAAGAGCGAGTATACCTTCGTAGGCGTGCCCGACCCGGTGGAACAGCCGAGAAGCTCACAACCACTATTCCTACCGCCCAGAAGATCCGAAACCCGAATTCGAACCGACAGGCCAAAAGCTAAGGCCACGGAATTTCCCTCGTATGATCGGGATGGTCTCGGTTATGCAAAGAATTGTTCGAAGAAGAAGTCCAAAGTGCCGCACTGATTGATCTCGGCTCGGTCCAAGAGATGATAGCAGCAATTGAGAAAGGAAAACAAAAACAAAGACAGCTTCCCGAGTCATGAGGCCACCAACAACGATGCCGCTAAAGAATTGGGAAAACCTCTCGTGCCCGTCCGCGACCAAGGAGGAAATGATCACCAAGCTTGGATTGGTCCCCCGTCCCTTTGTGTCAATCTAGGACAAGTCCTCCCAGCCTCTCTTTGTTAAGATCGAGTCTCTAGGGTCGTCCGACGGCCTTACGCCCGAAGACTACGAGTCCGTAGCAAGCGCCGTATTCCCTTTCGTTTTCAATGAAATGACGAACCTTTCCGAGTATCCCTTGATTGCCACTTTAACTAATGATGAATTAAAAAAACACTTAATAATAATTCATTAGATAAAGAAGCGTACACATTAAAAAAAAAAAAATCAAACAACAAAAAAAATCTTTAAGCAAAGTTGTCCGGAAAGAGGAAAATCGAGCCCAAGCTGCCGAAGAGATTTTGACGAGTGTGAATTTGGGAACCGCGGAAGAGCCTAAAGAGACGCAGATTGGTGATTTCTTTGAAGGAATCGGAAAGGATGCTCTGCAAAGTCCTATAAAATCCTCAATTCAAGGAAAGTTGCCCTCTTCATCAAAGAAAACATCATGTGCAGATACGGGTTGCCAAACCGAAATCATCTCGTATAATGGATCCCACTTCGAAGGGGAATGTGAAAACCGCCGCGGAATTCCGAATAACTCCGTCACAAGTCATCTCCCTACAGCCCCAAACCAACGGAGCCGTCGAAGCAAAGCAAACAAGACTCGGAAAATATCATCCGGAAAATGGCCGTCCAAGGCGTAGATTGGCCCGAGAAGTTACACTGCACTCGGGGCTACGTAACATCGCCGAACGGCAACCGGGGAAACACCGTTGCTCCTCACATACGGAATGGAAGCCGTACTCCCAATCGAGCTAGAGATCCTCGCTCCGTATACCGCCGGAAAGCCGATCAACGAGGTCGAATGGCTCCAGAGTCGCCATGACGAATTGGCCCTACTAGACGAACGCCGACCGAAGGCCATGGAACACATCCGAGCCTACCAAGGAAGAATGGCTAGAGCCTTCGACAAGAAAGTAAAGCATCGGGAGATCCGAGAAGGTGATCTCGTTTTAAAAGAAAAGCCCCCAAACCCGTATCAACCCCTGAAATGGGAGCCTGTATGGGTCGGGCCATATGTCGTCCGTAAGATCTTCTCCTGAGGAGCCATGCAACTCGCACCTCGACGGAATCCCTTTGTACACCCAAAGTGAATGGTGACAAGCCGCGCGTATACTACGCGTAAAAAAAAAAAAAAAAAAAAAAAAAAAAAAAAAGTGCTAAAAGAGTAATACCCAACTAGGTTAGAAACCCGAAAAGGGCGGCCTAGGTAAAAACAGGTTGCACCAAAAAAACAAAAAAAAAAAAAAAAAAAAAAAAAAAGAGTGCTAAAAGAGTAATACCCAACTAGGTTAGAAACCCGAAAAGGGCGGCCTAGGTAAAAACAGGTTGCACAAAAAAAAAAAAAAAAAAAACAAAAAAAACAAAAAAATCAAAGTTGAACTACGAAGACCCGAGCTCCTCAAAATGAGGGGAACGTAGGCAAATGGAAACGGTTCGGTCTAAAGCACAAATAAAAGCCATACTTTGGCATCAATACAATTGATCGCACCATGAAAGCGTCTCGAAAACTCTAAAGCAATTCAAATATTCATTACAAGTTAAAAGCTCTTTGATGAGTCTAAGCCCGATTCATTCCTACAACCGGCAACCTCGCTAAAAGAAAACTAAGATACATAATCAAACTAATGTGTCTCGCCATGACAAGAAAGGGATACTCTGAAACCTCGTAGTCACTCCAAGCCACTCAGATCGGCCTCTCCCCTCTTCTTCCCCTTCGAGTCTTTCTTTTTCCGAACCGAAAAGATGTCGGCTCCTCCTACCAAGCTCGTATAGGAACAGATCTATCAAACCAGCCTCCGCTCGTGGCCTTAGTAGCCCTAGCGTCATCTCTCATCTCCTCGTAGCCTAGCCGGTAGCATAGGAGCCCTCCTCTCCTCGTCTCGACGTAAGCCTCATAATCGGCCACGCCGTCTCCGCTCCTCACATGAGGGTTGGCCCTCGCCTCGGCCCTCCTCCTCTCGTAAATAGTCCGGTCCTCCGCACCCACAATGGCCTCACGCCGTCTCAAAATAGCCACCTCGAGTCTCTCCTGCATGCCTCTCATACCAATCCAGTACCAAGTGGTCAAGAACACCGGCCTCTGACGCCCGAGAATAACCCGAGGAGGAAAGGCATCATACCTCCATGCTCGGGAAAGAAATGGAAACACCGAGGGATCATCCATAGAAACAGAGCCACCACCCCGGTGGCTATATCATCAAAGCCCTCCAAAGGAACCTCGCTTCCAAGCCAAACTGTCTCGTAACTAAAGCCGGAATATAGAAGCCGGACCGAGAAAGCCCCTAAGCATGACCACGGAGACCCATCCTCAAGCACTCGCGAGTCTCCACCCGCCAACGAGGCACCGACCATCTCGATATCTTCGCCCGGCGACCCGCCATCCAACGCTCCCACGAGCCCCGATCATCAAAATCTACATCAACACCTCTCCCGGCAAAAGTCCAAGGCTCGATCATATCGAGGTTTCCCGAAGAACCCCCAAACGCTCCATCACCCACGTGGTCAAGAGGAACGGGCCGCCCCGCGCATATACCGCCTTCCGTAGCTAACTGGCCGAGAGCATGAAAAGTCTCCCCGTAATCAAAGGAACGACATCTCTCGCCTGTGCGACAGCCAACGACAACATCCAAAGAAAGACCGATGGCAAATCCCAAAGGAATAGACCATGAACAGGTGCCAAACATACAAAGTGCAAAGGCATCCCAATAGGCATCATCCACCAAACCTAGGCCCCTAAATCTGTTGGGAAGACCGGAAATATCGAAATGATCGGGACCACGGATCATACCTCGTGCTTCCTCCGGGAAAGATGAAGGAGGACGCACAATCCGTCAACAAAAGAAGCCCCTCCGGCAAAGGAACCGCTATCTCTTCCACCTCCGGACCTCCAAGCAAGGCCCGAAATTCTTCCACGGAACAATCTCGTTGAAGGAAAGGCAAAAGACATGCCTTCTAGTGTCCCAAAATGAGGAAGAAGCCCTCAAAAGCTCATAATCCGAACCAATTCCTTGAGAGACCATAAGCACTTCACCTTGTACCTTTCTTCAAAGAAGGACCTCCTCTCATGCATGATCTCCCTAGACCAATCCTTGAACTTGTTGAAGAATGACATTTGGGATTCTTGGGACAATTTTGATGGAGCTTTTCTAAAGTTTTCCATGGTTTTTCTCTCTTTCTCCCCGAAAATGGTCTGTTTGGACCGGAGGTTGAAGAGGATATTTGAATTTGAAATAAAGCAAGACCAGATCCGAACCAAAATTAAAGGACAATGTCGATGCGCCCTATCCGCGCGGATAGGATTGCTTTCCATCGTAAAATCTGCAACACCCAAGCCGCTACACCAAAAGAGGAATATTCCGTCCCGTTGCTCGAAACCCGTGCAAAAAAACCTCCCCAAACCACCCATATACCAAACACCCTTGCAAAAAAAAAAAAAAAACCAAGGCTCATGCAACACCGCATTCATACCGCATTGCATTCATAAAATAAAATCCTAAATTATTACATTCCAAAAAAAAAAGAGAGTGTGCATAAAAAAAAACAAACAAACATAAATAAAATCCTAAATTATTACATCCAAAAAAAGAAAAAAATGTGCATAAGCCGTACAAATCTAAATCTCAATCTCAAATCTCAAAAAAAAAAATCAATCGGAGTCTCCGCCGCCCGATGTCTCCCCCGGCCCTCTTGCGACTCTGCCCGCTCTCCTCAGAGCCCCGAAAATCTCGGCTCGTAATCGTCCTCGTCTCCGTAAAGAGGCTCATCAGACCAACCGGCACGCTCCGATAGGGCAAGCCGAGATCTCGCGAAAAATCGTATCCGAAGGTGAAGGCGTCTGACTCCCGCACGTACGAAGACGACCCGCCATGCCGCCATACGTGTCCCCGCCCGTGTGGATCCCCGAGAATGACGTGATCCGAAGGCAACACCGCGCTGGGATCAAGGAGAGGAGACAAAGGAGTCTCTCAAGAAGTCTCGAGCGAATAGGGAAGCCTCCCGTCCGATGTGCGCGCCGTGGTCGCCTCGCTCTAGCCTCGAGGAGCCCCGCAAGCGACCATCCTCCCGATGAATCTCTTGGCCCCGATCACTTGCTTCGTCGCCTTCTCGACGACCACCTCCGAAAACCGCACAAAAGCAAAAGCGTCAAAAAAAAAAAAAAAAAAAAGAAGTGATGCTAAAGATGATGAAACAAAAGAAAGAAAAGAAGAGGAAAAGCGTAAAAAGCCATACCTTCATACTCCTGACGAGGCCGGAAAGCTCGTGGAAGTCGCTCGGCCGAGGGATCTCGCACCCTCAATCGGACCCCATCCCGGGATATAGGAAAATCCGTCCGAGGGTACCGCGGATCCCAAGCCCCTCCCTATCCGTAACCCGAGGCATCCTCGCCTCCTCAAGACGAATGTCGCATATGGCTCAATCGCCACGAAATCCGAGAAGTGCCGGCCGGCTCTGTAATCATCCCAGTCACGGACCGATCGCTCGGTGCATCATATCGGCGGGAGGCTCCACCTGTCCTCAAAGGCGAGTTCACGCCATGCCGGCGCGTCACCCTCTCTCCTGCATAATATGCATCGCAGTCGACCTCTCGTAATCCTCCGCCGCACAGCCCAAATCTCGCCTCTTCACCGCGCCACCTCAAAGCGATCCTGTGGGAAGAATATCATCCCCTCATCCGTCTCGCCTCCGTCAAAGGAAGGCAATCCGCGCACTCGAGAGTCGTACGCCCCGGAGCTTATCTTCTCCCGGCATGCTTGGACCAAGACCGCATGGCCGGATACGCCCGACGCACTCCGGCCGCCGCCACATCGTGACGTGGAAAAACTCCAACGCCCATACCGCGAAAGGTAAAAATCCAATCAATCCAAAGGCAAAAGAAAAGTGCGTGCTCAAAAAAAAAGAGGGAAAGCAAAAAGAGAGCTTATACCTCCGTGGCAAACTCAAAGCAAGACAAAGAGCTCACAGCCTTCCGCCGTACCTATCGAGAGCAAAGTAAAGCTCGCCACTCGCCTCTCCCCACGAGACATCTCCGGCCGTCTCCATGTCCTCCAAGGACCTCAACAAGGCAAAGATCGCCGTCCCTCAAGCATGCCCAAAGAGCGTGCTCGAAAAAGCAAACCACAAGAAGGCCCTGGCAATCTGATCGGCGCCTATCCTCTCCTCCCCAGCCTCATAGCTCGCTATGGTCTCCACGATCTTACCGTAGACCACGGTATACTCCATCCCCATCCCCTTTTTGGGAATAGGGGAAAATCCTTAAGAGCTCGCAGACGCATCGCCGTAGCCATCCCGCCACTCAATGCCGCGCCCATTAAAGGACAGCCCGTAATCGCAGCGTAATCGGAGGGCGTAACCGTAGCCTCGCCCCGTAAGAAGTGAAAGGTGTGGGTCGCGTCCCACCAATGCCGCGCCGAGCAAACATCAAGCCCTTGCTCTTAGGGAACTTGACCACCCCCTCAAGCACTCAACGAACTCCTGCAGCCCCGTCTCAACAACGATCCGTCTCTGACTCGGCAAAGCTCCTCGGCCCGCATTCTAAGCCGGTCCCACAAGTCAATCACGGACTCCACCGATCCTCGAGTCTTCATTTTGTTCAGCTGCTCCGTCACAAAACGGTTTCCGCCCTGTAAAAAAAAAAGAGAGAGAGAAAATGTCAAAAAAAAAATTGCATTTACAAAAAAAAAAGAGAAAGCATACACATGCATTACAAAAAAAAATTTTCAACAAAGATAACAAAGATACAATGAGCATAGCCCCATTTTTCTCGCATAAAAGAAGACAAGCTTTTCAAAGAAATCCCAATGCATTCATTAAAAAAAAAAGAGATGCATTCCTACGGAAATAAAACTCCGTCCCATTTTCAAAAAAAAAAAAATGCATACATGCATATCATCCATCATACATGCAACGGGAGGAAAAATTCGTCCCACTTTTCAAAAAAAAATATATATCCTAAACATACATACATCCCATATTGGCAAAATGCCCATTCTTTCCAAACAAAATGCACGCATTGCATCATTCATCAATATCAATATCCAATTTCAAAAAAAATCATCATCAACATACAATATTCAATTTCTCAAAAAAATCACAATTTTCGAATTTTCACATGCAATTTTCGAATTAAAAAAAAAATGGCGAAAATGCCAATTCTTTTCCCAAGCAAAATGCATATTCGGGACACCAACAAATTCATTGCAACATGCATAGCATCAAAATCAAATCTAAGACAATGAACATTGCATAATTTTCAAAAAAAAAAAATTCAAAAATCACCCAAAATTCAAATTTCAAACAAGAAATCAACAAAGGGATCAAAGGGTTTCAAAGTATACCGTTCGGAGATTCGAATCCGAAGCCCAATGTTGCCAAGCATCGGGGTAGGGCTCCTCCGCAATCGATTGCGAAAGATTGTAATGCCTCCTCATCCGACGAGCTCCACCGTCTCTCCGCCACCGGGCCACGCCCTTGGCCTTGAAAAGCGCCTTCCCGTGTTCCATCGCTCAAAATCGAAGAAATCGGAAGATTTTCGAAGCTTTTTGGCCTTCAATGGAGGTTCTCCTCGGTTCTCTCTCTCTCCCTCGTAAGTGCGTAAAAACCGTAAACCGAATGGGGAAGAAGAAAAGGGCGTTGGCCCTAATTAATACCCCTGACTTTCAGCTCCTATCCGCGCGGATAGGATTGCAAGGGTCAAAATGACCCTTTTGCCCCTTAAAATTTCAGGACTCTGCAATTCAGTCCCCAACTTGACAAAGTTAACGAAGTTAACCAAAGTCAGCCCCTTGTCAAGAAAATCATCCAACGGCAGTCAAACGTAAGTCCGATCTCCCCGAGAAAGATAACGAGATCCCGTATCTTTCATCAAAATCATCCAACGGCAGTCAAACGTAAGACCGAGTGCCCCGAGAAAGATAACGGATCCCGTATCTTTCATCAAAATCTTCCCGGCAGTCAAACGTAAGACCGAGTGCCCCAAGAAAGATAACGAGATCCCGTATCTCTCATCAAAATCATTCCCTAGCCAAACGTAAGACCGATTTCCCCGAGAAAGATAACGAGATCCCGTATCTTTCATCAAAATCTTCCCTATAGCCAAACGTAAGTCCGAGTGCCCCGAGAAAGATAACGGATCCCGCATCTTTCATCAAAATCAAACGGCAGTCAAACGTAAGACCGAGTGCCCCGAGAAAGATAACGAGATCCCGTATCTTTCATCAAAATCATTCCCCGGCAGTCAAACGTAAGACCGATTTCCCCGAGAAAGATAACGAGATCCTGTATCTTTCATCAAAATCATTCCCTGCTAGCCAAACGTAAGACCGATTTCCCGAGAAAGATAACGAGATCCCGTATCTTTCATCAAAATCTTCCCTAGCCAAACGTAAGACCGATTTCCCCGAGAAAGATAACGGATCCCGTATCTTTCATCAAAAATCAATCCCCTAGCCAAACGTAAGACCGATCTCCTCGAGAAAGATAACGAGATCCCGTATCTTTCATCAAAATCTTCCCTAGCCAAACGTAAGTCCGATCTCCCCGAGAAAGATAACGAGATCCCGTATCTTTCATCAAAATCATCCAACGGCAGCCAAACGTAAGACCGATTTCCTGCACGAATACGTCTCGATTTTCCCAAAGAAAGGCTAACGAAATCCCCAACAAAGTTAACGGAATCCCAAAAGCCAACGAAATCTCGAGTAGAACTCGAACTACGAAAGGGCTTCGATTCCCACTAGGGATACGTAGGTAGCCTATCATTAGGTCCAGCCCCTCGACCAAAACGGTCACCCTCTCCTTCGGCAGCAGACGAAGTCCACCGAAAGGCCATTTCAAATTAAGGTCCGAGGCACCTAAAAAGCCATCTTCAAGGTTCGAGGCACCTAAAACGCCATCATCATCAAGGTCCGAGGCACCTAAAAAGCCATCTTCAAGGTTCGAGGCACCTAAAACGCCATCTCCAAGGTTCGAGGCACCTAAAACGCCATCTTCAAGGTTCGAGGCACCTAAGACGCTATCACTAGAAAGCGATAAATCGCAATCATCCCCAGCAGAGCGGATAGCCATCAGACCGAAAATGGTCATTCCTATCCCCAGCAAAGTGGATAACCATCAGACCGAAGATGGTCATCTCTTATTCCCAGCAGAGTTTCTTTCCAAAGAAACGATCCGTAGAACTCGCTCATCGTTCGAGGCACCTAAAACGCCATCATCTCCGTGGTCAAAGACCCGAACTACGATCGGCTTGATTCCCATTCGGATACGTAGGTAGCCTATCGCTAGGTTCCCCACCCGATCACTCGATCATCCCGCCAGATATGGAGCCTTACTCTTATCGACGACCCCGCTTCCTTCGAAAGCGCCGTCGCCGAGGGGCTACTGTAAGTGCTCCAATTTGAGCTTGTTAGTCTTTTCGTTAGAAAATTAACGAAAGTCATAACAATTACTAACATTCCTAACAATCCTAACTTTTCTAACAAAGTAAGGGTAAAATGGGCATTGCTATTTAGAGTTAAACCTTCCAAGGAATCTCAAAAAGCAAAAGAATTAAGAAAATCCCGAAACAGCAAGTTGAAAAACATTTTCTGCTGAGATTTTTGAATTTTATTCCTTGTGTCCAAAGCTGGAGCTGCATTTAATGAACAGTGCACGCCAAGCAGACCAATCCGCGCGGATGACTTTGTAAAGTCAGGAGGGCTATAAATTGAGCCCTCCAGTCACAAAAATAAGGAGCCACAACACATTTTACATCGAACCTCTGGCGAAATATAGAGAGAAAACAGTGAGAATTCACTTGAATTGTCACCATTTTCTCTCCAATCTTTCCCAATTCATACTCATCCACTCACTCTCATACTAAAGCCCTAAACACTCATACACTCAAACCAAACACTCAAGAACACAAGGAAGATTGGTAAACCCTCCTTCTCCTAACCCTAAATCTCATCCATGCATGCATCTTCAAACTACAAAATGTAGTTCCTTCATCTTCTTGCTCTAGATCTAAGAAGATCACCATGGAAGACCATCTCCATGGATGATCTTCTACAAAGATCAACATTATTTTCAAGTTCTCTTACTTTCTTGCAAAGAAAACTCATTTTCAAAACCCTAAAAACCATTTTCAAGCATAAAATCTCATTTTCAAAGGATAAAAATCCCCTTCCCAAGCAAATGAAATGCTTAGTCCTAATGTACCCCAAGGATGGTTTGGTATAGTTGATTCACCACTAAAATGTCTAGTGATCACTAACCAAAACCTAGGGAAATGGGGACAAGCATGGATGCAAAACCCCCTTTAAAATCATATTCTCTTTCTTGAGAAGTTGCTGTCCAGTAGCAATTTTCCCAGACCTCAGTCCATTGTCTTAATTTTTGGACACAGATGAACTTGGAATTTGGTGTTGACTACAAAACACTTTTTGTAGCCAACATCCAGAGCTTTCCAGACATATTTTTACTTTATTTATTGGGTGAGTAAAACTCCTCTTTTAAAATTTTCTTTCAGAGGCTAGTTCATCAGCTTCTGGGAATCCAGATCTCATATCTGAGGTTTCCAGAAGGTTTTGACCCCTCAAATCTTTTCCAAAATGGAAAATTCCTTCGCACAAATCTTATTTAAGGTGTCTAGAACAACTTTCATTCTCTGAGTTTATCCAGATTATGAAGTTTTAAGACCCTTGAATACATTTCAAAATCAAAGGTCCACTGCCTTTTTCATTCTGGCAGAAATGGCTCTCAACTTCAAAAGGTCTTTTGAGTACCAAATCTCAATCCAAAAATCCCCCAAAAAAATCATGGGATCAGTTTAAAGTCTTGAAAAGATATCCCTATTTTTACTTTTCTGAGTTTCAAAGTATTTTGGCCAAAACACACACACACACCCGCACACAAATGATTTTCAGCTTGGAAGACTCGTTTTACGAGGCATTCCGGGTGCACACTAACGTCCTTCCCGGCGTGTAACATGACCTCCGAACCTAAATTTCTGATCTCGGGCTTTTTTCAAAGTTTTGGCCCTCAAAATTAAAATGGCGTGGCGACTCCGTTTCGTTGATTTTTTCAAACAAAAATGGGAAAATTTTCGACACAATCACACATCATCACACCTACCTATACGGGTTAACCCGTTTAACCCGTATTAATCAGCCCCCAAACCGTTCCTCGAACCACGAATCGTCTCCAAACGTTTGAAAATTCAAAAAATTCCCCAGTTAGAATTTATGGCGCCCCTTGGATGGCTGACACGTGCGTACGTGTCACACGCTGTCTTTTCATATGCCAAGGGGCCCACTTGCCAACCGGGAGGCAGAGCATGCAAGGGGCCACATGTCTCCCATCCGTGCCTCCCGAACGTGCCTATAAGCACAGGAGGCAAAGCCACAACCAACGAAAAATGCCAACACTGGTGCCCGCTCGAGGAGCGATCTGGGCGAACCGAGATTCTAGTAGCTCCTCGCTCAGATGATAAATAATCAAACTTGGAGCTAGGGGCCACTGATGAGCTCGGACCTGCTGGACCGGGCCCACGCTCGGTCTGGTCTAAGGAACCAGTGGCGTGGCTTTCCTTAGACCGTCGGAGTCAAGACCGCGGACAGATAGACCCTTGAGGTCAAGACCGCGCTCCTCTCCGCATTATCCTACTCCAGACCGGAGGGATCCTGACCGTTGGATTGGTGCCCGCAGGAGGTATGACCGCTCCATCCGTGCCCGCGTCAAATACCTTTGACCGCGGGCTCATACCTGCCTCCCAGTTATCTCACCTGCCTCCCATTTAAGGGCAAACCTTACTGAGCAAGTTAGCTTATTGGCTCTGACATGCAAGTGGCTGGCTCACTCCCATCGCATTCAATGCGGCTCAGTCAGGCGCCTACAATGGCATTAAATGCGCCGCACCGAATACACGGCTCCTGTCCATATCAGCGACATCCCCTCTGACAGAGGATCCTCCATCCCTGACAGACCAATCAGATGCGGACACGTGTATGCGGTCAAATACCAAAGTGCCCCTTAGGGCTGACCTCATGGCTTACGTCAACGAGCAGCTCCCCATTGCCTATAAATAGAAGACCTTTGTCCCCTTGGACAAGGTAAGTTCCAAATATATTGAGTAAGCCATATTATTCTCAAACCCTAAACACTCAGACACATTCAAGGTATTCCAATCCTTATATTACTCAGTATTCTTACTCTCACACCTGAGGGCCTGAGTTGGAGTAACATCCAACTTTGACCTTAACGGTGCTTCATTTGTGTTGTGTTCTAGGTATATCAAGCCACTAAATATATCCTGCCAGATATCCTTGAACCGCTCTGACCCTAAATAGCTTGGCGTCATCATTTTTCTTAATTATTTTTCAAACATTAAATGTAAATACGTATATATATATATATATATTAAAGTTGGTGAGGAGGGTTATGGCTTCGCCACGTGGACAAGTTTAGGCAAACTTTTAATTTTGGAGAAGCCACGTCATCACTATCCCAAAATCTATACGACTTTTGGTATTCTCCTTATTAGCTAATACTATTAATTAATAATAATAGTTATTATATAGGTTAACTATTACTATTAATAGTATTAGTTAACTATAATAGTTACTTTATAAGTTAACTATTACTATTAATTGTATTAGTTAACTATAATAGTTACTATATATGTAACTATTACTATTAATTGTATTAGTTAACTATAATAGTTACTATATAAGTTAACTATTGCTATTAATAGTATTAGTTAACTATAATAGTTACTATATATGTTAACTATTACTATTAATAGTATTAGTTAACTATAATATTTACTTTATAAGTTAACTATTACTATTATATGTTAACTATTACTATTAATAGTATTAGTTAACTATAATAGTTACTATATATGTTAACTATTACTATTAATAGTATTAGTTAACTATAATAGCTACTATACTCCCTCCGTCCCACCTCACTTGACACCCTTGAGATGTGCACGAGAACTAAGAAAAAAGAATAAAATAAAAAAAATGTGTGATAGAAAATGAAGAGAGAGAATGAGTGGGGTAAATAGTAGTGTTGGTTAAATAAATTGAGTGGTGGAAAATGAAGAGAGAGAATGAGTGGTGGGGTAGAGTGAATATAAAATTATAAAAAGTAGGCTATTTTGGGAAGTGTCAAGTGAGCTGGAACGGCCCAAAATGAAAATAAGTGTCAAGTGAGGTGGGACGGAGGGAGTATATGTTAACTATTACTATTAATTATATTAGTTAACTATAATAGTTACTATATAAGTTAACTATTACTATTAATAGTATTAGTTAACTATAATAGTTACTATATATGCTAACTATTATTATAAATAGTATTAATTTACTATATAGGTTAAGTAATAGTATTATAGTTACAATATATGTTAACTATTACTATTAATAATATTAATTAATCATATTAGGTTAAGTAATAGTATTAAAGTAGGTCGTTAAAAATGCCAATAAGCATTTAGCTTCAAGACGTACTTTTCTCAATAAAATAGCAAAAATTGCTACATTGTTAGTCACAATGCAATTCCTATTAAATTTATGTGCAACAAAGTTATTAAAATTGAACACAATTTTTCTAACTTTATAAATGTTAATGTTTTGATTCATTTATAATATACTTATATTATAAAAAATAAATCATGATATTAGCAAATTAGCTTCCCGTGCGAAACACGGGTTACCTACTAGTATTGTAATGGGATGAAGGGAGTACATATTATATTTGCTGCAGGGACAATCTGTTAGGCAGAACCAGGCAATGCAGCCACAACGAGAGAAGCCTGGCGGCCAACCCTAGGTAGGGTGCCGGCAGTGGAGACGAGCCCCTTAGGGCAGAAACCCTAAAAAAAAATTACTCAATAGTCTGCACCTAGAATCGCACATGCAAAAGAGTAGTCCGCTTTTAATTTGCAATAAACGTACTTCCTTCTTTCAGGCAACTGGCCTTAACGAAGATATATCAACATTTGATTATCTCATCTAACCATATTTGAAGGACTAATCAAGAAAGACAAAACTGAAGATACTCATCAACTCATTCATCCTCCCAACCATATACCTTAAAAGCTTCTTCTTCCCGTTAACACCTTTACTCCTCATATACCTCAAAAAATCTTTTCGAACCACTTTAAATTGTTAGGGTTATTTGCTATTTGGCTCCTAACATTTAATTCAATTTGTAATGTTGCTTCCAAGGGTTTTATTTCCGATGATAAAATATAAAGAGCCCAAAATATATTATTTATTATTTCATCTCAAAGTTTAAATAAACGAGAAGCTCATATTTATACTCAAAATATATGAGTTTCAATTTTATTAGAATTCTAACAAATTTCTCTTTATTTTAATAGTAAATATTATTCTAATTGAAAATACTCCTAACTAAGGTAACTTTTCTAAGTTGCTCAATATCAACTTAGATAACTAAATATATTTTTTTTTTCATAAAAATATCTCTCAATATCCTAACAATTTCGCCAATTGATATACCAATTAGCTACATTGAACTCTTGAGAGAAATATTGTAAATTGAAATAAATGTTAGTAATCAAATTGAAAATAACCCTAATTCTTATATCTCATTATCTCCTTCTGCATACTTTACACAACTTTGCACCCATCACATTTCTTACATTGTTTTACATAATACTTCATCCGTCCCACAAATATTTTAAATATTGAGTGTGACAAAATAAAATATGAGAAAAAGTTGTGATTTATTGAAAAATAAATATTGCTTTACATTATACATTGTTATTAAGAAAAAATAATTATTTTGAGTGAAAAATAAAGCAGGAAAGAAAAAGTTGGTAAGAAATATTAAGTGAATTGTTATTGTGAGGGTAGCAAGTGGCTATTGTCAATTTTAGGAATAAAACAAACTAAAAATCTTAATTGAGACATATAAAAAAGAAAAGTAAGTATTTTACTCTGAAACGAGGAAGTATATCATATTTAAATGTCAAAATCTCACAAAAATACGTTTTTTTTTATGTTCAGAAAAAACGGGTTTTGTTCCCGTCGGTGCTAGGTGCGAAGAAACCCAACTAAACCCATCCCGTCATTATTGCACCCTTCCTTTCACTTTCTTTGTTTCTCTCTCCACCTCTATCTCAAGTTTTCCATTGAAGAGCAAGTTTAGAGAAAAGAAACACCTTTGAAGAAGGACATTGAGGAGGAGGCAGGAGAAGGAGAAAGTGGTTTTGCCTCTGTTTTTGGCGTCGCCACAGATGAAAGCAACGAGAGGAGGGTGAGTGATGGAGTCGTAATTTTGATTAATTTTGTGTCCCAATTGAGTTTGAAGATTTTTGATTTGCAACATATCCTGCCACTTGATTGAAATTCCTTATCTGATTGAATTTGAAGTGTACCTGAACGGTATAAATCGAAAATACGAACTTGGACTAGTTCGGGCAAGGCCCAAGTGAATGTTAAAGTGGAAGAGGAATATAAAAGAAAATATGCTGAAGTCACAAGAAAGGAGAAGTGCAAAATAGCTTTTATTGACTCAATGTGCTGTTACTTTGAAATGAAAACAACTACGTGCTTTAAATAGATAAAAATCAACTGAACTCCTAATTATTCTCCAACATTTTCTAAATGAGTAATAGACCACTAACTCATTATTTGACTACTTCAACTAACAAACTGGAACTACTTAGCTAAGAATCAGGATTATCCTCAATATCCTCCCTTAATTCTGATTCTGCAGCGTCCTAACTCCCATCATGCACCTGAGCTTGATAAAAGCTTCATACTTCAACGGCTTTGTTAAAATATCTGCAACTTGGTCTTCTGACTTGCAATACTCGAGCTCAATTTCTCCCTTTTGAACTTGATCCCTTAGAAAATGAAAACGTGTGCGGATATGCTTGCTTCTTCTATGTGTGACTGGATTCTTGGCCAAATTAATGGCAGAAGTGTTATCCATAAAAATCTTTACGGACCTTCGAACAGGATTTTGAATTTGACTCATCAAATTACACAACCAAATAGCTTGGCACGCGTTTGAGGCAGCAGCTACATAATCCGCTTCACATGTTGAAAGCGCTACCACAGACTGTTTTGCCGATGACCAAGAAGATGCAGTAGTCCCAAAGTTAAAACAATACCCATAAGTGCTTTTCCCGTCGTCGAGATCTCCAGCCCAGTCACTATCGGAGTATCCCACAACCGCATAATTATTAGATGAGGAATAGAATAAACCATAATTATAGATGCCTTTTATGTAACACATAATCCTCTTCGCAACTTGTAAGTGAGATTGACGGGGAAATTGTGCCTTTTATGTAACGCATAATCCTCTTTGCAACTTGTAAGTGAGATTGACGGGGAAATTCCTGAAACTTGTTGATTAATCCGACTCCGTATGAGATGTCAGGCCTTGTGCATGTGAGGTACCTCAAGGTTCCAACAATTTGCTTGAAGTAAGTAGGATCAACATGTGCACCATCACCTTCGCTAGACAATTTTGTGCCGACCTCTATAGGTGTTCTAACTGGATTGCAATCAAACATATGAAACTTCTTTAAAAGTTCTGTAGCATACCTCTTTTGGGAGATAAAAATTCCATCTTTTCGTTGAAACACCTCAATGCCAAGGAAAAATGACATCAAGCCAAGATCTGTCATTTCAAACTTGCTAATCAAAGAGGATTTAAAATCCTCAATCAGCTTGACATTGTTACCCGTGAAGATCAAATCATCAACGTATAGACACAATAATAACAAATCACCAGAATTATGAACCATCACATATACACCATGTTCAGATGGGCACCTTTGAAATCCCATACCGTGAAAAACAGAGTCAATGTGCTCATTCCAAGCTCGAGGCGCTTGCTTTAATCCATACAACGCCTTGTTCAATCTGAACACTTTATCTTCACTTCCACGTCTCACGAAACCCGGAGGTTGCTTAACAAAAACCTCTTCCTTAAGTGGACCATTGAGAAAGGCTGATTTAAAATCCATTTGATGGATTTTCCATTGATTTTGTGCAGCCAAAGCGATTAAGACTCTAATTGATTCCATTCGAGCAATGGGAGAAAATACCTCTTGAAAATCACGGCCGGGTCGTTGCTCGAAGCCCTTTGCAACCAGTCTCGCCTTATACCTCTCTACTTCACCGCTTGGTTTCACTTTCGTTTTGAAAACCCACTTAACATCAATCGCCTTGTGACCCGATGGAATTGTAGTAAGTTCCCATGTATTCTTCCTCTCTATTGCCTCTAGCTCTTCGTTCATTGCATTCAGCCATTTTGGATCGTGAATTGCCTCCTCAAAAACTACTGGTTCCAAATCTGCAAACATGGAGAAATGCACAAATTCCCCATCATCATTAATAGTATTATCAGGATTTACCTCAAAATCCTTTAAGAGAACAGATTGTTGCTGATGTCGCCTAGGTCTTTCATTTTCCAGAGGTTGATCTTGCACAACATCATTTTCTGGAATTTCTTCATTTATGGGAACAAAGGAGTCTTCATCTTCTTCTAACATAGAGATGGATTTCTTTGAAAAACTTTCTTGCTGATTCGTCGTCCAACTCCACGCTTCACTTTCAGCAAAAATGACATCTCTACTGAGAATCACTTTATTTGTTTGCAGATTAAACAACTTGTAGCCACCATTTACATAGCCAACAAAGACAGCCTTCTTTCCTCGATCATCCAACTTTGTTCTCCTTTGAGTAGGAACATGAACATAGGCAATAGAACCAAACACTTTAAGATGGTTTACACTTGGCTTATGACCGCTCCATGCCTCGGCTGGTGTGATATTCTGGACACTCACTATTGGAGATCTGTTTATCAAGTAAACAGAACATGAGACGGCTTCACCCCAAAAAGAATTTGGCATACCTTTTGCCTTTAACATGCTTCTAGCCATGTCCATTATGGTACAATTCTTTCTTTCGGCAACCCCGTTGTGTTGTGGGGTGTAGGGAAAAATAATGTCATGCTTTATTCTCTGTTCTTCACAAAATTTCGTGAATTCATTTGACGTATATTCACCACCACCATCCGTTCGAAGAATTTTGATAAAGTAACCTCTTTGCTTCTCAACATGAGCCTTAAATTTCTTAAAGTGATCGAAAACATCAGATTTCCTTTGCAAAAAATAAACCCAAGTTTTCTAGTAAAGTCATCGATAAACGTAAGAAAGTATCTATTGTTACCGTTTGACAAGATTCTCATTGGCCCGCACACGTCCGAGTGAATAAGCTCCAGTGGTTGTGTAGCTTGCCGATTCTTTCCAGCTACAAATGGAAATCTGATATGTTTTCCAATAGTGCAGGCTTCACAAAGCTGTTCGGGATGGTGTATACTTGGTAACCCTTTCACCATATTTCCTTCAGCAAGCATCTTAAGACTGCGAAAACCCAAATGACCAAATCGAAGATGCCACAACCATGATTCATCATTCATAGCAGCATTAAGACATGCATATACATCACTGGAAATATCGATTTTAAACATGCGATTCTTTGTTAAGGGATCCTTAAGAACAAGTGCACCTTTTTTATCAACAATAGAGAGAGAATTCTGAATTGTATGCATTTCATACCCCTTTTCCAATAGCTGACCCATGCTAATCAGATTACTCTTCATCTGTGGCACATAAAATACATCGGATATGTAGTTGTGATCTCCATTCTTTAACTTGATCAGAACCTTTCCTTTTCCCATCACCGGTATGGTACTGTCATCAGCAAACTTCACATTAGAGCGAACTGACTCGTCTAGCTCCACAAAGAGTTCCTTCTTTCTACACATATGATTGGTACATCCGGTGTCGAGAAACCATGTGTTGTAGTTCTGCATTTCACTAGTTGCAGTAACCATCAACAAAGCATGATTTTCATCGTCATCGCTTTCTTGTGCACAGTTAGCAACCTGCTCGCTTTCGTTGTTTCTGCATTCACTTGCATAATGACCAAACTTATGACATGAATAACACTCAATCGAAGACTTATCATACCTCCCTTTACCACGTCCACGTCCATGTCCACGTCCTCTAGAATGGTGGTTATGTTGATGTTCCTTATTCGATCTCTCTTGGTCATTGTTTTGATTACCTCTGCCACCATGATTATTAGTCTGACCACCACGACCTCTGTTATTGTAGTGGTTTCCACGTTCGCGTCCTCTCCCTCTAGATCCACCGTTTGTGGTGACTTGACTTTGGAATGCTTGCTCGATGGGCTTCTCATTACGCCTCTCATTCATCCGTTGTTCATGGGCTTCAAGTGAACCTGATAGTTCTTTGACAGTCATCTCCGACAGATTATTAGCTTCTTCTATCGCCACTATAATATGGTCGAAACGCGGTGTGAGCGCTCGTAGGATTTTCTCCACCTTCTTCTGATCTGAATATGTTTCTCCATATATTTTCATTTGATTTGTCAAAGAAATAACTTGACTTATAAAGCCAGGAACATTTTCAGATGACTCCATTTGCAACAATTCATATTGACGCCGTAGAGTTTGGAGTCTCACCTTTTTAACCTTTTCTTCTCCTTTGAACGATGTACTGAGCGTATCCCATGCTTGCATCGCTGAATTATCAGATTCTATCTTCTTGAAAACTTCATCACTCACTCCTTGATGAATGAGATACAGGGCCTTCTTGTCCTTCTTCACCATCTCACGGTGAGCTGTCCGTTGTGCTTCACTCGCACCTTCGGCTTGTCTTGGAACTCCATCCTCCACGATACCTAGCAAATCGTGATAATAAAGAAGCAATTTCATCTGTGTGCTCCACCGAATGTAGTTTTTCCCATCCAAGACAGGAACTGAAAGTTGGACCTTGTCGTTCATAGTAGTAGCTTATGAACAAGGCTCTGATACTACTGTTAAAGTGGAAGAGGAATATAAAAGAAAATATGCTGAAGTCACAAGAAAGGAGAAGTGCAAAATAGCTTTTATTGACTCAATGTGTTGTTACTTTGAAATGAAAACAACTACGTGCTTTAATAACTGAACTCCTAATTATTCTCCAACATTTTCTAACTGAGTAATAGACCACTAACTCATTATTTGACTACTTCAACTAACAAACTGGAACTACTTAGCTAAGAATCAGGATTATCCTCAATAGTGAATTGGGCCCTAAATATAATTCTAAGGCTCCGTTTGTTTCGACGTAAAACATTTTTCGGAAAATGGTTACCTGTAAAATATTTTCCTGTAAAATGTTTTATGGAGGTAGGGCGTAAAATGTTTTACGGAGGAAGGGTGTAAAATGTTTTCGGCTGTTTGGTAAGAAAAATGTTTTCCGGAAGGGCGTAAAATGTTTTATTTTTATTTTTTTATTTTTTATTTTTTATATTATTATTATTTATTTATTATTATTATTTATTATTTATTATGTATTATTATTATATTATTTATTTTTTTATTTTTTATTTTTTATTTATTAATATTATTATTATTATTATATTTTTTATTTTTTTATTTTTTATTATTATTATTATTTTTATTATTATTATTTTATTTATTGTTATGATTATTATTATTTTATGATTATTATTTATTTATTTATTTTTATTTTTATTTTTATTATTATTATTTTGTTATTATTTTTATTATTTTGTTATTATTATTATTATTTTTATTATTATTATTATTTTATTATTATTTATTATTATTATTATTTTATTTATTATTATTATTATTAATAATTTTTTATTGTTATTATTTATTAATATTATTATTATTATTATTATATATTTTTTTATTTTATTTATTATTATTATTATTATTTATTATTATTATTATTTTAATTATTATTATTATTATTATTATTATTATTATTATTTTTTTTTATTATTATTATTTTTATAATTTTTTATTATTATAATTTTATAATTTTATAATTTTATTATTATTATTATATTATTATTATTATTATCATTATTATTTATTATTATTATTATTATTATTTTATTATTATTATTATTTTATTATTATTATTATTATTATTATTATTATTATTATTATTATTATTATTATTATTATTATTATTATTATTATTATTATTATTATTATTATTATTATTATTATTATTATTATTATTATTATTATTATTATTATTATTATTATTTGAATGAGGAAGTAAAATGTTGTACCTTTTGAAATATGAGTTGTACATGAAGGGCACCGTTTTTCGAAAAATGTTTTACTCAGGACAAGGTCAGTAAGTCATTTTAGTTAGGAAGGGCGTAAAATGTTTTCCGAAAAACGTTTTCTCCATTTTCCGAAAAACAACCAAACAGCGGAAAACGGGTTATTTTCCGGAAAACATTTTCGGGGGCTCAACCAAACAACGAAAAACGAGTTATTTTATGAAAATGAGTTATTTTACGGTGAAACAAACGGGGCCTAAGTATGATATACGAGGAGGGGAATGTGCTTCTCTACCTTCCTCGAACCAAGCTTTCTCGTCATTCCCCTAGGTTGACCTAGACTTAGTAGGCGAAATGACTAAGTCTCAACTACGAGGAGACCTCCCTCCAAGTACGAGGTGAGCTCCCTTGACGATGAGGTGACCTCCCTCCAAGTATGAGGTGAGCTTCCTTGATGACTAGGTGACCTCCCTCCAAGTACGAGGTGAGCTCCCTTGACGACGAGGAGACATCCCTCCAAGTACGAGGTGAGCTCGATCCGTTGACGACGAGGTGACCTCCCTCCAAGTATGAGGTGAGCTCCCTTGACGACTAGGTGACCTCCCTCCAAGTACGAGGTGAGCTCCCTTGACGAAGAGGTGACCTCCTTCCAAGTACGAGGAGACCTCCCTCCAAGTATGAGGAGACCTCCCTCCAAGTACGAGGTGAGCTCCCTTGACGACGAGGTGACCTCCCTCCGAGGACGAGGTGACCTCCCTTGACGACGAGGAGGCCTCCTCGGCTATCCCATCAAGCTTTTCAGCTCTTATCTCTTCCCCGGCTCTTCATGGACTGAGATGGCCATGTATGACGAGGAGAGAAATGTTTGCACCTCGGCATACCAGCATATGATGAAGAAAGGAATATTTGCATCTCGGCTTTCCGGCAGAGCATCCCTTGCAATCCTATTCCAACAAAGGCTAATCAGTTATAATCTAATCAGGATTGTATCCTCCTATATCAATTCAAGTCAAACAAGGACTCCATAACAGATATAATCCTCCTAGGATTATATCTTATCTCTTTACAGTCCAAGTTCAACATAGATTCTACCTATCCATCATTATAAATATAAGCCATTATTTTTATATTATGGTACATTAATTCTTTGATTCGAAGCTCTGTCAAATTATTTTCTCTCTCTACAAACCGTGAACTTACTCTCACGCCGGAGAGCCTTCGTCGGTGAAGCCCCGGCTTAGTTTACGTTTCTTGTTTCTTTTTCAGGCTATTCAATCGCCGAAGTACCACCAACCGCTGGATTTGGGATGATCCGAACGTTTTTGGCATCATCAGTACCTGTTACTATTTCGTTGGTTTTTGTTTGGTGTGTGTTTGCTGGCAGAAAATGTTGGAAAAAAAGTGTGTTTTGAAGGAAATAATGAGTTATTTTATTAATTTGTTATTTGTTAAAATGACAAATTGATTGTTGGATTGTGTTCTACTCCATGAGTACATTGAAATCATATATTCATTTGTCAAAAATGGTTGAGAAATGAATGAGATATGAAGGCTCAAAGTTAATGGGTTGGAATGGGTAAAATGTGGTTATCCCACATTGGAAAAAGATGAAAAAGTGGCTAAGTTTAAATACTCCTACACTTTGGTAGGGAGTAAGATTGTGGTACATAGAGGCTCTCTCTCGCGCACAGGTGCGCAGGGGGGTGCAAATTATGGACCGAAATAGGCTTCGGACTACCGAACTCATGTGCATGCGCGTCCTGCGGACACGAATGTAGCTCCGAAATAGCCTGTCCGCGCGAGCCCACTTTTTACATTTTTTTTTCAAAAACTTGACCCAATATTTCTGGAGGTGAGGCGGGCGCCTGGACCTGCCTGAGGCGGGCGCCTCGACTCCAGTAGGTGCGGCTCATTTGTGACCATTACGAGGCGGGCGCCTCACGTTCCCCGAGGCGGGCGCCTGGGCTCCAGTGGCTCTACGAGGAAATGGTTTTGCACTGTTTTGTAACAGCTCAAAAGGCTGTTAATGAAGGGGTAAATTCCAACAGCCATATAACTGTAAAAGGGAGGTAATGAGCAAAATAATTATGCAATTATGTTGAAATAATTGTATTAATTAAGAAAATTAAAACTTGATTTAATTTTCTGTTATCTCCTTTGATTATATAATGGCAAGAACACAACAAGAGAAAGACACAGATTTTCCAGAAATTCTCCTCTCAAGTTCGTTGCATATTGTTCATCTTTCCCTTGGCCTCCTTGCATTGCATTGGTGGTGATATCGCCCAAGCATCGACTTCAATTCGCCGGAGGTATTATTGTGCAACCACCGTCCGGTATATCCGTTTCATCCTGGGAGGCAAGCGTTCCGTAACAACTCAAGCACAACGTGGTGAGGGGGCGTAATTTGTCTTAAGGAGAGTGTGATTTCACACGACTCGGATTCCTCGACAAATCTTTTTCCTTATCTTTTCTTTTCTTTTGTGTAATTTTGTTTTATTTAGTTTTCTATAATTTTCTATTATTGTGTAATAGTTATTCCAACAATCTTAAGACAAATTATTGTCTCTTCGTTGGAAGGAAAACTATTTAAAACAGTGAACTAAACTTGTTTGTTTTGTTTCAGATGGCTACTCAATCAAACGTGGAAACCAACGCTGGGAACAACTCCGAGAATCCTAGTGTGGAGGAAGCGCTTCGTGTGGAAACCAACTCTCAAAGGGTGGTTGTCCAAACTGTTTCGAACCATCATGGTGAGAAACCTGAAAAGTTTGTTGGCCAAGACTTTAAAAGGTGGCAACAAAAGATTCTTTTCTATTTAACTACCTTGAACTTGGCGAGATTTCTTAAGGAAGATCCGCCACAGTTGGGTGAGAATGAGACGGATGGGCAAGCCATCTCGGCTCTTGATGCTTGGAAGCATTCCGAGTTTCTTTGCAGAAATTACATCCTTAATGGATTGTCGGATACGCTATACAATGTGTATAGTGTTAAGAAAACTGCAAAGGAACTATGGGAGTCCTTGGAATATAAGTATAAGATAGATGACGCGGGCACAAAGAAATTCATTGTGGGCCGTTTTCTTGATTATAAAATGGTGGACTCAAAAACTGTTAAAAGTCAAGTGGAAGAGTTACAAATAATCATTCATGAAATTCATGCCGAAGGGATGGTAATTAGTGAAAGCTTTCAAGTGGCGGCAATCATTGAAAAGTTGCCTCCCGCTTGGAAAGATTTCAAGAATTATCTTAAACATAAACGAAAAGAAATGAATGTTGAAGCGCTTGCTATTCGTCTTCGGATTGAGGAAGAGAATAGAATTGCGGAGAAGAAGTTGAATAATCTTCTTGTGGCGAAAGCCAATGTGGTGGAGCATGTTGATAGCTCCAAGGCCAATGGAAAAGCCAAAGGCAAGTTTGGTCGCAAAAAGGGTGGTTCTAGTTTGAAGCCAAAGGGAGGAATCTCCAAGAAGAAGTTCGGTGGAACTTGTTACAATTGTGGCATTGTGGGCCACAAGTCTTCCGAGTGTAGGAAGCCAAAGAAACAAGCAAACATGGTGGATGTCATCTCGAATGAAGTTTCCGATATGCACTTGGCGGCGGTAATTTCTGAGGTGAATTTGGTGGGTTCAAACCCAAATCAGTGGTGGATTGACACCGGTGCTACTAGACATGTTTGCTCAAACAAGGAAATGTTTAGTAGTTTTGAAGCCCTTGAAAATGGTGAGAAATTGTTCATGGGAAATTCTGCCACCTCCGATGTGAAAGGTCAAGGCAAGGTGGTGCTGAAGTTGACTTCTGGGAAAGAGTTGACTCTCAACAATGTGCTCTATGTGCCCGAAATCCGGAAAAATCTGGTGTCCGGATCGCTTTTGATTAAGCATGGCTTTCGTGTTGTGTTTGAATCCGATATGGTTACTTTGTCTAAAAGTGGAATGTTTGTAGGCAAAGGTTATGTTTGTGATGGTATGTTTAAGCTTAGTGCTATGGTTGTTAAAAGCAATGTAATGGCTAACAAGCCTAAGATGAATGAGATGAATAAGAATAATTCTTCCGTTTACTTGCTTGAGTCTTCCAATTTGTGGCATGGTAGACTAGGACATGTTAACTATGATACTATACGTAGATTAATTAACATGAATTGCATACCAAAATGTAAAATAGACTACAAACATAAATGTGAAACTTGTGTAGAGGCAAAGTTTACAAAACCTCCGTTCCATTCGGTTGTAAAGAATAATGAACCACTTGAGTTGGTTCATACGGATTTATGTGACTTCAAGTCAACACAAACACGAGGGGGCAATAAGTACTTTATGACTTTTGTTGATGATAGCACAAAATATTGTTATGTGTATCTTCTCAAAAGTAAAGATGAGGCTATAGAGAAGTTTGTTCTCTATAAAAATGAAGTTGAAAATCAACTCAACCGGAAAATAAAGGTCATAAGAAGTGATCGTGGTGGTGAGTATGAATTCCCTTTTGAAGGTATTTGTGCTCAACATGGGATAAAACATGTAACAACACCACCATACACCCCACAATCCAATGGAGTTGCCGAGAGGAAAAATCGGACTCTAAAGGACATGATGAATGCCATGTTAATAAGTTCGGGGTTACCGGATAACATGTGGGGAGAGGCCGTATTGTCGGCAAATTATGTGTTGAATAAAATGCCCCGAAAGAAAATAAATAAGAGCCCCTATGAATTGTGGCATGGAAGAGTGCCATCATACCAATACATGCAAGTGTGGGGGTGTCTTGCAAAGGTTTCAATACCACGTCCTAAAAAGGTGAAAATTGGACCAAAAACTATTGATTGCATATTTATTGGGTATGCTCACAATAGTAGTGCTTATAGGTTTCTTGTGCATGAATCGAAGATTCAAGATATACACAAGAATACTATAATGGAGTCAAGAAATGCTTCTTTCTTTGAGAATGTGTTTCCGTGCAAAAGAGATGATGCAAGTTCATCTAAACGGAGACATGATTCAATAGAAGAAGAAGAAGTCGAAGGAACAAATCATCATGATGAAAATGATGAAGCGGAGGTAGAACCTCGACGGAGCAAACGAGGTAGGGTAGAAAAATCTTTTGGCCCAGATTTTCTAACCTATATGCTTGAAAGTGAACCACAAAGTTATAAAGAGGCCGTGAGCTCTTCCGAAGGACCTTTGTGGAAAGAGGCCATTAAAAGTGAGATTGATTCCATTTTACAAAATCACACTTGGGAATTAGTGGATTTTCCTCCGGACAGTAAACCACTAGGATATAGGTGGATTTTTAAAAGAAAAATGAAGACGGATGGAACAATTGACAAGTATAAGGCAAGACTTGTAATTAAAGGTTACAAGCAAAAGGAAGGCCTTGATTACTTTGATACATATTCTCCAAGTTCACGAGAATAACATCCATAAGAATTGTACTTGCAATAGCCGCATTGCGGAATCTTGAAGTACATCAAATGGATGTTAAAACAGCCTTTCTAAATGGGGATTTAGAAGAGGAAATTTACATGGAGCAACCGGAAGGATTTTCTGCGCCGGACAAGAAAATAAAGTGTGCAAGTTAGTAAAGTCATTGTATGGCTTGAAACAAGCACCAAAACAATGGCATCAAAAGTTTGATCAAGCCATGATGGAAAGTGGATTTAAAATAAATGAATGTGACAAATGTATCTATGTTAAAGACACAGGAAATGGCTACGTCATTTTGTGTCTTTATGTAGATGACATGCTTATCATAGGAAGTTGTGATAAAATGATAAAGTACACTAAAGATATGTTGAACTCAAAGTTTGACATGAAAGATATGGGGTTAGCCGACGTAATCCTTGGCGTGAAAATTTCAAGAATGTCAAATGGACTTGCTTTAAGCCAGTCACATTATGTGGATAAAATTCTTGAGAAATTCAACAAGGATGACTTAGCTATTGCTAGAACCCCAATAGACATGAGTCAACATCTATCAAAGAATAGAGGTGACACAGTTTCTCAAGTTGAATACTCGAGAATCATTGGAAGTCTAATGTACTTGATGAGTTGTACTAGACCGGTATATTGCTTACACGGTTAGCAAACTGAGTCGGTATACAAGTAATCCCGGAGCGGAACATTGGAATGGTATAGTGAGAGTACTAAGGTACTTAAGATATACTCGCGATTATGCTTTACACTATACTAGACATCCAGCGGTAATTGAAGGGTATAGCGATGCTAATTGGATATCCGATATAAAAGACTCAAGGTCTACGAGCGGATTTGTATTCACATTAGCAGGAGCAGCTATATCATGGAAATCTTCTAAACAAACGGTTATAGCTAGATCCACGATGGAATCTGAGTTTATAGCGTTAGATAAATGTGGTGAAGAAGCCGAATGGCTACGCCAATTTATAGAAGATATTCCAAGATGGACGAAGCCCGTGCCATCAATATGTATACATTGTGATAGCCAATCAGCGATTGGAAGGGCACACAATCATATGTATAATGGTAAGTCTAGACACATTCGTCGAAGACATAATACCATTAGACAACTACTCTCAACTGGTACAATATCCATTGACTATGTTAAGTCAAAGGAGAATTTAGCGGATCCGTTAACCAAAGGGTTAAATAGAGAGTTAGTTGAAAGCTCGACGAGGGGAATGGGACTTAAGCCTCTTAAAAGTTAAACACAACGGAAAACCCAATCTAGATGACTGGAGATCCCAAGAACTAGATTCAATGGGACAACCTAACTGTTAAAAGACTTGTAGCGTCACTGTGGGAGAATCAACCCCAAGTCCATTCCTGTTAGTGACATCCCGAAAGGACAAGGATAAGCCTATGGCTTTTAATGATTCTTACGCGTCGAAAATTCGAGCGGGGTAATACGGGTTACCTTTAAGAAATCACCTATGTGAGAGAGAAGTGGGGCCGCTTCGAGGAGAATTGTGTGAGGCTCAATTCTTAGACCCTCTCGCAGAACTGTGCGTATGTTCAGGGCCATGATTGAACATAGCTATGAGAATTGAAGTATGTTAGGACGATACTTGTGTCAAGCATATGATCGGCTACACAAAAAGCAAAACGATTCAAGGACATCGCGTCTATCGATTTGCGAGTAGAGTAAATATGCTTGTACGAGCGCGAAGATTCAATGGGCATTCCCACATCTTCGTATGCAAGTTTTCGTCTGTAGGGCTTTATCACCAATTCCGCATTATTCCTTCATGTGGGGGATTGTTGGAAAAAAAGTGTGTTTTGAAGGAAATAATGAGTTATTTTCTTAATTTGTTATTTGTTAAAATGACAAATTGATTGTTGGATTGTGTTCTACTCCATGAGTACATTGAAATCATATATTCATTTGTCAAAAATGGTTGAGAAATGAATGAGATATGAAGGCTCAAAGTTAATGGGTTGGAATGGGTAAAATGTGGTTATCCCACATTGGAAAAAGATGAAAAAGTGGCTAAGTTTAAATACTCCTACACTTTGGTAGGGAGTAAGATTGTGGTACATAGAGGTCTCTCTCGCGCACAAAGCGCAGGGGGGTTGCAAATCATGGACCGAAATAGGCTTCGGACTACCGAACTCATGTGCATGCGCGCCCCGCGGACACGAATGTAGCTCCGAAATAGCCGTCCGCGCGAGCCCACTTTTTACATTTTTTTCAAAAACTTGACCCAATATTTCGGAGGTGAGGCGGGCGCCCGGACCTCGCTCGAGGCGGGCGCCTCGACTCCGCAGGTGCGGCTCATTTGTGACCATTACGAGGCGGGCGCCTCACGTTCCCCGAGGCGGGCGCCTGGGCTCCAGTGGCTCTACGAGGAAATGGTTTTGCACTGTTTTGTAACAGCTCAAAAGGCTGTTAATGAAGGGGTAAATTCCAACAGCCATATAACTGTAAAAGGGAGGTAATGAGCAAAATAATTATGCAATTATGTTGAAATAATTGTATTAATTAAGAAAATTAAAACTTGATTTAATTTTCTGTTATCTCCTTTGATTATATAATGGCAAGAACACAACAAGAGAAAGAGACAGATTTTCCAGAAATTCTCCTCTCAATTTCGTTGCATATTGTTCATCTTTCCCTTGGCCTCCTTGCATTACATTGGTGGTGATATCGTCCAAGCATCGACTTCAATTCGCCGGAGGTATTATTGTGCAACCACCGTCCGGTATATCCGTTTCATCCTGGGAGGCAAGCGTTCCGTAACAACTCAAGCACAACGTGGTGAGGGGGCGTAATTTGTCTTAAGGAGAGTGTGATTTCACACGACTCGAATTCCTCGACAAATCTTTTTCCTTATCTTTTCTTTTCTTTTGTGTAATTTTGTTTTATTTAGTTTTCTATAATTTTCTATTATTGTGTAATAGTTATTCCAACAGAAAACACACACTCCCCCCCCTCTCGCTACCTTTCCTCCGGTCACCTTTTACCCCGGCGACAGTCTCCCCCTACTCCGGCGACCACCTCCCCTCTTCCTCTCTCTCTCTCCTTTCTCTCTCTAATATACCTCCACTATCTTGTTTTCCGGCCAGATCTACCATCTCAAAAAGTAGGTATGTAATGAGAGACCAATCAATCGTAACCCGCCTATTTCGTGCATTGTAACAACAGACCAAGCAGTCGTAACCCCATCGATTCTACCTCCTTAATAATTAGCTCTTCCTGTTCATCAATCATCTTCTTGCCGGAGACAGTGGAAGCGCATCTCTGGAGCATTTATTAGAAGGGTCATTCTTGTGGTCGCCGGAGGATTCTCTGGCAACGGCTGCTAGTTCCATGCTACTGCTTTTGTTCTTCATGGACGAGGGATTGGGATTGAGACTAGGGTTTGGATTGGAACTGAGAAGTATACTTTGAAGCATGTTCTTTGTCGTTGAGAATATTGAAAAGGGGAATTTTTTTACAAAAACTTTCAAGTGAAAATTGAAAAAAAAAATAAAGATTTTTTTTTCGTGAAAATGACAAGAAAGAACGTGGAGAGAAAATGCAGATGGGTGATTACTAAGTAAGAGTGGGGTTTTGTCGGATGAACTTTGGGAAGTTCATCAAGACTATTATGATATGAATAATGTGTTTGGGTTATGAATAAGTAGATAAGGGATTTGGGGTAGTGTAGGTTGTACTGTCTCTAGCTCTCATTTCATGAGGTTTACTTCCTCCGGCCAAAAATACTCTTAGTTATATTTCTTCTCACACATTAAGAAAAGCAATAATACATATTAAATATATTAAATTATCCTTTAAATATTTTAAATATCTAGGCAATTAAATGTTTTTACTATTACAACTATTTAATCATAAATAAGGGTGGTTCAAAAAAAATGTGTCAAAATTTTATGAAAGCTACAAAACTGCAAGTATTTTGGAACAAAATTTCTCTTCTAAATCTGCAAATATTTTGGAATGAAAGTATTTATTTTAATTTTGATTCGAAATGTGAAGTTTCTAGGACCATATATAGTACTCCCTCCATCCCACCTCAATTGGTCCATGGGTAAATTTCACGGTTCTTAAGAAAAATGAATAAAGTGGGTAGAAATTAAAGGAGAGAGAATGTAAAAATTAAATGAGTGGTAGGGAATAGGAGAGAGAATGTAAAAGTTAAAAATATTTAATAGGAGAGAGAATGAGTGGGATGAATAGTAAGTTAATGATTGGTTTTTTTGTAAATATGTTAAAATTATAAGGGTATAATGAATGGTTTTTTTGTAAATATATAAACATTATGAGGGTATAAATGTCCGAAACACTGTTCACTTCTTTCCATTTATGGAATGGCTCAATTGAAGTGGGACGTCCCAAAAAGGAAAGTGACTCTATTGAGGTGGGACGAAGGTAGTATATATGAGACCAATGCAACCGACCTTTATAGGAACTCAAAAGTAGATATGTAACATCTCACAAAGTTGAAGTGACACAAATTGAGAAATAAAGCAAGCTTCTTAATCATAGCCATATTCAGCTATGTTATCCGGTTGTATTTTAAGCTTTACCAATAATTTCATGACCAGTGTGAGCCACCATTAGAAGGACCAGTGATTGGTGAAAACCACGGCAAGAGAAGCCTTTGCACTACTAGAAACTGGTCATTTAGCGACGGAGGTAACATCAACGGAATACTCCGTCACTGTTCAGTGACGAAATAACCATTCTAGCGACGAAAATCCGTCGCTGATTATAAATCAGTGACAGAATAAATCCCGTCACTAAATTTCGTAGCAGAAAAGTATCTTTTTAGAATATCCTTTCATATCCGTCGCTGATTCACTATTTCCGTCGCTGATCAGAAACGGACATGTCATCGCTATATAGACACGGACTTTTCCGTCTCTGGTATGGCATTTCCGTCGCTGACCAGTGATGGATTTTTCTGTAGCTAAATAGTGGCAAAACTTCCATCACTGATCAGATTTAGAGTTTTTCGTCGCTAGATCAACAAATACCGTTTCTGAATAGCGACAGAAATTTCAAAATCCCGTCAACAAATACCGTTTCTAAACTCTAAATTATATACCCCTATACCCTAAATCCTATAAAGCCCATACCCATACCCTAACCCTAATACTATACCTTATATACCTTATACCCTAAATCATATACCTAAACTCTAAAGTATATACCCCTATACCCTAAACCTTATACCTTATACCCTATACCCTAAATCATATACCTAACCCTATACTATACCTTATACCTTATACCGGCTTATACCTTATACCCTGTACCGGCTTATACCTTATACCTTATACCCTAACCCTATACTATACCTTATACCTTATACCGACTTATACCTTATACCTTAAATCATATATACCTAAACTCTAAAATATACCCTTATACCCTAAACCTTATCTGTAGTATAAATGGGAACGGGGTGCTACAGTACAATGAACAGTTTCAAGTGTCAAATTTTCCATTTTGCCCTCACTAAGTTGTCCCTTTCCCATTTTGCCCTTAAATTTTTTTTAAATTAAAAAAAAAAACGTGTCCTCGGACACGGGCTTAATTAAAAAAAAAAATGTGTCCTCGAACACGGGCTTTTACTAGTAGTATATATATACCACTATATATACAATACTAAACCTTAAACCCTATAAAGCCCATACTCATTCCCTAATCCTATACTATACCTTATATACCTAATTATACCTTATATCCTTATAAATCATATACCTAAACTCTTATTACTTATCAAGTTATCATAAACCACAAAACATAAGTCCTAGCATTGCTAATAAAATTCTTTCATAAAAGTCAAATGAAGAGCAGCATTAAAAAGTTACAGATTGACAACAAGAAATTGACCATATGCATAACAGCATAAACCCTTAATCATCTCATTATTGTCAAACTCCATTACCTTTCCTAGTTTATCTATTCCATTAGTGGCCGTACATAATGATTTTAAACACAAGGATAAAGACCCGACCTTTAACTATTCATAAATCCAGAGAAGCATTTACCATGATTTTAGATGCTTACCAAGAAAATTCGCTTCCACATCTACCAGTCCAAGCAGTATGTAATAGTACCATTTCGCCTGCACACAGGTACCAAGCAAGAACCATTGTGAAACAACTATAGCACGTACTTATTGAATGCTTGGAATCAGAAAAATGCAACAAATATTTATCCAAGGGCCAATGATGCAGTTAAGTCACATAGCTTGTAGCCTTGTAAGAGAATAATAGCCGTCTCGAAATTCCGTATTTGTATATAAACAAATAAAAAGGAAACTTGTCGTTTCAAGAAATTAGATATATCTCTAAAAGTGAGGGTCAATCCTGTTTTCTTTTATATTCTCAAATTTCTGAAACAAGAGTAAATGTCTATAGTTTTCAGGGGACAATTATCTCATGGGTAATTAGACATCATTAACCAGTTCCACAAGTTCTGGCATTGTAATTATTTAAATTTTTGTTTTACACCTAACGGGGTTACCTCCTTATCACCAAAAAAATAACAAAAATGGTTCACAGTTACATTAACGGGGTTACCTCCTTATCCCCCCCCTCTTTGTCCCAAACATGCCTTTCTTGCACTTCTCTGGTTCATCAGCAACCTGGTCAACCAAAGTTACATGACATTAAGGTTCCAAGCACTTACGTAATAATGTAATCATGAAAATATGTAGATATAAAAGGTAACTGATTAGAAGAAAACATAACATTTGAAAAGAGACAGTATGTTACCAATTACTAATCAAAGGAACAACCACCTAAAACCTACATTTCACATAGAAACCCACGTTGAGAGGAAAAGAGGATATGTTTGGGAACTTATGACAAGAACAGGGTTGATTGTGTACTGGCTAACCTTAGCTTCATCAGTTTAGCATGTCAGCCATTACTCAGTTGAACTCAATCTTTAACCCAACTTGAATTATTTGTGTTGTTCTATCACAAGTAAGGCATACTCTTAACTTCTAGTTTTTGTTCTCTTTTATCCGAAATCAAATCCTTCTACACTGTTACACCATCTCACCTAATACCTCCTCCAAATGCTGAGCTTCTGATTTTAAATCTTTCCCAACCTTTCTTTACTCTAAAGCTCCATGATGAAATAAAATTAAGTGATATAGATACTTGGAGAAATCCCTACTTTTAGAGTCCATATTTGATTTTAATTTTATGGTCAATATGACAAATTTCCCTATCAATATTTCAGAATAATTTCTCAAACCTCTTATTATTACATGGTCATAAAAGTTGAAAAACAAAGAATTTGGTGCAATGGGGCAGCTGAAAACAACTGTCAAACAAACATGAGCAACTAGTATAAACAAGTTTCAAGAACTTCACTTAAATATTGTGAACATTTGAGTCATAAAACATGGTTAGGACAAACCTTATCAAGTATGCCAAAGACAAGTTCATACAACTTGGACAAAATCATGGTGTTGCTAGAAGGAGAATATTTAAGAGCCTTTAGGGCTGGAAGTCTCCGTGCATGAACTTCAAAAAAGAAATGAACAAAAGTAAATATGATGTTAATAAGCAAACATAGGACAGATTTCATGAGCTTTTACCAAAAAAAAAAAAAAACTTTCATAAACACAGAAATATATGATACATTTAAGCTTGTAAGAGGCTTTCCATATCAATCATGTTTCACCAATAGCCGTGGAACCCAACTGCAAATCACAATCAAAAGCCACAAAACACAAATGATTAGAAATCAATCTACTACACAGAGAAAGAACAAACATATGAGTTCATATTGGTACCTTTATGGCCTCGATGGCATATTCAACCTGAAACAATCGGCCTTCAGGGGAGAAGGTGTTGACACCTCTATAGTACTCAGTCCTACATAACAATAGAGATAAATCATTAGGGAATTAACACGAGTACATGGAGGGCGATCTAAACAGAAAAAACAAAAAACCCTAGATTCGTGATTAACAAAATGTGCTAACCTTGTGAGAAACATCTTCGATTGAATTGGCAAGATCAAAACCAGCAATTAAAAGGAGTAAGTGAAAGAATATAGAGAGAGAGAGAGAGAGAGAGAGAGAGAGAGAGAGAGAGCGAGAGAGAGATAGCAAGAGCGAGAGAGAGAGAGAGAGAGAGAGAGAGAGAGAGAGAGAGAGAGATATTATCGAGTGAAGAAGGTGAGCGAATCAGCGGCGGCGGCGAGAGCAAAATTTCCAGAGCGGTGACAATGGTTGGGAGGTGAAAATGAATGGGGGGTTTAGGGTTACTTTTATAGGCCCATTTACAGACGGATATATCCTTCGGTACTACAGACGGAGATAGTCCGTCGGTAATATCGATGAAATTTTAAAAAATTTCGACGAATTTAAATGAAAATTAAAAAAAAAAAATCTGGCAAAAATTCCGTCGGTAATGCTTAAAATTCCGTCTGTAATACCGACGGACGCGATCCGTCAGTAAATTTCCGTCGAAAATAGGCCTATTTCTAGTAGTGACAGTATTACAACAAAAACAACAACAAAAAAACAAATCTAGAAATTAATCCCTAATTTTGTATTTATTAATGGGGAATTTACCATATAATTCCCCAAACTTATCAATTTTACCTCACAATTCAAGAAATATTTCATCTAACCATATAATTTATATCTTAATAAGTACACTCCCATCATTTAACTAAGTTTACCCTCACATCATTTTATTAAGTTCATCCTTTTTATCAATTTACTTTCTCTCCAACCACCATCACCTTAGGGCACCCCTTCCCCATCTTCTTCAGTCAACACCTCCGGCAACCATCAACTCTAGCGATTTTTTTTTTACGTCGGCGACCAAACAACTGAGAACTTAACTTATCAGTAAGTTCTCAGTTGTCAACAAAACTACTAATAACACGATTAACTCCAACGACGACCGACTCCGGCGACCAAACAACTGATAACTTAACTTATCAGTGAGTTCTCAGTTGTCAACTAAACTAATAAGAACACGATCAAATCCAGCGACCACCAACTCCGGTGACCTCTCCGACGACCAAACAACTGAGAACTTAACTTATCAATAAGTTTTCAGCTGTCAACTAAACTACTAATAACATGATCAACTCCGGCGACCTCTTCAGCGACCAAACAACTGAGAACTTAACTTATCCGTAAGTTCTCAGTTGTCAACTAAACTACTAAGAACACGATCAACTCCGGCGACCTCTTCGGCGACCAAACAATTGAGAACTTAACTTATTAGTAAGTTCTTAATTGTCAACTAAACTACGAAGAACACGATTAACTCCGGCGACCACCAACTTCGGTTACCAAACAACTGAAAACATAACTTATCAGTAAGTTCTCAGTTGTCTCCACTAAGAACATGATCAACTCTGGCAATCACCAATTTCGGCGACACAACAACTGAGAACTTATCAGTAAGTTCTCAGTTATCAACTAGACTACTAAGAATACGATCAACTCCGGTAACCAAATAAACATACACCCCGTCTGTATGCAAACGCATAGGAAGTTTGAAAATGATTTTAAAAAATGTGAGACGGAACATACGAGCGCGATTTAGAAAATATGAGAGTCGCCACTCCATTTTTAAAGGAAAAGTTCGAAAAACCTTTTGTAAAGAGACAACGGGTTCGGGGGTCAGTTTACGTTTTGGGAAGAATGAGAAGTTCACCCAAAACGTCTCATAACGAGTCTTTCTAATCTAACATCCATAATATTCAACAAGTGTGTGCCATGTGACAAAGAGAATAAATGCATTTTCTATTAATAATGTGAAATAAATACAACTTGTGAACCACTTTGAGCAGGGGGCCACATCCCGAGATACAAGATTGAGGAACAGGTTACAACTGAAAGGTAACTTCTGCAAAATGGCTAAGTGTGTAGCGGAACACAGGACATATCCTGGCTAGGTGTGTCGTGGGACACAGGACATAGCCTGGCTAAGTGTGTCGCGAGACACAGGTAGCCATCTGCAGGGCTTTACAAAATTTACTTGCAGAAGAAACCAAGGACCATTAAGATCAAATTACACCATACATGTATGCCAGAGACCACAGAGATCAATAGTTAACACTTAAGAGAGTATGGATATGATTGATCCATACTCATCTTGTGATCAATCCAAAATACATCAAAATGATTCAATAGCATGCCATAACATGAAAACCATGAATGTTTCATAGAACCAGAGACTAGAACAGAGATATTGTGATCGAAACCCTACACTATTGTATCAGATTAAGCATAATTATCAGATTAAGCATGTAGATTGCATGTAGATTGTATGAAGAAGCAAGGAAAAGAGGGATAAGGAGAGAGGAAGAGTGGCCATAAATCCTATACCAAGTTAGGTATAGAATCCTTCAGAGATCAGCTTCAGCACCAATATCAAACTTAGAATTGTGTGAGAAAGAGAATCGGGTAGAGAATTGTGTGAGAGAGAGGGAATTGTATGTGAGAGAGAGAGGAATTGTGTGTGTTTTGGTAGGATTACTGTGTGTTTGCGTTCATTTTGGCAGAGTAACTTTGATATGTCGAAAAGGGATCTAGAAATGGGAGGAGGAGGCCTTATTTTATAGGTCCCTGGGAGTGGCATACAATGTCGCACAACCTTGTATGTTCATTTTCAATGGCACGATATGTCGCGGGACATAATATGTTCATTTTCCAATGGCACGATATGTCGCACGACCTAACGTGCCATAACTGCCTTTTGGCGCCAAATAACCTCCTAGGAACCTTCTTGAGTAATTCTCTATAGGTCCAAAAGCCTGGATTAATGCCTTATAGGTACTATCTCAGTAAGGAACTTACGGAAAGTCCTCAAAAGTCCCGGAATAAAATATGAATGTACCAAAATGCCCCTAGTGCACTTTTATTGTATAAAAGACATTGTACGAGTCGCGAGTTGGATTGGGGTACTCACACCAAAAAACTAAGAACTTAACTTATCAATAAGTTCTCAGTTGTCAACTAAACTACTAAGAACACGATCAACTCCGGAGACCACTCCGACAACCAATCAACTTAGAACAACTCCGGCGACTACAAGCTGGGTTGGCCATTACTATCAAACAACTGAGAACTTAACTTATTAGTAAGTTCTTAGTTGTCATCCGAACTCCTAAGAAAATGATCAATTACGATTACCAAATAACTGAGAACTTATCAGTAAATTCTCAGGTTTCAACTAAAGTACTAAATGCATGACCAACTCCTGTCGACGTCCAACACTTGAGAACTCATGTGTTGTTCTCGGTTTTTCTCAGAAAGAATTTTAGATCCTCAAGTGACTTAGGTTTAAAAAAGAACCAACACTACTAGAAAACTAGTCATCAGCGACGGAATTTTCTGTCGCTAAAACACAATTTCCGTCGCTGATTTAAGACCAGCAACGAAATATATCAATCGAAGAAATTATGTCGCTTTTCAGCGAAGGAATTAATACCGTCACTGTTCACCAACGGACATAAAGGCATCCATTTCTGAACAGCGACGGAATGATTTCGTCACTGATATCCGTTGCTGAAAAATTATGTCGCTGTATAGTAACGAGCATTCTGTTGCTAAATGTTTGTCGTTAATCAGTGACAAAATTATTATCGTCTATGTTGACCAACGGAATATACTTCCGTCGCTGTATTCCGTTGCTAAATTTTTGTCGCTTGCCAGCGACGGGAATTATTATCGTCTCTGGCTACAATCGGAATAAATTTCCATCGCTATATTCCGTTGCTAAATATTTGTCGCTTTTCAGCGACGAAATAATTATCGTCTTTGTCCACTAACGAAAAACTTAAATTTCGTCGCTGATTAGTAACGAAAATTTCGTCGCTGACACCAATATTTATCTTTTTATTTTTCACTGCGACGGACATTATTCCGTCGCTGATATTAAAAATCCATTTTAAAATATTTTTAATTAAAAATCAATATTATTTTTTTCTGAACCTGTGATATAACAAATTACTAAAAAACTAAATTTCAATGAAAAAGAGCTACAAAGTTAAAAACAATAAATGAATAAATGTTGCTATTGCATACTGTTACAAACTCAAATGACAATTTATAACACCAAGTTAAACAGTAAATTAATGTTACACATAGTTTGATAGTCAAATCACTAATTGTTCCCTAAATTCGTAGGAGGGGGCTTGTGAAAACATTCCTAGCAGAACTAGGGCTACCGGATGAAGGGGACGATGTACTACTAACCAAAGGTTGTGGCGGACACTGCTGGATTTGTTGCATCTGCTGCATCTGCGCAAGCAACTGGGCCATTAGCTGTTTAGTTTCTTGTGTTTCTGCCCGATGTTGTGCTGATTCTACCCGATGTTGTGCTAGCTCAGCCTCTAGAGTCTCAATCCTTGCACTCTAGTCATGGTTGGTAACAACATGGGATTGACCTGTCGACCGTGTCGACGAATGCCCAGCATACTCACCCATGCAATATACCCTTGATCCCCTCTTCGTCTTCCCATCAGCAGTGACATCATTCCAAATCTCTTTGCTCCATGCAGGGGTCCCAGTAATAGGCTGCTCCACACGACCCTCAGCGACCGCTAATGCCATTTTAACACTAAATGCAGACTGTCATATTAAAACAAACAAATATTATCACATACACAATACATATATAAATTTTCATATTCAATAGCAAGTCCTTCAAGAATTATTACTTACGTATGTAGTTTCTGCAACTTGATCAACCCACTAAGGAGGTTGATCGGCGGAGGCACTAGCGGTAGTGTGGGTGCTGACAAAGACATCAGGAATGGAGACGTGCGGGCCAAATTTCCTAGTCTACAATCATTATAGTTACTATAAGTTAATCTAAATATAAGCAAACATTAATAACCTAAAGACATACTCCCTCCGTCCCAAAATGAATGTCTAACTTTTCAATATTATTTTTCCCAAAATGAATACAATTACCAAAAAAAAATGTTAAATGTGGGAGACAAATCCCAAAGAAAAGGAGCATTCCAAGCAAACTGCCCCAAGTATAGGTTGTTGCTGCCCATACTGCCTCAAATGTACCTGTCCAAATATCAAAATGAGTGGAAACAAAAAGTGTAATTCTCTTCCTAACACAACATAGAGCACACATGATTTTTTGTTTGATTTATGGGCCAATATTAGGAGTCCAAAATGATTTAAACATTGGGCCATATAATCTGCCAGAAAATGGAACACACTGCGTATGTCATGAAAACTTAACATTTATACCCCTTTGTGATCAAAACCAGATAAAACTCAAAACCTAAAAGTTGTTGAGGACACATTGAAAATGAAGCAAAACAGATTTCAGGTCCATCCAGTTAGGTTTGCTATGTCAAATAGCAAAGAAATTATCAGAACAGAACCATCGTTGCCGAAAGACTGGACATAAACCGTTTAAGGGAAAAATAAAAAAAGGAACTTAGAAAAACAAAAAAAAAAAAATTGAAAATATGTGCATTCTTCTACACGTGTTTACCACAAAAAATCTCTTTGGTATTTTCTCATATTATGAGTATGTCATGGTTAAAATAAACAATGAAGGAGGAGTGGCCCGAAACTGTGCAGACTGGACAGCAACATAGTGGCAAGGAAAACTTAACTCCAAACCTGATTCGAACAAATAATATGCATCTTAAACTTAAAGCACACTTAGCTTAAAGTACCATGGATATGCATAAACCTAACTCTTTCAAAGATATGCACATAAACTTGAATGAAAAGCAAAAAAAAAAAAAAACCAAAGTGGACAGATCTGACCCTTCTTACAAAACATGGTTTTTGAGGTGATTTTGAGAAACAACAAGGCTTGTTAATGATGTTTCCTTGCACATAAGGCATATACTTGCATTAAAAATAAGAACACCATGTTTCATTTATAGTGCCTTCGCTACAACTAGAATCAATCCAACCAAAGGAAGCAAAAACGTCAAATATTTTGGAACAAAATTTAACTCCTAAAATGACATGTATTATGACTAACAACCCCCCCCCCACACATATATATATATATATGCATGTTTTCAAAGTCATTAAATTAAAACCATGGATTTCATAGCATCAACATGGTAACCTAACTACTATACATACAACATTTATAGAGGTTTAAACATTAATAGACAGTAAACATGCCATACGCGAGTAATGCTCGGCGAAGTTGATTGTCCCTGACGTGTGTTTGGTACCTGTCCCTGATGAACTTCCCCTATTTCGCTTTGCCCGTTCAGAGGCTTCAATCGCCTTCTCCGACCTCCAATGAGGGCAAAATTGTGCCCACACCTCCTCAGTCATATAGAGCGGGCACTTGGTGGGGTTTCTACCTTTATCCCAATAATTTTTTTTGTGTTGCAGATGAGATCCTTATACCGATTCTTGCATATTTTTTCGAAAAGATTTTTGACCACGTTGTCATCATAAGTCCAAGTATATGCCTCCTACAATATAATATTAACCAAATCACATTTTTTAATAATTTGACAAATCACATGTACTGACATAATAATATAGGATGGAAGAGTTTCACTTCATTGCCATAGCAAACAAGAAGATGTAATAGTCATTGTCCATGATTTGTACTGATTAACCTCTATCAGGATGTGCCAATAAACATTCAGGCTGAGGCTAATACTATTGTGTTAGAACATTTGTGCCTCATTTGAGTCATGTAACCATTAAGCTTAAACTGATGGTGGAGATACTTCTTGGATCTGGTAGAGCATTCAGTCTAATGTCCCCTTGTAGCAGAAGTAAAATAGGTTAAGTTAGAGAACTTTCCAAGTGAAGTAGCTTGAATTGCACTCTATGGTTTCAGTATTGGTTCACAATATCTTGAATTTGACAAATCACATGCATCTCCATAGCTTCTTCTCAAAGTTCAAAAAGAGAATTGATTGTTGTTGTGTTTATATGATTGATGAGTCTTTTGACCATAGAAAGAGAAGAAACATTCAGCAAAATTCGTTTATCATCAACGAAATAATAATGTATAATTGTATTTGAAAATTGTAGCTTTGTTTTAGTGGAAATGGAATTGACCAAAAAAGATTGGAAACAAACTCATACCACTCGAGGAACCGATGAAAGAAAGTGCCTGGAGAGCAGCTGCTATGCGCCGCCAGAGAGAGAGAGAGAGACGAGCGGGGAGGGAGAGAATGGAGCATCGGCCGGCCAACAAGAGAGAGAGAGAGAGAGAGAGAGAGAGAGAGAGAGAGAGAGAGAGAGAGAGAGAGAGAGAGAGAGAGGAGCGGATAGTGAGAGATAGAGAGCCCAACTTTTCAAAATTTCAAAATTAAAAACTGAAATTTCAAAGCAATAATTTGGGAGATGGATGATAAGGGTAATTTTAAAGCTTCCAAAATATGAATGAATATATATTTTTTCAATGTTATTTGTTTCTCATTAGAATTTTTTTATACAAATAAATTTCGTATTCTTAATAAGATTAGTATTATAATTTCCATAATTAAAAAAAAATAAAAAAATTTGTTACCTGATTGTTTTATTTTAAGTTTCATTTTCTTAATATTAGTAATGTACTCGCGTGCGTGTAACACTAGTTCAAAAAAATATCATTTTTTTTTAATATTAGTAACGGTCCGGTCCGTCCGGACCAACCCGCAAGCGGGACGAGTTGTGAAGCCCGTCAGCACATTTGATGAAACGGGCTTAAACCCGGCCCGACCCATTTTTCCTGGTCCAAGCCCGTCCATTTGGCCCGGACTATCCTTTATTTATTTTTATTTTTTATTGAATAGGAAATAATATTTTAGACTTTTTTTATTACTGGTATTTTTTACAAAAAGGTATATAAAAAAGATAACACAAATAAAAAAATAAACACTAAACAAATGAAAGGGTATAGCAGTATATACTACCCACTCAAAGAATACATAAATGACACCATAAAATCTTTAAATGCATCTCTTTTGATCTTTTCTCCAACACAATTTTATATGGAAATGTGAATGAGAACTAGGTTTTTAACTTTGGTAGTGGCAAACATGTTGACTGGATGTTCTTTGAGTGCAGTGGTGAAGGCATACCAATACACTTCAATAACAAGTATCATGCTGCTGGATTGTTGGTCAATTCCATGTGTTATACTTCCTTACATGGCTTTTCTTGAAGACAAAGTACAAGTTGGGGAAATATGCTGGTGATGCCATTTGTGTTGCTGGCCTCGTATTAGCTGTTTTCTCAGATGTGCATTCAGCAGATAGAACCAGTAAGTAGTAGATTGTGCCTTTCAGATGATTGATTTTTTTAATGGTTGTAATTGATTGTTATGTTTTATATTTGTATTTTTTCCTTTCATCTTGAAATTAGTTGTATTCAGATTATGTTGCTTTGTAAATTCTAGTGTTGTCATGCCTTTTTTTTGTTGAACGTTGAATTTGTGTTTTCATGTTTTTGGTGAATGTTTTAATTGAGTTGTATTAGTTGGTATTTTGGTATTGAACAGGTTGTAAGTGTCTTTCTAAATAATTTTTTTTTTAAATTCGGTACAATTTACCGACGGAATTTAACGTCGGTATTTTTTTTAAAAATGATAATAGATTTACCGACGGAAAAGTCCATCGGTATGTTCTGTAATTATCGACGGACATTTCCATCGGAAATATCTCCGGTGATACGCTGGCAACCTCCGGCGGACTATCTTTACCGACGGCCAATTTCCGACAATATAATAGCGTTTACCGACTGACCATCCGTCGATATTACCGACGGTAATATCTCGTCGGTATTACCAACGAGTTATTACCGGAGGATTCCGACGGATCTATTCTGTCGATAAAGAACCATTACCGACGAATTTTGAGTTTTATCGACGGAAATTTCCGTCGGTAATAGTCCAATTTCTAGTAGTGTGTTGAATAGGTTGCCTTACTTCTCGTTCTATTACTATTCATTCTCCCTTTGTTGAGAGCCTTTGCCTTCTCCCTTTTATTGGGAGCATTTGTATTCTCACTGATATAATAGCCTTAAAATGATATTAATATTTTTTCTTGTTGCAATGATTGAGATGATTGGTTGTGTATTTACTGGCTACTCAAATGCATAACTGTCATTTTTTAAAGCCAAATTCTTATCGTATGAGGGTTTACTAAATACCTATTTTGAGTCGTGTCCAAATTTTATTTGTAGAAGCACTTGGGCGAAAGCCAGGATTTTTTTGAAAGGGGGTCAAGGTTTTTTTTAGCATAAGGTAATTGAATTTAATATATAAGGGGGTCAAAATATTAATTTAGTGTTAAATTTTCTCAAAATTAAGGAGGTCAAAACATATAAATTCATAATTTTAGTAGTAAAATGTCATTTTCTAAAAATTTAATATTACTAAAATTGACACATTTCAAAATTGAATGGGGTCGGATGACCCCCTTGCCATGAATGTAGCCTCGCCACTGGCTATTAATACTCGAGATGTGTTAGGCTATTTATATGTTTATCTTAATTGCAATCCTTACAGTTTGGACGAGATTCTGACAGATGTGTAGTGTCGTCTTATTAAATTTTATTAACGCAATTAAGTGTTGTTGATCGAAACCCCAACCTGTTTATGTGTATATCTTAATTGAAATAATTATACTCTCTCCGTCTCAACCCAATGGAGACTTCTTTCCTTTCCCCAAAACTGATCGTGCAGTGGAGTCATAGGCCTTAATAGTCTGACTAGAAGGCTTCAAATCCGTGGGTTTCAGATCCAGTAAGTCCATCATCTTTGCTGGCAGGACATTCATGGCAGACCCTCCATCGACTAATACTCGTGGCAACTAGCGTTCTTCCAACTGGACCGTGATGTAAAGAGGTTCATTATGACTAGCCCCATACTTTGGCAGGTCCAAGTCAATGAAGGTAATGATGTTTCCGTAATGGATACTTCCAATCATCTGGACGACCTCATCTGGGGTGACATCTATGGGCACCATGGTCTTGGCCAAACTTTCTTCTAGATTCAGCTTATGAGGGTATGAAGAGGTTAACAAGGACCACAAGGAGATATTGGCCTGAGTACACTTCAACTGAGTCAGCACCGGATCCTCCTTGTCAGAGTCTGGCTTTTCTGCTTCTGGCTTATAGGGTCTTTTGTCTATTTTCGGCTCAGAGACGGCATTTCTTTTATCACCCTTAGGCTGTTCAACACTCATCTGTCCTGACCGAGTCATCACATAGACTTTAGACTTCTCTGAATCATCATTCCTACCGGCGGATTCTGTCAGCTCTTTCAAAGTCAGAGGCGGGCTCTTACTGGCATATGACCAATTCTGCTGATTAATCTGATTGACAGCGCTACCAGAGGCACAGGCGGCTTCCCGAATCTGATCCCAGGTTAATGGCTTTCTGGCTTTCTCGGGGTTTGGAATTCTCAACTGACTTAGCGACTGGCTGATTTCAGCCTCATCCTTTTCACTTAGAGCCTTGAAGTCTCATTCAGGCTCTTCAAGGTCAGCATGCAACAGGAATTATCAGAGTCTGGAGGTTTGCTAATGGCTTCCTCACTTGGACCTAGAAACTTTTTCAGCAGAGTGGGGTCACATTCCTCATCACTGTTAAGCATATCCCTTCTTTCTTTAGGGGTTAGCCTTCTGACGGCATCTTTAACGTTGGCCAAACACTTTCTGAAGTGGGAAATTCCATCATCGAGAAGGATTTCTGAGGGGTCAAACCTCATGGCGGGTTCCTATTCTTTACTATCAGGAAGATTTTCTGGGCTTTTGGGCTAACCACTCCTCTACTGTTCCTTCTGGCATTTCGACTGTGTCTTCCTCGGTATCACTACAGTAACTTTCGTGAGAACTCTCATCTTGACTCTGATGACCAATGAGGGCAAAAGCAGGTCGGGATACTTGGCGCCATATAAGGGGTATTTTGGACTTTTCCTCTGACTTGGGGATTTCCAAGAAAACATCATTGTCATCGTAGGACATATAAGGGACCGCGGCTTCGAACCTTAAGACTCTTTCCAGGGCATCCATACATTCTTCTTCAGACAAGGTTTCAGGGGTGACTCTTAGCACTGCAATGGAGTCTACTCTTCCTGATGGGGGTTTAGCCTCAATGACGCTTACACATTCAAGATCGGCGGGTGGAGCCCACTTCCCTCTTTCAGTTAAAGCTTCGATCAAGTTCCTCCATTCACCGACCAAGTCTTTGTAAGGAGTATTGAACTCTAGGATGTAGAATTCGTATGCTGCCTCATCTGAGCTTGTATCCTTTTTCTCTTCCGAACCTTTACACAGGCTACAGACACATTTTGAAGTGATACCATCTCCCATTCCAGGTCCGTGGTTTTCTACTTCATCTTGTCCTCCGGGTTTTACTTCGGTCGACTCCAAGTTCATTCCTTCTACTGAACTGTCATCATCACTGTAAATCCACCCGTTCTCATTTCCGACTGACTCTTCACTGCCCCTGTCTGGGAGATAGGCAAATTCACAGGCGTTGACAAAGTTAGAAAGGTCAGGCTGGTACTGGAATTCCAAGGTAGGGAAATTTGGCTCAGGTTGAGGGGAAGGAAAGAGTCCCATGGGGTAATGCAGAGGCTGCGTTACGGGGATAGCTGTGGCGTTTGTTCTCTGTTGGTAGGGAACAAAGCTGGGTCTTATCTGAGGAGGAGAGGGTGTCGGGACCCTGATGGCTTGAGACATTGGGAAGGACTGAAAAGGGACAGTCTTTGGCAAAGGATTATATGTGACTGGAGGAGGGCATTGGTTATAGGCTAGCTCTTCTTCCCTAGTCATCTGGTTACCCAAACCAGTACTGTTCTCTGTCAAATCGGCCATTCTGACTCTCTGGACTGACAAAGCTGAGGATTCTGGCGAACTGTCTGAGAATTCTGCACTAACAAGTCGCTGACCCGGTGTTCTCACCCACTTCTTTCTCGCTGCGGGAAAGGGATAGGAGAGGTTTAGACTCGGGGTAGGTGTTTAGGCTGAAGGCTCAAGCAATATGCAAATTAAGAATCTTCCAGTTTACTTAAAACAGTGTCTTTTATTAATTTCTATTTGGTTGGAAAAGGGGTTCTGCCCTTCTTTTTCGCAACTACTCTAGATCCTGGATCAGTGGGTTCCGTCACTACGTCTATAAGCCCCTCGTATTCCACCTGTATTTCGACCTCCCAGGGTGGACAGCCCCGGGCGAGGGTCCTATAGGGCACGCGGATCCCACCGATCGAGAGAAGAACGCTCCTAATGGGTCTAGCGGGTCATAGGAACTTTTAACGCACGAGCAATGCAAATTATAGTTAAGGCAATACCGGGAAAGTCTCGTCTTTCAGCCTTAACAGAATTTCGGCAGAATTTCGCTTGCGCGATTGACATTTTGACTTTTCGGTAATGTTCGAGAAGATAATAGGCATGGGTCGGGCGGTAAGAGCCGGATGACACAGTGTCACATTGAACTTCGTTGCATACGCCGTGCGTGAGTCAAAATCGAAGTCAATGTCAGGTTAAGATCTTGCCAATTTTTTCCTTGTCGGAATTTTGGCAGAGCTTCGCTTGAGCGAAAGATCTTTTGGATTTTTGGCATGGACTTGGTCTCGACTCTTACGAATTTCGTGCGGGTCAAGGTTGAAGTCAATGCCGGAGTCAAGATCTTGCCATTTTTTCCTTTGTTGGAATTTTGGCAGAGCTCCGCTTGTGCGGAAGATCTTGACTTCCGTTATGGACTAAGGCTTGACCTTTAAGGGGACATGCAACTGGGCTATATGACACGGACTTGACCAAAAACCAACCAAGAGTCACGGTTTTTTGAAACGTGTGACACGGACTGTGCATTGATCGACACTGGCTGCCATGGAGAGTTTGGGGTGATTCCGTGCGCGCCCGGGAGCATCGTGTAAAGCATCTCGCGACTGCAGCTGAAAAACCACCCCGAGTTTAAAGGGACGTGCGTGCAAAGTGTACAGGATATATAAGGTGAGCATAGTGTGCGGCCTCCTAAAAATGTTCCTTTTTGAGTTAAAACAGAGATTTTCATAAATGTGTTTTAAAGGAATGATTTTTCGGGACGGGGGAAAATGCAACAGATAAGGCACGTAAATTTTCTGGGAGCCCCAGTCAGTCTTGGAACTGAATAGCCCCAAGCTATCAAGGCTGCCAGATTAACCTCAATTTTTCCTGGTGGAATTGCCACTGAGGCCGCCCGGTCAGAATCCAAGGAGGATTGAGCCGTACGACTGCATGGATCAATTTTCCAGGTTCCACTCCTTTGCTATTTCAGGTTGTTTCCCGAATATTTTAGGCACCTTTTAGCCTTGAGAAGGCTTCCTGTTCAAAGTATGCAAAATTCCCAAGATGCAAATGATGCAATGCAAGGCAAAGAAAGCAAGCACGATAACTGGAATCAGCGATGGGAGTCTAACCCGCTCAAAGGAAAAAAACTTTCTTTTTATATTTTATTTTTCGAAAAGAGATACCGGTACGTGGGATTGTTAGACCACTGTTTATCCCAAGCCCCGGGTTAGGGAGCGATACAGGAAGGTTAAATGGTTTCCACCTATATACCGGGTATCGTTTATTTTGAAAATGAAAGCTTTTCTCTTTTGGGACATCCCCAGCGGAGTCGCCAAACTGTGAATGTGTGCCCAAATTCTAAATTTTTGTTTTTTTAGATCGGATTCACGCGAGTTTGAAAACATCCGGTTTAATTTGAAAAACGGAGTCGCCACGCCATTTTGATTTCCTCAAAACTTTGAAAAAAAGGATTTTAGGGTTCGGAGGTTAAGTTACCCCTTGGGAAGAACGGATCGTCGTTCACCCAAGGTGCCTTGCCGTAGCAAGTCTTCCTAGATTCCATTTTTCGTGCTTGCTTGCGTGCTTTCTTGTGTGCATGTGTTGAAAAGAGAGGGGGGGAATGTCCCAAGTTGTCTTCCGGACGTACAAACCATTTAATTGGTTGTCGCTCGGGATTCCTTGGATTTTTTATGTGTTCAGGACTTTGATCCCGTCCTCGTCTTGGACTTGTGATCATCGCCATTTGATCTTGAGTCTTGCGTGATCGAGAGAAGGACTCTCTTTTACAGTCCAAAATGGGGTTCTTTAGGAAATGAGTGACCTTAGCCCATCAATCCTACGCCTTGAGACGATTGATCTTATATGGGAGCTATCATGCTCGTCTCAAGCGATAATCGGAGATATAGGTTCAAGGTTTTATCCCTTTCTAAAGAGATTGTGGCACCTTTAATGGAAGAAACGATGTAAAGATAGGATCTTTACACCGGTCTATTCCAAAGGTTGCTAATGGGGACATGGGGGAATGCATGTAAAAATGACATTTTTAGTGAAAAGATGACATTTTTTGGGTGCAAATGATGCTTTTGATTGCAAAGGATGCTTTTTATGTAAAGAAAGGATTTTTATGCAAAGGATGCATTTTTATGAGGAAAATTAGTATTTTTATATGCAAAGGATGCACAAAAATGACATTTTGAAAGCAAAGGATGCTACTTTGATGGTAAAGAGATGATTTCTAATGCAAAGGATGCATTTTGTGTGAAAAATTGGTTTTAGGTGCAAAGGATGCACTTTCTATTGTAAAGACATGATTTTTATATGCAAAGGATGCATTTTTAATGGAAAGCATGGATTTTTAGGTGCAAAGGATGCACCTTTATTGTAAAGATTACATTTTTAGGAGAAAATGATGCTTATTTTATGCAAATGATGCAAAGGGGGAGGGGGATATGATTTAGATGAATAAAGATAGGATCTTTAACAACAAATATCAATTCCCATGCAAGATAATAGTAATATGCAAATACAAAGAGCAATTATATCACATAGGCATTATAATGCAAGGAAAGGGGGTGAGAGGTTACCAATGGTGGTGACCTCTTCTTCTTCGGATCTTGCCTAGCGGAGGGACCACTTCTTGGAGGCTTCAAGGAGGAGGGAGGTGGCTTCTTGGCACCCTTCAACTTCCTAATTTCGCAGCAGTGTTTTGGGAGAGCTTTTGGAGCTGAGTGTGGTATTTTGTTGGTGTCTAAAATGGGAAGAGGAGGGCTCTATTTATAGGCAGTCTGGATAAGGCTAATGAGGCCGTGCGGCTAGGAGTTCTTGGCTAATGCAGCCGTGCGGCATTATCCTGTATGACTCAGCATGTTTCTAGAATTATGCAAGGTGGCACTTCTAGAAGGATGCCAAATACAATTAAAACGTGCCTTTTTAATTTAGAGCAGTCCCTTCATTCCTCGGAAGGTTCGGAACAGTTCCGGAATTGCTCCCGGACTTTAGAAAAGTCCGGGGAATTGCCGGGAAAATTAACCGGAAGGCATGAGCCAGATTTGGGTACTTACAGTGATGAGATTATAACTATTATTTCCGCCTATGCACCACAAGTAGGGTTGGATGCAACTATTAAACAAGTGTTCTGGGAAGATTTGGAGGAGGTAGTGCAACGAGTACCTAGTGGTGAGAAATTAGTGATTGGTGGTGATCTGAACGGGCATGTGGGGTCTAGTCGACATGGCTTTGAGAGCATACATGGAGGTTTTGGTTTTGGAGAGAGGAATGAAGTAGGAAATAGTATCCTGGACTTTGCGTTGGCATATGACTTGAGTATAATGAACACTTGGTTCAAGAAGAGAGAATCTCACTTGGTGTCCTATAGGAGTAGAGGTAATGCGAGTCAGATTGACTTCTTCTTAGTAAGAAATACTTGTAGAAAGAGTTATACAGATTGCAAGGTTGTTCCGGGTGAGAGCACAGCAACTCAACATAGACTAGTGGTACTTGATTTTCGAAGTAAGAGAATTTTTGAGGAAGAGAAAATCACAGGTAGACCCTAGAATCAAGTGGTGGAGACTTCAAGAAGAGAATCAACCGAAATTTGTAGCTAAGATGGTCGATACCGGTATTTGGTCGGATAATATGGAGGATATGGATATAGATTCGACTTGGACTAAGATGGTACATACCATAAAGGAGGTGGCGAAAGAAGTCCTTGGAGAATCTAGAGGAAATGGGCCACCAAGTAAGGACACATCATGGTGGAATGAGGAAGTAAAACAAGCAATAAAGGGCAAGCGAGAATGCTACAAATTATTGGGGAAATGTAGGAGCGACGAGAACTATGAGAAGTATAAGGAAGCTAGAAGAGATTGAATGTGCGCTCGCCGAAAATAAAAATAAGGAGTCGCCACGCCGTTTTAAGAGGAAACATTGAAAACCTTTGTTTTAGAGAGAAAACACGAGTTCGGGGGTCAGGTTACGTGTTGGGAAGAACCGAGAGTTCACCCAACACGCCTCGTCCATAGACGAGTCTTTCAATCAAACACATCCAAGTAAATCCAAAGTGTGTGCAAATATCGATAATAAACGAAATGTGATAAAATGCATCTTATTAATTATGAAACGAGAAATTACATATTGTGAGCCCATTATTTAGGGAGGCCACATCCCTGATACAAACAAACTAGAACAGATTACAAAGGAAAAGAGTCACTGCAGATGGGTCATGTGTGTCGCATGACACATCGTACCAGTGACCACATGTGTCGCGTGACACAGGATCACTTGGGGACGAAGGTGTCGCGTGACACATATGAGCCTTCTGCAGAAACCTCACAATATGAACTCAGAAATTAACAGAAGCTATACAGATCTAATTAACAAGCTGAATTATGAACGAAAAACATAAACAACATCAAATCGACCCAGGGAGTGTGGATATGGGTAGATCCACACCCCCTTGGGGGCTCAAACACCAAATTCAACCAAATCAATCAATATGAGCTCAATTACACAATCTATGCAAGTTAAACAGAGAGATTGCGATTGGGATTCAGTAATTCAGATAGCTAGGATCTGATTACTGAATCCAAACAAAATAGAACTATAAAATTGCAAGGAATTAAATGAGAGAGAGAGAGAGAGAGAGAGAGGGTTAGGGAATTGTTACCCTTGTTGATTCCACGAATTCTATATCTAGTCAGATATAGAATCCTTCAATTCTTCGTTGTAGATCTCACAGCTCTGATCCAAGGGTTCCAATTGGTGTAGGTAGAGAATTGGGTTTGGATGAGAGGGATTAGTGGGTTGGAAGGTAGGAGAGAGAGAGGTTTTGTGCTTGGGACGCTCGTTACACTGCTATTTTGGCAGAGTAACAGTAGGCTAGAATTCGGATCCCTTTCAATGAGGGGGAGGGTCTTATTTATAGGCTGCAGTTGGCTGCCTTAGTATGTCGCACGACCTTACGCGTCCACTTTCCATGCCTCAAGCTGTCGCGTGACACAAGGTGGCTCAACCGCTTTTGGCGTCAAAAACCAGTTTCTGGAACATTCCGGGAAAATACCCAAAAGGTCCAACAGGTTTTATTTCCAAGGGGTCCTTTGGCATGAATGATGTACCAAAAGGTACTTCCTTCGCGGGAAACTCATGGAACGTTTCCGGAAGTCTCGGGATAGGCCGGGAATTTACCAAAACGCCCTTAATGCAGTTTTATTATATTAAAATGCATCGAAAAGGTTGCGAATTGGATTGGCGTACTTACAGAGCCCCTCGGCAACGTCACTTTTGGAAAAAGTGGGGTTGTCGATAAAATAAGACCCAATCTCAATGAGCGGCTGGGGTTAAGGTGAAGGGCTAGAAGGGTGAGAAGGGGAAAATTATGGCTGGACCTTTCTGAGAAAGGATTCCTACGTATCCCTTTAAGAAGGGAATCAAGCCAAATCGTAGTTCGGAATTACCAATACTGACTACAAGCAAGAAAGGGGTAGAGATGTGTCTTCATACCTTTGCTGTGCTTACCTGTGACTTCTGTTGTGTTTCGTTTGAGAGGCTTTTCTTGGGTTTGGCTCTGCTTGAGAGGCTTTTCTTCTTGGTGGGCTCCGCTAGAGAGGCTTTTCTTCTTTGTGTGCTCCGCTAGAGAGGCTTTTCTTCTTTGTGTGCTCCGCTAGAGAGGCTCTTCTGGGTTTGGCTCTGCTTGAGAGACTTTTCTTGGTTTGGCTCTGCTTGAGAGGCTTTTCTTCTTGGTGGGCTCCGCTAGAGAGGCTTTTTCCTTTGGTTTGGCTCTGCTTGAGAGGTTTTTTTCTTTGTGTGCTCCGCTAGAGAGGCTTTTCTTCTTGGTGTGCTCCGCTAGAGAGGCTCTTCTGGGTTTGGCTCTGCTTGAGAGGCTTTTCTTGGTTTGGCTCTGCTTGAGAGGCTTTTCCCTGGGTTTGGCTCTGCTTGAGAGGCTTTTCTTGGGTTTGGCTCTGCTTGAGAGGCTTTTTCCTGGGTTTGGCTCTGCTTGAGAGGCTTTTCTTGGTTTGGCTCTGCTTGAGAGGCTTTTTCCTGGGTTTGGCTCTGCTTGAGAGGCTTTTCTTGGTTTGGCTCTGCTTGAGAGGCTTTTTCTTGGTTTCTGGTATTTTCGAGCTCTTCTTGGAGCTGTCACAGATACGCATGCTTTTTTTGTTTTATTCTTTCTTCTCCAGTTTGGTCGGAGGTCCAGTCGTCGAGACTCAATTGATTATTGTACCTGCGGGGGTAAAACAACAACTCCAACGCGATACACTTGAATAAGCCTATCTGTGAATGTGGTGCCCAAATTTTGTTGGATTCACGCGAGTTTGAAGACATCCGGTTTAATTTGAAAAACGGAGTCGCCACACCATTTTGATTACCTCAAAACTTTGAAAAAAAGGTTTTATGGGTTCGGAGGTTAAGTTACCCCTTGGGAAGAACGTTTGGCGTTCACCCAAGGTGCCTTGCCGGAGCAAGTCTCCCATGATTTCATTAATCGTGCTTGCTTGCGTGCTTTCTTGTGTGCATGTGTTTGAAAATAAGGAGGGAATGTCCCAAGTCGTCTTCCGGACGTACAAACCATTTGTTGGTTGTCGCTCGGGATTTCTTGGAATTTATGTATTCGGGATTATGATCCCGTCCTCATCTTGTGACTTGTGATCATCGCATTTTAACCTCGGGACCCTCAGGACTTGCGTGATCGAGAGAATGACTCTATTTATGGTCAAAGATGAGGTTCTTTAGAAAAGGAAGGTCCTTAGCCCATCAATCCTACGCTTTAAGACGGTCGAGCTCGTATAGATGATTCATACTCTTTCTTAAGCGATAATTGGAGATATAGGGTTCAAGGTTATCCCTTTCTAAAGAGATTATGAAACCTTTATGGAAGGAACGATGTAAAGATAGGATCTTTTACACCGGTCCGTTCCTAGGTTGCTAATGGGGGAATGGGGGAAATGTATGTAAAAATGATACTTTAATGAAAAGATGACATTTTTGGGTTGCAAAGGATGCTTTTTGATTTAAAGAAGTGATCTTTATTGCAAAGGATGCATTTTGAATGTAAAGACATGATTTTTATGCAAATGATGCATTTTTATTGAAAAAGATTGTATTTTTATATGCAAATGATGCATAAAGATGACATTTTTATTGGAAAATGGGGGTTTTAGGTGCAAAGGATGCACCTTTATGGATAAAGATTACATTTTTAATGACAAAGGATGTCTAATGCATGCAAAGGGGAAGGGGGGGTATAAAAATATGATCTTTAATCTACCAAGTCCCAAGCAAGATAATATGCAATATATGAAATGCAATGAGTAATTAGAATCACATAGAGCAATTAGGATGCAAGGTTAGGGTGTGCGAGGTTACCAATGGCTTCCTCTTCTTCTTTGGATGGAGCTAGGAGGAGGAGTTGATCTTGGGATCTTCAAGGAGGAGGGAGGTGGCTTCTTGGCCTTCTTCTTCACCTTCTTGGACTTCCAGCAGCTCTTGGGAGTGTATTTTACGTATTATGTGTGATGGTGGATGATTTTTGTGTGTATAAAATGGGTAGAGGAGGCCTCTATTTATAGGCGAGTGGAAAAGGCGAAAGAGGCCGCGTGGCTTCATTTTGCGGCAAAAGAGGCCGCGTGGCTACATTTGCCGCCGACCGCATTTTTCCGAGAAACATGCAAGGTGGCATTCTAGAAGGTCGGCGAAAGAGGCCGCATGGCTTCATTTGCGGCAAAAGAGGCCGCGTGGCTACATTTTTGCCGCCCGCATTTTTCTAGAAACATACAAGGTGGCATTCTAGAAGGCCCTTTTCAGCCTAGATTCTCGCTCAAATTCAATATTCTTGGCGGGTCCTTCCTCCCTTGGAAAGTTTGGAAAAGTTCCCGAATCGCCCTCGAACTTTATGAAAGTTTGGGAATTGCCGGAAACTTAACCGAAGGCATGAGCCAGATTTGGGTACTTACGAAGCCCTCGTCAACGTCACTTGCGGCGAGTGGGGTTGTCGATAAACAAGGATCCAATCCGGCGAACCGCCGAGATGGATTGGGTGACCACGGTGGTCGAGCCGGCTGGACCTTTGGAAGGCTACCTACGTTTCCCCGGAGGAATCAAGCCATAATCGTAGTTCGGAATCACTGGGGAAAGGGGGGCATCAAATGGGACGAATTGGCTGGACCTAAAGTAGGCTACCTACGTATCCCGGAGGAATCAAGCTAGGTCGTAGTTCGAAATCCACTGGGGAAAGGGGGGCGTCAAATGTGACGAATTGGCTGAACCTAAAGTAGGCTACCTACGTATCCCGGAGGAATCAAGCCAGGTCGTAGTTCGAACTTTGACTGAATCGAAATGTTATTCTTCCAACTTGGAATAACGGAGATCGAAAGAGAGCGAAATGTCATTCACCTTGGAATGACGGAGATCGAAAGAGAGAGAGCGAAATGTTATTCCTTCAACTTGGAAGAACGGAGATCGCGAGAGAGATCGAAATGTCATTCTTCCACCTTGGAATGACGGAGATCGAAAGAGGGAGCGAAATGTCTTCCACCTTGGAATGACGGAGATCGCGAGAGATCGAAATGTCATTCTTCCACCTTGGAATGACGGAGATCGAAAGAGAGAGCGAAATGTCATTCTTCCACCTTGGAATGACGGAGATCGCGAGAGAGATCGAAATGTTATTCTTCCACCTTGGAATAATGGAGATCGAAAGATAGAGCGAAATGTCATTCTTCCACCTTGGAATGACGGAGATCGCAGAGAGATCGAAATGTTATTCTTCCACCTTGGAATAACGGAGATCGAAAGATAGAGCGAAATGTCATTCTTCCACCTTGGAATGACGGAGATCGCGAGAGAGATCGAAATGTTATTCTTCCACCTTGGAATAACGGAGATCGAAAGATAGAGCGAAATGTCATTCTTCCACCTTGGAATGACGGAGATCGCGAGAGAGATCGAAATGTTATTCTTCCACCTTGGAATAACGGAGATCGAAAGATAGAGCGAAATGTCATTCTTCCACCTTTGAATGACAGAGATCGCGAGAGAGATCGAAATGTTATTCTTCCACCTTGGAATAACGGAGATCGAAAGATAGAGCGAAATGTCATTCTTCCACCTTGGAATGACGGAGATCGCGAGAGAGATCGAAATGTTATTCTTCCACCTTGGAATAACGGAGATCGAAAGATAGAGCGAAATGTCATTCTTCCACCTTGGAATGACGGAGATCGTGAGAGAGATCGAAATGTTATTCTTCCACCTTGGAATAACGGAGATCGAAAGATAGAGCGAAATGTCATTCTTCCACCTTGGAATGACGGAGATCGCGAGAGAGATCGAAATGTTATTCTTCCACCTTGGAATAACGGAGATCGAAAGATAGAGCGAAATGTCATTCTTCCACCTTGGAATGACGGAGATCGCGAGAGAGATCGAAATGTTATTCTTCCACCTTGGAATAACGGAGATCGAAAGATAGAGCGAAATGTCATTCTTCCACCTTGGAATGACGGAGATCGCGAGAGAGATCGAAATGTTATACTTCCACCTTGGAATAACGGAGATCGAAAGATAGAGCGAAATGTCATTCTTCCACCTTGGAATGACGGAGATCGCGAGAGAGATCGAAATGTCATTCTTCCACCTTGGAATGACGGAGATCGAAAGAGAGAGCAAAATGTCATTCTTCCATCTTGGAATGACGGAGATCGCGAGAGAGATCGAAATGTTATTCCTTCAACTTGGAATAACGGAGATCGCGAGAGAGATCGAAATGTCATTCTTCCACCTTGGAATGACGGAGATCGAAAGAGAGAGCGAAATGTCATTCTTCCACCTTGGAATGACGGAGATCGCGAGAGAGATCGCATTTTGTAAAGAAGTAAGAAGGACTCGATGATTTTTGTAAAGAAAGTGGGATGTACCCGATAATTTTGTAAAGAAACGGGACGTACCCTGATAATTTTTATAAAGAAACGGGATGTACCCTGATAATTTTTGTAAAGAAACGGGACGTACCCTAATCATTTGAAAATAGAATTGAAAATGCCAATGGCAAACAAAATGAGCCACAGGGGTAAATTTGTAAAATAGGCTACAGGGCATTACGTCACTATCGAGGAGATAGGGGTAACTAAAGTTTGTAAAAACTTGAGCGTACTTCTCAATCTCTTTCGAATAAGAGATATGGGTATCTAAAGTTTGGAAAACTTGAGCATACTTCTCAATCTCTTTCGAATCAGAGATATGGGTATCTAAAGTTTGGAAAAACTTGAGCGTACTTCTCAATCTCTTTCGAATCAGAGATATGGGTATCTGAAGTTTGGAAAACTTGAGCGTACTTCTCAATCTCTTTCGAATCAGAGATATGGGTATCTAAAGTTTGGAAAACTTGAGCATACTTCTCAATCTCTTTCGAATCAGAGATATGGGTATCTGAAGTTTGGAAAACTTGAGCATACTTCTCAATCTCATTCGAATCGTAGATACGGGTATCTAAAGTTTGGAAAACTTGAGCATACTTCTCAATCTCTTCGAATCGAGAGATATGGGTATCTAAAGTTTGGAAAAACTTTAGCGTACTTCTCAATCTCTTTCGAATCAGAGATATGGGTATCTGAAGTTTGGAAAACTTGAGCATACTTCTCAATCTCATTCGAATCAGAGATATGGGTATCTAAAGTTTGGAAAACTTGAGCATACTTCTCAATCTCTTTCGAATCAGAGATATGGGTATCTAAAGTTTGGAAAAACTTTAGCGTACTTCTCAATCTCTTTCGAATCAGAGATATGGGTATCTGAAGTTTGGAAAACTTGAGCATACTTCTCAATCTCTTTCGAATCAGAGATATGGGTATCTAAAGTTTGAAAAACTTGAGCATACTTCTCAATCTCTTTCGAATCAGAGATATGGGTATCTGAAGTTTGGAAAACTTGAGCATACTTCTCAATCTCTTTCGAATCAGAGATATGGGTATCTAAAGTTTGGAAAAACTTGAGCGTACTTCTCAATCTCTTTCGAATCAGAGATATGGGTATCTGAAGTTTGGAAAACTTGAGCATACTTCTCAATCTCTTTCGAATCAGAGATATGGGTATCTAAAGTTTGTAAAACTTGAGCATACTTCTCAATCTCTTTCGAATCAGAGATATGGGTATCTGAAGTTGGGAAAAACTTGAGCATACTTCACTATTCGTGATAGAGGTAGCTAAAGTTTGGATTTTGACAATCCGGAAACTGTCGCCTGGCGTTATCTCGTTATAAAGGAAGTAACGAAGGCGCTTTTGGTAGAAAATGTTATCATTAGCAATTGGCACGTTACTTGAGCCTAGGGGTGATTTTTTCTTGGAAACATGGTAGAGGCTGGGTCTGGATGTACATATGGAATGTGTTTAAGACGGGTTTCAAGCAGGTGGGGTTGTATCCCTTGGGTGCGGGTGAACCGCTGCCGTTGTTGTCAACGTGGACTAAGATTCCCTCTTGGCCGAGGCCCGGGTTTTAAAACTCGGGTCTCGATGAATGTTCCTTTCTCAGACTCTGGCGCTTGAAGCTGATGCTGACAGGCTTTTATAACCAAAGACTAAAGCAGATGTCATAGTGACCAAACCTCTCTTCTAGGGATGGATACAACTTATCAGAGCCCCGGTCTGAGGAAGAACTCTCTGCAAAGCCCCATGAAAGATCCTTTCACTGGCAAAGCTCCGGTTGGATGAACTGAGCAGGCGAAGTCTTAGGTTTTGAAGAAGTGACTTAATGAAGCCCCAATCTGATGACCTAGCGAAAATCCCAATATGATTGGTACTGCGGAAGTGATCCTGAGGTTGATCTGAACAAAACTGAATTCATCTAGGGACCTAGTGAGGAACCCAATACGAACCCCAAAAATGGCTAAAGAAGCCCCAGTTTAAAGAAATGGCTTGACAAAGTCCCAACCTTGAGGAATTTCGAGGCAGCCCTAATGCGAATTGTAGCAGAAGAGGGAAAACCTATCCTTTTTTTTTTTTTAGTCAATCAGTCAACCTTAAGAAGATGTGAAAGAAAAGATTCTTAGAAATTTATACATGCAGGGGCATATTTTTCGAAAGATGGGAATAGATCCCGATTTTGTGTTATTTTGATGGCCTTATTTCGACGTAGGCACGGAACTCGCTCTGGGTTTGACTCTTTTGAGAGAGTATAAGCTTAGAAGGGTTTGTAAAAGTGTATGGAAGCCCTGGCCGACGTAAAATCGTTGTTTAGCACTATTTTTCCTAAGATGTAGAAAAGGAAGACTTGTCAAGACATCTGAAAACTTGTTTTATTTACAATGATCACAAGATTGCTTAAAACCCTTTATTGATGTTCGGGTTATTCAACCACTAATCTCGATATGAACAAACATTCTGATTAATCATGAGGAGAAAGTCAACCAGTGTCACGGATCAAGGTTGGTTGGTGTGAAAGAAAGGTTTGTGTATAGAGAGGTCATTGATGAGACCGGGTTTTCTGGAATCTGACTGTGTCTATGGGAGAGGTCATTTGATGAGACCGGGTTTTCAGGAATTTGGATATGTTTATGACCGGACCATTGCTGGTTGCCTACGTTCCCCTCATTGTGAGGAGCTCAGGTCGCCGTAGTTCGGCCTTGGCCGGACTGTGTTTGGGACATGGTATTTGTGGTTCCTTTAGTGAAAAGGCTAGGATGAGCTGATGATGAGGCGTGGGCCTCGAGATGATTCCTTGACCAAGTCATTCTTGGACGGCTGCTTCTGATTGCTTCTTCTTTCATTGGGGGAGAAAGGATTTGCACGTGCCTAAATGCTTCTGTCTTTGCTTCGACCGTCCCATTGTTATTGACAACTTTCATTTTCTGAGCTTTGGTCTCGCACAATACGTCCTGTCAAGCTTTTGATTGGTGGCCCGGGTCCTTGGCCTCATTTTCTTTTATTTTTATGTGCAACCCTGTTTTTTGCCTAGACTGCCCTTTTTTGGGATTTTCAGCATAACTGGGCATTACTCTTTTAGCACTAAGATTTTTTCTCTTTTTTTTTTTTATATATGTGCAACCCTGTTTTTTACCTAGACTGCCCTTTTTTTTTTTGGGATTTTCAGCCTAGCTGGGCATTACTCTTTTTGCACCACATTTTTTTTTTTAAGCACCTGAGGGCCAAGGCGAGCCCCTTCTTGAACTTTCTTGATATCCTTGAGGTCTAAGGCAAGCTCTTTGGTTGTTGTCGACATGGGGTCAATCTTTCGAAGCTGAGTGGCCTTTTGTTGTCCCTTGATGTTGCTGATGGACAAAAATCCACTGTGTAATAAAAATACCTTGCAAGTGTACAAGTTACCGAAGTAGCAATATACAAAAGTAAGGGTCGAACCACAGAGACTTGAGTGAATTAACAAGTTGATTTAATTAGTGCAAAAAGTAACCAAAGGGGTTTTTGATTTTGATTAATTAAACTAATAATGAAAACAAATAAATTAAACTAATGAAATTAAAACAAATATTGAAATCAAGAATGACAAAGATTCACGGATTGGGTTTCACAATTATCTCCTTCCTATGCTAATTTATAAAAATAATTACTAATCTTGTTCAAGAAATCGTTCACTTTAATAAGAGTTGGGACGGTTAGATGGCCGGATTGCAACCCTATTATTGAGTAATTATCAATTATCACGCAAGATCAAATTAACAAAAACGCAATTCATTAAGAACCAAAGAACAATTGATTTTAGACCCTTTTGATTTCTGCAAGGTCTTCAATTGGATCTATTCAATGAAATCTAGGCCAATGTAAAAATCACCCACGCAAGTGTAGTAATTTAAACCCTAGTAATTTAAAGACCAACAATATCAATCAATAATGTTGAAGTCTAAAAATAAATTAAGCAAATTTCATTGAACAAGAACAAGAAAAGTGTGAAAGAATTAAAACATCATTAGCATAAGAATTCGACAATTGTTACATCCAATCCGCGAAAAGAGAATTTAGCTACTCATATTCATGATTGACATCACAAAATATGAATAATAACAATAAAACATCAAACCTCAAATCCTTGCAAAAACCTTCAAAAACAAACTCTTCAATCCTTCAAACCCTAGGCAAAAATATATGACAAAAGGTCCCTAATAATGATAATAAAGGGAGTATATATACTCCTAATACAAATTCCTAATCTAATTAGGAAAACAAATTAACCAAATCCATGAAAATCTGCTTCAAAATCCGAGATGACGTCACAAAACGCGTACTGGCACGAGTCGTGCTAATTAGCACGAGTCGTGCCCTTCAATCCAAGTCGTGCTCACGAGTCGTGACAGACCCCTCCATTCGTTCTGAGTAGCTTTACTTGAAAACGCCTTGACTTTCACTCGTGAGAACGAGTCGTGCCCATGGTGCCCACTCGTTCTGAGTAGTTGCTTGGAATTGGCTTGACTCCATTCGTCCCCAAGTCGTGCTATTTGCTTCCTCAGTCGTGCTCCACTCGTGCCAAATGCAGAATTGCCCAATTTTGACTCAGCTTTGACCTGGCCTTCGTGGACTATCAAAACACTCAAAAATACATTAAATTCCCAAGGATTCGAACAGAAAATAGGTTTAGGAACATATCTTTTGGATGGGTAAAACCACATCCATCAAATACCCCCAAACTTACCTTTTGCTCGTCCCCGAGTAAAACAAAACTAAACAAAAGAGAAAACTATTTTAACAAATAAAAATGATAAACACAAAATATTTTTGATATGTTCTCAATATAGACAAGGTTGCCGGCCAAGCAAGTCTCAGATTCTCACATAATATGCTAACCAAGTGCCAATAAGAATATGCAATTACAATTACATTAATGCATCTAACCCACAATTTTCCACCTCGGCCTGAATGGTGAATGAAATATGGGAGATCATGATCACTAAAATAAGATTGTTTATGGGATCACTAACACATGCTCTAAATCACAGATACAATGCAAGTATTTACACAAGGATACTCATATGCATGATTACGCACTTGTCAACCCGATTACTCAATATTGAATACGAATTATGGCTCAAAGTTAAGTCCACAACAAATATGGGGCTAGGCTCACGGGTACAAACGAAGGAAAGGATATACAAATACAAGAATGTGAAATTAAAAACCTTCCATTGCAATACTTCTTTCCGAATTTTAACTTTTCCGCTCACCTTTGTTTTCCCAATGCTTCAACCCCCAAACTAGAACTTTGTTCATACTTTATACACATTGGGGTTGAAAGCATTCCCTCTCTCAAAATAGGTCACTCATCAAACATATTTCACAGAATTGGGGGGCAAACTTTTGATTTTCTCCATATTTTTTTTCTCTTTTTTTTTTTTTTTTTTTTTTTTTTTTTTTTTTGATTGCCCCCCTTTTATACAATACAAATCATGTTTCCAACTTTTGACATTCCTCACTCATTCCCAAAATTTCCCCCATGTAACCCCCAAACTGATCGTTTCTAATTCCACATTCTTGCAAAGGTGGGATAACCTATTCTAGGTGTCAAGGGTTAGGGATTAGGCATCAAATGAAGGCGAATGGTGGTCTAGATGTTCCATTCTTTCTAACCGGCTCAAAAGGAATCAAGTGACAATTCATATATGAATAGTGACGAGAAAGTCAAAGGCTTACAAGAGGGTTTCCAAAGAAAGATAAGCCATAAATACCAAGTAATCTATTGATTTGTTATTGACAAGCATGCAATCATGTTCTAGGACCCCCGAGAATGTCAAAGTGAACCCATAAAGGACACCTAAATTAATAACCATGATCAAGAAATAAGATGGAAGTGAATGGTGGTGCAATTGTGTTTTACATGTATTAATGCAATTCTAATTAACACATTCAAATTGGCACAAGCTAGCAAAACTCAATCAAAATCCCTCAAATCATCACGGACGTTGGCCAACTTCCAAACATATAAAGAGAACAAATTTTTAAAATTTTTTATTTTTTTGGAGGGTGACACTATATACACTCCCCTATAAACCCACAAACTCGGAAAGATATCTACCCCCAAACTCAAAACATGCTATGTCCTCATAGCAAAGAGAACAAAAACATGTCTCGGGTTCAAAGGGCGATATGACACAACAAAGCAAATAAATAAAGCAATAAAAACGTACCTACTTGGGTTGCCTCCCAATTAGCGCCTTTGTTTAAGGTCGTTAGCCCGACCATTGCTCCCAACTAAATGGGATTTGATGTGACCGCATTCATTTTGGCCTTGGCTTTCCTTCCCTTGGCCCACTTCGCACATTCTCGGGCACAAATGCCCACAACTTTCCACAAAAATTCACCCTTTGTTATAAGCTCGGGTGGGGCCCAAGAAACTTTTCGAACCTTTTTCTTGCTCTTTTTCTTTTTCTTCAATTTCTTTTTCTTGGGGACCTCTCCCCCAAACTCATTTGGTGCCTTATTCTTATCACAATCAAGCACCTCCTTTTCCTTCACATCATTGCAAGCATCCTGCACATTCATCTTGACAGACAAAGCATCAGAAATATCAAGAGAGCAACACTCTTCTATTTTAGCACATGAATCAATATAGGTAGACTTGAGTGGAAAGAAAGATTTCAATGGGGACACCGACCCCTTTTTGGATCGGTCTAGGGGGTGATACGGGCCATCACAAGAACCAAGATTGTCGGCCTTATTTTTCACGGCACACAAGTGGGAACCCGCACTATCCCTAGATTTCTCACCGTCATTTGGCACAACTTCACAATTATCAACATAAGAACACACCTCTCTATCCTCACTCGGATGTTTCATGACATCAAACACAGAAATTTCAATTTTCTCACCCGCCACTGTCATAGATAGTTTGCCATTCTTCACATTAATAATGGTGTTGGTCGTCGCCATGAAGGGTCTCCCAAGTAATATGGGTGAATCCCGGCGACTTCCTTCACCTCTTGGCATTTCAAGCACAACGAAATCAACGAGCACAATGAATGAATTTACTTGAACTAAAACATCCTCCACAATGCCCACAGGTCTTTTAATGGACCGATCCGCAAGTTGTAGGGCCATTGTGGTGGGTTTCAATTCGGGTAAACCCAACTCCTCATATAAATAATATGGCAACAAATTAATGTGGCCCCAAGATCCAACATCGCTTTTACCCCCTTTGACTCCCCATAGTAATAGATATCGAGAAAACTTCCGGGGTCTTTTAATTTGGGTGGAAGACAATGTTGCACCACCGCGCTAGCATTTTCACTCATCACTATTCTCTCATCTGTCCCATACCTATGTTTCTTGGAATTTAATTCTTTGAAAAATTTGAAATAAGCGAGGAATATTTTTTATCACATTGAGTAAAGGGATATTGATGTTCACCTTAGAAAACATGTTCATCAATTCCGACATCTCGCTTATCCAATTTATGTTTTAAAATCCTTCCAGAAACGGTGCAGGGAGGTACATATGGCATGGGGGTTGGAGAATTAACTTTAGAATTTTCTCCCATGTCACTTGTACTCTTATCACAACCAACTTCATTTTTATCCACATTAGCATTATTTTCTACAACAGAGGGGGAGAAGAAGATGAAGGAGATATTACCTCACTACCTACTGTTTGCCACTTCGGAGAGTGATAATGGCATTTGCTTGATGAGGTTGGCTAGGAAATGTCCCGGCCTTATGACTTTGTAGGGCGGTAGCTAGTTGCCCAATTTGGGTCTCCAACTTCGAATGGCGGCTTCATGGTTCTTGAAAGCTTGTTGATTTTCCGCCCTCAATTGATTATTTTCGGCTTGCAATTTTTCCATGGCCACTTCCCACGGTTCTCTTTTATGCTCATACTGTACCGGTGGAGGTTGAGGATGGAGAGGCTTATTTTGTTCTTGATTGCCTCCCCATGAAAAATTTGGGTGTTGCCTCCACCCCGGGTTGTATGTGTTTGAAAAAGGATTGTTGTTTTGAGGGAACCGCTGGCCAAATCCTTGCATTGCATGTGCTGTTCGGGGTTAAACGGCAAACCACTTTGACACACATTAGTAGCATGAGTGTTAGGACCACAATTAGCACAAAAATCGTTTACAAGATGAGCGAGAGAAGGCATAGCGTAAGAAGAAGCATTTTGTAAAGCTAACTTATCAAATCTTTGGTTCAAGAGTGCAAACCGCTTAGCCCACTCATTGTTTAGCCCTACCTCATTCACTCCCTTGTTGCCCCCTAGATCCCTTTTGTTGAGAGTTAGCACTCAACATCTCAAACAGTTCTTGGCATTGTTGGACAAGTCTTACTTCCCAAACTACCTCCGCCGCATTATCTACCATTGATTGATATTCGGGGATAAAGCCCCATAGAAAGTTTGATGCGGCATAGAAGCAGTGGAAGTTATGGTGGGGGCCTTGAATTTGCAACATTTTAAACCTATCCCATGCATCGTGGAAGGCTTCCCCCGCTTCCTGAGCAAATCCCATAATTTTCACCCTAAAATTTGTCAATGCATCATAAGGGTAAAACTTAGTGAGAAAAACATCATGTAAAGCATCCCAAGTAGTGATGCTACTGGAAGGAAGTAATAATAGCCAAGTTTTGGCTTTGTCTTTTAATGCATAAGGGAAGCACTTCAGTCTCAAGTGCTCCGAGGTAACACCCTCTTTTGTAGGGAACCCACTCAAGGTAGACATAAATTCTCTCAAAAACGCTAATGCATCCTCACCGGCAAGGCCATAAAAATTAGGAATCATGTTAAAATATTGGCCTTTGATCTCATAAGCTAGTGCTGCATCGGGCAACACTATGCACGACACCGATGTGTCGACTCTTGGCCTAGCAAATGCATTCATGACTTGATCCGCCATCACAAAATTAAATTCTTCTTCTTCCTCAGTGGAAGAAGTTTCCAACTCACTTAATTCTTCCTCTGTCCGTGACGAAGTATCGTATCAGTTTCACTCACTTGAGTAGAGGGAATGCCTCTCTCAATTCTGTCTATATCGTCGTTCAAAGGAACCAAATTAGGATCCAATGACCGGCGACCAAACATGCACCGATTAAATAAACTTGTTAAAAATCACAACAAGTCCCCGACAACGGCGCCAAAAACTTGATGGATAAAAATCCACTGTGTAATAAAAATACCTTGCAAGTGTACAAGTTACCGAAGTAGCAATATACAAAAGTAAGGGTCGAACCACAGAGACTTGAGTGAATTAACAAGTTGATTTAATTAGTGCAAAAAGTAACCAAAGGGGTTTTTGATTTTGATTAATTAAACTAATAATGAAAACAAATAAATTAAACTAATGAAATTAAAACAAATATTGAAATCAAGAATGACAAAGATTCACGGATTGGGTTTCACAATTATCTCCTTCCTATGCTAATTTATAAAAATAATTACTAATCTTGTTCAAGAAATCGTTCACTTTAATAAGAGTTGGGACGGTTAGATGGCCGGATTGCAACCCTATTATTGAGTAATTATCAATTATCACGCAAGATCAAATTAACAAAAACGCAATTCATTAAGAACCAAAGAACAATTGATTTTAGACCCTTTTGATTTCTGCAAGGTCTTCAATTGGATCTATTCAATGAAATCTAGGCCAATGTAAAAATCACCCACGCAAGTGTAGTAATTTAAACCCTAGTAATTTAAAGACCAACAATATCAATCAATAATGTTGAAGTCTAAAAATAAATTAAGCAAATTTCATTGAACAAGAACAAGAAAAGTGTGAAAGAATTAAAACATCATTAGCATAAGAATTCGACAATTGTTACATCCAATCCGCGAAAAGAGAATTTAGCTACTCATATTCATGATTGACATCACAAAATATGAATAATAACAATAAAACATCAAACCTCAAATCCTTGCAAAAACCTTCAAAAACAAACTCTTCAATCCTTCAAACCCTAGGCAAAAAATATATGACAAAAGGTCCCTAATAATGATAATAAAGGGAGTATATATACTCCTAATACAGTCCTAATCTAATTAGGAAAACAAATTAACCAAATCCATGAAAATCTGCTTCAAAATCCGAGATGACGTCACAAAACGCGTACTGGCACGAGTCGTGCTAATTAGCACGAGTCGTGCCCTTCAATCCAAGTCGTGCTCACGAGTCGTGACAGACCCCTCCATTCGTTCTGAGTAGCTTTACTTGAAAACGCCTTGACTTTCACTCGTGAGAACGAGTCGTGCCCATGGTGCCCACTCGTTCTGAGTAGTTGCTTGGAATTGGCTTGACTCCATTCGTCCCCAAGTCGTGCTATTTGCTTCCTCAGTCGTGCTCCACTCGTGCCAAATGCAGAATTGCCCAATTTTGACTCAGCTTTGACCTGGCCTTCGTGGACTATCAAAACACTCAAAAATACATTAAATTCCCAAGGATTCGAACAGAAAATAGGTTTAGGAACATATCTTTTGGATGGGTAAAACCACATCCATCAGTTGCCGCCGTCGTTGACTTGGTCAAGATGAAGGTGGGGGCATGATTGGGAAAGTGTATGGTTTAATGAAGGCCTTTTTGTGAAGTAAGGAAAGTGTATGGCTTGATGGAGGCCTTTTGTGGGGTAAGGAAGGTGTATAAGGAGAGCATTGGTTGACTTTCTCACACCGATTAATCAGAACGTGAATTATTTCGAGAGATTACTTGTTGAGCAATGCAAGTGATCATATAAAATAAAACCATTTCATTAAATGTAATGTAGGTGTGCAAATAATGTCTTAAGTCTAGCAAGAAAAGAAGAAGACTTTTTTATAGAAAATTGAAGATTCAATACAATGTCCGTAGAGGACTTAATTGAAAGAGAAAAGTACTAGAACCTACGAAGGTTGACTGAGAGACTATTTTTCTTTTTCTTTTTTTTTTTTTTTTTTTTTTTTACTTAAGGATAGGTAGACCCTAGTCTAGCTACTCTTCGCGGGTTGGACTGCCAGGTAACTTGAGCTTTTCTTCGTAGATCAGCCATTGAATTTCTTTCTTCAGACCCACACACTTGTCTGTCACATGCCCAAAATGCTTGTGGTACTCGCAGAACTTGGTCCTGTCAACTCTACTGGGGTTTCTTGGCTTATAATTCTCGAGAGGTGTGAGAAGGCCTCGTTTCATCAAATCATCGAAAACTTTGCTCATGGGCATCCCAAAATTATCAGGCTGACGTTTCTGACCTTCCACTTCCCGAATCGACCTCTTACCATAGCTTTCTGTTTTTGGCCCATGGAGGTTCTCGAGCTTCCCATCTTCTATCAACTTCTGGATCTCATACCTCAAATAGGTGCAATCATCAGTGTCGTGTCCAGGGTATTGATGGAAAAGACAATGCTTAGACTCATCCAACTGAGCATTGTGGTTCCTGGGCTTCCAATTTTCCAATGGCTTTATCAGCTTTTCTTTCATCAGTTTTTCCAGCATCTTGCTTAAAGGCATCTCTGTATTGTCAAAGTGAAAGGAGCGAGGTTTTTGGGAAACCTTGTTGTTCTCAAGACTTTGATCTTCACTGTCCAATTGGTTCCACTGTTGAATTTGGCTGAAGGAAGCTACGACACCCTTTTCTTTGTGAGGGACTGGTGCTGAGCAGTACGGTTCTTTGCTTACTTGGTGGCATTGGGTTACACTTGGTGGAATCATTTCCTTGCTTGGCTCGACATCTTGGGTCAAGGGAGTATTGATACTCATCATGAGGTCAAGCTTCTCTTGCATCTGTTGTACTTGTTCCATCAACATTGCCACATTGGGGTCAACGGGGACTCTCAGGTTACCGGAACTGACGACTGAATTCATTAAGTCTGGTAGGTGACAACTGAAAACTCGGATCATCCTTTGGCAACTCATGATCGCATTCAGGCGAGTATAGGGGCTTCAGAACATAGCCACATATCTCAAACTGATTATGTGAGGTTGGAGCATAAAGCTGGCGGTGTATTGGGTTTGAAAATGAGAGACAGGTGGGGTGAAGCCCAATCCGTTCTGAGGAGCTGAGGGCAATGGGGCCCTGATGAGCTGGGATGTTGGAAAGGACTGAGAAGAAGTGGTCCTTGGCAAGGGATCATATGTGGATGGAGGAAGGTATTGGTTATAGGCTGGGGGAGCTGAGATGGCTACTTCTGGAGTCTCATCTTCGACCACTACCAGAGAACCGTTGGACTCAACCGTTACTTGAACTCCATTGCGGCGAAGAGCACCGATGAGCAATGACAGCTGTTCTTCATGAACCTTCTGGGCATTTTCCAAAGCCAGGTCTAACTCTTCCTTCCTAATCATCTGATTTCCTGTGCCCTCACTGTTTTCTGTCAAATCTGCCATTCTGACTCTCTGAGCTGATGAACTGTCTGAACCTAAGGTTTTCTGAAAAGCCGCTGACCCAGTATTCTCGTCCACTTCCTTCTCGCTGCGGGAAAGGGGTAGGAAAGGTTTAGACTCGAGGATAGGTAAAGTAGGTAAGATTTAGACTTGGAGGTAAGTGTTTAGGCCAAAGGCTCAAGTAACATGCACTTATCGCTTAAGTTTTACTCAAAACACATTTTCTCCTAATCCTAATTGATCGGAAAATATGAGACCTTGAAAGATCAAGATTGAAAATTGGAGAATGGACCGAGGAGGTCTCGATTAAGGATTTGACCATGAAAGGTCGAGATAGGAAATCGGAAATCGGACCGAGGAGGTCTCGATTAAGGATTTGACCATGAAATGTCGAGATAGGAAAATAGGAAATCGGACCGAGGAGGTCTCGATTAGGGATTTGACCATGAAAGGTCAGGATAGGAAAATAGGAAATCGGACCGAGGAGGTCTCGATTAGGGATTTGACCATGAAAGGTCAGGATAGGAAAATAGGAAATCGGACCGAGGAGGTCTCGATTAGGGATTTGAACATGAAAGGTCAGGATAGGAAAATAGGAAATCGGACCGAGGAGGTCTCGATTAGGGATTTGACCATGAAAGGTCAGGATAGGAAAATAGGAAATCGGACCGAGGAGGTCTCGATTAGGGATTTGACCATGAAAGGTCAGGATAGGAAAATAGGAAATCGGACCGAGGAGGTCTCGATTAGGGATTTCAGAGACAGGACCATGCAATTATGATTACATTAATTGTTCAAGTTTACTTAAAACAATGTCTTTTATTTATTTCTATTTGGTTGGAAAAGGGGGTTTGCCCTTCTTTTTCGCAACTACTCTAGATCCTGGATCAGTGGGTTCCGTCACTACGTCTATAAGCCCCTCGTATTCCACCTGTATTTCGACCTCCCGGGGTGGACGGCCCGGGCGAGGGTCCTATAGGGCACGCGGATCCCACCGACCGAGAGTAAAGAACGCTCCTAACGGGTCTAGCGGGTCATAGGACCTTTTAACGCACGAGCGATGCGGATTATAGTCAAGGCAATACCAGGAAAGTCTCGTCTTTCTGCCTTGATTTGATTTTGGCAGAATTTCGCTTGAGCGAATGACGTTTTGACTTTCGGTAATGTCCGAGAAGATAATAGGCATGGGTCGGGCGGCAAAAGTCGGATGACACAGTGTCACATTGAACTTCGTTGCATACGCCGGGCGTGAGTTAGAATTGAAGTCAATGCCGGGTCAAGATCTTGCCAATTTTTCCTTGTCGGAATTTTGGCAGAGCTTCGCTTGAGCGAAAGATCTTTTGATTTGTTGGCAAAGACTCGGTCTTGACTCTTACGCATTCCGTACAGGTCAAGGTCAATAGTTAATGTCGGAGTCGAGATCTTGCCAATTTTTCCTTGTCGGAATTTTGGCAGAGTTCTTCTTCCGTTATGAACTAAGGTTTGACCTTTACGAGGGTATGCAACTGGGCTATATGACACGGTCTAGACCAAAAACCAACCAAAAGTCACGGTTTTTTGAAACGTGTGACACGGACTGTGCATTGGTCGACACTGGCTGCCATGGGGAGGTTGGGATGATTCCGTGCGCGCCCGGGAGCATCGTAAGGCTGTCCGTGGGCCTCGCAATGGAACCACCCTCGGGTTTGAAGGACGTGCGTGCAAAGTGTACGGGATATATCAGTGCGCGTAGTGTGCGGTCTCCTAAAAATGTTCCTTTTTGAGTTAAAACAGAGATTTTCGTAAATGTGTTTTAAAGGAATGATTTTCGGGACGGGGAAAATGCGGCACATAAGCACGTAAATTTTCTCGGGAGCCCCGATCGGTCATGAAGCCGAGTAGCCCCAAGTGCTAGGAGCCCAGATTAACCATGATTTTTCCTGGTGGAATTGCCACCGAGGTCGCCCGGTCGAATCCAATGAGGATTGAGCCGTACGGATCGCATGGATCAATTTTCCAGGTTCCACTCCTTTTGCTATTTTTCGGGTTGTTTCCTGTTCAAAGTATGCACAGATTCCAAGATGCAAATGATGCAATGCATGGTAAAGAAAGCAAGCATGATTAATGAAATCGGCGACGGGAGTCTAACCCGCTCAAAGGGAAAAGCTTTCTTTTATATTTTTTTCAAAATTGTTTTTTCGAAAAGGGATACTGGTACGTGGATTGTTAAACCACCGGTTATCCCAACTCCCACGTCAGGGAGTGTACAGGAAGGGTAAGTGGTTTCCACCTATATACCGAGTATCAATTTTTTTTTTGAAAATAAAAGCTTTTCTCCTTTGGACAGTCCCAGTAGTCGCCAAACTGTGAATGTGGTGCCCAAATTTTGTTGGATTCACGCGAGTTTGAAGACATCCGGTTTAATTTGAAAAACGGAGTCGCCACGCCATTTTGATTACCTCAAAACTTTGAAAAAAAGGTTTTATGGGTTCGGAGGTTAAGTTACCCCTTGGGAAGAACGTTTGGCGTTCACCCAAGGTGCCTTGCCGGAGCAAGTCTCCCATGATTTCATTAATCGTGCTTGCTTGCGTGCTTTCTTGTGTGCATGTGTTTGAAAATAAGGAGGGAATGTCCCAAGTCGTCTTCCGGACGTACAAACCATTTGTTGGTTGTCGCTCGGGATTTCTTGGAATTTATGTATTCGGGATTATGATCCCGTCCTCATCTTGTGACTTGTGATCATCGCATTTTAACCTCGGGACCCTCGGGACTTGCGTGATCGAGAGAATGACTCTCTTTATGGTCAAAGATGAGGTTCTTTAGAAAAGGAAGGTCCTTAGCCCATCAATCCTACGCTTTAAGACGGTCGAGCTCGTATAGATGCTTCATACTCTTTCTTAAGCGATAATTGGAGATATAGGGTTCAAGGTTATCCCTTTCTAAAGAGATTATGAAACCTTTATGGAAGGAACGATGTAAAGATAGGATCTTTTACACCGGTCCGTTCCTAGGTTGCTAATGGGGGAATGGGGGAAATGTATGTAAAAATGATACTTTAATGAAAAGATGACATTTTTGGGTTGCAAAGGATGCTTTTTGATTTAAAGAAGTGATCTTTATTGCAAAGGATGCATTTTGAATGTAAAGACATGATTTTTATGCAAATGATGCATTTTTATTGAAAAAGATTGTATTTTTATATGCAAATGATGCATAAAGATGACATTTTTATTGGAAAATGGGGGTTTTAGGTGCAAAGGATGCACCTTTATGGATAAAGACTACATTTTTAATGACAAAGGATGTCTAATGCATGCAAAGGGGAAGGGGGGTATAAAAATATGATCTTTAATCTACCAAGTCCCAAGCAAGATAATATGCAATATATGAAATGCAATGAGTAATTAGAATCACATAGAGCAATTAGGATGCAAGGTTAGGGTGTGCGAGGTTACCAATGGCTTCCTCTTCTTCTTTGGATGGAGCTAGGAGGAGGAGTTGATCTTGGGATCTTCAAGGAGGAGGGAGGTGGCTTCTTGGCCTTCTTCTTCACCTTCTTGGACTTCCAGCAGCTCTTGGGAGTGTATTTTACGTATTATGTGTGATGGTGGATGATTTTTGTGTGTATAAAATGGGTAGAGGAGGCCTCTATTTATAGGCAGCTGGAAAAAGGCGAAAGAGGCCGCGTGGCTTCATTTGCGGCAAAAGAGGCCGCGTGGCTACATTCTTGCCGACCAGTTTTTCCGAAACATGCAAGGTGGCATTCTAGAAGGTCAGCGAAAGAGGCCGCATGGCTTCATTTGCGGCAAAAGAGGCCGCGTGGCTACATTTGCTGTCGGCCCAAATTTTTCTAGAAACATACAAGGTGGCATTCTAGAAGGCCCTTTTCAGCTAGATTCTGCTCAAATTCAATATTCTTGGCAGGTCCTTCCTCCCTTGGAAAGTTTGGAAAAGTTCCCGAATCGCCCTCGAACTTTATGAAAGTTTGGGAATTGCCGGGAAACTTAACCGGAAGGCATGAGCCAGATTTGGGTACTTACACTATCTTGTTAGCAAATATTACTATATGTTAGCTTGGTTTGCGTGAATCTGTCTGTTCCGGGAAAGCGAACGCAATTATTGGGTTAAAGATCGGCTTTGTCGGGTTTATGTATGGTGTTTTGGGATCGTTTTAGGTAAGTGTGTATAGTAAGGGTCCTCTCCCGTATATTTTCAGGGGTATGTGTATGAGGGTAAGGGGTATATCGGCGACGGCGAGTCGAAAAATGCTCTGGGGTAATCACTGCAGGTTTTTCCACCCTGTCTGCTATCAACCAAAGCATGTCGCCCGACATGTCGTGTCTGTTTGGCTTCTTCTGTCGCACGACTTAGTGAGGCTCGTGACAGGTTCTTTTCAAAGTCGGTCCAGGCTCCATTCTGCAGTCACTGTCTTCTTAGCAGAGAAAACCCAGCAGCCATTATTTGGCGGATAATCGATTTCTTTGGTCAAGACTAACGCTTTTTGCTGCAATGGAACATTATAACCAAGAGATTGCTTCCCGGGAGTGCCAATTTCATCGGGACTTCGTCGAAATTTGGGGATTTCATCTGAGGCAACATAGAAGTATCATCGACAAGCGGTACAGTATGCCTTGCATTTGGTCCTTGAAAGATTGGAGGGTTGACTGGGATTTGCTTCGGGCTGCATCCTGCTTCTGGGATTCCGAGTGTCATGCATTCTCTTTGTCATACAATTACCTGACCCCAACTATGGAAGACTTCAGGGCGTTGACAGGCTTGGGTAAGGCGGCCACTGTAGCATTCCCACGGGACAGTCGGTTGGTTGAGGAGCAGGTGTCTGACTTTTATCTGCACTGCGGATCAGGTATTGCCTATGATTCTGGGTGATGGGTCCATAGATTTGACTCGGATGGTTAGGTTGCGCCTGTCCCGTCCTGATACTGTTTGACCTTTCTACCACTCTGGATATGTTCATGCTGTTCACACTGTCGGCTTACTATTTCTGCGGGTATGTCGGGGTCTACTCAAGCACTTTGTTGGAGATCGTTAGGCAAATGAGAGGTGATCGGGGTATAGATTGTCGTCAAATTCGTTCTGGCCAAGGAGAGATGGATATTGTACCACCGCTGGCTTGCCGAGACTTATCACGGTATTGACGGGCTAGCGGGGGATCGGACTTTATGGGAGCAAAGGCAGCCCCGGCTTGTTATCTCTTTGGTTCTGCGAGAGGTTACACCTGATCGGGCCATTACCGGAGGGTCGACGGCAATGCCATGGGTGACTCGGCCACGCAGTGATGAGGGACGAGGTTGTTGATAGTTGGCATATGAGGTTGTCACGGTACACGACCACCGATCTGAGCTTTTGGATTCCCGCTTGGAATATACAGACCATGAGAGATATTCAGATGGATCGGTAGTAGTCCGGTTGCACTGGTTTGCATGTATCCTCTTTCTGTGTCTCATCATTGGTGAGCAGACAGTATAAGTACCCTCAGCAGATCATACGAGCCTTGAGGGAGAGACTGGTGACTGATACTGTTCCGATGTCCATGACCGAGCCCCAGGCTATACAGTTTTTCAGCAGATCTTTTTGGAGGGCTTTCTTCCCACTCGTGTGCTCCTTCGGCGATCTAGAGGATTTACATTTCGACCACGAGTATACGGATTGGTATGAGGAGCATCGGGGTTACGTGCGATTAGCTATAGAGACTCGCCGCCGGAATACTTGGGAAGCGAGACTCTGTCCGGGAAATCTCGGAGATATAGAGGCACGAGGAAACCTGCACAATGTCACCGGCAATGCTGGCGACGATTATGAGAGGCAAGAGATCCAGAGAGCTGCTTTAAGGAATGATCCAGAGATGAGAGCTCGCAGAGAGGCGTTGCGGCAAGCGAGGATCGCTAGTGGCCGCCTTGAGAGAGGCGGAGTGCGATTGAACCGCCGGCGCGAGTTATTCCTGAATTGGGACGGGCTCAAACCGACTTGTTTGACATTCCTAAGCCAAAGACCTCCCGGGGACCGAGAAAGAGGAAGGATAGAGGAGCAAATTCGGGAGCGGGGACGAGTATCTAGACACACATTTTCTTTTACTTCGAGAGTTTTGAGACTCTTTTGCTTTATGTCTTGAGAGTAGGAATTATCTGTATGAAAACTGAGTACCCTTTGATTACTTAATGCAGACAGCATAGATGTTATCAATGTTTTCTTTTATTCGCAATGCTCTTTTTGAGTCAAAAGTAGGCAGTGCTTGAACTCATCAAAAGAATATTAACTCAAAATGATCCTTTGAAAAGCCTTGGGGTTTGTAATCAAAACGCATTTTGGTAAAAGAGAGATTTTTGCGGCAATTTTAGACCGAACCACAAGTGGTTGCCTACGTTCCCCTTTTGTAAGAGAACTAAGGGGCTCGGGTCTCCGTAGTTCGACTCAAATGACTTTAGTGTTTAAGAAAGGGGAAGATAGAAGGGGAAATGGTGCGGCCACATTTTTACCTAGACCGCCCTCTTTTGGGTTTTCGGTCTAGTTGGGTATATTCTTTAGCACCGGGCGCGTCCCTTATTTTTGCATGGACTGCCTTTTGAGAGGTTTTCGGTCTCATGCAGGACAATTTTGTTGCGCCTTTATTTATTCATTTTTTTTTTTAATATTTTTTTAGAGGGGAAAGACTCGATCATACAAAATACCTCCGCAACTTGTCGCCGTTGACGGGGTGCGAAATGGGTTGCCATCCAAGTCGGCAGTGCATAGCTCCTCCGGAGAATACTTTCTTTACCGAGGCGGTCCGACCCAAATGGGTGCCCACTTGCCCAACGCACTTGTTGCTTTGATTTGAGGGCTTCATTTTAAGAACCGAGATCACCGACTTTGATATCCTTGGGTTTCACTTTCTTATCGAAGGCACGGGCCATTCTTCTACGGTATGCCCTGTTATGCTCCATGGCTTTTAGTCTGCGTTCATCTAGCAGAGCCAACTCATTATATCGACTTTGGAGCCATTCGATCTCGTTCACCGCATTTTCGAGTAAGACCACGAGGAAGGAATTTCTAACTCAATGGGCATGACGGCCTCCATTCCGTAAGTCGAGCATATGGGGTTGCACCGGTGGCGGTTCGGATCGAGTGCGATAGCCCCACAATGCTAAGTGCAACTTTTACGGCCAATCTCGTCCTCGCTCGGCCATCTTCTTTATGATCCTTTCCAAGTTCTTATTGGCGGCTTCAACGAGCGCCGTTTGTACGTGGCTGTACGGTGAAGATTTGTGGCGCTTGACTCTGTATTCGGTGAGCAACCGATCGGTTTCTCCCTCAAAATGAGTGCCATTGTCGAAATAATCTCGTTCGGGACCCCATAGCGGCGTAAGATCTGTTCTTTTATGAATCGGGCAACCTTCTTGGCGGTGAGCACTTTATAAGATGCGGCTTCTACCCATTTCGTGAAGTAATCCACGGCCACTAATACAAATGCGTGCCCATTGCTCCCGGGCGGAGAAATCTTCCCAATGACATCAATACCCCATGTTGCGAAAGGCCACGGAGTTGTCATACGGTATAAGTCGTGAGGCGGGATGTGGTTCGGATTGGAAAATCTTTGGCACTTGTCACAGTCCGCACGAAATGGATGCAATCTGTCTCCATAGTGATCCGTAAGTAACCCGGCTGATGATGCTATGCATGAGGGATCGAGCGTTCATATGAGGTCCGCGAGCACCGTTGTGAACGTCTTCCATTACTCTTTGAGCCTTTTCTTTGCGATGCGAGTAGGAGCGGACAACCTTCTCTTTTCTTCCATAATTCATTGCCGAGTATGACATATTGCGGCGACAGTCTCTTTAGGGCACTGCAAGCTTTTGGCATGTACTCTTTTGAATCTCCTTCTTGATCCACGGGAAAGGATGCTTCCCCACACTTGAGGTATTGAAAGATCGGATTGTACCACGGTTCACCGACGGCCTCGATCTCAATCTCACAACAATATGCGGGATTTTCTCTTACGCCGACCACGAAAGGCTTGATTGATTTTCCTTAGGGATTTCCATCAAAGAGGCTAAGGTAGCCGAGCATCTGCGAATACTGTTCTTGTCCGCGGTAAGAAGCTGGAATGATACTTCCTTGAATTGGCCGACGAGTTACGCGATGTAAGCATGGTACTTACGGAGACATGGGTCTATAATTTTCCATTTGTTGGCGGCACGGTTGATTATCAATTGGGAATCACCGAACACTTCCAATTCTTCCACATGTCGCTCAAGGGCGGCTTCTAGGCCGGCTATGCAAGCTTCGTACTCAGTTTGCATTGTTGGTGACCGAGAAATTCAACTTGATTGCTATGGGAGTAAGCACATCGTTCGGGTCTATCAAAAACATTCCAATGCCATTTCCTTTCTTGTTAGCTGCTCCATCAAAGAATAAGCGCCACTTGTTTCCGCTTTCTATAGCGAGGATCCCTTCATCTCGGAACCGGAGGTCCGGCCCTTGATCTTACATCTTTGGGGAATTGACGGCCCAGTGTGCAAATGCACGCCCTTTGATCGATTTGCGGATCACATATTTGATGTCGAATTGCCGGGAAGAAAGTCCATTTTGCCAACTGGTGGAGATGTTTCCTCTGTCACCTTGGAATAGATATACTGATCGGATCCATCTTGGAGACTAAGTGTACGGTGTGGGACGGCATATAGTGTTTTAGCTTTCCAACTACCCATACCAAAGGCTGCGCAAGTCTTCTCGAGGCGAGTAATTCACTTCACTCCCTTGGAATTTACGGTGACGAAATAGATGGCATTCTCAATCTTTGAATCCTTCTTTTCTTGTGCTAGCATAGCCCCGATAGGCTGTGTCCGTGACATCGAGATATAGAAGTAAAGGCTTGTCTCCATGAGGTGGGCGAGAGAATGGGAGGATTGAAGAGGTAGGCTTTGATCCTTTCAAAAGCTAGTGGCATTCCTCGTTCCGGACCACTTCCTGATTCTTCTTTAGCGGCTTGAAGATCGGCTCACATATGGTGGTCAATTGGTTGACGAACCCGCGATGTATTGCGGGCGACCCATGAATCCTTTTACTTCGAGAGACGGTTACAGGCGGCTTCATTTCAATAATTGCCTTAACTTTCACAGGATCTATTTCAATGCCGCGCTCGGTGACCATGTATCCCGAGAACTTTACCTCGAATAACCCCAAATGTACACTTGGCGGGTTCGGTCTCATGGAGTGTTCTCGGAGTACGTTAAAGAATTTCCTCAAATCAATGAAATCTTTGTCCGTCGATCCTTTCGAATGAATAATCATGTCATCCACATACACTTCAATCTCCCGGTGGATCATGTCGTGGAAAAGGGTAGTGACTTCTCTCGATAGGTAGCCCGGCGTTCTTCAAGCCAAATGGCATTGCGTGTAACAATAAGTACCCCATGGGGTTGTAAATGCCGTCTTGTCTTGATCCTCTTGACCATCTTAATCTGGTTGTAACCCGCAAAACCATCAACGAAAGATTTGACCTCGAAGTTCGCGGTTGCATCCACTAGCATGTCAATGTTGGGCAAAGGGAAGTCATCTTTAGGACTAGCCTTATTGAGGTCTCGGAAATCTACGCGAGACTCGAACCTTTCCATTTGCTTTGGTGACTGTTACGATGTTCGCCAACCGGGTCGGATATTCAATTACTTTGATGAAGCCTACCCGTAGGAGTTTTTCAATTTCTTCTTTCACTTGTAAGGACCATTCGGGTTTTATCCGCCTCAATTTACGCTTGACCGGCTTGATTTACGGATCCAAAGGTATTCGGTGTTCCACAATAGAAGCATCCGGCCCGGCATATCTTTGTAGGACCAAGCGAACACATCCATAAATTCCTTGAGCAATTTAATCAAAGCAACCCGCTCATCTCCGGAGAAGAAGCTACCAATCTGCGTTTCTTTGGGTTCTTGTTTGTTCCCAAGTTCCTTGTTGTTAATACCTCGTCGGCGGCTTGGGCCCGGCTTTCCTTTTGCTCACAAGTCTGTTTTGAATCTTTTTCTAAAAATTGTTCACCGATTAAGTCTGCATTATCTTCAATTGAATTAGGCTTAATTATTTTTAAATCTTGATGATTATTTTTCGTTAAGCATTCAATTGTTAAATTGGCAATCACGGGGTACTCGAAAGATCAACCACTTTATTTAAAGCAAAGGGAAATACGGTGTTTACTACTCGAAGACGGTCTTCGATCGTGAGGACATCGAGACCGGTCGAAGACTCAAACTCTATGACAAGAGACTCGGGAGGCGACTCAAGATACGGGGGTGAATTTAGACTTGGAAGGACAAGGACGGGGTTTGAGCCCTAGCTTTTCAATCATAGTCTCTTTGTCGGCGACCGGTCCGGAACGAAGTCCGGTTACGCAACGGTCCTTACTGCGGCGAGTCTCCGGCTTGACTATCTCCACATTAGATTCCTTCTCGAATTCTAGCATAGCTATCACTTCACTTTGTCGAGAGGAAAAGTCAATCGGATCAATCGGCTCCTTAGCACCATCTCTCATTTACGCAGACGTACCGCTCACAGGTTCGACGGCCCTGTTCTTCAAACAAATCTGCTAACTCTCCATCAATATCTGCGGGGTCGGCACCGCGAATTTTACATATTGTGGGTTCATCCGAGGCAAGCTTTTCAAAGCTGATTCTCACATTCGGGTCCCCGAAGTGGTAGGCTGCTCTCGTAGGTGGCGGTCACACCTTGTCTTTTGGGCAAATTATCAAACATTTCTTTCATCGGATTCTTGCTATTGGCGAACCTCTGGATCATCTTCATTCTTTCTTCTGCTGGAGTAAGCTTTGGCTCGGGACAAACAAACATATCTCCATCTTCTCGACAAAGTGCTTATTCGAGAGACCAACTATATGGGCGCATTTCGGGCCTCTTGTACTTTCTACCGGCCGCAGAGGTCATCTTCTCTTTGAAAGCCTCGGTTTTGTCATACACCTTATCTTCCTTAGTCACGGCATACCCCGGACCTTGCCTATTTCTCTTGGGCTGCGGCAACACAAGCCTACACGGTCCACTGTTGGCGTTTTCCCGGCCCGGACCGAGGATATAGCTCATTACCTCTTAGCATTTTCAACACGGGAGGAATCTTGTCACGAAGATGTCGTCGGGTCTATAGTACGAGACTTGCCCCTTAGGTTTCTCGATTGTGAATCCGGCGAGCATCGGATTTTCTTGGTCAAGCTTGATCTCCATTCTTGGTAAGGTATTTGCGCTGGTTTCTCCGATCGTAACACTATCACCATAGATGGTTGTCGGCACCCCCTCTTGTACAAACTTTAAGCATTGGTGAAGCGTGGAAGCTACGGCTCCAATCTCGTGGATCCGGGGTCTACCCAATAATCTTTGAGAACGTAACGGGAATGTCTATAACTGAAACTCCACCATCATTTCCTTGCCTCCAAACATCGGATTAAGGGAGACTATCCCTAACACTGCCAGGATGTTGAATCATAAGCCTTTATGGTGCGGTTAGAGGGTTTGAGGTTACGCGCGTTGATGTCCAACATACTCATCATTTTGGCGGGGAGCACATTCATGGTGATCCATTATCTATCAACACATGGGGAATCAACCGTCCCTCCAGAGGCACCGTAATGTGTAAGGATTCGTTATGTTTCGCACCGTAGCGGGCAAGTCAAGATCTGTGAAAGTAATGATATTCCCATGCGAGCCGTTCCAATCAAGTGACATGCTTCATGCGGGGTAGCGTTGACGGATACCTTCGTCTTGGATAAGGCTTCTTCCGGCTTTAATTTGTGAGGGTAGGAGGATGTAAGTAGGGACCACAAAGAAATATCGGCTTGCGTTCTTTTCAAGCTGCGTCGTATCGGGTCTTCTGAACTTCTTCGTCTAGCTTTGTGAGGATTACGAGAGGAGGCGAGGGTTAGAGCACACTGCCAGCTTTCCCTTTTCCGAGATGGATCTGGATTACTTACTCCCAACATTCTTCTGAGCGCGTCAACGGATTAACTTCTTGCTGGTCGTCAACCACGAACTCTTTGCTAGCTTCCTTGAGTTACGATAATGTTAGCGGGATAAGTGATTGCGGTATGGCCAAGCCGCTTGTCGTATCTCATTAATGGTCAAAGGTGTTTCCCAACTAGCCGCTATTACGAGTTCATCCAAGGAGATTGGGGATTCTCTAGGAGTCATTGAAGATATAGCATTAACAATCAAGCGTTCTTCGTAATCATCAAGTTCAACAATATTATTCACATCATGTAAATCATCGAGATACGTAACATAACAGAAGTTATCTTTCATTTCATCGAACGAGGAAATTACATCGGTTTCGACCCCATTACATCCATTGCTATCATCCCCAACTACGGGTTCCCCAAATTCTAATGCATTAACAAAATAATCATTCTCAGAAGTCAATAAGGTTCACATTGTTGTTCGGCAGAGGATTGTTGACAATATTCGGGCGAGGAGATTTTTCTATCTTCTTGTCGTCCACTAAACCCTGGATTATCTTCTTGAGAGTCAAACGGGAGTGCGTAGTGTGCCCTGGAAATTGGTGAAAATGGCAATACTTGCTAGCATCCATGTGAGGATTAGGGCGAGCGGGGCGTAGTTCTCCAATGGCTTTATCATGCCGGTTCGTAGCAAACCGTTAAAAATTTCCTCCGTTGACCTACCCAAATCATCAAACCTCGGTTGTGGCTTAAAGGGAAGCCTCATCACATTCTGCATGTTGTTACCTCCCTTTTGAAGATTATTGATACTATTATCTTTGGCCGGTTCTCTTCCTCTCGGCGCCATTCTTTGAGACGGGATTGGATGCCCGATATCGGTAACTTCCACCCTTGTTGTTGTTAGTGGTGTTTGCACTTGGAGTTTGGTTAAACAACTTATTCTCACTCCTTGCTCCCATCCCCACCATCTCTCGCAGATCTGGGTACCATCCTTTCCCAATGGCTTCTCTAAGTGCGGCTTAACACATGATAGAAAGATGTCCTTACGGTCTTGGAGGGGATTGGCTCCGATAACTCGTTGAGTTTAGCATTCCAACGCTTGTAGAATTGTGATTGACTCATCCGACTTCCGAATTGTCCCCACTAGATCATCCCGCGTGGTACGCCACTCCAAATTACCCTTGTACTTCTCCGGGAAGGCTTCGTTATCGGCTCCAAGTAGTACGGCATTCTTGCTTCAAAGCTAAAAACCATGTAAGTGCCGATCCTTTCAAAGTTAGGTGGAAGTGGGAAGCCATGAATTCGGGAGTGCAGCCCATTGCCCCCATTGTCATCACATAAGTGTCTACATGCGTCTTTGGACGGCGGTACCATCAAAATCCAGCTTGGGCATCTTAAACTTGTGCGGCAAAGGTGTCACTTGGGCGGGATCCACGACTTTAAGACCACTAGAACCCACGGTTAATCTGTCAATCTGTTGTTGCATACATTTGGAAACGGCTACTTCCGGTGCCAAACTTGAAGTCTAAGGAATTGCGGGAGCCACCGTTGGACGACGGTATTGGGAAATCAATTAGGTCCCACGGGCAAAGCGGTTGGTGGAAGACCAAAAGTACTAGGAATTCCAATATTGCTTTGTCCAACAAGCTAATCGAGCTCGGAATCTTGTTCCCATACATATCATAACCGTTGAATTGCCTACCGAGATTCTCGGGAGTTGTATTGCGCCGACCGACTTTATGTACCGACCAAAAGAAGATAATCCCGAGCCGACACACGGAGCCGAGTAAGGGTGGAACCATAAATATGCCGAGTAAGGGTGGAACATACCGCCGGTTGAGAAAAAGCTGTCTTGAGTCTGGAACTACTGGTACCTTGAGACACCGTCCTGAACTATCTGCGATTTTACGAGAGCCGGTGCGACCATTCTGCTGAACACCATACCGAACACCCCGATAACCATTCGGATACACACCGTACCGAGGCCGGGAAAAGCCGGTTCGAAACCGAGGTCCATGCCGAAACCGTGGTCTGAGCATTAGGAGTTGGAGAAGCGGTGAGATCAAAGAAATTTGTGGGCCGACCGTCATTTCTGGCGACACCTTCTTTGGATAACCTCGGCCATACCCTTGAGAAGACGGGGGAATGAGTCTTCCTTGGTCACTTGCCACCATTCCTGTAGAAGCTACTTGATCGTAATGCTGAACGTAATTCACTGGGGGAGGCATCGTATTGTAGCTAGGCTGGTTTGGCTGAGCAGGTGAAGCGGATCCGATTTCGTTGTGGCTATCTTCCGTAATCTCTTCGTAGGAACCATCCTCCCGACGAAGTACCGCAATCCCTTTGGCTCTCATAGCTTCTACGAATCGGTTGTGAGCTTCTTCTTCACGAGACTTGGCATTTTGAACTAAGAGACAAGCCTCACGCTCCCGAGCTAGAGCGGCTTCCAGCATCACCCTCAATTCCTCCGTAGTCATCTCATTCAAACTTGTCTGACCCACTGTCACCGAGCCTCCACGGGATCGAGCGAAAAAACATCTCCATTGCCAGCCATTTCTGATTCTAAACCAACCGACCCTGCTTGTACACGGATTAAACGACCTCCCGAAACAGATGAGTGGACCCAACTCGCCGTAGCTGGAGGTGTAGAGAGGGGTTTATAAGGTGCTTGAAGTGGAAAACTTTTTTCTTTTTTTCTTTTTTTTTTTTTTTTACGGGAGAGGGAAAGAAACGGGACGAGACTCACGCAAACACAAATTTATTTATGTTCAAGTATAAATTAGTATTTTAAATCCTAAATACAGTTGGGAAAGGATAAGCCCTTATTCATGCTAACTATGCCTCGGGGGAACCTAGTGACGCGACGTTCGAATTACATCAAATGTCTTGTTTTGAAACATATAATAGGTAATGATACCTAACCAAACCCTAACATCTTTATGGAACGAAGAGGTTCATCCAAATTTCTAAGGAAATTTGGGCAGCATAACGGGTCTTTTCGAAGAATTTCGAAGAAAAATCCGGCATGACCTCTCGTCGGTACATGTTGGCAATGCGGCATGATCTCTCGTTTAGAACACGCCACGAGAGTGACATGTTCCCACGTGAAATCATGTTGCATTTGGCAACATTCCCACAAGGTATGAGGTTTTGGGAGAAGGTATAAGAATCTATGATATTTTTCAAAAACAATTCATTTTTGTTGTAATGAAAACATCGTATCAAAAACCAACCGTAGGTAAGGTTTAGTGTGACAACCCTAACCATAGGCACTAGTTTTAGTCTAATATTATATGCTTTTAACATTATTGTTAATATTATGTGCTCATTTTATATCTTTGACTTCTATATTAGGATAAGATGATAAGGAAATAAATAGTGTTCTAAAGGAAAAATAATAATTGGAAATAATTAAAGTAGTAGCATGAAGTGGTAATAAATTGGACAAATAAAATGTTATGGGTTGGGGAATTAATTTAAAATAATGAAAGAATTTTGGTAGGGGATATTTTGGTGGGGGACAACTCCCTTAAAGCCCTCCCCTTCTCCCCTCCTTGGACCGGCCCCCCCTCCTCCTTTATCCATTTTATACTCCTCCCTCCTTCTCCTTCATTCATCCCATTTCCTTCCTAGAGAAAGACTAGAGGAACTCCATTGAAGCCCTCCATCCAAGCTTTGAATCCAAGACATTTCTTCACCAAATTCAAGTCTAGGAGCATCATTGAAGTTGGATCATCTAGGAGAATCCATCTAGCTAGAAAGATCTTCCTTCCATTCTAAAATCCCAAGGTGAGTTATTATGACTTCCTTTCTTTGTATGCTCATCAATGATTTGATGTTGTGATTGTTATTGTAATGGTTGTTAATGCTTTAGAAACCTTCTTGAAAGTTGAAGAATTGATTTATGAAATGGGTGGAGTTAAATTAGGAGATTTAGCTTGAAATGAGATAATGAAATGGTTGGGAACTTTAAAGAGTTGAGTGCTTGGTTAATGATATGGAAAGAGGTTAATGTTCTTGGAAGATGATCTAGGATGTAATAAATGGATGGAGATAGATTAATGGGGTAAACTTGAATGAAGTAGTGAAATGGGTGGAAGACTTGGTGATAAATAATCTAGATCTACATGATCTTGGGTTTAGATGATTTAAGATGAGTTATGTAAGGTTAGAATCCTCCTTGGTGTTCTTAAGATTAGGGTGGATGAAAAGAAAAGGAATTGAAGTTAAGAAGAAAAAGTTAGAAATAAATTGAGCTGGAAATCGCCTTGGGCGGTCGCCCATGGGGGCTTGGGCGGCCGCCCATCACACCAGAAATCACCATTGCTTGAAAACCCTCTTGGGCGGTCGCCCAAGAGGTTTGGGCGGTCGCCCAAGACCCCAGAAACTTGAATTCAAATCGAACCAGAATTTGTGTAGTAACCTTGTTTGGTCCCTTATAGATTGTGACTCCCACTTAGTAAATTGAGCTTGAACCTTCATAGAGGCTTTGTCTTATTGTATAATGAAAATGTAGGAATGGTTTACGATGCATAGTGGCCTTACTTACTCCATATCTTTGGTGAGTAGTTTGCAATAGAGTAGAAGCTATAGGTTTCACTATTGAGCTAATTGGTAATGGGTATGTATCACCTTGTGGCATTAGTTCCAAGTTGTGGAATTATTGATTATATGGGTACCTTAAGATCCTAAGTATGGACTAATTGGCAAGTGTTATGTGGCATCCCATTGTGTGGATTATGTGTTATATGGTGGTGTGATATCCCAATTGTGGATTATGTGGCATGTTGATTATATTGTTATCCCAATATGTGGATATGTTTATTATGTGATTGTATGGTTATCCCATTTGCGGATTTATTTGTTATCATTCATATGTATTGATGATACTATGCATAGTGTATTAAATGGTTGTTGCACTATGGTATTGAATTGCATGAGTATACATTACCATGTTGTTATATGATTATCCCATTTTGTGGATTATAATTCAAGTGACTATTATGTGCTTGAATGCGTTCGGGTGGGTATGATGGAAGTCAATCAATTATTGATTTGTTCAATAAGTGCTTGAAGGTTCATCATACCGGTGACCCTCCCCCCCTCTGTGGCCACGAGTAAGTGGCCGCGCTAACGATCGTATCGACCCAAAAGGCTTTACAGCACTGCTGCGATTGGTGTACCGGGGGGAATATATTATTGTTGGATACTCTAATATAGGTATCCTTTCTTATATGGATGGTCTGGGGTATGAGTCCTATAAGAGGTGAATGTGCTGGAGGCAATTCACCAAAGAGAGGAGTTTTACTCCCACGTTGTACGACTTATTGTTCAAACGGGAAAAGGTAAACTGAGGTAACGTAATGTGTTTACCGCTTTCATAATGTGTTATGTGCTACCATGCTATGTGTTGCATCTTGTTTGGCATCTTGCTGCATTCATAATAGCTCATTGAGATTTATTCTCACCCCTCTCCCTTTCTTGTTTTAGATTCCGAGACAAGGACCGACCAAGTAAGGGCGGAAAGGAGTTTAGAAGTGGTATTTTGGGAATTGTCGGGTTATGTATAGGTTGGTATAGAAAGTGTACGTTGGTATAATTCATTTGTGGAATTGTATTTATAAATCTTTACTTTATGTTATAACCGAGGCCCTTTGTAATTAAAACCGTTCCTTACTTTCTAAGTTAGTCAATTATTTCTCCGTTGTGAAAAGGTGTAGACTTATTTTGAAAATGGTTATAATACTTATATTTATTTTGGAAGTTTAAATAAAGATTTTTAAAAAGTTTTTGATATTTGGGGTAAGTTCGAGGACGCTCCAGCTTGGGACACGTGTAGGTCCCGGGTTGAGGTCCTCACAGTTGGTATCAGAGCTCGGTTAGAGTTCTCGGGTAGAGTCTAGCTGAGTGAGAGTGTGTGATAACTGACGTCGAGGGTTTAATGCAGGAAATTGTTATATAACAGAAAAGGATAATGACCAACCAAAGGAATCAAGGAAAGGTGAGTTATGGAAAGATAGATTCCTCCACCATCATTTGAGGTATTTTACCTGTCTCAGGAGTTAGGGTTCATACTTCTATAAATCCCTGTTCATTCGTTCTCACGTGGCATTACATTTCATCTTTTATTTGCATAATTGGCCTAAGAGTTGCCTTATGTGTTGGAGGTTCTACTCCGATGGGGTCGTACCTCGAATCATCCTTAATTATCTTGGTAATTGTGATTAAGTGGGCATGTATTGCCGGTGGATTTGGGCGAGTTACCTATCCGTGAATCATTGTTATGTTAACCTGAATTATTTGAGTAGTTGTTGTGTTTGAGGAGGACTGTCGCAAGAAGCGAGTCTCCTTATCTATGTTTGATTTTCCTCCGTGTGTGGTAGAGGCGGATGAGTCATTATTTGCTATTTTATCATATATGCATAAATGTCGAAAGTATGGCCTAAGGAATGTGAAGATTATTTGGGTTGTGTGTTATCTTTGATTTAAAGGAACCTTGAGTTATCTCATGTACGGTAGTAAATGAATTTGTGAACTCTTAGTTGAGGATAGGTATATGGTCTAATTAAGAGTGATTTATGGTTGTGTAACTTGCGTGAGTATTCTTACATTGGTGTCTCGTGGGGAGACTAGATATATGAGACTAGTATTGAAAGTGATAGTCTAAGTGGAATTATATGAGTTATAAATATCGCGAGTACGAGATCTTATAGAACTAATATGTCTCTGCCTTATGTGCTATTAGTTGACTAAGTGGTGTTTTCTATGTAAGTTTCAAATTGGGTTTCATCAGGTATCATACCCGGATATTGAGATTTTGAGTTGCTATAAAGTACTATTTTGGTATTCGGATTCCTAGATAGAGGACACTAATTGGGATGATGGACTTGATGATTCATCTTGGGAAAGTAATTGATAAAGAAGATAATTAGTTTAGCGACTCTTCGTAAGGATAAATTAGTACTATATTTAGAAAAGATGATACTTGGTGGTTAATCAAAGGGTTATAGAAATCTTAAATAGGTAACTGTGAAGAATAAGTATTCGTTAGCACTTGTTGACGATTTGTATGAATGATTTTAGAAACTAGTAGGATACTCAATGGTTATTAGTTGAATTTTCGGAGTGTTACAATTTCAGTGAAAAATTGCTTTAAGGATATACTTAAGACAACATTTATATCTAGTATGACCGTTTTGATTTATGGATTGTGTACTAGCTATGGAGAGGTAAATAGGGTAAATGTGAAGAAGTATAATAGACGTAGTTATTGGTGACTTATAGGGTCAACTTCAGAAATTGGTAAGATAGGTATAGGGTTCGTTTTGAGAATTGATTATCATTAGTTGAGAAAATGAGGATGAATCTTATTGGGAGACAAGGATACTTTAGGATGGTTATATACTATAGTTCGACTTAGTTACGTGAATCATATGAGGGATTTGCGTGATGCTTGAAAGATATTGACGTTGTACGGATTTTGAGTTTGTTGATGGTTATTGAGAGTTAAGTTAGATTATACCGTAATGTTTAATTGAAATTCGGGAATGATTGATCTATGTGAGTTCCAATTATATTCTCGATTTAGAAATTATGGTATTTGATTGGGAACTAGATGTTTTACAATATGTTGTTGCTAAGTACAATACCAATATCAAAGGTGGTGAATAGATGACTCAAATTAAATAAAAGTGTTGAACTTTCAACTTGAGGAATTATTGAATTGAGGATGGTTTACCTAGTTATAATCTTAATGATTGTTTTAGTGTTATTTATCAGGGATAGTAATAGTATTGCGAGATTGTGTTTTCTTAGAGAGAAGTTAACTAAGTCTAAATAGTATGAGTGGTGGCTACACTATAAATAGAGGTCAATCAAGAATATTTTGTTAAAAATTGTTTTAAAGGTGTTTTAAAACTTTGGAGTATATATTGAACCTCTGTAAGCAATTGTGCCCTTCGGGGATAGTTGATTTAATAAGGTCGATAAACCATTTTCGTGTAAATTAAACTCTGTGAGTAATTTAACTATCTACCACTGGTATGGGACGGTTGTAGATAATTAAATCACTCGAGTTATTTTGTTAGCTTATCAACCCTTTGAAATTTCTGAGTGGTTTGGTTAATTAAAACTGGTATGGGCCGGTTTTAAATAAGTAAACCATTCGGGTCTCTTTGGATCTCTTTTTATATTATCATTTGGAATTCTGAAAGATGTTGTAAAATTTCGAAAGACATGTTATTTTAAAGTTATAGTTCGTACAGAAGCAAGTAAAAAGGCAATCTAGTTTCCCTATAATGATTAACTGTATTCAAGTGTTGGTCCAAGAAATGATTTGATAAATGTGGGGTTATTATTGTGTCGGTCACAATAGACTCGGTTTTGTTTTGGAGTTGGATCGGCTCCGTTGTGGACGGCCAACCATTTGATTTGAATATTGATCTGTCTCTGGACCTGAAAATAAGTGGAACATTGAATTGTGTTATATAGTCGACCAGTGTTCCGTTTATAGAAATCATGATCGTATTAGCATGTTCATATTGATTATTTCATGGGCAGTTATTTGATGTTTATATCATGAGATATTTATTGATAAGTCCTCATATATGTTAGGAGATAGTTTGGTTGTATAAACCCCATAGTATTAAAAAGATTGGATAGTCATTCATTTGGGAAGATCCATTTGGAGTGTAGGAAGGCTATTAAATTTAACCTTGTGAAAATTTGAGGAATCATTACTTATTATTGAGAATAGGCTACGGGCATATGCGATGGATGTTAGTAGTCAATAGTACGAATGGTTACCAGTGGTAAGTGCGTATAATAGTAGTTATCATTCTAACATTGAGATAAAACCGTATGAGGCATAGTTTGGGAAGAAAAAAAAATCGATCTCTAATTTGTTGGGGTGAAATTGGAGAGGCAAGACCTAAGATAAAGTGGCGCCAAAGTTTGATAACCCATTTGAAGTTTAGGAAAGGTCGGTGATTTGGCTTATAGACTGACTTGGAGCAAATTGTAGAGTATTTGAAGTTTTAATGTGATATTGTAATGTATTTGGTGACCTAAGTTGTAATACTTTAATTATTTATATTTTCATTGAAATCGGAAAATTCGTGTTAGTGATATTTGCATAGTATGCTTGGATCATTAAGCGGTAACATCATATTATTAATGGAATTAGAAATTTAATTTCTTTGGAAGAAGAATCACAACATTGAAGAGACTATTTGGAAATTGAAGTTTGATGTATACTTGTAACCGATGCGGGTTGATCAGTTAGGTAAGTGACAGTCAAATTCGGAACGAATTTTCTTTAAGGGGGAGTGAGTGTGACAACCCTAACCATAGGCACTAGTTTTAGTCTAATATTATATGCTTTTAACATTATTGTTAATATTATGTGCTCATTTTATATCTTTGACTTCTATATTAGGATAAGATGATAAGGAAATAAATAGTGTTCTAAAGGAAAAATAATAATTGGAAATAATTAAAGTAATAGCATGAAGTGGTAATAAATTGGACAAATAAAATGTTATGGGTTGGGGAATTAATTTAAAATAATGAAAGAATTTTGGTAGGGGATATTTTGGTGGGGGACAACTCCCTTAAAGCCCTCCCCTTCTCCCCTCCTTGGACCGGCCCCCCCTCCTCCTTTATCCATTTTATACTCCTCCCTCCTTCTCCTTCATTCATCCCATTTCCTTCCTAGAGAAAGACTAGAGGAACTCCATTGAAGCCCTCCATCCAAGCTTTGAATCCAAGACATTTCTTCACCAAATTCAAGTCTAGGAGCATCATTGAAGTTGGATCATCTAGGAGAATCCATCTAGCTAGAAAGATCTTCCTTCCATTCTAAAATCCCAAGGTGAGTTATTATGACTTCCTTTCTTTGTATGCTCATCAATGATTTGATGTTGTGATTGTTATTGTAATGGTTGTTAATGCTTTAGAAACCTTCTTGAAAGTTGAAGAATTGATTTATGAAATGGGTGGAGTTAAATTAGGAGATTTAGCTTGAAATGAGATAATGAAATGGTTGGGAACTTTAAAGAGTTGAGTACTTGGTTAATGATATGGAAAGAGGTTAATGTTCTTGGAAGATGATCTAGGATGTAATAAATGGATGGAGATAGATTAATGGGGTAAACTTGAATGAAGTAGTGAAATGGGTGGAAGACTTGGTGATAAATAATCTAGATCTACATGATCTTGGGTTTAGATGATTTAAGATGAGTTATGTAAGGTTAGAATCCTCCTTGGTGTTCTTAAGATTAGGGTGGATGAAAAGAAAAGGAATTGAAGTTAAGAAGAAAAAGTTAGAAATAAATTGAGCTGGAAATCGCCTTGGGCGGTCGCCCGTACGGGGCTTGGGCGGCCGCCCATCACACCCGTAAATCACCATTGCTTGAAAACCCTCTTGGGCGGTCGCCCAAGAGGTTTGGGCGGTCGCCCAAGACCCCAGAAACTTGAATTCAAATCTGAACCAGAATTTGTGTAGTAACCTTGTTTGGTCCCTTATAGATTGTGACTCCCACTTAGTAAATTGAGCTTGAACCTTCATAGAGGCTTTGTCTTATTGTATAATGAAAATGTAGGAATGGTTTACGATGCATAGTGGCCTTACTTACTCCATATCTTTGGTGAGTAGTTTGCAATAGAGTAGAAGCTATAGGTTTCACTATTGAGCTAATTGGTAATGGGTATGTATCACCTTGTGGCATTAGTTCCAAGTTGTGGAATTATTGATTATATGGGTACCTTAAGATCCTAAGTATAGACTAATTGGCAAGTGTTATGTGGCATCCCATTGTGTGGATTATGTGTTATATGGTGGTGTGATATCCCAATTGTGGATTATGTGGCATGTTGATTATATTGTTATCCCAATATGTGGATATGTTTATTATGTGGTTGTATGGTTATCCCATTTGCGGATTTATTTGTTATCATTCATATGTATTGATGATACTATGCATAGTGTATTAAATGGTTGTTGCACTATGGTATTGAATTGCATGAGTATACATTACCATGTTGTTATATGATTATCCCATTTTGTGGATTATAATTCAAGTGACTATTATGTGCTTGAATGCGTTCGGGTGGGTATGATGGAAGTCAATCAATTATTGATTTGTTCAATAAGTGCTTGAAGGTTCATCATACCGGTGACCCTCCCCCCCTCTGTGGCCACAGAGTAGGGGCTGTGCTAACGACTGTATCGACCCAAAAGGCTTTACAGACCTGTTGCGATTGGTGTACCGGGGGGAATATATTATTGTTGGATACTCTAATATAGGTATCCTTTCTTATATGGATGGTCTGGGGTATGAGTCCTATAAGAGGTGAATGTGCTGGAGGCAATTCACCAAAGAGAGGAGTTTTACTCCCACGTTGTACGACTTATTGTTCAGACGGGAAAAGGTAAACTGAGGTAACGTAATGTGTTTACCGCTTTCATAATGTGTTATGTGCTACCATGCTATGTGTTGCATCTTGTTTGGCATCTTGCTGCATTCATAATAGCTCATTGAGATTTATTCTCACCCCTCTCCCTTTACTGTTTTAGATTCCGAGACAGGTGGACCGACCAAGTAAGGGCGGAAAGGAGTTTAGAAGTGGTATTTTGGGAATTGTCGGGTTATGTATAGGTTGGTATAGAAAGTGTACGTTGGTATAATTCATTTGTGGAATTGTATTTATAAATCTTTACTTTATGTTATAACCGAGGCCCTTTGTAATTAAAACCGTTCCTTACTTTCTAAGTTAGTCAATTATTTCTCCGTTGTGAAAAGGTGTAGACTTATTTTGAAAATGGTTATAATACTTATATTTATTTTGGAAGTTTAAATAAAGATTTTTAAAAAGTTTTTGATATTTGGGGTAAGTTCGAGGACGCTCCAGCTTGGGACACGTGTAGGTCCCGGGTTGAGGTCCTCACATTTAGTGTGGTGCCACCTATAACGCACTAGGGGTTTAGGTTTGATTTCAGGCGCTCAAGCGTAGGCGAATTTCATGGCCGTCCGCGATGCCGTCAATCGCACCCGAGGGTTCTAAATCTAAGTGATGTAGTGTGCGGATGACTAATTCGTTTATTTGCAAAAAACAAGATTTTTTTTTTTTATTATTTTTTATTTGTTTTTTTTTTTTTAAGAAGAAAACGCACACCCTCACACAAGGTAAACAGGGAACAATAACCAAATGAGTCACGCTTTGGTCCAAGGGACTGCCCTCAAACCAGTCTTCTGATGATCTGTTCAGTGGCCACCTTTTGTCGCGTGACACAGGACAACCAGAGACAAAGGTGTCGCACGACTTGGGTGGTCACTGAACCAGCAGCTCCTCAAATCATCAAATCAGCCCCTGCTTTACCATATCAAGAGCAACACAGAGATACCAATGCACAACAAATGACCACAAGCACAAAGGGCTCATAAGTTCCATAATCAACAAAATGTAGGCATCACAAATGATTATCGAATAATGTACACAACATGGATGCATTGGATGTTTTTTTTTTGACTAAACGAAAGCTTGACCCACTTAACACTTGAAAAACAGGTTTTCAAGTGAAATCCCCAGCAGAGTCGCCACTGAATGTGCGCTCGCCGAAAATAAAAATAAGGAGTCGCCACGCCGTTTTAAGAGGAAACATTGAAAACCTTTGTTTTAGAGAGAAAACATGAGTTCGGGGGTCAGGTTACGTGTTGGGAAGAACCGAGAGTTCACCCAACACGCCTCGTCCATAGACGAGTCTTTCAATCAAACACATCCAAGTAAATCCAAAGTGTGTGCAAATATCGATAATAAACGAAATGTGATAAAATACATCTTATTAATTATGAAACGAGAAATTACATATTGTGAGCCCATTATTTAGGGAGGTTACATCCCTGATACAAACAAACTAGAACAGACATAAAGGAAAAGAGTCACCGCAGATGGGTCATGTGTGTCGCATGACACATCGTACCGGTGACCACATGTGTCGCGTGACACAGATCACTGGGGACGAAGGTGTCACGTGACACATATGAGCCTTCTGCAGAAACCTCACAATATGAACTCGAAATTAACAGTAAGCTATACGGATCTAATTAACAAGCCGAATTATGAACGAAAAACATAAACAACATCAAATCGACCCGGTGAGTGTGGATATGGGTAGATCCATACCCCTCGGGGGGCTCAAACACCAAATTCAACCAAATCAATCAATATGAGCTCAATTACACAATCTATGCAAGTTAAACAGAGAGATTGCGATTGGGATTCAAGAATTCGTATAGCTAGGATCCGATTCATCGAATCCAAACAAAATAGAACTATAAAATTACAAGGAATTAAATGAGAGAGAGAGAGAGAGGTTAGGGAATTGTTACCCTTGTTGATTCCACGAATTCTATATCTAGTCATATAGAATCCTTCAATTCTTCGTTGTAGATCTCACACTCGATCCAAGGGTTCCAATTGGTGTAGGTAGAGAATTGGGTTTGGATGAGAGGGATTAGTGGGTTGGAAGGTAGGAGAAAGAGAGGTTTTGTGCTTGGGACGCTCGTTACACTGCTATTTTGGCAGAGTAACAGTAGGCTAGAATTCGGATCCCTTTCAATGAGGGGGAGGGTCTTATTTATAGGCTGCAGTTGGCTGCCTTAGTATGTCGCACGACCTTACGCGTCCACTTTTCATGCCTCAAGCTGTCGCGTGACACAAGGTGGCTCAACCGCTTTTGGCGCCAAAAACCAGTTTCTGGAACATTCCGGGAAAATACCCAAAAGGTCCAACAGGTTTTATTCCCAAGGGGTCCTTTGGCATGAATGATGTACCAAAAGGTACTTCCTTCGCGGGAAACTCATGGAACGTTTCCGGAAGTCTCGGGATAGGCCGGGAATTTACCAAAACGCCCCTTAATGCAGTTTTATTATATTAAAATGCATCGAAAAGGTTGCGAATTGGATTGGCGTACTTACAGAGATGCTAAGAAAGCAGTAAGAGACGCAAGAGCAAAGGTGAATCAGAAACTTTATGATAAGTTGGATACAAAAGAAGGGGAAAAGGACATCTACAGACTCGCTCGTATGAGGGATAAGAGGACACGAGATATTGGGACGGTTAAATGTGTGAAGGATGTAGACCAACGAGTTTTAGTCGGGGATAAAGAGATAAAAGATAGATGGAGTTCGTACTTTGATAACTTGTTCAATGGCGGTCAAGAGCAGGATGTTGGAGATTTAAATATCTCTTCGAGTATGGTTAATCGAGATTTTATGCGGAGAATTCGAAAGAGTGAAGTGGAAATGGCAATGAAAAAGATGAGATTGAAGAAAGTCGTTGGACCGAATAATATACCAATTGAGGTTTGGAGATGTTTCGGGGAGAGGGGAGTAGATTGGTTAACAACGCTATTTAACAAGATATGGAGAGTTAACACAATGCCATTGGAGTGGCGGAAGAGTACTCTGATCCCTTTGTATAAGAATAAAGGTGATGTCCAAGATTGTGCCAACTATCGGGGGATCAAACTAATGAGCCATACTATGAAACTTTGGGAAAGAGTGATTGCACAAAGGCTGAGAAAAATTGTGGATATTTCGGATAACCAATTTGGGTTTATGCCAGGAAGATCGACTATGGAGGCAATATATCTTATGAGACAAACCATGGAGAAATATCGGGATCAAAAGAAAGACTTGCATATGGTTTTCATTGATTTGGAGAAGGCGTATGATAAAGTGCCAAGAGAGGTACTTTGGTGGACATTAGCAAAGAAGGGTGTTTCAAAGAAATATATTGATATTATCAAGGACATGTATAATGAAGTTTGTACTTGTGTACAGACTAGTGTTGGGAAGACTGAAGAGTTCCCTATAAAGATTGGAGTGCATCAAGGTTTCGCACTTAGCCCCTTTCTTTTTGCTTTGATAATGGACGAATTGACGAGGTCAGTCCAAGATGATATACCAAAGTGTATGCTGTTCGCAGATGATATTGTGCTGATTGATGAGACAAGAGAAGAGAGGGTGTTGAAAGTAAATTGGAGTTGTGGAGACACACTTTGGAATCTCGAGGTTTTCGATTAAGCAGAAGCAAGACTGAATATTTGGAGTGTAAGTTTAGCAGTGTTGGAAGTAGGGAGGCAGGGGCGGTCACATTTGATGGAAATATTATCCAAGCTTCTGAGTTTTTTCGCTATCTTGGATCCATTATCCAAAAGGATGGAGAATTAGATGGAGATGTGGCTCATATGATTAAAGCAGGTTGGTTGAAGTGGAAGAGTGCCACAGGGTTTCTATGTGATCGCGGCATGTCCAATAGATTAAAGGGAAAATTCTACCGCACGGCAATTAGGTCGGCATTGCTTTACGGCACCGAATGTTGGGCCGTGAAAAAGTGTCACGTGCATAAGATGAATGTGGCGGAGATGCGTATGCTTCGATGGATGTGCGGTCATACAAGAAAGGATCGATTGGGGAATGAGGTGATCAGAGGTAAAGTAGGAGGTGCGCCTATTGATGATAAAATAAGGGAAAATCGTCTAAGGTGGTTTGGACATGTGAGAAGGAGGCCGAGTGATGCACCGGTTAGGAGGCCGGAACAGTGGAGAAATGATAAAATGGCGAGGGGTAGGGGAAGACCCAAACAAACTTGGATTAGAGTAATTGAAAATGATATGAGTTTACTTGGAGTGGATGAAAGTATGGTGTTGAAGAGATCGGAGTGGAGGGCAAAAATCCATGTGGGGGGTTGATTTTTTTTTTTTTTGATTTGTATGTTTATTTATTTATTTATTTGTTTATTTATTTATTTATTTATTTTTTATTTATTTATTATTATTATTTATTTATTATTATTATTTATTTATTTATTTATTATTTATTATTTATTTATTTATTTATTTATTTATTTATTTTTATTTATTTTTATTTTATTTTTTCATTTATTTATTTTTCTTTTTCCGCGATGACATATGAGGATTCATGTTAGCCGATCCCAAATTATTTTGGAACTAAGGCTTTGTTGTTGTTGTTGTTGTTGTGATAGTCAATATACAAGCCAAGGCTTTTCCAAACTTTACAACACCAATGACGTATCTTATCTTCCATGGATCATTTAACGGGAGGAGTCCACGCTCACTATCGAATCCTGTTCAAGTTGGCTCAAAGAGACAACCATCTTGTCCACCAACTAACATGCATCCCTCGAAACACGGTCACACCGGTGATTACTCTGCGTTTGACCTGTTAATCAATCTTCCCCCATGAAGATAATTTCTTGGAATTGCAAGTCAATCATCTTGTTCAAATCCTTGATACCAGAGCATTAATTGAGCTATCACATCGTGAAATGGCCAATCTTCCTTTCAATTACAAAGCGGTGGCTCCAGCAATGGGGCGGTCCGGAGACATATGTGCTCTATGCAGTGGTTCGGCTCTTACTGTTCACGAAATCTCTTCATACCCTCATATGGTTCATCTACAGGTCAGATTTCTCTCGGCGGAAACACCCTTCTTGCTTTCTACGTTGTTTAACGCTTCGCAAATAAGTCGTCAAACTCAGGTATGATAGGACTTAAAATATTTTGCTTTAGCTCATCCCCATATTCTCTGGCTTGTGTGTAGTGACTTAAATGCAATGTTAAGTTCGGTTGAAAAATAGGGGGTGCAAGTTTTAATTTTCATCAGAGCAACAACTTTCGTATGTATGTTAGAGATATTATCACACATTGAAAATTGACAAACCTTGCCTATGACATATAAAGATTTTGAGTCACCACCTTAACACCAATTGATTTTAAGGTGGAACCTCAGACTTTATTATGGTATCAGAGCTGGTCCATTACACGTGCAGGCCCAACGGCCCACGATGTTACTCCGCGCCACCCGATTAATAAGTTCCCGTTGTATGCTTTGGCAAAGCACGACTACACGTGAGGGAGCGTGTTAGAGATATTTTCCCACTTTGAGAATTGACAAACTTTGCCTATGACATATAAAAATCCTGAGCTACACTCCTTGACACTAATTGGTTTTAAGGTGGAACCTCAGACTTTAAGATGGTATTAGAGCAGGTCCTTACACGTGTAGACCCAACGGTCCACGATGTTCCTCCGCGCCACCCGATTAATAAGTCCACGTTGTTAGCCTTTGACAAAGTCCGGCTACACGTGAGGGGGCGTGTTAGAGATATTATCACACATTAAAAATTGACAAATCTTGCCCATAACATATAAAAATCCTGAGCCACACCCTTACACCAATTATTACCTTCATGTAAGAATCTAATCTTAATGACCTAGGATTTATTAGTACTCCCTCCGCCCCACTTCAATTGGTTCACTTTTCTTTTTGGGACGTCCCACTTCAATTGATCCATTTCATAAATGGAAAGTTTTTCATATATTTATACCCTTATCATCTTCACATATTTACAAAAAAATCAATCATTAACTTACTATTTCTCCCACTCATTCTCTCTCCTATTAAATATTTTTAATTTTTACATTCTCTCTCCTATTCCCTACCACACATTTAACTTTTACATTCTCTCTCCTCTAATTTCTACCCACTTTATTCATTTTTCTTAAAAACCGTAAAATTCAAACCGGGACCAATTGAAGTGGGACGGAGGGAGTAATATTTATATTTGGAAAAGACGAGGGTTTGTAATTCGGGAACGTCTCGATCGTTTTCAAGCAAATACTGAATGGACTTCTTTACACGCACAAGCCCAAGACCATCATCTTCCTTATTATCAATGAGATTACCGCCCAGTTTTGCTAAATCTAAAACCATCGTCTCTCTTTGGGCCAAAGTGTTTCACTTACGAGGCCCATTGGTCCACAAATAAAAGCCATCACGAACTGGTCTCCTCCATTTGGGCTAAAGATTTTCAGGGATCTTTCTTAAAACAGAATTCGTTATCTAAAGAGTCTATTAAATATGGAAGAAAAGTTTCCTTGGTAATGGTCACACCAAAATCAAACAGCTGCAGTCTGTGTTAGAAATTGCATCAGCCCAAATTTCGACTACCCCTACCCCTTCCCCTTCTTTGCTTGAATATCATTGGTGACTCTAGTACCAAATTCTTCCATGCCGTAGTTCTTGGTCGCAGGAGGCATAGCTCTATCAATTCTTTATAGTCAAGGTTGGATGACAAATACAAAGGATATTCAAGCCAGATTTGATGAGCATTACTCAGCCTTATTTGCTGCTCCTAGCAGGTCAGCTCGGACTTTTAGCCCTTCTAATCCAACGTTTTTAACGGAAACTCCCTCCAAATCTTAATAAAACAATTCTTATCTTCATTCCCAAGATTGAACACCCAACTCAAATTGATCACTATAGACCCATAAGTCTGTGCAATGCAACGTCACCTATAAACTAGTCACTGCCATCATGGTATCATGTATGCTCCCTATAATATCCAAAATTATTTCTCCTTATCAGAATGTGTTTATTCCCAATCGTCGTATACATGATAACACTCTTATTGTGCACGACATTTTGCATTGCATGCGTAAGCAAAAGAGTACCATTGGGGATAGGGCAAGTAGGGTCGTAAACGAGCCGAGCCGAGCCGAGCTTTTGATGTTTCGAGCTCGAGCTTGAGCTTTTTTCGAGCTCAAGCCCAGAATGTCTGTTCGAGCTCGGCTCGAATCAAGTTTCGAGCTTTTCGCGAGCTGGCTCGCGAGCTGCTCGAACTCGAGTATTAACGAGCCGAGCTCGAGCTTCGACTTATTTTTTGAAAAAAATCTGAAATCAAACGAGCTTTATCGAGCCCTAATTCGAGTTGTAATCGAACTCGAGCCTAATCGAGCTTATATATATATATATATATATATATATATATATATATATATATATATATATATATATATATATATATATATATATATATATATATACTAAAATTCATTCGAGCTTTTAACGAGCCGAGCCCGAGTCGAGCTCAAACGAGTCGATCTCGAACAGAGCTCGTCGAACATACGAGCCGAACACGAGCCGAGCTCGAAAAAATGACGAGCTTAAAAATTGGTTCGAGCTCGAACTCGAGTTCAACTCGAGCCCACTCGAACTCGAGCTTTTTTCGAGCCGAGCTCGAGCAGGCTCGTTTCGTGTAACAGCCCTAATGGCACGAGTTGACTAGGATTTTCATAAATCCACTCTCATTAGTCATAATCTATATCTATATCTATATATATATAAAGGCTAAAGTGATCTAAACATCTTTTTCCTTCAAAACTATATCAGAATTTGAAAAGTCATTTTCATTACTTCTTATACATTTAATAATTACACTATTTTTTAATCATAATTATTACACTATTAAAAAGAGTTATTTGCAAAATAAAAATTGTACAAGGTTATCATAGCATTTTATACCTTTTATGAATTATCACAAGAAATCTTGTAAAAAAAATTGTTGCAATTTAAATTTTCTTCCGATTTGTCATTAAAAATAACTTATAAAAGTGCACTTACTCCCTCTAAATATTATCCAATTTATAGTGCTCTTTCAAAAATAAAATATTATTAGATTTTTTATTCTTTAACCAATGGAAAAGGTTATTAAAAGACAAAATATTAAATTATTAAATTATCTCATTCACAAAATTCTAAACGATGTTGAGTCAGCTCTAATAAAGTTAATTTTTTTTAAAGAATTGAGTGTATCTTTTAATTTCTAACTAAGACGAACATTATATGAAATTTGATTATAGTATTTTCAAATAAATATAAATTATAAATATAAATTAAATGATAAATATTTTAATATTCGTAAATATGAGTAACGTGTTATAAAAATTAACTATATTTTTTTAAAAAATGTTAATGCATAGAATTATAAAATTAACTTTTAGTTAGTAGTATGATTATTATTTTCTGTTTCAATATTCATGGGTATATTTACTTAATAAAATATTTTTAGTATTTATTTATTTAGTTAATTAATTCTTTAAAGCACAAATTTATCAAATAATGTTCTTCTTTTAAAACTTTTAAAAGACAATATTTGTAAAAAATAGGTGATCAAGTGATGCTAATGTCACTTTCTTTATAAACATTTTAAAACTTTGATACATGATATTGATATTGAAAATAAAGGTGAATATTTCACTGATAATTTTGTATTTTAATAAATATTTCAATATGTACAATTCAATTTGTTAGTTATATGTGTAATATTATTGAATTAATACAATGACATTTTGTTGAAATAAATATCTTTAAAATTATATTTTCTTAAATTATTATTATTTTTATATCTTTTTAGTTAATTTTTGAAATTTATTTATCCGTGCATTTAACGCACGGGTGTAAAACTAGTTTTCCTAACACATGGATCAACTGCATAATGGAATGTGTTACAACAACCACTTTCCAAACTAGCATCAATACTCGTCTAGGTACCCCTTTCAGTCCCTTGAGAGGCCTTCGGCAAGGAGAGCCCTTATCCTCTTTTTTTTTTTTTTTTTTTTTTATTTAAAGGAGACCCCTTATCCTCGCATTTGTTTCTCAATGTCTTGGATCCCTTTTTTCGTCAATTTACACCATTTAGCCGTCACCAAGTAATTACAGTAGTTTAGCCTTAGCCAAAATAGTCCTCTCGTACCAGCTCTTGCTTTCGCAGATGACTGCATCTTTTTCTTACCTAACACTCTTAAAAATGCGCAACTGCTTTCCTCCACCATAATCGCCTTATTTCAAGCTTCTAGGCAATTGATTAATGTTGACAAATCCTCCATTTTATTCTCTCCCAAAGCCTCTCCCTCCAGTAAGCATTCCACCAAAATTGCTTATAGTATTTAAACTCAGACGTCCCAAGATAAATACTTGGGTCTGCCTCTAATCACAGGGCGAGTGACTAAAGCTTTATTCCATCTTAAAGTCTGAGGTTCCACCTTAAAACCAATTAGTGATAAGGGGAGTGGCCCAAGATTTTTATATATTATAGGCAAGGTTTGTTAATTCCCAATGTGGGATAATATCTCTAACATTCCAAAATATTCATAACAAGCTTCACTCCCGAATATCATCGTGGCAGGCTAAAACTCTAGCTAAGGCTGGACGACTTACTCTTCTAAAAGATACAACTCAATCCTTGCCAGTGTATCTTATGTCTTCTTTCCCTATTCTTAAAGCTATTCTTCAAAAATACACAACAGCCAAAATAAGGCATTTCTATTGGTGTTCCTCTACCTCCTTTCGTGGTTTACCACTTGTCTTTTGGTGAAATCTTTGCAAACCAATCAGCGAAGGCGGTCTAGGGACTAAAAACCTGCATAATCTGAACAAATCCCTCGTGCTAAAGCTGTTATGGAGGCTTCTTCAACACCCTAATTCTCTTTGGACCAAAATCATCAGGAGTAAGTATTGTAGCGGCTTTAATTTACTCCAGGCCCCTCAAAAGGCAAATGCCTCTTGGTTATGAACGCACCTTTAAAACAGCTACACTTGTTCCAAGAAGGGATTAGCTGGCGCATTGGGGATGGCAACGGTGTAAAATTTTGGGCGGACCCTTGGTTATGCCCCTATCCTTTGTCCACTATGGCTATGTGACCAATTCCTTCCTCTTGGCTCTCCAAATCAGTCTCAAATTATCGTGATAATTCATGATGGAAATGGGCATTCTTAACATGTTTTTACCAACATATATTACTCGGTTGCTTCAGGAATTCCCTTGGCCTCTCTCACCTTCTCAAGATACCCCATCATGGATTCCGAACAAAGGAGAGTCTTTCTCAGTTAGATCCACTTACAACTGGCTTCTTACCAAATCTTGCTCCCCGGTCCAAAGTGCATATATCCCGTGGCAGCAACTATGCAAATTACCATACACATTTCGACTAAGGCATTTTGCCTGGATGGCCTCTCAAGATGCCCTTCCAACGGCCTCTAAACTAGCGGGTCGCAGGATTATTCCATCGTCTATATGCCTGCTTTGTCATCAGAAAGAGGAAACCCTTTTGCACCTCATCAATGAATGTCCAATAATTAAACCAATAACCTGGAAATGTGATATTCAACCAATGCTCTCCCACGATCTTTTCATTCACATTTTACAGATCCAGGGCTCTAATCTTGCAACTTCGAAATCTCTAGGGAGAATGATTTTAAGTTACTGGTTGGTATGGAAAAGTCGAAACAAACTCCTTTTTGAACAAACACCTATTCAGCCAACTACAATCTTCAAACAATTACAATTAGCTTCCAATGCCTTTCTTGCTATTCAGGCTCAAACCTAAAACTAAACCCACATTCTTAATCCACATAGCTTGGTAACCTTCTTCCTACACAAATTTCAAACTGAACACAGAAGGAGCTGCCAAAGAAAACCCCGAAGCAGCAGGAATAAGAGGAATCATTAGAAATAGTCAAGGAACATGTGCGAGTGTATTTGTTCAAAGCATTGGCCACACAACTAATATGATTGCAGAACTTTGGGCTATACGCAGTGGCCTTCTTTTAGCCTCGGACAAAAACATTAAATCTCTTCATGTAGAAACAGATTCTCAGGTGGCTTTTTATCTTTTATGCAGGACCAAGCAGGCCTCTCATCATCTCAGTAGTTTGGTGACGGACCGCAAGCAGCTTTTTTTTTTACAGGCCTAGGCTCTCTTTTGCACACATGGAAACAAATACGGTGGCAGATGTTTTAGCAAATGTTGCAGCTTCCGATGATTCCCTTGATCTCTCCTTAGTTACCGTTCCCATATATGTTGTAAATAATTTGGTAGGAGATGTTCAAGGCAACGCTAAGCCTCGTTTGATTTCAGTTTTTGGAGCCATTACGGCTCCAATAAAATACTAGTATGTATGTTTAATACTATATATTTCTGTTTATTAAAAATGATAAAATGTACAAAAACATTAGACCCGACAAATAAAATAAACAAGAAGCCTCAAAAAATTAAAATTATGGGACCCTTAATATATATACAAAAAATATTGATGAGATGCATAAAGAGCAGAAGTAATAGCTAGACCATGTGTGTCCATGTTCTAGTAACCTTGTAAGTTGTAGTCATCTCCTCAATCTTTAAATTACGTACTCCTTTCCAAAATAAGGTTTCTTATTTTATTTTTAAACCTATGTTAAAGTAAGGTTTTTAATTGTTTTATTACTTAAAATGAACAATAAGACTCACTTATAATTCTCACAATAAAAACTTCCTGCTACTTTCTCGCTCCTATTTTAATTTTTATAATCACAACAATTACTTTTTCTTAATTATCATGATAGTAGAAACATTATTGTGGGATGGAGGGAGTATATAATGTAAGAACATGGATTGCAAAATGTGTATACTTAATAAATATAAGTGATATGTAGACGTACATGTATAAATCATTAAAATAATGTTATTGTAAAGTATAGAATATTAATTAAATGAGTAGAATTCCCGAGGTGGAAATTACCTATTTATGATGGGCAGAATGGTAATTTCACACCGCTTAATTGAAAGGGTGTAGTCCCTTGATAAGGTGCCATTGTTTTCCTATATATATAGAGGCTTACCATCAACCTAGAAAACAACTACATCATTCTTATATACTCTCTCCATAATCTGAGTTCTAAGAAAGGCATTTATCATCAAGAAGATCTACATCTCCCTCCTTCATTTTCTTCTTCTTCTCTTCCTTCCTTGAAGAACGTCATCAAGTATCAAGATGGACTCAACAGGTATCACGCTTGAGTGCTTCCTTCATTTTCTTCTCCATAATCTGGTCTTGAGTGCTTTTAGGGTTTTTGGGATAGCAATGTTCCAACAATTGGTATCAGAGCCTCTCAAGTTTTGGATTAAGTTTGAATTCATATAGCATATGTTTTGCTTTACTTTGATTTTTTAATCCTGTTGAAATCATTATGTTATGATGTTATGTGAATACTCTAATTCATTTCTAGAGTATTGTGTTAAATTCTAATTATAATTTTTTGGTTTTACTCAAAAGGCTTTTAATTCTTAATGTAAGATTATCCCATTTTGAACATAGCCACCATCATATATTGGATGCATTGTGAGTTTATTCAAATGCATAGCCACGCATTAAAAAATGTGTTGTGAGTATTCGGATCTACTTGCTTTGGTTGAAAATTGATTCACCATTAAGTTAAGGATTGATAGTCAAAGTTTGATATTTCTTTTGTCGACCTTAGGTAGTTCCACATTCATCTGCCCAGACCGAGTCATCACATAGACATTCAACTTTCTCGAGTCATTAGCCTCATTGGAAGATTCCTTCAGCTCTTTCAGGGTTAGAGGTGGGCTTTTACTGGCATACAACCAACTCTGCTGGTTGATTTGGTTCACAGCATCACCGGAGGTATAGGCTGCTTCACGAATCTGATCCCCGGGTTACGGGCTTTACGGCTCTTTACGAATTACGAGTCCCCCATTGACTTAGTAACTTGCTGATCTCAGTTTCTTCTTCCTCACTCAAGGCCTTGACAGTTTCATTCAGGCTTTTCAGAGTCAACATACAACAGGAGTTATCGTTCCCGGGGTTTGGAGGTTTGCCAGTGGCTTCATCATCTTGTCATAGTAGTTTCTTCAGCAACGTAGGGTCACACTCCTCATCACTTTCAAGCATATCCCTCCTTTCCCTCGGAGTCAATCTTTTGACGACTTCTTTGACACTGGCTAAACACTTCCTGAAGTGGGAGACTCCATCATCAATAAGGGTTTCTTCAGGATCGAACTTTTTGACAGGTTCCAGGTCATTACCTTTGGGAGGGTTTTCTGGGCTAGTTGGCTTTCGAGGGAGCCATTCTTCTACTGTCCCTTCTGGCATCTCAATCGTGTCTTCCTCAGTCTCACTACAGTAGCTTTCCTCGAAACCTTCATCCTTACTCTGATAACCAATGGTGGCAAAGGATGGTCGGGATACTTGACACCATATAAGGGGCGTTCTGGGCTTTTCCTCTGGCGTGGGGATTACCAGGAAAATGTCATTGTTATCATAAGATAGGAAGGAGACCGGGGTCACCTCAAACTTTAAGACCCTTTCTAAGGCTTCCATACATTCTCTCCTGGAAAATGTCATTTAAAAGTTTGTTCAAAAGTTGAATGTCTATGTGATTCACCATTAAGTTTGAATGTCAAACGTTGATTTGTGGTAAAAGGCGAGCGTTTGAATGACAAACGTCGGTTTTGAGTTTTGAAAAGAGGGTTCGAATGACGAACTGAAATCTTTAGTTTGAATGTCAAACGTTGATTTTAATGAAAGGTGCGTTTGAATATCAAACGTCGGTTTTGCGTCGAAAATGAGCGTTTGGATGCCAAACGTCGATTTTGCGTTGTTTTGAAAATGGGGTTCGAGTGACGAACTTAAATCATTAGTTTGAATGACAAACGTTGACTTTAATGAAAGGAGCATTTGAATGTCAAACGTCGGTTTTGTGTTGTTTTGAAAAGGAGTTCGAATGACGAACTCCGGTTTTGAACCGGGCATTACATTGTTACCAATTTCGTAAAAAAAGGTATTAGATGATATGCGATCGACAAGTCATTTTGTGACTCGGACTTTTGTAAGTAAATACTATCACAAGCCAAACGGCTCGAACTTGTAAATGACAGTATATAAAGTCCGGTATCAACGGAATCAAACGATCCGAACAATAAAGATGCGATCGACGAGCCAAACGGCTCGGATTTGTAAAGGTACATAAATTAAATGACGGTATCGATGGATCAAACGATCCGGATTATGTAAATGACGATTACGAACCAAACGGTTCGGACGATAAACATACGAATCGACAGATCAAACGATCCGGACTGTAAATGACATAAACGTAATAACGGGGCCGAAACGCCGTTTTAACCCGAAATTACTTCTCTTACGGGAGAGAAGATGATTAAGGGATAAAACTTATCGAGCCCCGTATACGACGTTACGTCTACATTTAGAGCGTTTAGACTGGATCGAAACTAGCGTTTGACACGTAAATTGAGGCGAAATGGAGTTTTAGAGAGAAAGTGTGTGTTACCTATGGCTAGGGGTTGACTCTTTGGCTCGGTTTACGTATACGGGATACGATTTTGGTGTTTGAAAGGTGTTTCGAAGTTGTTTAGTTCGTGTTTGGTCGGAAAACGGTATTTTCACGCAAATCGAGACAAAATGAGGCTCGAAAGGGGGTGAAACTGCTTTGGGCCGTGAGGTTTGAGAGAGAAGGTAATGTTTTTCTTTTTTTTTTTTTTACAAATGACAGCCCTTGTATTTATAGGGGTGAAAATTCAAAACAGGCCGGACGGCCTAAGGCTCAATTTGGAGGGGGGGGGCTTGGGTATTTTGAAAATTTGGAGGACTTGATGAGAATTCTGGTTCTTCAAGTAAAACAGGCCGACCGGCCTATGTCTCAATTTCAGGGGTATTTTGGTCTTTTCACCCTCGAATTTGATTGATGGCGATGGGGAAGGCTGTGCATGCGTGTCGTGTGTCCCGATGAGTCACCAAGGCTAGGGTTTTTGTCCCGTTATTCCCGATTTTGTCCCTTTTTTAAATTACAGTCCGGAAAATGTCCGAAACGCCCCCGAATAGTGCCGAAAAGTGCGTTTTTTGAGGAAAGTTGTACTTTTACGTGTGATAACGTGTGTTGAGTACACTTTGATGTCGGGATGTACGGGGCAGTCACGGGATGTCTCGTTGACTCGGGAATGGGGAGTTTAACGGGTTCCGGTTAACCTGGGAAGGGCTAGTTAGCAGATTTCGGTTAACTCTTAACGGATTTTGACGATCCGGATTTGGGTACTTACAGATCCATAATGGACGTACCTTCCTTCATTCGAAGAGAATACAACTTTTGATTCTGATACAGCTTGTTGGTCAATGATCGTGTCAAAAACATATCTTCTAACGCAAGCCACAAAGCACCTCCGAAATCAGTATCTGCAATATCCGCTAGAACATCATCGTCTAGACAACTTATGATTTTAGAGTGAGCCCTCTCATCTAGCGCGATCAGATCTACTGCTTCCTTCTCAGTTGCCTTCTTGTCCTTCTCCGAACTCTCTGTCGTTGCAGCCGCAACAACACCTGTGGGAACGACTTCTGCTTTGCCCTTTGGATCCTGACGACCCCTGACTGCAGCAGCCACTAGAGTCCACAAACCTTTGTCTTTCAACAGGGCTATCATCTTGATTTCCCAAAGACTATAACTATTCTTCCCATTGAACTTGTAAATTGGTGATTCTATTCCTGATCCCATCTTCTTCTACAGCGAAGTACCCCTAGACGACATTTCTCAACCAGACCGGCTCTGATCCCAATTTGTTAGAACATAGTCAATAGAAAACATCAATCAAACAGCAATCACATAACACAACGATATACGTGGTTCACCATCTTGCTCGTCCACGGGCAGAGAGAGGGAGAGAATATTATTATCACTTGAAAATCAACGATTACAATCTTTAATCTAGTGTACGAATTTTGATCACAAAATTCCTAATTGTGCAAACCCTAGATTTAGAGTAACAGATGAGCAATTGAACTTCTGAATCCTAGAATTATTGATATGTCTATCACACTAGAATTACTTCTGATTGTTAGGAAAGAGGGGAGTATTTATACAACCCTGCACTGAAGATTGGCCGGCCCAGGCCGAAAACCCGTCGTGCACGGGCGTGTCCGTTGGGCAGCACGATCGTGCCACAATTCTAGAGACTTGGCGCAATCGCACCCCTTCTCCTGCGCGACCACATCCTTTTTCCAGAAAGTTTTGCACGGGCGTGTATTTTGTCCTCGCACGGCCGTATCCGCTGTTCAACATCATGCTCCGGATTCTTTGATTTGGCACGGGCGTGCTAAACACTAAGCACGGCCGTGCCAGCTAGTTGTCACAAAAATTACCGTTCCACTACTAGAAACAGGGTATTTACCGACGGACCCAGTCCGTCGGTAATACCGACGAAAAACAAATGGATACCGACGGGAATTAATTTCATTTTATCGGGAATTTTTTTTTTAAAATTTTCGTGTAGTCCGTCGGTAATTTAAAAATGTCCATCGGTAATTCCTTAGTATTACCGACGGACAGTGTCCGTCGGTATTACCGACGGCCACGTCCGTCGGTAAAGACGCCCTATATATAATGAAAAAATCCTGAACATACCAAAAGTGCCAAGATGGGCTAAGCAAGTAAAGCCCAATCACAAGCAGCCTTGGCCATCACATTCTCAATGAGGCTGACCCAATCAGAACAAGGCCCAAAGCCCATCTCTTGTATCAGTCGACTAAGCCCATGGTCCGACCTACCAGGTCCCGACCTAACTTAGTCCGACCTCATGATCCAAATCACAATTCGGGTACGAACCATGCTCTACCCGACAGTCAGGTCGACCATTCCACGAGTGGCGACCTCGACCTAAATCAACAAGTGACGACCTGACACTTGCCGGCGTATTTGGTTGAACAATTCTCATAACCACATCCCTACAAATCAGGGGCCGTTATAGACACGTTCCCACAATCAAGTAACCGCCGCTACAATCTCGGAGCACATGTCGCCTCCCCCAAAAATACATCACTCTTGTCTATAAATACTTCATCACTACCAAACGGTGAAAGGTAACTGCCATTTTGTATTCTGAATTCATTATTCAATACATTTTGAGCTTTATTCAACGGTATTCTTACTCTCACGCCCGAGCGTCTTCGCCGGAGACACATCCGGCTAGTCGTGGGTTCGATTTCGGAGTCAAGGAGCCAGGTGATCAGTCCTGCCACGTGGAGGAAGATTGATAAGCACAATTCCTGCAGCATCAGTTTGGTTCCATTGCCGGGAATCGTGCTTTAAACTTGACCTCGAAAACTCTATCAACCTGCAACAATGGTGACTTCAGACGGACACGTATCTGAGGCTTCACTTGGGCATGAAGAGGAAAACAACAACAACACAAACGCAAATGCTGAAAACTTGAACTTGCCTCCTCCCCCACCGAATCGTCCTCATGGTAGAGCCACCCGCTCTACCAGTGTTGTTGATGGCCGAGGATTGCCTGACACCAGAAGAGGGAAAAGGCATATGGATGGGCAAGGAGTTCCACCCCCTCCAAAACGTCCAACTGCTCAGGTTAATGTTGGAAACAGGGCAGGTCCCTCCACCAACCCCATGAGCAAGAAGGAGATGATGTTGGAGCGAGCCCCGGTGCGGCCGACTTGATAGCCATGGAGGAGGCAGAACAGGCTGACATACGCTCTGAGAGAGTGGCCCCCACTCAGGTTTCTAATGGGCAACAGGCCAGGAGTTTGAGGCCAAATGAAGGTGTGGGACAAAATGGTGAGGACAGGATAGTTCGTCGAGCTCCCACTATTGTTCACGTGCCCAGTAACGATTTAAGGGCTAGCCTCAACAGAAACAGGGAGCAGGAGGCTCAATCTGATTTGAGGACTCAATTAACAGCCAATAGAAAGCAGACGGGTTTCGGCGGCTGGGACGCAGAGGTCGGGATCTCATAGAGACGGGAATGGGCGCGGGTCGCACTGTAGGAGGGGAAAGGCGCGGTCGCCACATGGAGATAACGGGCGCGGTCGCCATGCGGTGCTGAGAGGCGCGAGGTCGCCTCAAAGAAGTAACGAGGCATAGATCTCCGGTAAGATCGGAGAGGACCAATTCCCACGGGGACGTAAGGAGTAGGCAGGTGACTCCCCCTAGAAGTGAAGGCCAGAAGTCAAATGCTGCGCCCCCTCCAGGAGATGAAAGACCCGATGCTAGGGAATGGCTATTGATGAAAAAGAAGTTCGAACAATGGGAGGAGGAGAAGAAAAAGGAGACTGGAAAGGTCGAACGAGTCGACTTTGCTCTTCGACCTTTATCCAAAGGAATCGAGATAGTCGACCTCCTCCTGCTTTCGGGTTGCCACTTACGGAGAAGTATTCGGGGTCGACCAATGCAAGGAGTCATATAGCACATCTGGAGGCCACCATGTGTTTTGTCGCCAATGAGGACGACAATATGTGCAAAGCCCTCCTAAGCACACTCACTGGGGCAGCCTTAACTTGGTTCAACGGTCTGGCCGCGGGTAGCATCAATACTTGGACATGCTTCAGGACAAAGTTCTTGGACCGATTCTCGGCTAGGAGCTCGGAAGATGACTGTCACCGATCTGAATAACTTGGTGCGGGCGAAGAATGAAAGCTCCATGAGCTACTTCACCAAGTTTAAGGAAATGGTTGATAAGATAGAGGAAGACCTCACCGATAGGGAAGTCATTAATTGCTTCGAAACGGTATTTCCTCGGCGGACATGGATTATGAACTCACGGTTCGTACAGTAACAACTCGACGGGAGTTGTTTGAGAAGGTGTATAATGTCGCTCTTCTTTGAGGAAAGGAAAGAGAAAAAGAATGGTAAAAGCCCCAAGGTGGAGGTCGGCGATGATAAAAAGGACTCCAACAAGAACGGAGGAAATAATAAAAATGGAAAGAACGAGGACTAGGGCAACGTAGAAAGTGCCGAGGCTTTCACTCCCCTTACGGTGAGTCGAACGAAATTATGAATGCCGTCGAGGTGGCTCCTCCAGTCCCAATGAATCCAGGCAACCAGTTTAGGAGGGACAACAGCAAGTACTGTGACTACCACAAAGACACTGGTCATCTCACAGAGGATTGTTTGGGTTTGAAGCGCATTATACAAAGAATGGTCGACCGGGGAGGCTCGACGCTTATGTGAAAAGGCCTCGAAGCCGGTGGAGGCGAACGGCCGGCGGGTGGACGGCAAGGGCCTAGGCGGCCCTAGATTGAACACAGGGGTCATTACGAGCAAGCAAGCAACACGGCCATCAAGCACAAAATCTTCCCAACTCAATAAGGCTCCCATGTGCCTCCAAGAAGAGAAGTCGAGAGATGAAGCAATCGGCTTCTTCCCCACGAATTGGCTACTAACATGGCGGCTAGAGAGCAAGTTCTCGTCATCCCGAGGTCTCATAGACGGATGTACGATGAGCAGACTCTTAGTCGACACGGGGGCTGCAAGGATATTTTTGTTCTACAAAACTTTTAAAGAAATGGGTCTTAATGATGAGCGATTGGAGAGATATGATGGTAGGTTGGAGGGCTTCACCAATCATCGAGTTGATGCAAAAGGCAAGATAGAGCTCGATGTCGACCTAGGCCAACACCCCTCGGGATCGTGTCAAAGGTACAATTTATAGTAACTGATGTAAATAGTGACTATGCCGCTATACTTGGTATCCCAGGTCAGGTCGCTCTTGGAATGGTGGCATCGATCCCTCATCAGCGAGTCAAGTTCCCTACACCCGCTAGAGTAGGGTGTGTACAAGGCACGGCTCGAGCCTACCTTGATCATGTTCTCGAGAGAAAGAAAGAAAAGGGAATTGGAAATCGAGGCGAGATGGTTATTTAAAGTTGTCTCAATCGGTCACCAAAACTACGGTATCAACAATCACCGACGTGGAAGAGTCGACCTATCGCTCAAATGACGAAGTCATGCTTGAGTCGACACGTCACTCTAACACCACTGAGGTCGATTCAGATGTAGTTATGGTCGACCAAGTCATCATAGGCAACCTATGCCTCCAGCTCGATAATAACTCGGGGGCCACCACCACCACCAGCGAGGTTGCAGACAAGTTAGATGATATGATAGCTGAAGAAGCTCCACATCTGAGGGCCGAGGAGAGACAAAGGGTTAAGGAGATAATCATTGAGACTCTACAATTCAGGGATGGACCAGAGCTAGAAGCTGTGGATGAGCTAGAGTCAGTAATCACCAACCTTTCTTACCCCGACCAAAAAATTCAGATTGGGAAGCAGTTATCAGTTGAGGAGCGAGCAGAAGTCATCGAGCTACTCAAGGAAAGTAATGATGTCTTTGCATGGAGGGTAGAAGACATGAGGGGAATCAAGGAGGAGGTCGCTGTTCACAGACTGGAAGTCAACCCGACCATAAAGCCTAGACCCCAAAAATTGAGAAGCTTTGCTCGCGACAAGGAGGAAGCCATAAAAACTGAGGTACAAAAACTTTTGAATGCAGGGATAATCAAAGAGGCCACTCATACAACGTGGTTGGCCAACGTGGTCATGGTGAAGAAATCAAACGGCAAATGGCGGATGTGTGTCGACTTCACCACTCTCAATCTTGCTTGCCCCAAGGACAGCTATCCCCTTCCTAGAATCGACAAGCTAGTCGATTCCATTGCTGGTCACTCAACCCTCAGCTTCCTCGACGCTTACTCGAGGTTACCACCGATTAAGATGCATGAGGATGACATAATCAAGACGGCATTTCAAGCAATTTGGAGGCATCTACTTGCTACAACATGATGCCATTTGGATTGAAGAATGCGGGCAACTTATCAAAGGATGGTGAACAAAGTCTTTGCTTCTCAAATTGGCCGAAACATGGAGGCCTACGTCGACGATATGGTCATCAAAACAAAAATTTGGACGTCACGTGGTCGACCTAAAGGAAACGTTCGCCAATTTAAGAGCAAACGACATGAAGCTCAACCCTAGCGAAGTGTGTATTTGGTGTAGGCTGTTGGAAAGTTCCTTGGGTTCATGGTATCTCAACGGGGTATAGAAGCTAATCCGAGGAAAAATCAAGGCTTTAATCGACATGAAGGCTCCCACCAAATGTCGAAAGAGATGCGGCGACTTAACGGAAGGGTAGCGGCTCTTGGTCGTTTCATATCAAAGTCGGCGAGAGAGGTCTCTCCCCTTCTTCAAAGCATTGAGGGGAACGAAAAGTTTTGAATGGACGACCGAATGTCATTCGTCGTTCCAACGGTGAAGGATTACCTCGCTACTCCACCTCTCCTGAGTAGCCCGACCACTTTGGTAAAACTTTGTTTGTGTATTTATCCGTGGGAGATAAATCGGTGGCACCGGTTTTGGTTAGAGAAGATGAGGGGTTTCAAAGCCGGTATACTACATCGACAAGGCCCTATCGGATGTGGAGAGCGAGATACTACAATGCAGAAGGTCGCACATGCCCTAGTCGTGGCTTCAAGGAAGGCTGCGAGCTTATTTTCCGGCTCATCCAATTGTGGTTCTTACAAATGCTCCCCTAAGAAAAATTCTTCACAAGCCGGAGAGTTCAGGTCGACTTCTCAGTTGGTCAATTGCCCTAACTGAATTTGACATTGAGTATCGACCTCGAAAGGCGTTGAAGGCTCAAGCTCTAGCTGACTTCTTGGTCGAGCTTACGTTCACCAAGGAAGACGACGAGCAGCGAGCTCCAAAAGAGAAGGCTAAAGGGAAGGAGTTAGAGTCCCAGGTCGCCATCAGTCTACCTGACGATTGTTGGAAGGTCTATTCAGACGGATCAGCAACTAAGAGTAGCAGTGGAGCGGGGATAGTGCTAATTGAACCAGAATTTGGGACAGTGTACGAGGAGTCATTAAGGTTCAAGTTTGATGCTTCCAACAACCAAGCCGAATATGAGGCTTTAATTGCAGCTATTGAGTACGCCAAGTGTTTTGGAGCTACTAAGATCATGGCCTACTGTGATTCCCAGCTGATAGTCAACCAGGTCAGAGGCGAGTACGAGGTACTTAGTGCCACACTGATCAAATACTGCGACCTGGTGAAGAAACTGATAAAAGATTTGGAATTCTGGGAGATTCAAAGAATTGGACGAGAAGACAATGAGCTAGCTGACCTCCTCTCGAAGTTAGCCACTTCGGATGAACCACATGATGAACCTATCTCCTTCCTCGAAAGTCCAGCCTATGAAAGAGTAAAAATTCTATGCATAGATGATCCCTCAAGAAATTGGACTCAGGAGAAGTGTTGGATCGAGGAAATGAAGGCATACATAGAAAGTGGAGAGCTGCCAGATGACGAGAAGAAGGCTCGAGCTATCAAAAAGAAAGCTCCAAGGTGTGTCATTCAAGGAGGCGAATTGCTCGTAAGATCTTATACTCGACCATTACTAAAGTGCATCCACCTCAAGAGGTCGCCCTATTGATACACGAAGTACATAGTGGAATTTGTGGTGGACACCGGGGCCGGGACTCTTGCCGACAAGTTAATCACTTTGGGGTACTATCGGCCACACATGAGAGCCGACACTCACAACTTTGTTCAAGAATGTGATCAATGCCAAAGGTTTGCCAACCTTCCCCATGTGCCTACAACAGAGCGCACTCGTGATCGCAGCTTGGCCATTTGACATGTGGGCGTCGACCCGATTGGACCCTTCCCTCCCGCCCGAGGAAACCGCAAGTATGTGATCGTCGCCATAGATTACTTCACTAAATGGGTTGAGGCCAAACCATTAGCTCGCATCACAGGAAAATGCTATCAACTTTATTCATGACTTCATTTGGTGTCGGTTTGGTTTTCCTCGAGCTATAGTGTCGACAATGGTTTACAGCTTCTCCTGCACCTTCGAAGCGAGAGATGAAGCGAGTTGGAATCAAACATTGGAAATCTTTTGTCGCCTATCCTCAAGGAAATGGCCAAGCCGAGGCAGCAAATAAACTTGTTCTATCTTCGCTCAAGACAGACTCGTAGGTCGACGTAACAATTGGTTGGACGAACTCCCTCGCTCTTTGGGCGGTCCGTACAACCACTCGGGGCCTACTGGGAAACCCCTTTGCTCTCACATATGGGTCGAGGCCACGGCACCCGCCGAGCTCGCATTCCCCACCGCTAGAGTGACTTTCTTCAATCAAGAGCAAAATGATACCAATAGATTGATCGACCTGGATCTAGTCGACGAGAAGCGAGAAACACCTACCTCCGAATGGTCAACTACAAGCAAATAACTAAGAGCTACCACGACAAGAAGGTCAAGGCAAGGTCGTTCCAAGTTGGAGATTATGTGTTGAGAAAGATTGAGGCAACGGGTAGAAGGACCCAGCAGAACAAGCTATCTCCTAACTGGGAAGGTCCATATGTAGTCACTCGAGCCGTCAAGGAAGGCACCTACATAATAGCTCATCCCGGAGGTGACGAGTTGAAACATCCTTGGCATGCCACTCACCTCATCAAATACTACTTTTAGTTTTCAGTTTCCAAGTTCAAGTTTGTGGTAGTTCTAGTGTCAAATTGATGTAAGCATGTTCTATACTTCAATGAAAAGCGCAGTTCATTCCATCAAGCATAGTGTTATAATAACCCCAACAAGCTCGACTCTTAGTCAGCTTCGTTTTAACAAGCTCGATTCTTAATCAGCTTTGTTCAATTAACAAGTCCGACTCTTAGTCGACTTCGTTCTAACAAACTGGACTCTTAGTCAGTTTGTTCTAATTAGCTCGATTCTTAATCAGCTTTGTTCAATTAACAAGTCCGACTCTTAGTCGACTTCGTTCTAACAAACTCGACTCTTAGTCAGTTTGTTCTAATTAGCTCGATTCTTAATCAGCTTTATCCATTTGACAGGTCCGACTCTTAGTCGACTTCGTTCTAACTAACTCGATTCTTAATCAGTTTGTTCTAATTAGCTAGACCCTAGGTCAGCTTCGAGAGTGTGAGCAGTGTTCGACTCATAGTCAATCTCATTCACAAAAAAGTTAAGCAAGTCTCGAGGTCGACTAAATAAATAAAGATCAAGTCACCTCTAGGCTCAAGTTCACTCATTCATCCTATCTATATCTAGCTCGACGTTTACTTTAAAAGCATACAACATGCAATAAATAAGGTCACTATGATAAAGGTAAGTCTCCCAAAACGGGCTAAGACTTAGACAAAATAAAGTTACAAAAGTATCTTGCCTCCCAAAAATAGGGCCAAGGCATCAAAATATTCAAAAAATCAAAAGAACAAAAGTGTTTTGGGGCTTGTTTCATTTCACGTAGATAATCAAAAATCAAACAAATTTGATCGGAGATGTTGCGGTCGTCGGTAGCGGCTCGCTCTTCATTCGGGGTTCTGGCCTGTTGAGGGCTCAAGGGCTTACCCGACTCCGAGAAGACCCGATGGTCGAACTCACCCTCGCCTCCATCTCATCCTGCTCCTCCATATCCGCCTCTTGTAAAGCCACATCAAAAGTCCTGGGGCCAACTCGAGCTACCCAAGGCTCACAATGCTCTTCTTGGTCTTCTTGAGCAATATGGGCTAAATCATTTTCATTATAAGGCACCAATGAATGACCCTCTACCGCCATGTCATATTGAGGAGCATAGGCCCATTGAGCGACCTGGTCCAAGGAGACTTCAGAATCAGGGTCGACTAAAGCCCGACGGGCCATGTGGCGCTTACCCAACTCCAAGAAGCCCCTGGCTTTATCAATAATAGTGTCGAAGTACTCATCTCCGTCCTTAAACTTCTCAACGGCGTCCTTAGCAAGAAGAAGAATGACCCGAAGGTCTTCCCGCCATTTCGCCCGCTCAAGTCGACGTTCTTCCCGCAGCTTCAACTAGGAAGACGTCCTTCTCCTTCGAAGCTTGGAAGCCGTTGCCAACTCAATCTTGGTCTTCTCCAGCCTCCTTCTCATTAGCTTCCTTCTCTGCCTCCACCTCCTTAAGCTTGGATTCTGCTGCCTCAAGGTCGGACAGAGCCTTGGTCTTTACTGCTTCGTTGGCTTCGAACGAGTTGTCCAAGTCGTTGTACTTCTCCCTCCATTCCGCAAGCTCTTGAGCCTTTTTGGAATACTCTTTGAGGGCCTGCCTCTCCCTCTCAATGGAGGCCCTCCAAGAGCTCTTAGCCTCGTTCGATCATGGTAAGATTCTGCATACACGAAAAGTCGTATAAGGATTAACTCGGAGATCGATCTAACAAATTAAAAAGAACAAGCGACAAGGCAAAAAGGGAAATTGAAGAGTTACCTCACAGTGTGCCATCCCAGATCGAGCTGAGAACTCCTCAGGGGTCATCCCCTTATCAGCGAAGTGGGCCAGGAGGTCGACGTCAATAGCCCTCCTAACCACGACCTGACCCAGGCTCATGTCGGGGTAACGACGACTCAAGCTATTCACCCCATCCGAGGAGGCACATCACTCAACCTCGCCGATCTTATCCTCCACCGACTCTAGACGAGTAGGAGAAGGAATTTGAGGAGGAAGGTGGCTAGAGGGAACAGATTTTCCTTTCTCTCGTCCTTGACCTTTTCCTAGTGTTCAGGTTGGTCATCCTCCCCGACCATTTCTTCATCTTCATCAATATCAACTATCTCCGTAGGGTTAGCGTCAATCGTTCCCACACCGTAAGTTCCTACATTAGCTTCAAAGAATGGGCCGGAGCTCAAACCGGGCCTCGTTGGATTTGTTGGATTCATCACCCTCTTCGCCGCATCCTTCGTATGACTCGCTACTTAACAAAGGATCCTCGAGATTCATCCACTTCCACGGGAATCATACCAACATTGTCCTTTGACGAAGCCGGTCCTTCTCACAGCCTTCCCTCTCTCTCGTTAGCTCGAGCGTTGGCGGCACCATGAGTTTTCTTGGCTCTCTTCCCGTCTCGATACTACCAATATGCGGCCCATATTCGCCTCTTGCTTCTGGGGTCAAACCGCACAAAAAGTCGTGGTGATAAGTATGAGGTCGACGTATACGAGCTAGTTCATATATATGCAAGTTGATCAATTAACGAGCTGAAAGTTGTATTCACAACTTAAAATGTTCTCCACATATAAGCCACGAGCTAATCAGGAGAAAACAGAGTATTCTACATGCCATGTTCTACATACGAGCTATGGTTCTATGTACGAGCTAGTCATATACGAATCATAAAATCGAGTGCATGAGTATCACAGCCAAATCAAATTATTCATACAAGGTTAATGGACAAGAGACGAGTAAAGAAAGACAAAACAAGGATATCTTACCACCCGCATGCTCTCCATTTTCTTTGCAATAGTTGGCGGTTTTCTTACAACGTTGGCACGTGTCCTCAAATTTGGCCAATGCGTGGGTAACCCGGCCGGGATAAATTGTGCCCCTACCAACGACTACCAAAGGTTGCACTTCACCCTCTCCAGCCATCATCCCAGCCTGGATGAAGTTATACTTAGTGGTAAGTAAACTCTCCCAACTAAAGGCGCCCCTATCTGCTAGCCGACACAACCTCTTATACAATTCAAAGTGCCAGACAGGCTCCCAATAGCTCCTCTCATCTAAGGGCTCAGAATCCTCAGCTGGCAAAGGAAATTCCCACCCAAATCTACTCTACTACAACTACATGAGTATTCCGGCCCACTATGTTTACCGGGAAGGTTTGTGAAAAGCTTACGCGAATTGGGCTTGGAGGGGGTATTGATGGTTTTCTCCTCTCCACTATACTTGATGAAGAAGAATTCCTTAAACACTCTCATGCAAGGTTCATATCCTAAGAACCTACAAACCATAGCAAAACATACCAAAACCCTACAGGTGTTAGCTCCGAGTTGAAGAGGTAAGGCATTGGCACACTCCAGAACTCATTAATAAAAGGGTCGAGTGGCACCTAAGGCCGGCCACAAATTGGCCATAGTAAAAAGCTACCCTGGTGGCATCCCCAGCATCAAATTTGGCCCTAAAATCCTGCTTGGTATAAATGGTCACCCTATAATCCTCCTTTTTTACCTCACAAAACCCATGGATCACATCATACCTAGAGGGCAAGTTCTTCCTTCCGCGCAATGGTCCTGGCGGAACGTAACCTCTTTCATTTTTCCTGTGCACAACCGAATCATCGAAGGCGTCCACAATTCGGGGCCAGAGAGGAGGTCGAAGCGGCATTTCCTTCTTGAGTTGTCATATTCGTACAAGAAGAAGGAGAAACAGGGAGTCACCCTATGATCACATTCGGCCGACCTACCTAAGGGCGACCTAAACTCCCCTGGAAAACCTATTCTGTTCCTAAGGAAAGAAGGTTTGTGGACATCCCTAACATAAAACAAAGTGATATGATCAAGCAATTCATCAAATAGATGAAAAGCGACAACATTCGAGTCGTCAATCACCACATCCTCAATTTCTCCCGCAACCGGCAACCCTATTTCACTAAAGTTCAACTCCCACCGGTCAAGATAGAGGCACACTCGCTTAATGACATCTCTCTCCACCCACCGTTTATGTGCTTACATACTCTACGGTAAGCATAGTGCAATACCCGTACCAAGCTCCTGGTTCACTACTAAAGGTCCTAGCCATGGCGGAATTGAACACAAAGCAGAAATCAAAGCCCTAAAGCAAATATACAAGGGAAATACCTTAATGGATTGCAGAAAGGGAGTTCGTTGCTGAAGCCGAGAACTGAGTTTAAGTTCTACTGCAATTCCGTGATTGTCGCCGGAGAAGAGGAGTTTGAAAACGGTAAGAATTCGAATTGGAGAGGAAGACTGAGTATTTCTATTTTCCTAAATTTGGAAGGGGAAAAGAAAATAGAAATTAATTTTCCAAAATTAAAAGCTGAAGCAGTTTTCGAGAAGGAGTTCCAAGCGTCAGAATTGCAATCATTACTAAAATCGGCGCTCGTACCGATCTGACCGTTCATCGCCAACGTCCCGGATTATGCCACGTCATTATGGTCGACCTACTTCAAAAAACTAGTAGCGACCTGCGGGTAAAATAATTCTCATCAAAAATCTTCTTAACTTCCAAGTCGACAAAGTCCACTCGAAAGTTGGGGGCCACTGAACATACCAAAAGTGCCAAGATGGGCTAAGCAAGTAAAGCCCAATCACAAGCAGCCTTGGCCATCACATTCTCAATGAGGCTGACCCAATCAGAACAAGGCCCAAAGCCCATCTCTTGTATCAGTCGACTAAGCCCATGGTCCGACCTACCAGGTCCCGACCTAACTTAGTCCGACCTCATGATCCAAATCACAATTCGGGTACGAACCATGCTCTACCCGACAGTCAGGTCGACCATTCCACGAGTGGCGACCTCGACCTAAATCAACAAGTGACGACCTGACACTTGCCGGCGTATTTGGTTGAACAATTCTCATAACCACATCCCTACAAATCAGGGGCCGTTATAGACACGTTCCCACAATCAAGTAACTGCCGCTACAATCTCGGAGCACATGTCGCCTCCCCAAAAATACACCACTCTTGTCTATAAATACTTCATCACTACCAAACGGTGAAAGGTAACTGCCATTTTGTATTCTGAATTCATTATTCAATACATTTTGAGCTTTATTCAACGGTATTCTTACTCTCACGCCCGAGCGTCTTCGCCGGAGACACATCCGGCTAGTCGTGGGTTCTGATTTCAGGTCAAGGAGCCAGGTGATCAGTCCTGCCACGTGGAGGAAGATTGATAAGCACAATTCCTGCAGCATCAAATCCCATTTCTTAATTACGCCTTCATTTTACGTACGCCCTCTCCTCTCTCTCTCAGTTCGCGAATGGAACCCTAGCGCCTCGCCGTTGCCGTCGCCGTGTTCGGTAAGTTTCTTCTCAATCGCTTAATTCCTCTCTCACTCGATTTCTCCCTCTCACTCTCTCTCTCTCTCATCAGTAATTCGCGAACAAACGCCGTCTCCGCCGTGGAAGCCGTTCGCCGTTGCCGTCTCCGTCGCCGGCCGGTAAGCTCTCTTTCTCTCTCTCAATCCCTTTCTCTCTCTCACTCGATTTCTCTCTCTCACTCGCTATCTCTCTCTCTCTCTCTCTCGCAGTCGCCCTAGTCTTGCCGTTGCCGCCGAGCCCGCCGTTCGCCGTGGTTGTCTCCGTCGCCAGTAAGCTCTCTTTCTCTCTCTCTCTCACTGGATTTCTCTCTCTCAAGTATTGATTACAAATCTTTGCCTAATTTTGAAAAAAATTACTTAACTGTGTATGTATAATTGTTGAAAAAAATTAAGAAAGTATATTTGGTAAATGTGTATGTATAATTGTTGAAAAAAATTAAGAAAGTATATTTGGTAACTTTATTAGTAAAATAATTAACTGTGTATGTAAAATTAATTAACTGTGTATAATTAGTATACTCTATATCCCCCAAATGAGTGCCATTTTCTAGTTTTCAAGGAAATTAAGAAAGTTAAGCCATTTTAGTAGCATATGTACATAATATACCATTAATGTCTACATTATAGGATACAAATGCACATATGAGCAATTTGGTAACTTTATTAGTAAAATAAGGACACTCATTTTAGGGAGAGGGAGTAAGTATATTAAACCAGCTTTGGAAAATGGTTGAATGGGTAAAAGAATATTTCATTGAACTTGATCATTATTAGTTATGTTTTTACTTGATTTTTAAGCTTATGTTGTCATTTTGATTGCGATTTGCATCAAATTGACTTAATTTAGACTGGATTAAAAGGGGTTTACTTCAATTTTGAGCTGGGATTAAGGGATTTTGTATTGATGTTTAATGTAGTTTCTCTACTGAAATCTTGAATGTGATAGTTTTTGCCTACTGAGACTTTCTGGAGAGCAAATTTTAAAAGGTTTTGGATATTCATATTGGGACGGTGAGGGGGGTGAATGTCTAAAAAAATGAAATAAAAAATAAATAAAATAAAAAAAATAAAAATAAAAAAACAAAATAAATAAAAAATAAAATAAATAATAATAAAATAATAATAATAATAATAATAAATAATAATAATGAAAAAAATATAATAATAAAAAATAAAAAATAAAAAATAAAATAAAAATAAAAATAAAAAATAAAAAAACAAAAAAAATAAATAAATAAAATAAATAATAATAAAATAATAATAAAATAATAATAATAATAATAAATAATAATAATAATAATAATAAATATAATAATAAAAAAAATAAAAATAAAAATATACATATATGTATATATATAAATAAGATGAGAGCCTTTCTCACACACAGCTATCAAAATCCGTCCATCTTTGATAAAAAAAGATAGAGCAAATAAGTTCTCCACTGTTTGAGCAAATGATTTTCTGTTTAATAAGAGTTTTTCCAGTTTCACTGTCCTCTTCTCTCTAAGGATCTGAAACATCACGGCCCATGTTCTTGTCGATGTCATTTTCTCTTACGGGTGGTATACGGTCACAAGTAAAAACAAGGTAACAAAGTATAACACCGGTGAAGAGAAAACAGAATTTTCCTCCAATTTTTTTAATCTCACCTTCCATTTACCCAAGATCGATTGCGGGAATCTTCCTCACGAGCATGAAAGCCGGAGGTGTTGCTCTCAATCTCATGGTTGCTTCGCAAAATATGCAAAGCAACCGTGAGATTGAGGGCAACACCGCCGCCTTTCAAGCTCATGAGAAAGATTCCGCAATCGAGATCTTGGGTAAATGGAAGGTGGAGATTGAAAAATTGGAGGAAGCTCTGTTTTCTCTTCACTCGGTGTTATACTGTTACCTTGTTTTTACTTGTGACCGTATACCACCAAATGAAGAGTAAAACAGCACTCACAAGAACATGGTTGTGATGTTTGAGATCCTTAGAGAGGAGGACAAGAAACCGAAAAACCTATATTAAACAGAAAATCCTTTGCTCACGCAGTCGAGAACTTGTTTGCTCTGTCTTTCTTGGTCTAAGCTGAGATAGGGTTTTGATTGTTGTGGATGATAACGACTCTCATCTTGTTTATTGATTAAAATTATGCATGTTATGGTAATGAATAAAAATTATGCACGATTATATGATTTGTAAATATCATTATTGTCTATTAAAATTGCTTGATTTTCGATTATAAAGCAAGTAGACAGAGTGATATTTGCAATTCATACGTGTATTTCGGGATGGGATAGAAGCCGAACCCAATTCTAAACCTAATGGACATGAATTGTCCTTTCACCCTAGAGAATGATATACTTAACAACAAAGAATTAAATATTAATATTTAAAATTATTCACATCCACCTAAACCGACTACCGAGACCAATTTGTGTTGAAAATTCTGATGTTCCAGAAGCCGGTGTGAATTAGGGTTCGTCTTTTATATCAATAAACCTAAATGAAGTGTCTTTTTATATATATATATATTGATATATTGTTTTTATTTGTATATATAATATACTAGTTTAGATATGTCGGGTCGAGGTGGCAATCGTTCAAAGAGAGGCAAGGTTGCGGGTTTTGTCCATCGTCTTGTTTCTTCAAGGACTGGAGGGAGGGGCTCTACGTCTGGTTCAGGACGTAGTGATGATGATTTGAGCAGTCAAGGTAATGTAAGCTCTAGTGTTCCAGTTAGTGAACCATCCGGACGGGTTCACTTGGACGCAATTATTAATGAGGATGGAAAAATGGAAATATCTATCTCTCCCAAATGGCCGCAAGTATTATTTAATTGTAAATGTCATATATATAATGTTTACATTTTATTATTGTCTTTTTATTTGTATATATATTGATATATTGTTTTTCAATTAATATCTTATAGGTTTATACATGGTGGTTGTCAAGATCCCGCTAGATGGTTTGGGGATTTATTCAGCGGGTATAATTTTGAGGAATTTTATCCCACCCCGAAGTCAATATCAAAAGAGGTGTATGCTATCTGGTATAGCCCTGGGTGTACCGACGTTCAAATCGAGGCGGCTTTCAAGAAATTGGTTGCTAAGCGGTACGCTGGGAAAGTGTACGACATGAAAAGAAAGTGGCTGAATGATGGTTTGCCTCCAGCTAATTTCTCCGCTAGTGCGTGGGAGCAGTGGGAAGCCTATTGGAACAGTGAGAAATTTCAAAAAAGTTCAGAAATTGCAAAGAAGAATAGGAACTCACAAGAGGGGCGGGGGAGTGTGCACACTGGAGGATCAATTAACTTCAGCGAGAGTTGGTCCAGAATGGTAAACTTCATTTATTATCCGTTTGTAAATTAAGCAATACTCTATTTGATTCATATATTGTTATTATTTGATAGGCTTTTTAAAGTTTTAATTTTTTTTATATGTTAAGCGTTTGAAACACGGAGATGATGAGGCTGATGGTGTTGCTGTGTTTCTGGCTACACATACTACGGAGGCTGCTGATGGCTCAGGGCCAAAATGGGTCAACCCTTATTACCAGACCCTTTATGTAAGTGTTAATAGTATTTTCTATTAGTAAATTATATATTATCTTAGTAAATTATAAATTATTTAGTTAAATAAATATTATTTTCTACCATAGTGTATAATGTATTTTTTTTTCAGGAAGAGTATGATAGGCGGGCTCGTGAGGAGGCTATTGAAGAAGGAAGTTTGGCTCCTGAGAGCACCGAGCGGCCCGCCTTTCGTGAAAAGCTTTGGGCGGCCATTGTCCTCCGAGACAAGCAACCATAGGGAGACCGCTTGCCTGGATTCAGAGGACATGGTGCGGGGTATTTTAACATGCCATTCCGCAGCCCTACTACGCAATACTTTTCATCTTCTTCCTCCGTGGCCAGCCATCATGCTGGATCAAGAAGCGTTTGATGATCGGGTCAACAGAGAGGTTGAGAGGCGAGTGGAGCGATCCAGAGCCGGGTGCGAGCCCGGTGGATGCGCGGGTGGAGGCGCCGGTGGAGGCCCATGTGCAGACCCAGATGCAGACCCAGGTTTCAGCCTAGGTGCATAGGCTAGTGGAGCAACAGCTTGAGCAGCGCATGCAACAATACTGCTACCATGAATTTGCAATCACGGCGCGGCCGCGGCCCGCGGCCACGTAATAGCGGTAACGCTTCTGATGAGTCAGTTGGTCAATACCTTAGGCGAAGTGGCGGTGGGTAGTGGCGGTGGTAGCGGTAGCGGTAGCGGCAGCGCTCGTGGTCGGGGTCGTGGTTGATTGACATTCATTTTATTTGGCTGGCATGTAATGTAAACAAATATATTTTGTTTCCCTTTCCCTTTCCCTTCCCTTTTCCTCAAGCGAAACAATTTCCTTTTCCCCTTTTCCCCTTTCCCCTTCCCCTTTTCCTTTTTCCCTTTCCCATTACCCCTTATCCCTTTCCCATTACCCCTTTTTCCTTTGTTTGTAGTTTGTTTGTTTCTTTTATAATGGGATTTGTTTAAAACAGGTTTGACAGGTTTATCCCTTTCCCATTACCCTTTTTCTCTTTGTTTGTAGTTTGTTTTTGTTGGAATTTGTTTAAAACAGGTTTGACAGGTTTACAGGTGGTTTAATAATAAAACATAATTTTTTTTTTAAATCTGGCCAGATTACCGACGGAAATTTCCGTCGGTAAATTAATAAAAAAAATAAATAATACTAATTTCCGGCGAAAATATCCGTCGGAAAATAATAAAAATTAAAAAAATAAAACTCATTACCGACGGATATATCCGTCGGTTTATGATTTAGATTTCCGACGGACATATCCGACGGTAAATTTTATGGATTCCGACGGTTATAACCGTCGGTAATGGTTTTATTTACCGACGGATATTTCCATCGGTAACCTCCGGCAATTGCTCCGGTTAACCGGCCGGCGTTACTCATTTCCGACGGACGGTTCCCGGCGGAATTTCAAATTTTCCGGCGGACAATCCGCCGGTATTTCCGGCGGAATTTGTCTGTCGGTATTACCAACCAATTATTTCCGACGGAACCCGACGGACGAATTCCGTCGGTAATATCCATTTACCGTCGAAAATGTGGAATTACCGACGGAAATTTCCGTCGGTAAAAGGCCTGTTTCTAGTAGTGTTCGTTGCTTGTTCAATCCTCTAATTTAGGCGTATTCAACTTAGATGACATTAAACCCAACACTATTTTTATTATATTAATTAATGAGATCCGCTTATTATTTCATTATTTCTCTTTCATCCTTGATTGACTCTTACCTTCTCTTCCATGGTTGGTGATTTGGAAATTTTAATCATTTTAATTTAACAATTATTATGAAAATAATATTTTTTTAACAAACATAAATGACAAATAGATATACTCCCTCCGTCCCATATTAGCGTGAATCAAATATTTGGGCACACAAATTAAGGAAAAGTACGAGAAATAAATAGTGGAAGGAAGTGTTTGTGAGTATGAAAAATTAAATAGGAGAGAGAATGAGTGGGAGGAATAGTAAGTTGATTGGTGTTGTGAGTGTAAAAGTAAAATAAGAGAGAGAATGAATGGATGAAATAGTAAATATTCTTTACCATTTTGGACAATCCATACTAATCTGAAACGAACAAAAAAAAAATAAAAATTTCACACTAATGTGGGACGGGGGGAAGTATCTCTATGCCCTAATGAAAAAAAAAAAAAAAGGGGGACGGAGTGGGACAAATGGAGACGGAGACTGACCCGAAACCATCATCATCTACGTCAGAAAACTGGACCAATATAGCCAATGTAATTTGACGACCTTTGACTGCCTCATCGGCCAATTATCTTACCAAATAACCTTTTTATACTCAAATACAGAAAAGAAAACGACAGACCTTCAAATAAATATTCATACGTCCAAAACAAACAGTTTTGTTATCTCAATTTTAACACAAAAAGTACACATTTAAGCAAAGGCATGTGCATTAAAAAAAATCTTAGGTAGTTTATTTTATTTTTAAACAAATGTATGTCACTAAAAAATGTGAGTATTAATATTTCAAACTTTCGGTAATTTTATAAGATTGTTCCTTAATTTTTTTTTGATTGTTTTTTACTTCAATTTATTTATAAGATTAACAATTGACACCGAATAGCACAAGATTTTTGATTTTTTTTTAAAATAATATATACATATATATATATATATACATATATATATATATATATATACATATATATATATACATATATACATATATATATATACATATATACATATATATATATATATATACATATATATATATATATATACATATATATATATATATATATATACATATACTCCCTCCGTCACATAAAAGCGATCCCCAGTATAGTATGAATAGTATCAAGTCAATCGAGTTCAATTTTGACCAAATTTTAATATCAATCTATTCATTCTAATGAAATTTTAATAATTGCTATTGATAAATCATTTGATTATTTTATGGATAACAATTTTTAAATTTTTATTATGATAAGTAAATTGATATTAAAATTTGGTCAAAGTTTAACTTGATTGAACTGAGTTCGTATTAATCGAATAAGATATTATGGAACAGAGGGAGTATATATATAGTGCGATGTGCTTTTGTGTTTGGGATGGACTATATAAACGGAAGAAGCAAAGTTTGTTTTTGGGATGGACAATTTGAGGTGCAATTAAAGTGAATCTGGCCATGATTACAACATATGTTGGATTTGAAATAAAGTTTAATAAACAAATAAATGATGCATGCAGACATTGAATAATAATAATAATAATAATAATAGAAATGGATTCACTTTTATAGACAATGGTGCATCTTTGAATTCAAAGTAAGAAGATACCTAGAAACTACTTTCTCCGTCTCAAGATATTTTTTTTTTTTTTAAATCCGACCTGTTATCCACTTTCATACAATATCTTTATCATCCATTGTGAAATGGAGCTTTCGTCTTACTTTGACATCTTTCTCCTTAGTCTTCAGGTAAAAGACTTTGTCATCCCTACCCCTAGGCTATGTCAATTTTATGTTTAGACTACTTTTTTAGTTTAAATTCAAAGTCGTGATTTTACCTTGGCAAGAACTGCACAACTTTAAACACTACCAAAAATCTTAGGTTGCCAAATATATAATATTTGTACTGTTGCTTTTTGAGGAACTTCTTCCTTACTAAATGTAAATAATGCTTTATTGGGTGATAATGGTTTGAAGCATATACCAATAGGGATCAATTCGAAAATCTTAATCCGGCATATGACTTTACAAAGTTAGGGGGAGGGGTATGCAAAATGCATTATTGTATTTGAATAAGGGTACTAAGAGTAAATTTAATGTACATACAATTATGCATGACCAGAAAACATTAGTCATCCTCAATCTTATCCACTGTATACGTTCCATTAATCCGCGGCGGATTCAAAAAATATGATCAGTGGGAGCCAATTTTTTCCTCATATTGCGACATTATTCAAATCAAAAACTTTTTTTTTTATAGTATTCAATTAGGGATGGCAAAAACCCGAAACCCGTCCCGAACCCGAAAAGACCCGCCCCTAATAGGCCGGGTTTGGGAAGCAATTTTGAAAACCCGCCGGGTTTTTATAGGGTCCGGGTTTACCCCCGCCCCGCCCCGAACCCGCCCCGAATATTTATGAAATTACTTAAATGCCCTTAGCATACTCCTAACTATGTTGTGATGCTAAACTCTCCTTCCATGGCACCTTCACAAAGTCATTCCATGGCAGTCCCTTCCTCTTTTATGTCCAATTTTTTGGGTTAAACGGGTCGGGGCGGGGCGGGGCTTGGCTAAGGCGTAACCGGGGCGGGGCGGGTTCGGGTAATGATATATCACTATAGGGGCGGGTTTGGGAAACGAAGAACCCGCCCCGAACCCGCCCCGTTGCCATCCCTATATTCAATGTATAATAAAAAAATAGCATAATAAATTCAAGTATTAAATATATATATTTTTTTAAAAAATGCATATTAATATAAACATTATTAATATAATTACTTGAAACTTTTGCGCCCTTCTATAATATACACTCCTTCATTTCCATAGTAAAGTTTCTATTTTAACTTTACACGCAAATTAAGAAAATGTAAATATTGTGAGTATGAAAAAGTAAAGTAGGAGAAAGAAAGTGAGTAGGAAGTATTTGTTGTGAAAATGACAAGTGAATCTTATTGTCCATTTTAAGTAATAAGAACCTTACTATGGACAGACCAAAATGAAAGTAAGAACCTTACTCTTGGATGGTGGGAGTATAATTTTACTCACAAGCCAGGCTCTAAGTCACGAATAGTACCAAAATATTAAGTACCCCCACTGTCTCAAAATGAATGTCCAATTTTTTTTAAAAAATTGTACATTCATTTTGGAACAGAGGGAGTATCTTCGTTACGATTATGATTTTTTTTACAATAGTTTTTTACGATATGCATGTAAACTATTTTCCAGTTTTTGTATTTTTTAGGTATTATAGTTTATATTTCATATAATTTTTTTTTTCATCTTAGTAATAAAGAAATTACATTATATTGTACAATTTTATTTTGAAACATACTATTTAAACTGTATAATTTAAGTGATAAAATAATTGTAGTTGGTTTCTTAAATAATGAGATAAAATAAAACAATTGTGATGAGTGGGTTCTAAAATAATGAGATGAGAAAAAATAATTAGGGAGAAAAAAACAAGGAGGTTTCCACCCAAAATAAAAAAAGAAGCTAAAATGGGGAGATATGCGTGGTAAGTTTTGAACCTAGGTGGTCCAGATTTAAGAATAGTATTTTACCAGCTTGCCAAATAGAGATACTCCCTCCGTCCCGTAATACTTGACACAGTTACTGTTTTGCACGGGAATTAAGGAAAAAGTAAAAAGGTTGATGTGTTGTGAGTGTAGATAGTTAAGTAGGAGAGAGAATGAGTGGAGAGAATAGTAAATTATAATGGTGTTGTGAGTATTAAAATAATGTAGGAGAGAGAATGAGTGGAGGGAATAGTAAAGATTCTTTGCCATTTTAGGAAGTGTGACTTATCAGTGGGACGCCCAAAATAGAAATGTGTGTCAAGTATTATGGGACGGAGGGAGTATGTATTATTTATCAACAAATAATATATTTAGTAAATACATATCAAATTTTTTATTATTTTTTGTGAAAATTCAGTAGGGGCCACGCTCGTGCCAAGGTGGATCCGCCCCTGCCATTAATAAGTCACACTTTTTAAAAAGAGAATGTTATAATATATTTTTTTTAATGAGACTTAATTATCAGTCCCTCTTTTTTTTATATATACTTTCAATTGTTTATTTTTTTTCTATCTTTTTTTATATACAAAACAACTAATTTTATTATGTCTAAGTGATTTTATATTTTAAAAAATAGCTTATTAAATACTCTCTCCGTCCCACTTCAAAGAGCCCATGGTAATATTTCACGATTTTTAAGAAATTTTTTTAAAAGATGAATAAAGAATTGAAAGTGGGTAAAAGATTAGAGGGGAGAGAATGTAAAAGTTAAAAACATTTAATAGGAGAGAGAATGAGTGGGAGGAATAGTAAATTAATGAATGATTTTTTTTGTAAATATGTTAACATTATAAGGGTACAATGAATGATTTTTTTGTAAATATATAAACATTATGAGGATATAAATGTCCAAAATACTGTTCACATATTTTCATTTATGGAATGAGCTCTTTGAAGTGGGACGTCCCAAAAAGAAAAGTGGGCTCTTTGAAGTGGGACGGAGGGAGTACTAAATTATTTTTTATTTTTTCCATATTTTTTTCTGATTTTTTCTGATTCTTTTTTAAAAAAAAAAATAGAAAAACCCGTTTAGCCCGTGGATCTTCAGATCCGGGCCAAACGGATGGACTTGAACATCTGAAATAAGAAGGATCAGACCAGTTTTAGGCCCATTTCATTACACGAACTCACGAGCTTCAACCCGTCTAGCTCACCAGTTGGTCCATACAGACCAGGCCAGGCCAGGCCGGGCCGGGAGGGGAGGGGAGGGGCATCACTAGGGAGGGGCATGCAAAATGCTCTAATGTACTCGTATAAGGACATTAGTAAATTTAATGTACATACAATTATGCATGACTATAAAAAAAAAAAAAAAAAAAAAAAAAACTAATGCCCTTATGGAACTATATTCTCAATTGTCATGATGTTAAATTTTAAATGTGTGATTAAACATCAATATATTTATGTGTGTGAGAGAGAATGTGTGTACACTCTTTTGTGACATGCAATGGCATCAGGGGCGGAGCAAAGGGAGGGGGGGGGGGTTTGCATGGATTTTTTTTAATTTTTTTTTGCCCCCCTCCCCCCATATTTTTTTGTTATATATAATTAACTTCAAGATTAACATTAGTGAGTGGTGCGGTTCAGCGGTAGAAGGGGTGAAGTTAAAGTCTTTGGTGTTTCCTTTCAAATTCATGTTTGAGCCCTGCTACCTACATTTTCAATTAATTTTATTTGTCCTCCATCTTTGTTATTCTCTCTCTCTCTCTCCATTTCTTTCTCTTAACAGTTTTGTTTTTCTCTTTCTCCTAATTTCCTCACATTTTTTCAATCTTAATTAATTAGTTAGGTTTTTCCCATTTTTTTTGTTTTTGGTCTTTCTTCCTATTATCCCAAGTTTAATTAGCAAATTTGAATTTCTTTTTTGTACGAGTAATATATTTTAATAAATTGTTTGCGTTAAATACTTCAACATTATTTCAATCGTTCTTTGAATTACTTACTTTTATCATTTTTGTTAACTTTCTTAATTTTTTACATTTTTAACTAAAATACATTGTATTTCATGGATCCAACCCATTTTTTACTTGTTCGACTCGATTTTTTTTTTTCGGGGGCAGCCAATTCCTGGCTCCGCCCGCCCCTGAATGACATAAAATCATCCTTACTCATAAAACCCTTTCAAAAGATTTATAATTTTCACTGTGTCACTATTTTATAGACACTCATTTTTATAAACTTTTAACAACTTTTTTCACTACACATAAACCTTTTCAATAACTTTTTAGGAACACTTTGAAAAAAAATGACATTTTATTTTGATTAATAAAAATAAAAAATGAACATTTATTTAGGGACAATGAAACATTATCTATATATATATATATATATATATATATATATATATATATATATATATATATATATATATATATATATATATATATAAGCAGAAAGCCAAAAGCCACTTGAATCGGGGACATTTTAGTAATTTTACGCGGTGACAAAATTGTAGATTTCGTAGCCTCGGCTGACGTGGGTGGCGCTGATTGGATGGGAACTTGGCGCGTGCGTTACACGCGCCGACAAAGGCGCGTATACGCATAGGTTTTTCTTTTTTTTTTAAACCGCGACACGTGGTGCTCTCTGATTCGCCGGATCATTTCCAGATTTTTAATTTTCCTCCCCTTTTTTCGATCTCAATTATTTTATAAAAAAAAAAAAAAAATTTAAAAATTTTCACCAAAATTCATAATTTTTTTCCCTCTTTAATTAGAGACTAATTTCATTTAATTTGGACACAAAAAAAAACACTTTTTTTTAAATATAAATTATTGTTTGTAATGTTTGTTCCTTCGTTTCAAAATCTGACATTAATTTTTTAAACATATTAAGTAATATTGTATAAAATATTCCTTGGGACGAATATATTAATTTATTTTTTTTATCCGAAGTAGTATTATTTTGTAAAAAATAATGTTTATAATGTTCGTGTCTTCGTGTCAGAAAATAAATATTAATTTTTGAGACAAGTAAATTCATTGAGGCAAAGGAAGTATTTTTTTTTTTTTTGTTTTGATATAGAAAGTAGTATTAATTATGGGATGAAAGTAATATTCATTTTTGAATTGAAGGAATATTTTTTCTTAAAAAGTGGAATTTTTTTATATGTCAAAAAAAAATGTACATTGCTTCCTTCGTCTCAATGAACATTTTAAAAAATAATACTACTTTATTCGTCTTAAAAATTAATGTAATATATTGAGACGAAGACACTAACATTACAAACACTAATTGCAGAGGCGAATGAAGTAGTATTATTTTTTTAAATATTCATTGGGATGAAGGAAATAATGATCATTTTTTTTGGAAAAAAAATGTAGTATTATATTTGGGTTAATCATTTTGAATCGAAAGTAATATTCATTTTTTATATATTGTAATATTAGTGTCTTCGTTTCAAAATATGACATTACTTTTTTAAACAACATAAGTAATATTTTATAAAATATTCATTGGGATGAAGATGGTATTTTATTTTTTTAGCCGAAGTAGTATTATTTTGTAAAAAATAATCTTTATAATGTTTGTGTCTTCGTGTGTCAAAAAATAAATATTATTTTTTGAGACAAGTAAATTTCTTGAGACAAAGGAAGCAATTTTCTTTTGATATAGAAAGTAGTATTAATTATGGGACGAGCGTAATATTCATTTTTGAATTGAAGTAATTTTTTTTCCTTACAAAATAGAATTTTTTTTATATGTCCAAGAAAAATTAACATTGCTTCCTTTGGGTCAATGAACATTTTAAAAAATAATACTACGTTATTCGCCTAAAAAAATAATGTCATATTTTGAGACGAATGCACGAACATTACAAACATTAATTGCAGAGGCGAATGAAGTAGTATTAGTTTTTAAAATATTAATTGGGATGAAGGGAATAATGCTAATTTTTTTGATAAAAAATGTAGTATTATCTTTGGGTTATTCATTTTGAATCGAAAGTAATATTCATTTTTGAAATGTTGTAATGTTAGTGCCTTTGTTTCAAAATATCACATTAATTTTATAAACAAATTAAGTAATATTTTATAAAATATTCATTGGGACGAAAATAATATTTTTTTTCTTTTGCTGAAGTAGTATTATTTTGTAAAATTTAATTTTTATAATGTTAGTTTCTTAGTCTCAGAAAATAAATATTAATTTTTTGGACAAGTAAATTCTTTGAGGCAAAGGAATCAAAATTTTTTTTTTTTTGAATATAGAAAGTAGTATTAATTATGGGATTAAAGAAATATTCATTTTAGAATTGAAGGACAATTTTTTTTCTTAAAAGTACTTTGGAAATAATGAAAAACATATGATTATAATTTTTCATTTAGTTTCTTCTTTTACAAAACATTTTATATTAAGTTCTTCTCGCTCAATTTTTTTTATTTTTTTTTAAGAAACAATTCCTATGGATCTCTTTTAAAAAATGATGAGTTATTAATAAAGAACTTTAGATTAATGATAAAAAAAATGTGGAAGCCATTTGCTATAACATTTTTTTTATTTAAAGAGTAGTTGAAGTATATTAGTGAAATTAAAAATCTTATTATTGGCTACAAATATAATTATTAGAACTATTTATGTTTTAATTTTTATTTTATCAAAATTTGATGGATTATTAATCTTGGTTTCAATTATTTGTGCCTTTTTATATATAATATTTATTAATAATTTTTTCTTCAACTTTTGTCCTATTCTAAACGTTAAAAAATGGGTTTGGATATTAAAGAGATGAATGGTTTTATTATGAAGTACAAAAAGTTTGGTACAAAGTAATTAGTGAATAGTTGTTGTGAGTATGACTTATAAGACCATTTAATATTGAAATTTTATAATTGTTTCATTGTAATTTTTTTTAAATTTAAAATGGGACATGACGCAGCACGGAAGCACGATAAATTTCGTGATTAGCGCACTAATCACAAGAATTCTTCAAGCGAAGAATCCTCAAACACAATACTGGAATCCACCAGCAGTAATCTGGAATCCACCAGGAATTAAGAGAAAAACTCTTCAATTTTAATTAATCAAAAGCTAATTTTCGGATTACACCACTAGGCCTATTTTATAGTGCCCATAAAACTTGAAAAACAATCCTAAACCTTCTAGAATTACTCCTAACCTATATGGTAACTAAATAGGACTCAAAAACTAGTAAATTTTCTCAAAATCTACTCTAAAATCATCCCTAATCAACCTATTAAAATTAATGACTAAAATAAGCAATAAAATATAAACTAAAACAAATTAAGTCCTAAGATAGTAATTAAAATACAAAATTAATTGATATATTTGACTTCATCAAATATCCTTTCTTGGTGCAGATTCCTTCCTCGGTTCCTCCTACATCAGTCACCCATTCTTCAAAAGAACTCGACCCCGGGTTCACATCCGATGTTTGAAAGGAGCCATTCCATCGAAATAAATACTTGGAATAAATTCGCCCCTTTTGCAAGATTTGATGTAAACCAATTTTGTCCGGATAAAAATTAAAACTATCAATCCCATCCATCCGTTGATCGTTCGTCCCATCTTCCTCAGAGTCAGCAATGAATGAAAAATTAGCGTCCTCCATGAACTCTCCCACAATCTCCCCATGATCAATAATAAAATTATCATCGTATTTAAATTCTTCTGTCCAATCAATAACACCCACAACAATATCAAAAGTTGATGGTGCAGACCAAGTAATACCACCCGCATCGTCATTCATGGGCTCAACTAGGGCATGATCATGGACCATAATACTTGAAGGAATAATTTCACTATATACCTGAATAATTTCGTATTTTGCACTTAAATCTTCCATTTCCTCAACCTTCTCTTCAGATTCAGACAAGGGAACTGCTGGAAGGATGGATTTGTCAACTTCTGAATTTAATTCTCCTCCGTTTGAATTTGATCCTTTCTTTTCAATCGTCTCGACGCGGTGGAGGCTTTCTTCGCAACTTTCTTCTTGAGCACAATTTTTGTTATTCTGCAACAAGACCTCGAACTGGCTCCGACGTTCTTCTTCAGCACGTTCATAGATTGCAGATCTACGCGCTTTCAGTTTACGAATCTTGGCGGTGTAGTGATCGACTTTGTCGGCATAAAAATTGGCTTCCATCCTATGTTCTTTGCCTAAGCACTCGCTCCCTTGATGCTCGATTCAGATCTCTGATTGATTTATATTTCTGCACAAGTCGATCATGCTTGTCCGCTTCGTCGAGTTCTTCTTCCTCTAACTCTAGAAAATATTGTTCCTGTTGTCGAGCACGATCCAATCGACGATCTATTTCGTGAATAACCTTGTCATCAGATCTGGTTACTTGAACCCCCATAACGAATCAGCGATGAAAAGACAGGATATGGCCTGCTCTGATACCAACTGACGCAGCACGGAAGCACGATAAATTTCGTGATTAGCGCACTAATCACAAGAATTCTTCAAGCGAAGAATCCTCAAACACAATACTGGAATCCACCAGCAGTAATCTGGAATCCACCAGGAATTAAGAGAAAAACTCTTCAATTTTAATTAATCAAAAGCTAATTTTCGGATTACACCACTAGGCCTATTTTATAGTGCCCATAAAACTTGAAAAACAATCCTAAACCTTCTAGAATTACTCCTAACCTATATGGTAACTAAATAGGACTCAAAAACTAGTAAATCTTCTCAAAATCTACTCTAAAATCATCCCTAATCAACCTATTAAAATTAATGACTAAAATAAGCAATAAAATATAAACTAAAACAAATTAAGTCCTAAGATAGTAATTAAAATACAAAATTAATTGATATATTTGACTTCGTCAAATATCCTTTCTTGGTGCAGATTCCTTCCTCGGTTCCTCCTACATCAGGACACCTTTTATTTAAAAAAAAAAAAGGAAGTTTAAAATCGGACGAACACTACCAGAAAAAGGTCATTTAGCGACGGAAATTTCCGCCGCTAAAATTAAATTTCCATCGCTAAAATAAATCACCGACGGAAAAATTCCGTCGGTGGTCCGCCGCTACCAGCTCGTCGCAGTGCTCCGACGGGTCAATTTCCGCCGCTATTTTTTTCTTTTACCGACGAAATTTAATTCCGCCGGTGAATTAATGGTTTCAGCGACGGAAAATTCCGCTGCTATATTAATTTAATTTAATTTAATTTTCATTTCAGCGGCGGAAATTTCCGTCGCTGTAATAAAAATTAATTTAATTAAATTAATTTCAGCGGCGGAAATTTCCGTCGCTGTAATAAAATTTAAATTAAAATTAAATTATTTCAGCGGCAGAAATTACCGTCGCTGAAATTATTTAATTTTAATTTAAATTTTATTACAGCGACGGAAGTTTCCGCCGTTGAAATCAAAAATTAAATAAAAATTAAATGATTATAGCGGCGGAAATATTCCGTCGGTGTTTAATAAAAAAAAAAAAACATTTAATTTCACCATCGGAATTTTTCCGACGCTAATAAATTAAAAAAAATTAATTATTTAGCGTCAGAAATATTCCGTCGGTGTAATATTTCAAAAAGAAAAATAAAAAATATTTTAATTTCACCGTCGAAATATTTCCGACGCTGATAAATAAAAAAATAAAAAAATGATATATTTTCACCGGCGGAATATTTCCGTCGCTGATAAAGATTTAGCGGCGGAATATTCCGTCGGTAAATCAACCGCCAAATTAGCGGCGGAAATAAACGAATATTCGAGGAATATTCGTTTTAGCGGCGGAATTTAGCGGCGGAATTAAATTTCGTCGCTAAATTTGACGCCAAAAATATTCCGACGCTAAAGCCTATATTCCGCCGCTATTTAGCGACGAAATCTGTCCGTCGCTGATAATTCCGTCGCTAATTGACCTGTTTCTGGTAGTGGAAGGGAGCATTTATTTATTTGATAGTGAAATAATTTATCCTAATGTTAAATTTAATTACTAGCAAAATAAAAATTACGTCTTAATAATGAAAACTAAAATAAATTAAACTAGTAGGGAAAATTATATTTTTCGTCTCAAGTCAACTTTAAAAAATGTCATTATACAAAAAAAAATATTTTCTTCTTTTCAAAAATGAATATTACTTTCAACTCAAATCACCAAAAAATAATACTACTTTTTGTGCCAAAAAATTGCATTATTATGTGCTTTAACTAGAAGAGAAAATTATATTTTCCGTCTCAAATAACTAAAATTTTTGAATTAGCGAAATCAAATTACTTTTTTTGACCCACTTCTAGGAAAACAGTGTTAGTATGTGCTTTAACTTGATATTGCCATATTTAAAGAATTTTGTAAGTTTGGGAATGTTTTCTTTTAAATCGGGTGGGATTGGGGTGGATTTGGGATTAGCTCGAACCGTCCCATTTAACCCGAACCCGCATAGTATTCATCTTTTTTTAGAATAAATTTTAAATATTGATAATATTTGTATATTATTATATACTTATTTGTTTATACTTTATTGTATTATCTTATTTTTCTATGTCATATTATTAATCTCTACATTTATAAGGAAATAAAGGGGAAAAAAAGCATTTTATAATAGAAATATTAATAATTTTTTCTTCAACTTTTGTCCTATTTTAAACGTTAAAAAATTGGTTAGGATATTAAAGAGATGAATGGTTTTATTATAAAGTATAAAAAGTTGGGTACAAAGTAATTAGTGAATAGTTGTTGTGAGTATGACTTATAAGACCATTGAATAAAAAAATATTAAAATTTTTCCATTGTATTTTTTTTTAAAATTTAAAATGGGACACCTTTTATTAAAGAAAAAGGAAGTTTAAAATAGGACGAAGGGAGAATTTATTTATTTGATAGTGAAATAATTTTTCCTAATGTTAAATTTTATTAATTGCGATATAAAAAAAAACATGATTATATAACAAAAACAGTAAAGAAATATGTAAAAATCAAACGGGGATGTAGAAGTTGAATACGGTTCAAGAACAAAATAAATTCTCAAAAATCGAAATTGATGATACTTGAAAATTTTGTTTCATGTATTTTATTTGTTTGGAGAACTATAGTCAAGAGTTCCGAATTGCAGTTGAAGAGAAAGATTTGGAGACTTATAACTAGATTGATTACGCTTTCCCAATCGTTGGCGAAACAAAGTGATAATGTGGGCAAATTACGTACAAACTAACTATGCCTTAAATATATATTTATTTTAATTACCTTCAATCTGATATTTGTACTAATTATATAGTTTTCAAAAAAGTGTTTTACAATGTACACAAACATTTCTATTTCCTTTTATATTTGTATGAATCTTCGTCAATATGTGTTAATAGCTATCCGTGTATCGCACGGGAGTTACACTAGTTTTTTTAAAACAAAATGTTCAATTTGAAAAAAAAAAAAACAGAGAGAGAGAGAGAAAAAAAAAAGGACAAACCTGTCGGTGATAGTGATAATCTGCTTCATGACATGAAGCGGTCAATCTCTCCAGACTCCAGGCTTTCTCTCTCCGATGATGTAGCTGCCACATGAGCATAAACCTCAAAATAAACCCTAAGGGGTCGTTTGGTTGGTGTCATTTGGTCATTCCATGAGGAAATTGGAATGGTAAATTTCATTGACCATTTTCTTTGGTGTGTTTGTTTTACAATTTTCATGGCAATGGAATGATGAATTCCATCAAATGAAGGAATTGTCCATTCCTTCCAAATATGGGAGGAATGGTCAATTCCTTAGGAAATGAAAAAAAAAAAAATTTTTTTTTTGATCAAAATACCCCCACCCCCTGCCTACCCCCCCAATCCAGCCCCCACCCCACCCTCCCCATCCAAAGACTACCCCCATCCAAATTTCCCCACACACAATTTTTTTTTGTATACCCCCTGCCCTACCCCCACCCCCCACCCTCACCCCCCACAATTTTTTTTTTTTAAAAACCCCTGCCTACCTTCCTCCCATCCAGCTCCTGCCCTACCCTCCCACCCCACAATTTTTTTTTTAAAACCCTGCCTACCTCCCCCCCATCCAGCCCCTGCCCTACCCCCACCCCCACCCCTACCCCCACGATTTTTTTTTTATGAAGACCCCTGCCTACCCCCCCCCCATCCAAATTTCTCCGCCCTACCCCACCCCACCCCCACTCCCCACCTCCCCCAAGAAAAAAAAAATTATTTTTTTACTCATTTTGCATACCCCCTACCTACCCCTACCCCACCCCCACCCCCACGAAAAAAAAAATATTTTTTACTCATTTTGCATACCCCCTACCTATCCCACCCACCCCCCCACACCCTCCCAAAATATTTTTTTTTTTTTTAAAAAGGATAAATTGGTCATTTTATATGTTTTCATTCCATTCCTATAATTTGTATTTTCAAACCAAACATGATTTGCCAAGGAATTGAATGACAATTTCATTACATTCCGTGCCAACCAAACGGAGGGTTTGACCAGTTTTTTTCCATTTCAATTCCTTCATGAATTTCATTTCATTGACCATTCCATTCCTTCACATTTTTTTCCACCGAACCAAACGGTCCCTAACATGAAATTATCAATAGAAAAATGAAATGGAAGTGAAAAAGATGGTTAAATATTTATTTATAAAGAAAACGGATTGGTAGAAAAATTAAAAAGACAAAAATTACTCGAATTGTAGAGAAAAAAAAAAAAAAAAAAAAAGGAACCAAAGGTCTCCTGGCACGATGGTATTGTAGTGGCTTCCTTGGGAGGTCACGAGCTTCGATTCCCTTGGGGAATCTTGTGGTTTAATTCTTTCTAGGGTTTCTGGGAGCCTCTGGAGTCACAGGGGCACATCAGGTGCGGTTAAGGAAGCGGCATTCTTTGAGGCTTGTACCCTCGGTGTGGGAGTTCGAATCTTGGCGGGAGGCATTTGGGCGGCCGAATGGTGTTGTAAGAGTGATGTAAGTGCCACTTTGATAGGGCGTTTGGAGCGGCCATTTGGTGATGTAATAGTGATGCGGTGCCTTGTAGGAGGGCTCCTTGGGGCTCACGGAGTATAAGAAGTCTTCTTTGGCTGCATAGAGGCGTGTCCGCGATTTACCTCTCGGTATCTGAGGTAGGTGCGCACTGGTGGTCCAGGATTAGTCCGGCGAAGAGTGGGAACCTGGATATCAAAAAAAAAAAAAAAAAAAAAAAAAAAAGGGAGTTGGCAACAAGGGTATTTTTGGTATTTAGGGTCTGTTTTCATATTAAAATTAATTATTTTTCTTTGGGTGGGTGAAATTGCTAAAATCCATAGATGATTGCCTAGTTAGTGACACAATATAAAACAAGATTGAAAAATGTTGAACTAGCATGCTAATAATGTCCAGGTTCATCCTCACCACATTTACTTAATCTATATAAATACAATATTATTCCAATAAAGCATATTAACACCCCCACTCATTAATAAAGCAAGCCGTTACCAATATAATCCTCCCTCCCTCACTTTCTCTCTCTATACATTTTGCTTTCCGTACCACTAATGGCGACCATGTCATCCCTCTTCATCAATCCCCCAAACCCGACCCATTCCTCCATCAAAACCCACCTCCCCGCCGCCCATTTGTCGACCGTGTCCTTCAAATCCCTCTCCCGACCCAAGACCCGGTTCAGGGTCCGAATCTCATCCGGGTTGATTGAACCCGACGGAGGCAAGCTCGTAGACCTTGTCGTTCCCGAATCGAAGAGGGATGTCAAGAAGCGGGATGCGATGTCGTTACCGAGAATCAAGCTGTCTAGAATCGATCTCGAGTGGGTGCATGTGCTCAGTGAAGGCTGGGCGAGTCCACTCACCGGGTTCATGAGAGAATCCGAGTTCCTCCAAACTCTTCATTTCAACTCGCTCCGACTCGGAGACGGGTCCGTCGTCAACATGTCGTTGCCGATTGTTCTTGATATTGATGATGCCCAGAAGAATCGGATTGGTGGGTCGGGTGCTGTCGCTCTGGTCGATTCGGACGATAACCCGGTTGCTATTCTGAGCAAGTAAGTTTCTATTCATTTTTATGCATTTTTAATTCTTGTTTGTAAAGATAATGATCCTTTTAGTTGATTAAGTAATGTTTGTAAGTACGAATTTTGTTGGTGATATCAATTGAAAAAAATTGAGTAGGACAAAAATGAAAAAAAATATTCAAGTATCGAGATCAAATGTGACGAAAATGAGCTGAGGAAGATGAAAATATGTACTAGAGTATCAATTTTCAACATTAATTTGTGAAAAGAGTTTGCCAGAAACATAAGACTAGGTATGCTGGTTATTTTTATACAAGGTTTTTACTTGAATTTATCATTTTCTCCTATGTGTTGCTATCTCAGAATGAGAAATTATTCGGTCGGACTGTGACGTGCCCAGTGTCAAAACTGCCACTCCGCCCCCAAATCAGGGGCTGATGTGATATGATTGTATCAATGACTGAATCAGGAAAAATATGAATGAGATGTCACACCACGCCATCTTTTGGTACAGTCCTACCAAATATATTTTCATCTCAAAATAGCCATGTCATTGACGGATTCATTTACCTTTTTAGTTATAAGTTGACCCATATCTATAGGATATAGTTTAGTTTTGATTGGGCTTCATATATTTTAAATTTAATTATTCAAGTAAATTAGTTTAGGGGTTTTAGTCAATGTTACTTATATATGACAGAGTCGGTTTAGAATGAGATTCTATGTTTTCTCAACTTGCTAGCCGGTCCCACCACGGTGGAGGATGGAAGTAAAAGCTCCATTCAGAAACTTGTTAGAAAGTTTTGAAACATAACAACATTTCAAATGAACTCCTTGCTTGGCTTGATTTTCAGTTAAGAGTTGATTGATGTGAATGTTTACTTCCTACATTGGTAGGTGTGTGGGGAATGGACTTTGAGTCTTTGACCATGGTTAACTTGATTTTTTTCTTTTAATAGACAATTATTAGATATGCGGGACGTAATTGGGGCACGGTGCAGGCACTCCTCCCGGAATGTTATTTCGATGTCCATTTGTCACTCAACTACTTTTTCGTGTCTCTATTTTTCTTCCCTTAACTCTTATGGTTTTAATTTAGATAGGTAAAATGTTTTTATGCGATCTATAATGCCTAAAGGTTTTGAGTTTTGCTATCTAGCTGGTTTTGTGGCTTCCATGAATATAGAAGATAGTCAAACTGAGTTCTTCTCTTTGAAGTATCATTTTGGGGTGTCCCTCAGATGGTCATCCTTACTCTACAGTCCTACCCTTCTCCTGTTCTTCCTTTCTTTGTTGCAATACTCTTGTTCTTAATTTTATTTTATACATACATATATTGCTTTCGATATCAGTTAAGCAACTATAAATTTGAGTGCACACTCTGACAAAATAGTGCAGGCAATATATTTTCTTTTTCATCCTCACAACTTCCTAAATGCTAAAGTTTCCAAAAAAGATGTATGAAACCTCGACATAACGTCACAAAAATTCCAAGGTTGCACGACATAACGTCCCCAAAACTCCAAGGTTGCCAGGAACAAGTATTCAAGCCAAGCCACCATGACAAATTACCTATTTTCTTTTGTTTCTTTTTGGGCATTTCAATTATTCTGCTTCACAAAGTAAATTAAAGCAATACATCCGCATGTTACCATTTCATTGACCCACTTCAGACTCATTTGTTTTACATTATATTTTCTTTTACTGTACCTGTACGTTTATTTAGTTTTTCCCTGGTCATTATGTTTTCTTTCAGCTACGTCAATGCCTATTAGCCTACAAACTTTTAACCATTTCTTACTCTCTGATTTTGTGATTGTAGCATTGAGATTTACAAGCACAACAAAGAAGAACGTATAGCACGAACTTGGGGCACCATTGCTCCTGGCTTACCTTACGTTGAGGAAGCGATATCAGGCGCAGGTGATTGGCTGATCGGAGGTGATCTTGAAGTTATAGAGCCAATCAAGTACAATGACGGTCTAGATAGGTTCCGCCGCTCCCCTGCAGAACTCCGTGAAGAGTTCACAAGGCGTAATGCCGATGCTGTCTTTGCTTTCCAGCTGAGGAATCCCGTTCACAATGGCCATGCCCTTCTAATGACCGACACTCGTCGCCGCCTTCTCGAGATGGGCTACAAGAATCCCGTCCTCTTGCTTCATCCATTGGGAGGCTTCACGAAAGCAGATGATGTGCCTCTTAGTTGGCGGATGAAGCAGCATGAGAAAGTTCTAGAAGATGGTGTTCTGGATCCGGAGAACACTGTGGTCTCTATTTTTCCATCGCCTATGCACTATGCGGGCCCTACTGAGGTGCAGTGGCACGCAAAGGCCCGCATTAATGCTGGAGCCAACTTTTACATTGTGGGCCGTGATCCGGCTGGTATGGGCCATCCGGTTGAGAAAAGGGACCTGTATGATGCAGACCATGGGAAGAAGGTGCTTAGCATGGCTCCTGGTTTGGAAAGGCTAAACATTCTCCCTTTCAAGGTATTTATTTAAGACTGTCCTTTTTAGGGTCAAGTGATCCATCTTGCCATTCCCTCTTTCTTTTTCCAGTGTTCATATTGGGTGGGTTCTATTGCAGGTGGCTGCGTACGATAAAACTCAGGGTAAAATGGAGTTCTTTGATCCCTCCAGACCTCAAGATTTCGTCTTCATTTCGGGAACCAAGGTATATCTTTGCTTTCTACTGTCAACTCTTTTTTAATCAGATGGGACTTGCTATATACTCCCTCAGTCCCAAAATGAATGTTCACTTTTAACTTCGATATAGATTTAAGAAAGTTGGGATTCAGCATTTTTAGGAGCACACAAGTACATAAAAACCCTTAATGATCTCCTCATATTGCATCACGAGGGTAAGTGTGAAGTGGAAATTATTATATGATGATGGATGATTTAGTAATTTCTCAAAAAAAAAATGAACATTCATTTAGGAACAAATTTTTTGGAAAATTAGACATCAGGGACGGATTAGCATTTACGAAATATACGATGGATTTGATTTATTTCACTTACAAATTTCCAGATGCGCACACTTGCGAAGAACAAGGAGAGCCCTCCAGATGGATTCATGTGTCCAGGTGGGTGGGAAGTGTTGGTGGACTACTATGACAGTTTGGCTCCTGTAGAAAACGGTAAAGTACCTCAACCTGTTCCTGTTTGAAGTGACGAGAAAGAGAGAAAAGAGCTATGTAAAATATGCAATAATACAGTATGTTTGAGAGAAACTTACAAAGTATTATCTCCAATGTGTTAAGTCGTCTTCACCATCGTAAAGATCCTCTCTGCAACTTTATAATAAACTGTGTGAGGCATTGGTGCAAAGAAGAATTTGCCTCGATTGTAAATTACAATGTCAGGGATTGCTTCTTCAAATTTGTGCACCTTTCTCTGAATTTGTGTGCACATTTGTAACATATTTGGATTGCTCTTTTTCTTCAATGAAAGAAACATTGTGTGGGTTGCATTTCAATATCTTTTTTGTCGAGTTAATTTCATCAAAAAAGCAAGCCAAAGGACTCGAGAGTATCCGTGATAACTAGATGGATTTTCAGATGCGTAAACAAAATACAACTCAATGAACTTGACAGTAACCTTGAACTCAAAAGAGATTTAATGGTCAAGCAACATCTCAATTCATAAAATTTCACATAAACTAAAATCGGAAATGAAACTTGCAATGAGTTTGCTGCCTTGTGTATAATTTTACATGCAAGGATCACAAGTTATTTGCTTGAGACAACTGGAAATGGTTTTGCTGGAACAGGGATGAACTTCATGGCAAAACCTACTGTTCGTGACAGAGCAGCAAGTGCAATTCAAGCTCCCCAATGATGCCAACAAATAATTTGTTCTTATGCAGCCCCGTGAAGCCATTCTTCTTCTCAAGTTTTCTGGCATTGACTAACTTGAAAACTTGGCACAAGACAAATGTGTTGAAGATCAGATTTTCCTTTACCTTCTTATTTACCATAAGCACTTTTTCACCTTTGAATTGCAAGGCCAAGATGGCATTGGCGGATCTATGCACATGTATGTGGGGTGCAAGTCCACCCATTTAATCAAAAACTTTGTCTAGTTTAGTGGTAAGGGGCAATGGGAGTTCTATGCATGCGCTTGTCAGTGGGCAGCTTGGCGGCAAGAGCAAGAGCATCCAATATATGCATCCATGACAACATATCCAGAGTAGTTGGGTTACTGTTTAAAAGGCAGTTATCCGGATAAAACTGCTGCTAAAAAAATTGTCATGAGGGCTGACACACTCAGAGTGGGCCGAGACTGAATAAATTCCTGGATATTGTTGTAGGTACATCTTCCCCATCTTAATACTGTATCCACAGAAGCAAAATTGTCATCCAATATGACGATATCAGAACTCACTCTCTTTCGTTACTTCCGTCCTTGAATTCCCGATGAAAGGCCAATATCAGCTTCTCTATGTACAGGTTCATCATTTGCACCACTTTCGGTGACACTAACCACTAGAGCTTGGATTTTTCAGTTGGACTGCCCGAGAACTTCAACTCTGACCCCAAAGCGGGCTTGTAAACATTGCCATCTGTATTTACCCCAACCCCTTGGTGGAGCAACTCAAGAATGTTGCCTGCGCCAGAAATGCAGTTTCTTCCTCCCATAAGTTGTCGAATCCAAAATCTAGTCACCTTCATAATATTCATGTGACGGTTCCTGTTTTCTCAGTACAAATGACGGTGACAGATGCCATTGTTTCACAAGCAGAGACATTCCTCACCCGAATCTGATCAGCAACCATTCTTTGTAGGTGGATAAGAGCTAGATCCTTAAACCCATCAAAGAAAAAAAGAAAGAAAGAAAGAAAACAGACTCTTTATAAGCAGACTGCGATATTTGTTTGAACTAAGTATTTCTTGTTCAAACTTCTTCAAGATCGGCGTGAATCCCACATCGCATTTGAGCGTGCAGAGAAGAAGCAAGACCTTTAACTCCTCCTAATTGGACAAGCTAGTCTATATTTCTATCCTTCACAAGATTGGCCAATATTTTCACCACATCACCCTTGTCCTCAACGTGCTGATCGATTTCAGGAGAGAGCTTTAGATTGTTATATCACTCCTGAGCCAGGGTCATGATCAGCTTTTTTTTTCTCACCCAGGAGCATACTGATTTTCACAGGGTCAAAATCGGAGAAGGTCGGGTATTGTAGATCAGGTGGCAGGAAAGTTGCAAATTGAAAACAAAAACACATCTCATGATAAACCTGGCTATTGTTTCTTGCTGGAAGCTCGTTGAAATGAGATAACAAGTCTTTTACGTAATAGATGGTGTAGGGAGCCCTGAGCATTTTGTCCTTGTCCAGTTTGTTGTCAGATGAATCCATGGTTGAAGAACTCAAATATAGGGACTGGAAACTGAAGAGGGAGATGTATAGGATGATTAGACATACTGCTCAAAACAACAAAAAAGTAAGGGGCTCTGTGGAGCAGATCCAAGAAAGAGTGTGCTATGAAAGAACAGCTCTGTGGCAATCCTAGTAGTTAAATGAGTTTGATGGAAAAAAAAAACTTGGAAAAAGCTAATGCATCTTATTTAAGGCTGGTAAGGCAGGTGAAGAGTACTCCTTCGTCCTATAATAAATGTCGCTGATGACTTATCAAACTTTATATAATATGTGCTTTATATGTTTGTACCATGGTAAATTGCACCAAGACTATTCCTTATTTAGAAACGCGACACTTATTTTGTGACGGACCAAAAAGAAAAGCTCAGCATTAATAATGGGACAGCAGGAGTATTTATTTTTTCCTGGGCAATTGTCAAAGTGGTGAGGTAAAGGTGAAAGCTACTCCATATATTGGTAACCTCAATTGACTTATGGATTCTACTGCTACATTAGAGTGTGCAATACTACATTACAGGTAAAGATGAAAGCTACTCTATATACAACTTAGTAAAGATCAATGGACAGTTGATTGGAGAAGATTGAAAGAGAAAAATCAAGTAACATTAGCCAAGATTAGTATAATACCATTGATATCATGTCTCGATGCCTCTCGAGCACTTGAGTATTTTGAAGAATGATCGGGGTTGAGGAGGTATGCACTTGACAAGACAACCTTTACAAGCAGCAAGTCCAGTACAAGCTCCCTGTTGTCCCCAATCCAACCTCTCTGTGTGTAGCCAAGTTGTGATATTCCACAATCACCAGCTGAAACTGCTGCAAGAAAGCCACAATTTCAAGGAGAGATTTATCTGTTCGGATTTCTTGATGTTGCAGTAAAGACATCACCCCCATCCCAGAGCCAGAATAATGACAACAGATCTGAAATTGTCCTCCAAAATAAAAATATATGAGCTCTCATTAGCTCAGTGCTCTTGATTCCCGTCAAAATCCTAATATCAGCTTCAAGCAGTGCTGTAGAATCAGTTGTGCCATCGCCAGTAACTGCCACCAATTTGAACTTTCTCCTGAAGGAATTTTGCCATTAGAGGATCTCAACAGCACATAGTTTATGAACTTATTAAGGCATAAGCATTAAGGTAAGATCTTTTCGACCGTTCACATATTCAATCGTGATTTCCAAAACTTTCTTATAAGCAAAAACATTGCAATACTGGTTACTAGCAGCCATGCCTTTTAATTAAATGGTTGAATTTGTTTATCTCACCATGTTCGAAAGCTTTCATGATTCCACTATGATCATTGTCAGCTGCTTTTTTCCAGTGGTTCTGCATTAGCACATCTTTGTACCTCTTCTATATCATACCGCTTTGCTTCTCCTCTGAATTAAACACTTCTAAATGCAAACCGATACAAGCACAACTGCGTTTCGCTTTTTCCTTTTTATAATCAATTCCAAGACAGGCCTTGGAAGAATTGCCTTCTCCATTGAACTGCCTGAAAGCTCAAAATCCAGTTCTGAAGTGGGTTTGTTGATCAGGGGCGGAGCCAGGAATTGCCCCGGGGGGGGGGGCAAGATTTCACGGGGGTTCGGGGGCAGCGCCCCCGAAAAAAAAATTTCGGGTCGGACAAGTAAAAAATGGGTCGGATCCATGAAATACAATGTATTTTAGTTAAAAATGTAAAGAATTAAGAAATGGGAAAAGCCTAACTAATTAATTAAGATTGAAAAAATGTGAGGAAATTAGGAGAAAGAGAAAAACAAAACTGTTAAGAAAAAGAAATGGATAGAGAGAAAGAGAGAATAGCAAAGATGGAGGACAAATAAAATTAATTGAAAATGTAGGTAGCAGGGCTCGAAAATGGATTTGAAAGGAAACACCAAAGGCTTTAACTTCACCCCTTCTACCACTGAACCACAACACTCACTGGTGTTAATCTTGAAGTTAATTATATATATACATATATAAAAAAAAAAATGGAGGGGGGGCAAAAAAAAAATTTTTCCACTGCATTTCCGCCGCTGGGGGGTGGGGGGGGGGCGAGTGCCCCCCCATGCCCCCCCCTGGCTCCGCCCCTGTTGTTGATGCTGCCTGTTGTTTCAAAGCAACTACCTGGTGGAGTAATTCAAGAATTTTGCGATAATGAGAATGTTATTTTGTCCTTCTACATGCAGCTTTTTAAATAAAATGATCCACTTCTTCCAAGCACGGCATTTGGCATCTGGAATGAAAGGGATTCGGATGACTGACATGATTACAAGTTACAAAGTGGTCTACACTGTTGAACATTATAATGGTCTGTACCCCTTGCAGGGGTAGATGGGAAGGAGTTCAAATGGGAGAAAGAAAGCAACAGAGGAAGTTACATCTTAGATTCCTAGATAAATGCAGGTGCGAGGTGGTTCCTAGCAAGTATCTCTGTTACCAGATGGATCCCAATAGGTGAAAGGCAAGTAATCTACAAGGTTCTCGATTGTGTTAGGATGAAACTCTGGAAGGCCTACGCAACAAAATCGTCATTCTAAAGTTTAAAGTTTAAAGGGGCGATTACAGAACTGCATCATAGTCTGGGGAAGACAAAACTTATGTCCTCATTAACATTATATTTACTCTGGAAGCAATATACATACGGATGAACTTAAGACTAAAGCTTGGAAAGCACAAAACAAAGATACCCATAATGGAAAATATCAAGCAGATTTTTTTATTCATGTGATTAATACATAGATACACCATAAAAAAATCACGTAGACTACACCCTCATGCAAGACAAAAAAGAGCATCTTTAGGCAGAGTAAAATTGGAAATGAAAGACTAGAATAAAAGGATTTCAAGCTCTCTCGAGAAAGCTGAAAAATGGTTTTGCTGGAACAGGGATGAACTTCACGGCAAAACCTAATGGCCAAGAAACAGCAGCAAGTGCAATACAAACTCCCCATTGTTCCCAATTCAATCTCTGTGTCAGTGAAAACTTGTTCAGAAGTTCCACCATTGTCACTTGAAGAACAAGAATAAACCCAATGATGCCAACAAACAATTTGTTCTTATGCAGCCCGATGAATATATTTATCTCGTCAGGCTTTCTGGCATTGACTAAGTTGAAAACTTGGCAAAGGACAAAAGTATTGAAGATCAGAGTGTCTCTTACCTTCTTATTTACTGTGAGAATTTCTTCAACTTTGAACTGCAAGGTCAAGATGGTGGTTATTTGGTACAATGCTTGAAATATCAAGTTCCTCCACAGGACGTTGCTGACAACTGGCTCTGTTCTGGCCAAGGGACCTCTCTGCATGAGCTCAATGGTGGGCCGCTCGGTGGCAAGAGCAAGTGCACCTAATGCATCCATGATAAGATTTACCCACAACAGTTGGACTGCTGTTAATGGTACTTCACCAGCTGAAACTGCTGATACAAAGTTTATAACAAGGGTTGCCACATTTACCGTGAGCTGGAACTGAATAAATTTTTGAATATTGTTGTAGACACATCTTCCCCATCTAAGAACTGTAGCCACAGAAGCAAAATTATCATCCAATATGACAATATCAGAGCTCTCTTTTGCCACTTCTGTGCCCTGAATTCCCATTGAAAGTCCTATATCGGCTTCTTTGAGTGCCGGTGCATCATTTGTCCCATCACCTGTGACAGCGACAACATGTCCTTTTTCTCGTAGGCACTGTACCATCAAAAGTTTGTCAAATGGTGATGATCTTGCCATCACACAGATTTTATCAACCTTCTCTATACGCTCCTCGTGCGTGTAGTTTCGAAACTCAACTCCTTCTACCAGTGGCGGAGCCAGAAATGTTAGGAAGGGGGGGCAAAAATTGGGAGCAAAGGAAAGATGAACGGGGGTTCGGGGGCAGCGCCCCCGATTTTTTTTTTTTTGCTATTTTTTTCCTATACAATACAATTTTAGACATAATTAAACATTCATTTTGGGACGGAGGGAGGAACTTTTTTGTGGGATGAAGAAGTATTAGAGGTGCAACAAAATTAGGGCCCTATCTGAACAGAATCAATAACAACTTGATAAATCAATAGCAAGGGTGAAGTATATTTACCTTAATTATGTGGACCATTCAACCTTCTGAACCAATGAGGAGAACTTCAAATACTTCATGATTATGCAGAGATAATTTGCTTAATATTAGAGCTTTAAACTCCTGGATGCCAAAAGAATAACTATGGATGAACCTGGTGAAACTGAGAGCAGATAACAGGGTATCTTACAACAAATCCCTACACCCAAATCACAGTTCAAACACCAAGTATTTTCAATGAATGCATTCTGAAATTAGTAAAACTTCTCTGAAGCAGAACATTTGAAATACTCAGTACTATATATAACATAAAATCAAAAGATTCAACAAATTTGTGCCCTAGTTTGAAGAACGAGATTCAGCATAACTTCATCGCTGAATTGCTTAAAAGATTCAAGAAATCGAATACAATCGGTACTAACCTGAGAATTTAGCAGGAGCCGTTGTCGTCGCCGTCGCCGGTTCGTGCTTCGCCGTGTGATTTTTAGATGATCGCCATCGCCATCGCCTCGTCGTCGTCTCTGCAGCAGCGAATTGCGGGCGATTTTAGGAGGGAGTGAGGGTCGAATTGCGGGCGAATTAAGCGGAGAACTGGGTTATAATTATAAGGTAATTAAACGATGTCGTTTTGGACACAAATTAAAAAAAAAAAAAATTCAAAATTTAAGGGGGGGCTACTGCCCCTGTTTGCCCCTTCATAGCTCCGCCCCTGCCTTCTACCACTTGTCCAATTTCAACATCTTGATTCGGCCCAAGTATCCCACATTCTGTGGCTATCGCTCTTGCTGTGAAGACATTGTCACCTGTGATCATTTTCACGTTTACTCCAGCATATTGACAATCTTCAACAGCCCTCTTCACACCCGGACGACACGGGTCTTTTATGCCTATCAGCCCCAAAAGCACCAAACCTTTGTCTTCTATTCTTTGATCTACTTCTTTGGAATTTGCTACATTTTCAGTAACATGCTTATAAGCAAAAGCTATGCATCGAAGACTACTAGCAGCCATACCTTGGATTAGCTGTTCAAATTTCTTCCTCTCATTATCATCCAAAACTTTGATCTCCCCAGAATGATTGTAGTAGTGAGAGCACATAGCTAGTACCATCTCCGCGGCCCCTTTCCAGTGCACATGGATGGTATTGTCAGCATTTTTCTTCATTAAAATGCCACTCCTCTTCTTTTCTGAATTGAACGCTTCCACTTGCACAAGTGTAAAGTGCTCTTTCATGGCTTCTATATCCATTTCCAAGTCTAGGACGGCCCAAGAGAGAATTGCCTTTTCAGTTGGACTGCCTGAAAACTCATACTGCAAACTTGAACTTGGTTTATACACACTGCCTGTTGTATTGAGGCCAACTGCTTGGTGGAGCAACGAAAGAATATTGGCTGCAATGGAAGTGGAACTTTCTTTTTCTATAGATTCTTGTCCAAGCCAAAATTTTGTCACTATCATCATGTTCATCGTGAGGGTACCCGTCTTATCTGTACAAATGGTGGTGGCAGAGCCCATGGTTTCACAAGCAAAAAGCCTCCTAACCATAGCCTGATCCGCCATCATTCTTTTCATCGAATATGCCAGAGTAAGTGTAACCGCCAAAGATAAGCCTACTGGAATTGCAACCGCCACTACGGCTACTGCTGACACTATAAACCTGATTATGGCATTGATTATATCATCGGCCTTCCCCTTGCTTCCAGTATACTCTTTATTACCTTTGTCATCCTGTGTATTTCCTGTAAAATAGCGAACTAATAATGCCACAAGGATTAGGAATGCAACTGCCAGGCCAACCTTACAAATTGATGAAGTTAGCTTGTTGAGCCTTGCTTGGAGAGGCGTATCCTCATTGTAAACATGTCTAATCGTGCTCATCATCTCGCCCCACATTGTGTTCATACCAACAGATGTGACAAGCATAGTTGCATAACCGTTAGCCACTTTTGTGCCAGAAATCAAGAATGGATTTCTAGTGGAATTCACTTCAACATGATTACTTTCCCCTGTCATACTTGATTCATCGATCTGTAACGAGTGACCTTCCTGGAATAACCCATCAGCAGGTACTTGATCACCAATCTTCAGGCAAACTATATCTCCAACGACAACTTCAAACACTGGGATCTGTTTCCTTTCACCACTTCTAATTACTTCTACTTGTATATATTCACTACATTTCGAGAATAACTTGTCGAGTTGGCTACCTGTCCAAAAGTCCCTTATAGAATAGACATAGTTGACAATGAGCACAGCCATAACTATGCTTGCACCAGCATACCATCCTTCTTTTGGACCATCTTTTTTCATGTCAATGCCAACAGAGAGTGTCCCACAAACAAGGAGAATAAGAAGAGCTGGATCCTTTATAAGCCCTTCAAGAAATAAAGTAAACGTGCTCTTTTTAGGTGAGCAGCGATACCTGTTTGAACCAAATATTTCTTGTCGACTCGAAACATCTTCAGGATCAGCCTGAATCCCATACCTCAGATTAGTGCACAGAGAAGAAGCAAGAGCTTTAACTCCTCCAAATTGGACAAGCTGGTCCATATTTTTGTCCTTGACAAGATTAGCCAATATTTGCACGACATCCGACTGGTCCTCAAGCTGCCTGTCGATTTTGGGAGAGAGTTTTGAATCGTTGATCACTCCCAAGTCAGAGTCTTGATCAACTTTTTTCTCACCTAAAAGCTTAATTATTTTAAATGGATCGAACTTGGAGAAGCTGGGGTTTTGCGGATCAGGTGGCAGGAAAGTTGTAGCGCTGAAATGAAAACATGGCTCGGGACAAACTTTCCGATCATTTCTTGCTGCTTGAATCTGTTTGAAATGAGATAGCAAGTCTTTCACGTAAGATAGGATGATAAAACTGGACCATATTTTGTTCTTGTCCAGTTTATCTTTATCATGGGTAGAAGGCAAGTCATCAGGAAACTCCATGGTTGAAGAGCTCAAATATAGGGACTGGAAATGGGAAGAAAGATATGTATGGCTAGTGGCTACTCAAAACAACTATGGGGTTTATGACTTAAATAAAAGAAGAAAGTATTAATCACATCACCAGCCCCTCATATCTAAACCGTTTCCACCACTAGTCCTTTGAAATAGAAGTTGCCCACCAATGTCCAAAGTATCTCAAATATGCATTATTTATGGATGCCGTTAACTTGTCATGATTTCAAGGGCACTGTGGGAATTTTGTATTCCCCAAAAAAACATGAACTAGAATTTTTAGATGCATTGACTTTAGTTTCCTTTGCCTTGTGTGGTTTTCAAGGGGGCAAACAAGATAAGAAACCCAAAAAAAAAACATTTAAAAAATCTTAATTTCATTGACTTTTCAGTTAAAATAACTGATAAATGATCAAACAATTGATAAAATCATTTATCAGTTCTATAAAGAGTATTTTGCACTTGGTTTTTTTGTTAAACAACTGATAAATGCATTTATAACTGATAAATGTATTTATTTAACTGATAAATGTATTTTCCTAAATAAATGTTCAAATTAAAAATAAATCCCAAGATGAATGTCTTTTTTTTTGTAAAAAAGAAAGAAAAGACTTTGTCCCTAAATGCTCTTTTACCAATAAAAAAATTCGCTATTCATTTTATTTATCAATTTCTCACTCATAATACTTCTGAATATAAATAATTCTTCCTTAACATTTATGCCCCAATACAAATTAGAAAGAGAAGTATTTATTTTGAAATCAAATAAACTTATGTATATTTGTATTAACATTACTTAACGCGGCACTTAGAGCCCGTTTGGGAGTGTGTTTTAGGGGCCCAAACGTGCGTTCCATCGTTTACACACCGCAAATTAGGGTTTGGCCGACCAATATGAGTTTGCGTTCGAGAGCTCCAGGACGCGAAAATTTGCTTAAAGTGTTGTCGCAATTTAGTAGCTTAAAGGGAAGAAATGGGGAGCGAACACAACTGTTCTTCGGAAAATTACAGCTTTTAATAAAATATATTTTTGAAAAATATTTTACTTTTAAATAATTAAGTAGTAACATGTAAAAGAATAATTTTCTAATTAGATAAGATGTGCAAGTGACATTAGTTTATCAGGCTTAACATTCCAATTAACATTTCAATGTGCAAAGGGTTATATTAGTAAATAACGTTTATCAAGACTCATTACCATTTGATTACCGAACAAACTTATTGATTCAGCATTGAGCATTAAGTAACTGCTGCTAATCAACAAGCATCGCATTCAGCAAAAAGCATGATTGATGCTACCAAACACAACCTTAATTTGGAACATAATTATGCGGTCTTTATTTCGTATCATTAGTCTTTATTTCGTATCATTATTATAAAATGGGTTATATTTTAATGGCATGAAATACATTACTCCCTCTGTCCCCTAAAATCTTATCCATTTTGCTATTTTGGACGTTCCACTTTAAAGTCACACTTTCCTTAAAAGGAAACTTTTTAATACTTCTTTATTCACGGGACCCACTTGTCATACTCACAACACTTTTCAAATTTACTATTCTCTACACTCATTCTCTCTCCTACCCACTCACAACTCCTACTTTAATAATATTATTCTTTATTTTTCATTTTAAATAGTAAAGGGGTAATGTTTTCTGAGACGGGGGGAGTATATTATTATGATGTTACACCCTAAAGTAATAGTAGTATATACGAGTTAAATACTATTCCTTCCATTTTAATTTAAGTTTTTTAATTTCATTTTTAGTTTTTTTGTTTCGATTTAATATTCTTACTTTTCTTTTTATTCTATTTCAGTTTAAGATTTTTTAGTTTATTTATTCTTAAAATAGACAATGTGACTCAATTGTTACACTCACAAATCGCAATCACAAATTACTTACTATTCTCTAGCAACTTTCTCTCTACTACTTTACTTTTCAAGTACTCACAATTTTTTTAATAATGGTGTATATTCAAACTAAAAAATTTAATTTGGGATGGGGTAATACAACTTATCAGATTGATGCATAGTTTAACTGCATGCATCTCAAATTCTTGATGTAGTGCACTATTGTGTTGTAAGAAAAAAATCGATTTGGCTTTACTTATCAATGCACTATTGTATTGTAAGAAACCGATTTGGAGTTGCTTATGCGAAGCTAAGGTTGAATTTAGGCTTTTTTTTTTTTCTTCGTAAATCAATACTCCCTCTGTCCCGATTTAAGGTTCTTACTTTCCTTTTTAGTCTGTCCCAAATTAAGGTTCTTACTTTACTTCTTTCCATAAATGACAAGTATTTTATCACTATTCCCTCTACTCATTCTCTCTCCTACATTATTTTAATACTCACAACACCATTATAATTTACTATTCTCTCCACTCATTCTCTCTCCTATTTTATTTTCACACTCACAACACTTTCAATATAATATTTCCTCATTAATCTCCGTGCAAAATCAAACTCAGAACCTTAAAGCGGGACGAAGGGAGTAATTGGTTTAGATAAAATTTATATTGATAGTATTTTTTTTTTCTCAATTTATCTCGATCAATGTGAAAAAGGCATGAGTGCATATAGGAGATAATTTGAGCAACTTATGAGCAATGTCTATTTTAGAAGGACTATTGGTGGAAAACGCATAAATCAAGGAAGTTGTATAGCAATTAACGAAGAAAATTCAGTCACTCCTAGTGATAGTTTAGTTGCTTTTGGTGAACCAAAAATGTCTATTATAATATTATAAGGATCCAGCTACAGGAAACCAGGAACGCTCCGTTTCTTGGCAATTTCTAAGCAAGTTCGTTCTAAGGCCGGCTTGTTTAGTGTATCTATTTTTATTTTTTAGAGTGAGGGTTTATTATCCGTATTCAAATAATAAAAATTATTGCGAAAATAAGTATACCCTTCGGTCAATATAAATATCTAAATCTATTATTGATCGCAAAATCTTGGGTGAAACGGGTTCTACGCTCGCTGAGCGTAAAACGCGTTTTAAAATGTGTGTGGTGGCATTTTTGTAAATAAGTAGAACTTTTCAATAGGCGCGGTGACATTTTTGTAAATAACTTGAACTTACGAAAAACGCGCCTGCACATTTTGACACTGTATAAGGTAGTTTTTGAATACTACAAGAGACACTTTCCACCGCTACAACTGACATGTATTTTTGAACTCATTTGAAACTTACGAAAATTCACCAGGCATTTTTTGATACTGTAGAAGGCAGTTTTCAATACTACAAAAGGCACTTTTTGACACTACAACAGGCATGTGTTTTTTTAATTTACTTGACACTTTTCAATATTACAACAGACATTTTTCAATACTACAAGAGGCACTTTTCAATACTACAACATGCACTTTTTAACACTACAACATGTACTATTTTCAACAATATTACCGTTATTATTTAACATTACAATCGATTTAAATGTTTTATTAGTGTTACTTTAGAACTGGCACTTTCTAATTTTGTAAAAGACACTTTATAATAACAGAGAAGATACTTACGCAAAACATGTTCTAGGATAGCTTATCCTAGAATTTGTTTTACACAAGAACGACTCATTATTGATTAATAAATTAAATTAGTATTCATTTTAGAAAGAAAATAGTATATAAATATCCTTTAATAGACACATTTAACATTATGTTGCAAATACAAAAAGATATAATACTCTCGCTCACCCATCCTTAGTTAAATTAATGCAAATATTTTATTTTAAGGGATTTTTTAATAAATTGATTTCATGCATTTTAGTAACCTAAATATATACTACATTATTTGTAATAACATTAAATGGTATCATAAGTATAAATATAAACTACACCATAGAGATTGACATGGTGGTATATAGCTGATTTATTTCTCAAAATATTCATTTTTAAAAATATAATTTTCAAAATAATAACTCTTTCAAATTATTTGGCAAAATGTCCAATTTTTTTTTTAAAACTCGCTAAACCATTTAGCGAGTTTGACATTTGTACGTTCAAACTCACCAAATGGAATGGCAAGTTCTTTTTTTTTTTTTCAAATTTTTCTTTTTTATTCCTGCATTTTAAGAAAATGACGTCGTAATAAAACTTGTCAATTGATTTGGCGAGTTTAAGCGAGATTCAAACTCACCAATTGATTTGTCGAGTTTAAGCGAGATTTCAATTCCCCCATTTAGTGAGTTTGCAGATTACATAAGAAAGAAAAAGAAAACAAAGAAAGAAGAAAGGAAGAAGAAGAAGAAGATAGCAAAGGAAAACGATTTTACAAGATCATTTTGCTAAATTCAAAATTTCTCTATTCAAGTGATTTTTCAATACATAAAATTTAAGGAGAAATTTCTCCTTACTGTATGGAGAAACGAGTTTTTTAATATCCAGAAACCTTCAAAATGAATATCCAGAAACATTCAAAATGAATATCCAGAAACATTTTCATTTAATGGTTTCTGGATATACATTTGAAGGTGTCTATATCCAGAAACCTTCAATAAGCAATTTCTGGATATGCACCTAACACATTTCTGGATATACATTCACATACTTCTGGATATGCACCTAACACATTTCTGAATTGCCAGTTTAAAGTTTCTGGATATTCATTTTGAAGGTTTCTGGATACTCATTTTGAATGTTTCTGAATATTCATTTGATGGTTTCTGGATATACATTTGAAGGTTTCTGGATACTCATTTTATAGTTTCTGGACATGATAAATTGTGTGTTTCTGAATATTCAATTTGGTAGTTCTGGATATTAAAAAACACGTTTCTCCATAACTTATGGAGAAACGCGTTTCTTCGGAGACCTACTCTTTTCAATATTGTTAAGTAAGTTGTCATTTTCTTCCCCAACTTTCACTTTTTGAAGGTTATAATGAGTTGTGCTTGTGAATTTAGGATTTATGTTTGAGTTTGAATTTGGTTATTTTAGGTTTAATTTGAACGAATATTGAGTTTTTTTTTCATGTTTTTCCATTCATTCCATTGAATTAATATTTATTTGAACAAATGTTATGATTTTGGTTGTATTTGAATGATTTGTGAGTATTTTCTAGAGTATGATTTATGATAACAACATGTCATTTGGGTACTTGTAATGGTATGTGCTAAAGAGTGAATTAGCATTATTACAGAAAGATTAACCAAAATAAAAAAGGGTTATGGGCTAAAACCAATGAATAAAATTAGGGGTTTTCAAATCTAAATGAAAAATATGCATATTTACGATTAATATTGAACGGTTTGGTGATTTCGTTTATCGGTTCATTTGGAGGTTAGATCTCGCGGTCTCAAATCGTGATTTGGGGGTACAAATCGCATACCAAACTGAAACACGCGATTTGACAATTTTTGAACCGAATCAAACCATTATTACTTGAAAACCAAACTAACGTGGTTTGGTTTGATTTGATTTTGGATCGCGATTTGAAACTAACCACTTTCACTCCTAGCAAAACACAGGAGTCTCAGCTTCACTCCAACCACTGGATCAACAACAATTACGGATGATTGTCCAAGATTTTATTTCATATACTCCCTCCGTCCCAACAATTGCTTCACCATTTTTCTTGGGCACGGGAATTATGGTAATGGGAGGGAAAAAAAATGTTGTGAGTGTAATTTGAAAATAGGAGAGAGAATTAGTGGAGGAAATAATAAATTATAATGGTGTTGTGAGTATTAAAATAATGTAGGAGAGAGAATGAGTGGAGGAAATAATAATATTTTATGTCCAAAAAAGGAAAGGTGAAGCTTCTAACGGAACGCCCTTTTGGGTAATTGGTGAAGCTTTTATTGGGACGGAGGGAGTATAGAAAAAAAAAAAAAATTTGGGCCCTAAAATTCATAAAAAAATTAGGGGCCAATGTGTACTCGCCTTGGGTACAGTCCATTCCAATACCATTCCCAAAAAAAAAAAAAAAAAAAAAAAAGATATGCCACATGTTAATAGATCAATATAAAAGTAACTATATCACCGGGCCGCCCAAGTGTCCATACCAATACCTCAAAAAAAAAAAAAAAAAAGACGTTATTTAATTTAATTTAACTATATGAACTTTTATTCATTTATAAATTTGGCACAATAAAAAAAAATTGACAGAATCAAAATTTATTTAGGGTCCGTTTGGATACACATAATTGAAATTGAATTGGAATCACAATTTTATTAAATTGAATTTCAATATATTCGAATTTCATAGAGCTTCAATTCTATTGTTTGGCTAATCAATAGAATTTCATTAGAATTGATTTACATTTCCAATTCTATTGTTTGGATACTCATACAGTCTAAGTCTAACGGAAATGAATTTGTCATTTTAAATTTATTTTAATAACTCCCCACCCCTGCCCCTGCCCCAACCCCCTCACCCGTCGGGTAAAAAAAAATCATTTTAAATTTATTTTAACAACTCCCCACCCCTTCCCCTGGCCCCACCCCCGTCGGGTAAAAAAAATCATGTTAAAATAAATTTAAAATGATTTTTTTTTACCCGACCGGGGGGGGGGGTTTGATGTATCCCAAGATGTAGCAAGACCCAAGAACAAGGGCGTAGGGCTGCAGGCTATGGCGCAGGCAAGAGGGCGACCTCCAGGAAGAAGCACGACTCGTGCTAAATAGCACGACTCGTGCTGAGTTGCCGCACGACTGATTTTTTCTTCACGCTTCGTACCACGAGTGTTTAAGCCTGGGACGACTCGTGATGCAGAGGACGACTCGTGCCCTTAGCGTTTTTGCTGATTACGTTTTATTCTGTTTCCCCTTTTTGAACTGTTTTAATTAGGATTGTTTTTTTTTCTTTTTCCAAGTTGTTTAGGGTTTTGTTTAGAGTATAAATACTCTCTTTCATTGTTTGTTTTAGCATATTGAATTATTGAATTAAATTGAATTGCTTTGCAATTGAAGGTTTTTACCTTGAAGCTTTTAGCTTGTTCCTTAAATTTCTTAGGAGATTCTTGACTGAGTCTTAATTGACTTAATAGATCTTAATCGATCTGCAGAAGATTATCATCATCTTGGTGATTCTCTTGTTCAAACCCTAGTTCATTGATTTGAATTAGGTCAAATAGTTGTTGATTCAATTATTTGCCTATCCGTTTTTAATTTCCGCTGCAACTCGTTTACATCAGTTGGTATCAGACGAAGGACGATCCAAGGAAGAAAATCTAACAAGAAAGATGGCCAACAATGATGAAAACAACAACGAAGGTAACAATAATGATATCCTAGCGGCTATTCTGGAGATGCAACGACAAAACAATGAAATTATTCGTCAAATAGCTGCAACTCAAGAACGACTCGTGGCGGCTATGGAGCGTTTGCAAGTTGGTGGTGGTGATAACAACAATAGAGGTTGAGGTGGCAACAACAATAGAAATTGAGGTGGTAATGTGGGCTCCTCCCAACTCCCGAAACCTAAAACTCGTGTCCCAAGATGGAAGGTCCCAAAATACCCTTTTAAAAAAAACTTTTCTTTACTTAACTTGAAAAGTAAACAACCCGTTTTAAAAACAATTTCAAAATAACCTTTTTACACGGAGACGATATATAAACCTGTTTCTACAAACCATACAACTGAAAAGGCTTACAAAAGCCAACCATAAAGCAGACCAATCCCAAGTTTGATTACAACACAACTGAAACATGTTTATGAAAGTTTTATATACAAAACATTTTCCAAAAGAATAACCACCCCAACAATCCCAACTCCCCAAATCAACACATACCCTGACAACCCAAAAGATGTCCAAACTCCTTCCTGGCCTCACCGATCCGGTCCTCCTGTCTCAGCGGGATCTAAAAACAGTAAAGGGAGAAGGGGTGAGATAAAATCTCAGCAAGTTATTATGTATGCAACAATATGCCATACAATATGCAACACATAGGCAGGTTGCTCAATAACAAATATGCAACACCAAAAAGGTTGCTTAATAACCATATTGGGAAAACAGTAAACACTTTACGTTACCTTTACCTTTACTGATACATTATGAGGTGGGCAGCAAGCAGCAAACAACGAAACAGAGAGATCTTCTGAGCTTGAGGCGGGCGCCTCAAGCAAGCCCAGGCGGGCGCATGGGTGATAGACGGGGGACATCAGCAATGCGGCCTGGAAGGATTCTGCCGTGGGTGTGGTTTGGGCTTTAAGTGTTTTAATAAGTTTTAATGTTTTTATTTTAATATTAAGTTAGGGTATTTTAGTCTTTTGTCATTCTAATGCATTCTAGGGTTTGGTAGGGTTCTAGAGTATTCTTAGGATTAGTATTTAAAGAGTGTTAGGGCTCTTGTATTCGGTAGACTTGGTTTTTATGAAATTAATAAAGAAAAGCTTTGGCTTTCGAAATTGTTTCTTGTCAATATCGTTCAGCCGTTCTATTCTCTTAGCCTCTATTTGCTATCATTTGGTATCAGAGCTCCGGTTCGCATATCAATGGCTGAACAAGGAAGAGTGGGTCATGGTGGACATGGTGGTCGATGGAGCAGCCGTGCAGCGGAGCCCCAAGAAGATATCCATCAGTACAGATGACGCCGTCGCAATATCTAGATAGAGGAGGTACGAAGACGGATTCAAATACTCCAGATCCGCTTGGATCGCAGAGAAAGACTTCTCGCGATGAGGGGTTCAGATCCGGTTGTTCCAGCCGAGGAAAAGGAGTACTATTAAGAGGGGATGGATTCCCTCGTCCAAAATCATGGACTTCATGATAGGTATGCAACTCACCATTTGAGGGAAGTCGATAGGAAGATCGAAACTCCGGATGTCGAAGGTAAGGCAAACCCTAATGATTCCGTTGATTTTTGGATTGATACCGTTGGGTGTCAAGAGGTTGTTTTTGTCGAATCTTCAAGTGAGGAAAATCTTGTTGATTGGTCAAAACCTCCTCTGTTTGATTCAAATCCTGGAGATTTGATTGATTTGGGGATTGATACCGTTGAGTTTAAAGAGGGGTTTGTTATCGAATCTTCAAGTCATGAAAAACTTGTTGATTGGTCACAACCGCCTATGTATGATGAGTGCAATTGTGATATGTCGAAACCAGATTATACCATTTGTGCGGAAATTGAATATTCTGAACCTATTGTTACTGTTCCTGAATATCAATCGCCCGTCCAAAGTGGTGTTCTTCCGGTTGAAGCTGCAAGTGATATTGTTGACAACCAGTTGAGGTGCGAGTTTGCAATTAAACAACCTTATAAAGACCCCTTTGATATTGATTGTGCAAATCTTTCGGCTCCATGGTTCGTCAAGAGATTGATCATTGATTACTTCGTCTCAACACAATGGAGCGATTGTATGGATGTAGTCACGAAGGCATTAAAGTTTAAAGTTCGTCAAGGGTACATAATTCCTTTTGCAGATGGAGTGTGAATCTTTCGGGTTATAGTGGTGTTCCTATCGAGGGTATTGACTCGAGGACGAGTCTTTTCTAAGGAGGGGAGGATGATACAGTATGAGGTGGGAAGCAAGTAGCAAACAACGAAACAGAGAGATCTTCTGAGCTTGAGGCGGGCGCCTCAAGCAAGCCCAGGCGGGCGCATGGGTGGCAGACGGGGGACATCAGCAATGCGACCTGGAAGGATTCTGCCGTGGGTGTGGTTTGGGCTTTAAGTGTTTTAATAAGTTTTAATGTTTTTATTTTAATATTAAGTTAGGGTATTTTAGTCTTTTGTCATTCTAATGCATTCTAGGGTTTGGTAGGGTTCTAGAGTATTCTTAGGATTAGTATTTAAAGAGTGTTAGGGCTCTTGTATTCGGTAGACTTGGTTTTTATGAAATTAATAAAGAAAAGCTTTGGCTTTCGAAATTGTTTCTTGTCAATATCGTTCAGCCGTTCTATTCTCTTAGCCTCTATTTGCTATCATTTACCTTTTCCATCTGAATCATATGTAATACTACAGTGGGAGTTATACTCCTCTCATTTTGTGAACTGCTGGTGCATATCCACATCTTATATGACCCCTTAAAGAGATCCATATAAGCTACCTCGCTATCGTGTGAACGGTTCATACCTATCCACAGAAGCTGTACCCCCTCTCCGTGGCCACAGAAGGGAGTGAAGGGTCACAAGTATAAGGAAATCCAAGCACCTTATGAAATATCTTCTCATAAGTGATCGTATTCCCTATACCCCCGAATCTCATCTGACACAACTACATTCAAGCACATCACAGATACTTGAAATTCAGTCCACCCCATAGGACATCAACACATATATATATAACAAGGTACTGTAACTCATGTTAAACCAATCACAATAGGGCACATATATTTCAACACTATTGAACATTAACAATTCAATGACATGGTATTAATACTCATGCTCAACGAATGAAACAATGCAACACGTATTTAAACACTATGTGCATAACCAACTATGAACATGTAACCACTTATGGCACACAATATATCACATAAGTCCTACATATTCGTTACACAATATGTAACTCAGTCACAGGGTATGATCACTCCTGTCCCAACCAAAGAAGTAGTGCACTATACATTTTATGCACTTTTAAGAACAATTAACCCTATACAGGTAGCCACGTAAGGATACAATATCATATAAGTATCCCTACGCGTTTACAACATAACATTAAACACCTTCTCTTAAGGTTCCAAGTTCAAATATCAAGTTTTATCAAATTTGGTTCAAGTTTCATAATTGCCCTTCAAGCATTTTTAGGTCAATATTTAAAGACCTTCTCAATCTCTATTTGGACCATTTAAAGTTCCATAGTGTAGTACTAAAGTTGTACTAGAAGTGCAGTTAAAGAGTATACCATTCTAGGTTGGTTAGACTAGGGTTTCAATGCTTCAAAAACTGTTCAAGGACTGCAGGGTAGGGCACGACTCGTGCCCTAGGGCACGACTCGTGCCCTATTACACCCCCATCAGAAACTGTCGTCCCAGGTTGGTCACGACTTGCCCCATCAGGCATGAAGTTTCGCACGACTTCATCAAGCCAGGTCACGACTCGTGCTTCAGGGCACGAGTCGTGCCCAAGCCCAGAAACTAATTTTCTTGCTGCAACATCAGCAACAACCAAGCAACAACTACAAGTTCCATTCAGCTACTGCAAGGTCATCCCATAACAGTATATAACCATGTTTTAAACCATAATACATATATAACAAGTTCCCAATCCAATTCAACCCATTATATCAACTTTTAACTTGGTTCTTCAGCCAACTTATTTTCTTTTCATTCCAAACCCCAAGTGAATGATTCAACCTTTACCAAACTGATTCACAACATCATAATAACATCATTAGACATATTATGAATAGTTAAAGAAGGAAATCATAACAACTTACCAAATTTTACCAAAATAAAAAGAAGAGATAATCGGATATTCTTGTTCCAATCAACTCCCTTAGCAATAATTTGAAGTTGAAATCAACAACGGATCAACAAATGAATTTCTAGGATTTTCGAAAGTTAAGCTAGGGTTTAAGGCTTTCTCTAGAACGTAGAGAGAGGAGAGAAGACTGAGGGAATTATGGCTTCTTGATGAAGCTAAAAATATTTTTATATAAAACATTTTTCACACAAGCTCCTCCAAGTTTGAAAATCAACAAACAACCACCTCAAGGTTATATTTACACCTAAGCACCTTGACACTTTCATAACACTTTTCAAATCAAAATTTCAAATGTTAACACTTTACTACACAACTCTCCCATTTCCTTCATTTAGGCATTGAAATTGTCACGGCTTGAATCACAAGTGATATCCAAGGTGATAACAGCACCAACGATAGCACTTGGGATGGCACACACACACACTTCGAAAATAAAACAATTTTGTAAAAGAGTTTGCAGCGGAATAAAAACACCAAAATTGTTTTTCTCAAGTTATATAAATATAACTTGAGAGTGCCTCTTAGGCAAGACTTTATAATCACTATGAATGAAGTTACAAAGCCGAAAGTTCCCTATAGCTATATCTATTTTAAGCTCTATGGAACAAGAGATAAAGAACGGAATCCTATCCTAGCCTTCACACACCTTGATACCAAAGTAATCAAGTGCGAAATTACAAGGGAGAAAGGATTAAAAAGAACCAAACAAAGAACTCTATCTCTAAGCTTTTCGAAGGTGTGAATGTGAAATAATTGGCATGTCTTCAAATAAACCTTCCAAGCTTATTTATAGTCTTCAAATACTTGAAGGCTACTCCAATAACAGCCTTGGGGCTGGTCTTGCACGTGGAGGAAGTGTAGGGAGAGTGGGTTAATTTGTTTCCACAATTCTAGCTCCCACTTCCTATTTTGTAGCAACCGAGTTGTTGAATCCTCAAGCCATGCTTCCACGCCTTGTACTCCCTTGCTTTATCATCCTTGTACCTCTTTTATAATTCAGCAACAACCTTTGACAAAGTCCACATACATGTTGTTGTTGAATGCCAAAATTACGAATTAATACATAAAATGTATTAATTCATTTCTTCCAATTTCCACATGTGTCTAGCTCCTTCTTTGATGCTATTGCACCCTAAAATACAACCATAAACCATAGACTATACAGACCATATTAGCACGTTAGTCCATTAAATAATAAACAAGAAATATACAACTATATAATTTTCGATCCAGAAATCATCTGCGATATCACTTGGGAAATCATCTACGATATCACCCGCAGATTACACTAACAATCTCCCCTTAGTTGGATATTTCTTTCCAAACTTAATGTCTTCTTTGTCTGTAGGATAAGTCTATATACAAATGTACAGAGCATAGACCATAGAATAATATCTCCACAAAAATTAACTCCCCTTAATCAAGGAGCTAATCCTAAACAATGATTTATCATAATAAACTAATTTATTTCAAACTTTAAAAAGTTTTCAAATAAACTAAGTAACCATTAAAAACCATAACCATTGTAGCAAAATATCATCCAAAATTAGCAAAAACATCCTAGCACATTAAGTTATTTAACAAACCACTAAAGTGTTTTAGCAAATATAAACAAAATAAAAGTAAATTGTTTAAGGAACCACCACATCACCAAAATAAAAACATTGTTTGTAGGACCACCACAAAAATAGTCACCCATATGATAGCGGCAACATAAACCTTCGTGTTTATCAACCTTAAGGTTCGGCTTTCTTCTTCTTCAAACTCCTCTTCTTCCTCTCCTTCCTCCCGATCTCCTTCCACTATCACTTCCACCATCACTTGGGCCAAGATCGGTGGTAGCACCTGCAGTAGCACCGGCTCCGGAAGTTCCAACGACGGCATCCTCCCCCTGTTTGGGAAGAAATTTCATCAATAAAAGCATCATTACCTGCTTAAGCTTAGCCCATCCCTCAAAGCAAGTTCTCCTATTGCACTTGACTGTTTGTGCGGGAAGTTGAGAGCTGTAGCCTTTGGGATTGATGGTCCAGAGTTGCCCAAAAGATTCATCATGTTGTGCGAGAATACTTGCGGCATCGGTTCTGCAAAAGTATGAGGGGCAACACACAGGGAAGCACTTGGGGTATCACGTGAGATAGCACTGGGAGGAGCGAGGGTTGTTTCATCGAGATTTGTTCCAAGGAAGATCTTTAGTATACCTTTTACCCTTTTTCGGTTGTTGATCAATGGTATAGTACTCGGGTTCGAGTGGTAAAAACATCGAGAGGCTTCAATGGGCAAGGATTGAAATACCAAAACTTTGAAGATTAGAGAAGGATAGGGGAAAAAGCTAATGTTCACTTCCTTTTTCTACCCCATGAAGCTAAGTGTTTAAACACTAATCTTCCAAAGTTAATCCTTAAATTTTTACCCAATCTATACAACACATTCGCATGCTCCAAAGTCACAATAGGTTCATTAGTTGTAGGAAGCCAATTGAAGATGCACGGTTGTGTAGTACGGAATAGAGAAGATAATCTAGAAGCATGAAGTTTCTCTTTCAAAGGCCAAGGCTGCCAGTTTGTTGTGAGTGAGCAATTTTACCATTTCATCTCTATTGACCCTAATGCTCTCATCATCTACATTAGGGAGGCCTAAAACTTTGTTAATCGTAAGGCGAGTAAAAGAATAGACTCTTCCCTAACAAACACTTTTCCATATTTAGCGAGACCCTTCATCATCCAAATGAGCATGCAAATTGGCAAAGAAATTGCGTATAACACTCTCAACAAAAGCGATGCATGATTATTAGCAAAAATTCTCGTCCTTTAAAAAGCGAACCACTCCTTCCTTTTCCAATCGACCCTCATCAATGTGCTTCTCTTTTAAAATCCTCTTACTTAGACTATTCAACCAAAGTTTCATATTTTCCTTTTATAATACTCCAAAGTAAGAAAAGGTTTTGGAAAAGCTTTATCCTCTTCGGTTTGAGTAACCTCATCACCGTAATTATCACTAGAGGAATGTTTAGGAACGAAGAGGGGGCAAGTGTTACCTCGGATGATATCCTCTTCTTGCTAGCACTTCGGTAGCACTCACGGTTGCCCATGGCCTTCTTTTCGATAATCGAGAGAGTCTCCTCTTCATCACCATCTACCCAAGCATCAAATGAGTCCACGTAAGGCTCCTTTTCCTTGTTTGCTTCAAAGTTCTCATCACTCACATGGGGTGAGGACACATCAATAGAGCTTTACGAGACATCAACTGGATCAAGGGAGGTATTTGAAGTTGCCTTGGACCTCGATTGATCTAATGCGGTTGGAAGATCTCCTTTTTGCGATTTGGGGAGACAGCTTGGCAGTTGGGGCTTTCCTCTTCCTTTTTGGCTCGGTAGGGATGAGAGTCACCTTAGGAATGCCTTGATCAAACGAGGCATTGGGGCCAGAGGTAGGAACAATTGCCACTGTTGGTGGAGAAGAGCTTGGAGTGATCATTGGGGAAGTTTCCATGGCCACGCGAGATGCCACGGAAGGAGCAATGCTAGGTGAGATGTCCATTTGGTCCGTGTGAGATGGTTCGGCATTGGTATTGGATGGAGATGCCATGGAGATTTGAGGGATTTTTTGAAACGTATTTTGACCTAGGTTTTGGGAGAGAAGAAGACGCTAGAAGGAGGGTTTTAGAGAGAGGAGAGGGTAACGTATAGAGAGAGAGACGGAGGAGGTTGAGAGAAAATAGGAAATAAAAGATTAAATGGGGAACAAACTCTTAATTTGATTTGACATTTAAAAGCTTATCTAATCTACCCCTATTTATTCTCAAACTAATCCCTATCCACACAAACCGAATTAAACCCTAACCACTCCCTTTTAAACCTCAACTCTTTTTAAATAAAAACAACACGGTTGCAAAAAATAAAAAATAAAAAATAAATTTTTTTTTTTTTTTTTTTTTTAAAGTAAAAACGTAAAGAATAAAAAATAGGTAAACTAAATAATTTATAACTAAGCCCAAAACATTATATGCACAAATTAAATAAATAAGGGTTAGTTACTTAATTAAGTTTACCAAAAATAAAGGAAACTTGTTGAAGACGTTTTCAAAATCGTAAACTCTTTAATTAAAAAGACTTTCAGATTTTGAGAAATTAATCAACAATATTTCGAAAATAAATAAATAAAAAAAACTAATATAGCACACACTAATGTGTTAAGGCAATGATGGTAACACGTAGGATAACACATATGATATAAAACCCCTTGATAAATATTTTTTCAGTTTCAAACACTTGAGGCATAACAAGATGAGCATTTTTCATGCACTTTAGGCATTATATGCCTATATATCATTTTTTAAGTACATTGCTTGTTAAACACGTCTCAATACACTTCTTTAAACAAGAAAGCATCGTAGTAACGAGCTCCGTGCTTCAAGTTATATTTCAAGTGTAGAGACCAAGTGATCTATGCCTTTCAAGTAGGGTACACTGTAGTAGCGAACTCCATGTCCCTAATACTTAGCATAAATCACCTCATACCTTCTCATTGGCAAGAGTACATCGTTGCAGCGAACACCGTGCCCCGAGCTCGAGAGAATAGTATGGATAAATGCCTTTGTCTTTTATTTATCAAAAAGAAAATATTAGTGACTTTGTTACTTTAAGCATATGAAGGGGAATGATATCAGACGTGCTAACCTAAATAATAACCTACCATAACAAAAAAGGTCAGCATGTGCCACATCTAGAACTAAGCTAGCTAGATTTAAACAAATAATAAAGTATTTTTTTAAGTAAATAAGCAAAGAAAGAAGAAAAAAATATACTAATATACAAGTGTTACCCTAAGTGATAACATCACCTGGGTAGCACGACGAATGCACTCGAGATTACAAAGACCAAGAGATCTTTTCAAACTAGAAAATCTCTCGTGGTCTAAGGCCTTGGTAAAGATGTCAGCCAGTTGATACTTAGTATCAATATGATCAATATTAATTAGGCCTTTATCTACCATATCTCTAAGAAAATGATGACGTATGTCAATGTGTTTGGTACGGGAATGTTGAACTGGGTTTTTTGAAATGTTGATAGCACTCAGGTTATCACAGTACATAGTCAAAGAATTACTCTCTAGGCCATAGTCATCTAACATATGTTTTAGCCAAATAAGTTGTGAACAACAACTACCGGTACCACATACTCGGACTCGTTGTGGAGAGAGAAACACAATTTTGTTTACGACTATACCATGAGACTAAATTGTTGCCCAAGTAAAAACACCCCCCACTAGTACTCTTCCTATCATCCATATCCCCTGCCCAATCCGAGTCACTAAAGCCAACCAAATTGGTATTAGTATCCTTACTAAACCAAATCCCTAATTCACTTGTTCTGAAACATATTTAATTATCTTTTGACAGAATTAAGGTGAGAGACTTTAGGATTGGCTTGATAACGTGCACAAACACACACGCTGAACATGATATCAGGACGACTAGAAGTGAGATAGAGAAGGCTACCTATCATTGAACGATAAAGAGTAGGATCAACATCCTCACCTACTTGATCTCTACCAAGTTTGAGAGAAGAACACATGGGGATTTTTGAACTTTTTGCTCCTTCCAACCCAAATCTTTTTACTAGGCTCTTTGCATACTTGCTTTGTGAAATGAATATTCCTTCATTTGATTGTTTCACCCGCAAGCCTAGAAAGAATGTTAACTCTCCAATCATGCTCATTTCAAATGTTGATGTCATAGCCTCTACAAAATCTTTTAAACACGTTTGAGAAGTAGAGCCATAGACTATGTCATCAACATAGATTTGAACAATGACTATTTCTTTGCCATGCCTTAGGATAAATAAGGTCCTATCTCGCTTCACCTCTTGTGAATCCATATTCAAGTAAGAAAGAGGTTAAGCCTACCATACCATGCACGTGGAGCTTGTTTCAAGCCATATAAAGCTTTATCAAGTCTATATACATGGTTTGGTAGATTAGGATCTTCAAATCCTTTTCGTTGTTCAACAAAAACTTCTTCTTTTAAATAACCATTTAAAAAGGCGGCTTTAACATCCATTTGAAACAAAGTAATTTTTAGAAAACAAGCTATAGCCAAGAGGAGTCTTATGGATTCTATTCTAGCAACGGAGCAAAGGTCTCATCAAAGTCAACACCTTCAATTTGGGTGTAACCTTGTGCTACGAGACGAGCTTTGTTCCTAACAATATTTCCTTGCTCATCGATTTGTTTTTGAAAATCCATTTAGTACCAATAACATTTGTATTACTAGGACGTGGTACTAAACACCAAACTTTATTACGAGCAAATTGGTCAAGTTCCTCTTGCATGGCTTGTATCCAAAAATTATCTTTTAAAGCTTCGTAAATATTTTTGGGTTCTAAAGAAGAAACAAAACAGAATATTTTACCTTGTGGTATGTGGTGGACATACACACATACCTTGCCATTTCACGGTCACTAAAATGTCCTTTGTTCCTTGTTTGTACCCCTTCACTAGCTTCTCCAATAATTTGAGAGGAAGGATGGTCTCTTTTGATCCTAGCCGGTGGATCCCTTCTCAAGTCTTCATGCACATGATCATCATCTGACTGTTCATCCTTTTCGCTTGCCGGATTGGTCTTGGGTGATACCGGAGATGCTATCCCATCGCTGGCAACACTTTGGCCAAGACCTGGGGTATCACTTACTTGATTTTGATTCTCCAGCTTCTTCCAAAGAATATTAATGGAGATTCCCGTACTCCATCACCTCGTAACACTTGCTAAATCATCAAAAACAACGTTAATTGATTCCCGAATGGTTTTTAACCTAAGGTTATAAACCCTATATGCTCGACTCGTCCCGAGCATACCCAAGAAATATAGCCTTATCACTTTTAGAGTCAAATTTAGCTAAGTAATCCCGATCATTTAGAACATAACACACACACCCAAATGTATGAAAATAATGAACCTTTGGTATCCTACCATTCAAAATTTCATAAGGTGTCATTCTAGTACCAGTCTTAGAAAAACCCTATCGGGCCGTGTGACAAGCCGTGTTTATGGCCTCAGCAAAATCTTTTTGAAATTCTTTTTGAAAACAACATCACACGTGCCATCTCAAGTAAGGTCCTATTTTTCCTTTCAGCCACCCCATTTTGTTGAGGTGTTTTAGGAGCGTAAAACTCATGTTTAATTCCTTTTAATTCACAAAAAGTAAAGAACAATGAATTATCAAACTCCGTTCCATGATCGACCTTATTCGCATGATAAGAGCAGAAAACATGTTTTTGATTTTAGCATGTAAGACTTTAAACTTTTCAAAAGTTTCGATTTTTCTTTTAAAAATATACCCAAGTAAATATAGAAAATCATCAACTATTACAAAAGTATATTTCTTACCTCCTAAACCTGTCTACCTCAATCGACCCATTAAATCCATATGCATTAATTGAAAACAGTGTTGTCCCGTAATACTCCTCATTATGTTGGGTAGCACTATGGGTAGCACGTGTTTGTTTACCTTTTAAACAATCTTCACATATGATTTTTGTACTAATGTCCGTACTAGGTATACCTCTTATAGCTTCAAAGATTAATGAGTTTCACAATGTTACGAAAATGGACATGACCCAACTTTTGATGCCATAAGGTAGCATCATCAACCCTCACGTAATGACACACTTGTTTATCCTCAACAAGATAACAGCTTATTACTTGACCTAGTACCGCCATAACACGCTTATTGGTACAATCAAAAACTTCACAAGTGTTTTTATTGAATTTTACTTCAAGGTTGTCATCACAAAGTTGGCTAATACTAATTAAATTAGTTACCACCCATCAACATGCAAAACATTTTTCAAGGCAGGAAATCCAGTACATTTAATACGCCTTTTCCTACTATATTACTCTTGCCACCACCACCATATGTTACACTACCACCTTGAATAGGTTCATATTCCTTTAAAAATATTTTTGTTCCAACATATGACGAGAACAACCACTATCAAAATACCATGAACCTTCAACATTAGTTTTTAAGGCAATGCATACAACATCACATATCAAGTTAGACTTAGGTTTCCACACTTTTCTACTTTGATAATTTTTCTTCGATCGACAAAGGATATCTCGACATGCTAGGTAGCACTTCGTGTATCACACAGAACTGGACTGCTTTCTTTAAGAGAGTTTTGCAATCATTTTTCAAATGTCCAAGAGAGTAACAAGTAGTTACATATTTTTACCTTGTCGAAGACTTATCGAAGATATTTGTTCAACATGATCTCTTTCTTTAACAAAAATTAACTTATCTTCTGTATTAGACAAAGTAGATGTAATAGCATTTAAAGACTCTTGAAAACCCATACCGCCTTGAGTGGTTTGGACAACCCAAGAATTGCATCTAACTTGGTAGAACTCGTATTGAGTTTCTTGAATGTTGTCTCGCAAGAGTAAGTTTGCTCTTGACTTTGTCCAGCTCCACATCCTTCTTTGTGAGTTGAACTTCCAATCTAGTCAAGCCATCGCTAGGTCTTCAACCTCTTTGGACAAGAGAGATCACCTTCTTGTTCTCTTTCTTCCATTTATCCACCAATTCTTTGCAAAGGTTCTTAAGACCACAAATGAGTTCATCCTTGCCGAACTCCTTCTCATCTTGTGAACAACCCGCATCCATGTTAACGTAACCCACAAAACAAACAAAGATTTATCAAATTTAAATCAGATACCTGTTGGATGATATCTCGTGTGCTATCCCATTTTGGATATCACCTCGGGGTATCACCGAAATCCGAGTCACGCTTTGTGACCATCATTGCCGTTTGATCTCGAATCTTCGCATTGATTGGTCTCCTCATCCTCATTGTCACCGAGAGAAACCCATAGGTTCTTTCCCATCTTCCTTAGAGTGTTAGCACACTCATTTGAGTAATGACCCCATCCAGAGCAAGCATGACATTGGATTGATTCAAGGTATTTTGGATCGATCCGGATTGATCCGATGATGCTCTCCTTACGGGACCACCTTTCGAGTAGATGGAAATGTCCTCTTGGGCATTGAATTGTACACCTTGGCTTGTTGCTCTTTAGCCTTTACTCTGCACATTTTCTTTGTTAAATTTTCTCACCATTGAGTTATATTTCCTGGTAAGTAAGGCCACACTGGCATCTTCACCTAATTCCTCAAAATTTCGTCATCCTCATTAGTTGAACCACTAGAGGATTGAACTTTTAATGCAACACTCTTGCCCTTAGAAGCTTCACTTTGCTCGGCAAGGTTTGACTCAAAATTTTTTAAAATGCTCATTAAGGAATTGATATCCATTGTAGAAAGATTGTGAGCCTCTTCTATAGATGAAACTTTTATATTAAAACGCTCAGGGAGAGTTCTAATAGCCTTTGAAACCAATTGTTTGTTTGTAAAAGGTTCACCTAAAAGTTGACACTCATTAGCAATGTCAAATAGTTTTTCAAAATAAGAGGAAATGGTATCACTTTCACCCATTCTCAACCTTTCAAATTTGCCAGGAAGACCTCTGAGTTTGTTTTCACGCACACTAGAATCACCTTCACAAAACCTTTGTAAAATATCCCAAGCTTCTTGAGCCGTGGAACTATTTTGAATAAGTTTAAAAATATGCATGTCAACCCACTCAAAGATAGCATTAAGAGCTTTCTCATTATAGTTAGCTAGAGTGATCTCTTCATTCGTCCACTCACCTTCAGGTTTAACTCAACATCACCATCCTCATCAGAGGTAAGAGTGGAAGAGAGTACCCATGAACTATAGATCGCCATGCTCGAAGATCAATTGATTTGATATGCGAGCGAAGGCAAATTTTCCAATATGCATAATTCGAACCATCTAAAACAGAAGACGTTTTTGGTTTGGATTTGCAGGATCAAAAGCCATGATAAAGAGGACCAAACACTTAGTATCGTCAAGTGAGAGGCTCTGATACCAATTGAAATTGTCACGGCTTGAATCACAAGTGATATCCAAGGTGATAACAGCACCAACGATAGCACTTGGGATGGCACACACACACACTTCGAAAATAAAACAATTTTGTAAAAGAGTTTGCAGCGGAATAAAAACACCAAAATTGTTTTTCTCAAGTTATATAAATATAACTTGAGAGTGCCTCTTAGGCAAGACTTTATAATCACTATGAATGAAGTTACAAAGCCGAAAGTTCCCTATAGCTATATCTATTTTAAGCTCTATGGAACAAGAGATAAAGAACGGAATCCTATCCTAGCCTTCACACACCTTGATACCAAAGTAATCAAGTGCGAAATTACAAGGGAGAAAGGATTAAAAAGAACCAAACAAAGAACTCTATCTCTAAGCTTTTCGAAGGTGTGAATGTGAAATAATTGGCATGTCTTCAAATAAACCTTCCAAGCTTATTTATAGTCTTCAAATACTTGAAGGCTACTTCCAATAACAGCCTTGGGGCTGGTCTTGCACGTGGAGGAAGTGTAGGGAGAGTGGGTTAATTTGTTTCCACAATTCTAGCTCCCACTTCCTATTTTGTAGCAACCGAGTTGTTGAATCCTCAAGCCATGCTTCCACGCCTTGTACTCCCTTGCTTTATCATCCTTGTACCTCTTTTATAATTCAGCAACAACCTTTGACAAAGTCCACATACATGTTGTTGTTGAATGCCAAAATTACGAATTAATACATAAAATGTATTAATTCATTTCTTCCAATTTCCACATGTGTCTAGCTCCTTCTTTGATGCTATTGCACCCTAAAATACAACCATAAACCATAGACTATACAGACCATATTAGCACGTTAGTCCATTAAATAATAAACAAGAAATATACAACTATATAATTTTCAGTCCAGGAAATCATCTGTGATATCACTTGGGAAATCATCTACGATATCACCTGCAGATTACACTAACAGGCATTATATGATCAAAATCACTTTAATAACATCTAAATCACATAGTTCATCACAAATGCCAAAATGAACACGTAATCAATTCAAATGCCAACAAGCAAAGGATGAGATGCAATGAAAACCCAACCCCACGTGCTTCACGTGTGACCAAAATGTGTCTAGGTTTAGGGTCGTGACAGGTAACATCAAAGATGGTGGTGTTGTCAACAACAATAATCCTGGCGGTGACGACGATGGATCAGTTCATGGTGATGACGAAGTTTTCGCTGCACCTCCGGTGGAACAACATCGACCAAAGATAAGGGCTAATATTCCTACTTTTAATGGTGAGTTATCTATCGAGGACTTTTTATATTGGATTAATGAAGTTGATAAATTTTTCAATTTAATGCAAGTTGAGAATGTTAGAAAAGTCCCTTATGTTGCTTATAAATTGAGGGGTGGTGCTGCTGCATGGTGGGATCAATTTTGTAAGAAAAGGTTACGTGATAGGTTGCCTCAAATTCGTGTTTGGGATGAGATGAAAGAATCCTTAAAAGACAGATTTTTGCCTGATGATTATGTGCAAAATTTATTCTATAAATTTCAGAATTGCACCCAAGGGAATCGTACTGTTAATGATTATGTGCATGATTTTTATGCCCAATCGGCACGTAATGATTTGTTTGAATCGGATTCTCAAGAAATCTCTAGGTTTGTTAAGGGTCTTCGGGATGATATTAAGAACAGGGTAGAGCTATTTACAAATTTCTCTTTGAATGATGCTATTATAAGGGCAACAAAAGTTGAGAAACAGTTGTCTGCAGCTTGTCACACTCAACCTACATTCAAGAGAATGGGTAATTATTTTCCTTCTTCTCTTAGCCCTATTCAATCTTCAGTTTTTCCATCCATAGTCGAACAGCCTACAACACACACTTCGGGTTCTAAGGCGGTTGAGGTAGTAAGATCAACTGCTCCCGTTGTTCAAGCACCTAAGAATGCTAACCCTATGCTAAAAATTTTGGTAATAAGTGTTTTAAATGCGGGGAGGCTGGACATATTTCTAGTGGTTGTCATCTTCGTAAGAATGCTAATGTGGTAACTAATGTTGATGATGATGATGATGATGATGTATTGGTAGAGTACACTCATGATCCTAATGTTGAGGATGAGGTTGAAGAACATCATGAATCTTTTGTAATTCAGAAGATTGGGTTGGTTAATCCTGAGGAGAAGGTTGATCTTGAAAGAAATAACATTTTTTGCACGAAGGGTATGGTTAATGATGTTGTGGTTCATATAATTATTGACAGTGGAAGTAGTAAAAATTTGGTGGCACGTAGTTTTGTGGAGAAATCGTCACTTGCGGTTAAGAAACATCCACACCCTTATATCGTCGGATGGATTAATGGTGGGGGCACTCGAAAGGTAAGAGAACAATGCATCGTTCCTCTTTCCATCGGGGCTTATAAGGATAATATTACTTGTGATATTGTGGATATGAGCGCTTGTCAACTTTTACTTGGTCGACCTTGGCATTTTGATGTTAATTCTATCCATAGTGGTCGGGAGAATATGATTCATTTTGAGAAGGATGGAGCTCGATTTTCTCTGTGCCCATTAAAGGCTAAAGGGGTTATCTCTTGCAATAAACCGAGGAAGAGGAAAGGGATTATTTCCTTTTGTATGTCACGATATTTCTTTTCAGGTTCATTGACCGATCCTGTGGTGCGTTCAAGTGCATCGACACCTACAAAGTTGATCACGGGGAGGAAGGGGCGGAAGGTCAACAATGGAGGGTCTAAATCAACAAAATCATGTTCTTTTTATAAAGGCCCGAATTCGGGGACAAATTCTTTTGAAGTGGGGGTGAATGATGTATCCCAAGATGTAGCAAGACCCAAGAACAAGGGTGTAGGGCTGCAGTCTATGGCGCAGGCAAGAGGGCGACCTCCAGGAAGAAGCACGACTCGTGCTGAGTTGCCGCACGACTGATTTTTTCTTCACGCTTTCGTACCATGAGTGTTTAAGACTGGGACGACTTGTGATGCAGAGGACGACTCGTGCCCTTAGCGTTTTATTCTGTTTCCCGTTTTTGAAGTGTTTTAATTAGGATTGTTTTTTTTTTCCTTTTTCCAAGTTGTTTAGGGTTTTGTTTAGAATATAAATACTCTCTTTCATTGTTTGTTTTAGGATATTGAATTATTGAATTAAATTGAATTGCTTTGCAATTGAAGGTTTTTACCTTGAAGCTTTTAGCTTGTTCCTTGAATTTCTTAGGAGATTCTTGACTGAGTCTTAATTGACTTAATAGATCTTAATCGATCTGCAGAAGATTATCATCATCTTGGTGATTCTCTTGTGTAAATCCTAGTTCATTGATTTGAATTAGGTCAAATAGTTGTTGATTCAATTATTTGCCTATCCGTTTTTAATTTTTGCTGCAACTCGTTTACATCAGTGGGGGTGGGGAGTTGTTAAAAATAAAATTAAAATGATTAATTTTTTTTGACTCGATCGGGGGGGGGGGGGTTGGCAAGGGGGTGGTGAGTGGATTGGGGGAGGAGTTGTTAAAAAAATAAATTAAAATAATTATTTTTTTTTACCCGACGAGGGGGGTGGCAGGGGGTGGTGAGTGGAGTTGGGGAGGAGTTGTTAAATATAAATTAATTTTTTTTTTTTTTTTTTACTCGACTGGGGGTTGTGATGGGGATGGGGTAGGGGTGGTTGATGTGAGGTGGGTTTGGGGAAGATGAAGACGAGGAACCAGTGATCTAAAAAAAAAAATTTCGATAATTTCGAATTGGTGTAGAATTGGTTTTGTAATTTTTACTTTAACTATGGAATTGATTTTATGGAATTAGGCTATTAAAATTATAATTCAATTCCAATTTTATCCCTCATTTTAGCATCCAAACAGCAAAATTAAAATTTCATGCTCCAATTCCAATTCCAAATTATGGAATTGATGTACCCAAACATATCCTTAAAAAAAGTTCGTCATCTCTAGTAATTTATTTACCCTTCCCGCAACTAATATCGTTATATTCTTTATTCTAAAATTATTTCTTTCAATTAAATGTTGAATTTATTTAAACTTCGTTATTCTGATTTTACTTTTAATGATGCTAATGCTATTTGTAAAATATATTGTGTTTTAGTTTGAACGAAATATTCATATTTATTAATTTATATTAGCTGAACAATAGTTTTTTTTTTTTTTAATTTGAAAAACGTATACGTAGTACTTTTAAAAAATAAAAAAAAATTATTTGTTCCTTCTGTTATTGTTAATTTGATCACATAATTTGATTTTGATAATTTCTCAATTCCGTTTGTAGTTGGGATCGTATTCTTCGTGGTAGCATGCCATGCCACATGTTTGTTGAAATGACTCAACTAAAATTTGGGTTTTCAATCTGAAATCATTTCCAATTTTAGTGTGGATGATTGTTCAGGCACCTCAAGCTATTTCTTCAATTTTAGTCTTCATTTGGTACGAAAGAATCATGATTGCCTCCCTTGATATTTGCATTTTCATGAAATGAACACCCTTCATGGAATGATCATTCTTGCATACCAAATGGGCACTTAGTATATTTGTGAAGATTATGCTGCAGAATAGAGTGGATTTCTAGCTGAATTCCATGAGGCTAATCCAATTGAGTTGGCCAGGAACCGGGTATGTTAAACTTGTTTCTTTGGCAGCTTTTTCTGCAATCCTCGCCACTAGTTAAGTGAAACGCAATGATACTTACTCATGACAGCTGAGAAGAACTTGAATGGAACAAAGATACACGCTTAATGTTTCCAGAGTGCATAAGGTATGTTATTGTCCTGACATTGCTTGTTCTGACAACATAATAGTATACTGAATCTATTTCTTTTCCAGGATAGTCCGTATCCCTGTGAAACCCAAGTCATAGACATTTTAGCTTATTGCTAGAGTTGGATAAACTCAGCATATGTTAACCTCATTTTTCCACTTCATCTTAAAACATAGTGAAAGAAGCGGAAAAGGAAGGAAATAAAATACAACCACTAAATCTTTTTTCTCTCCTCCAAGAAACTTTGCGTCTTGAAATGGGGCATAATTACATGAAGCTACAAACAAGAGAGAATATGTGTAAAACCCTCATATATCCCAAGGTAAACAATTTAGCTAATGAGAATCAGTTCCATCTTCTTTCCCTTGCGAATGTTCCTTAAACCTACAAGTCAAGGTTTTTGAACTCCACAGATGAAAAATATTCTACAATCTCTTCTCAAGGGACATGCACAGTGTACCTCGAAGTCAACTTAACGCTGCTAGCTTCTTTCTTGCATTCTAATTATCTAAGAGAATATCATGTGCCGACTACTTGGCCAAAAAATGTGCTGCTCTAGGAGCAATGGATTATACCAGGTTCCCTTTAATCTGGTCTCATGCCTTGGCTCATGACATATACTCCTTTCTCCTACAACATAAGTAACCATTGATGGCAGTAGCGAAGCCAGACTTTTTTTCAAAGGGGGTCGGAATATTATAGACGTAAACTGTTACACAATAATATAACCTTTTAACTAAAAGGGGGTTAAAATTACAAATTAGTGTTATTTTTCTTCGAGAAAAGGGGGTCGAAACTGAAATTTTCTTATCATTTTAGTGCTAAAAGATATTTTTTTTCTAAATTTAAATGTAGTAAAATGTCAACTCTCAAAAGACAAGGGGGTCGAATCCCCCTTGCCTATTATGTGGCTTCGCCACTGATTGATGGTCACTCTTTCTAAGTCGTATCTGTTTCCATTTTAGCCTTTTCTTTCCCTTTCTTTTCCTACACAGCCAAAAGATTGTGGGGAGAGTGTCATGAGGTACACCATGTTAAAATATTTTGATCTTATAATCATAAGTATTCTCCTCTCAAGGACACAAGACATCTACGGAGTATCTTCTTTCCGAATTCCCTTCAAATTCAAATATGCCTCACTACCTCTTCTTGATCTGTGTCAGTTTTGAGTTACTTTATAACCCTTCTCAACCACTACATTTTTCTAAGAGAATATCTCCTCAACGAAATATCCCTTAGCCTACGTATAAAACTAAAACCTTGTTTGTACTAATATGAACTTTACTTTGCTGCAGAAGAGTAGCTTGTTGATTTTTTATGTGAACATGAGAACTGGAAGCCCACATGCTCTAGTTTTCATGAATGAAGCACAGCTTCTTTTGGCTTATCAACTCTAGAACTTCACCTAATTTCTCCTTTTTCGCACTTTTAAAGAAGTCTCTTTACCTCTGCCATAAAAGCATCAAGAATTTATTCATAGAACTATATTTATATACATTACATGAAATGTGATCAAGAATAAAAATGTTTAGCAGATCAGTAAACTAGTATACTAGTTTTGCCCAAAAAAAAAAAAAAAGAAGACAAATTAATCAATGCCCAAATGTCCTAAAACCTGAAGTAGATGAGCTTCAAGTTTTGCCACTTGAGAAAGCTAAAGAAGGGTCTTTCAGGAACAGGCACAAACTTCACAAGCCAACCTATTGGCCAAGAGACAGCAGCAAGCCCAATACAAGCTCCCCATTGCCCCCAATTTAACCTCTCTGTATCTGCAAACTTCTTAAGAAATTCCACCATCACCACTTGAAGAACAATCGTTATACCAATAATTCCTAAAAATAGCCTGTTCCTGTGTATCCCTTCAAAGACATTCTTCTTCTCAAGCTTCCTTGCGTTGAATTCATTGAAAACTTGGCAAAGGACAAAAGTGTTGAAGATTAAAGTGTCTCTCACTTTCTCATTGACACTAAAGATCTCTTTTCCTGCAAACTGCATGGTCAATAGGATGACTATCTGATATGTTGCTTGAGCTATCAAATTTCTCCACATTATGTTGGTGATGAGTGGTGCTGTTCTGCCAACGGGCTTTTTCTCCATAAGCTCTTTTGTAGGCTTTTCCGTGGCAAGAGCTAGTGCACCCAATGTATCCATGATAAGATTTACCCACAACAGTTGGACTGCTGTTAATGGTACTTCACCTGCTGAAACTGCGGATACAAAGTTTATAACAAGGGCTGCCACATTTACCGTGAGCTGGAACTGAATAAATTTTTGAATATTGTTGTAGACACATCTTCCCCATCTAAGAACTGTAGCCACGGAAGCGAAATTATCATCCAATATGACAATATCAGAGCTCTCTTTTGCCACTTCTGTGCCCTGAATTCCCATTGAAAGTCCTATATCGGCTTCTTTGAGTGCCGGTGCATCATTTGTCCCATCACCTGTGACAGCAACAACATGTCCTTTTTCACGTAGGCACTGTACCATCAAAAGTTTATCAAATGGAGATGATCTTGCCATCACACAGATTTTATCAACCTTCTCCATACGTTCTTCGTGGGTGTAGTTTCGAAACTCGACTCCTTCTACCACTTGCCCAATTTCAACGTCTTGATTGAGCCTAAGTATCCCACATTCTGCGGCTATTGCTCTTGCTGTAAAGACATTGTCACCTGTGATCATTTTGACGTTTACTCCAGCATATTGACAATCTTCAACAGCCTTCTTCACACCCAGACGACATGGATCCTTTATGCCTATCAACCCCAAAAGTACCAAACCTTTGTCTTCTATCGTTTGATCAGCTTCTTTGTTATTTTCTACATTTTCAGTAACTTGCTTATAAGCAAAAGCTATGCAACGAAGACTACTAGCAGCCATACCTTGGATTAGCTGTTCAAATTTCTTCCTCTCGATATCATCCAAAGTTTTGATCTCCCCGGAGTGATTATAGTAGTGAGAGCACATAGCTAGTATCATCTCCGCGGCTCCTTTCCAATGCACATGATTGGTATTGTCTGCATTTTTCTTCATCAAAACGCCACTCCTCTTCTTCTCCGAATTGAATGCTTCCACATGCACAAGTGTAAAACACTCTTTTAGGCCTTCTGTATCCATTTTTAACTCTAGAACAGCCCAAGAGAGAATTGCCTTTTCAGTTGGGCTGCCTGAAAACTCGTACTCCGAACTTGAACTTCGTTTATATACACTGCCTGTTGTATTGAGGCCGACTGCTTGGTGTAGCAACGAAAGAATATTGACTGCAATGGAAGAGGAACTTCCTTTCTCTATAGATTCTTGCCCAAGCCAGAATTTTGTCACTGTCATCTTATTCATCGTGAGAGTACCCGTCTTGTCAGTACAAATGACAGTGGCAGAGCCCATGGTTTCACAAGCAGAAAGCTTCCTAACCATAGCCTGATCAGCCATCATTCTTTTCATTGAGTAAGCTAGAGTAAGTGTAACTGCCAAAGGTAAGCCTTCTGGAATCGCAACCACAACTATGGTTACTGCCGAAGCTATAATTCTGATCATGGCATTAATTATATCGTCGGTCTTTGTCTTGCTTCCAATGTACTCCTTTTTACCTTCATCATTCTCTGTATTCCCCGTAAAATAGCGAACTAATAATACAACAAGAACTAGGAATGCAACCGCCAAGCCAACCTTACCAATAGATGAAGTTAACTTATTGAGCCTAGCTTGGAGAGGGGTATCTTCATTAGTATCACGGCTTATTGTGCTCATCATCTCCCCCCATGTAGTGTTCATACCAACAGATGTGACAAGCATAGTTGCATACCCATCAGCAACTTTTGTGCCAGAAATCAAGAATGGGTTTCTTGTTGAATTCACTTCAACATGATCACTTTCCCCTGTCATACTTGATTCATCTATCTGTAATGAGTGCCCGTTTAGGAATAACCCATCAGCAGGAACTTGATCACCGATTTTCAGGCAAACTATATCTCCGACAACGATTTCAAAAACTGATATCTGTTGCCTCCTGCCACTTCTGACAACTTCCACTTGAATATTGCTGCTGACTTTTGATAGCTTGTCGAACTGTCTATTTTGCCTGAAGTTGCTTATTGCAGAAACAGAGATGACAAGGAAAACAGCTGACAAATATGCTGCCGCCACCATACCATCCTTCTTCTGGACCATGCTGTTTCATGCCAAAGCCAAGGGAGAGTGCAGCACAAGCTAAAAGAATCAAAATGGTTTCATCTTTAAAAGCCTCTACAACGAAAGAGAAAAAGCTCTTTGTAGGTGGTTTGCTGTAAGTGTTTGTGCCAAAAGCTTCTTGTCGAGATGAAATTTCTTGATCATCAGAATTGATACCATTATGAAGATCAGTTTTCAGAGAAGAAGCAATTGAGGTAACCCCACCTAGCTCTTCAATACTGTCAATCTTTTTCCCCTTGACGAGCTTTGAGAGTTCTTGTTGATTGATATTGGAGAAGAACGGATGTTCTTTAACAACGTCAATGATTACTCTGTCGTATGAAACAGGGGAGACTTTGTAGATGTTAGGCATTTGTAAGTTGGTTTTGAAATGAGAGAACAAAGCTCTGGAACAATATATGGTTCCAAAAGCTTTGTGCCATCTCTTTTTGTTGAGCTCACTGATGTTCGTGGTTGTGGGGCCGTCAAAGACGACAGACTCCTTCATGGTTGCATGGAGAATCATTGTCATCATTCTTTCGAAACGAGTTGTTTTCTGTCGTAAACTGGAAGAAATGAAACAAATCTGAAGTTTAGAATGGAAAATAGAGCAGAGAATGTTAAGGAAGGCTTTGAGGTATTGTGTTCAATATATAGGTTATCCAATGGATTGTCTTTTTTATGTACGGATGGTGACATGAAATTTCCTCCAATACCATGGGAACACGTAACATAGCAGGAGATCAGTGTTTGACTTTTTTACAATTAGGTCGGTCCAAACGGCATGTCATTATTGGTCCAACACGAATAGAGTCTTGTTTGTGTGGAGAATAGAAATGGAAAGGAACATTCGAAGAAACACATTATTGTATTAAAATATTTATTTTTTTTTGTGTGGGTTACCCATGTGATGTGTATTTCTTCCCCTTTACGTATTTTTGACACGGTTCTGAGTAATTAGATAGTTAGATTTGAATTAATTTTTTTAGAATATTTATTATTTGCTCAGCAAGTTATTTGAAGCTACAGTGAAAGCAAAGAGAAGGTGAAGGTGCAGGAGCAGGTTCGTTAAAAAAAAAAAAAGTTGTGATAATCTAATTTACAGCTAAATGTGGATTAGTGAGAAAGGATTATTGTAAATAATGTCGATTGGCGAGACAAGCATGCGTATCAAGTTTCGGTTGTTTCCACGGTTAAGCAATGAGTTTTCTTGCATCTCGCCTCATTGACCACGGATCGAGAGGGACTCTGCAGATATTAACCAGTTAAATTTGTGTTTCTGGTTTAACAACCCCTCAAGTTTCTTCTTCGTTTACCACAAATTATAATGCCTATTACTATATCAAAGACTTATTATTGGTTGTTTTCTTATAGAAATTGGCTTTCACAACCGAATGAAGAATCATAATTTCTTACTATTACTAAAATGGATCTAGTAATTAAGATTCTTAAAGTTGTGAGGTAGGCTCAGAAGGAGTACCTTACAAACCCACGACAAAGCAAGCCCTACACAGAGAGAGAGAGAGAGGCTTAGTTGAGCAAGACTACGACCCGGAAGAATGGCATCAGATATTTAGGTACAAACCCATATTTCGTCACTAAAGAAACCCTGTTTTTGCAATGTCCTCATTGAAGTTTTCTTTTTTGTAATGTCCTCATTGAAGTACACAATTTTTGCAATATCTTCACTCCGTAAACGGAGACATCAATTTTTCAATGGCAGCGGGACACATGCTATTATGTGACTAACAATTATTATAAACTTAACTCTCCGTCATATCATTTCCCATATAAATGGTGATTTTAATAAGATGTGTGCCCTCACATGGTAATTTGGTAAAAGACATTTCCCTCAAAAACGATTTTAACATCACTTATTAACAAAAATATGACGGAAAGTTAAATTTATAACGGTCACGTAATAGCTCCTTCCCATCTCCCGTTAAAAAATTGACGTTTTTGTTTACAGAGTGAGGAAATTGCAAAAAGAAAAAACTTCATTGCTTAGTGACCAAAAATATGGGTTTTGCCTTTTCAATAAACGTATTCTTGAATAATTCCGTAAAGGACATTCAAAATTGAAACGAGATGATACCATTTAAACTTGAGAAGCATAATCTTCAATAATGCAGTAAAGGAGATAATAATGTTGTGGTAATATAATACTCTCTCCGTCACAGCCTAGTGTGAACCAAAATGTTGGGCACACCGATTAAAGAAAAATAAGAGAGAGAAAAAGTGGAGAGAGAATGTTGTGAGTATAAAAGTAAAATAGGAAAGAGAATGTGTGGAAGGAATAGTTAGGAGAGAGAATGTTGTGAGTGTAAAAGTAAAATAGGAGAGAGAATGAGTGGGAAAAATAGTGAAGATTCCCTGCCATTTTGGGTAGTTCACACTCGACTGGGACGGACCAAAAGGGAAATAAGTGTACACTCGACTGGGACGGATACAGTTAAATACAGGGAACAAAAATACAGGGAACTAACAAAATAACCAAAATACCCATGGGTAACCCACACAAAAAATATAAATATTTTAATACAATAATGTGTTTCTTCGAATGTTCCTTTCCATTTCTATTCTCCACACAAACAAGACTCTATTTGTGGGACGGAAAGTGTAATAAATCTCAAATTTCGTGCATATAATATATGTACATCTGCAAAACTATCACGCTGAAGATGTGCAGTAGAGCCCGAAGAAATTTGCAAAGAGATACTCATTTAAAAGCCATAAATCAGATAGCACAAAGATCATTGGAAACTTTAAATCATCTTGCTATTCCGAACACAAGTGTGTTCGGAATAAATACATCAAAAGCTGGAACCGAAAAAGAAAGCATAGACGACTTATCAATCACAATGAAAGATGTTTATACAGCCATAGGTGATTTCCAAGTACCTGCACCCAATTCTTAGAAACTTTTTAACTAAGTCCCAGCATTTTAAAGTTAATACTTCCCAAGATCCGACATCTGGACAAAATCCATGCATAAGGCGAACTCTAGGTATAGGCAATTAAGCTCTATGGGGACTTTTCTATTTCCAGATTGCATAAATTTTCTTTTTGTACCAAAAAAAGAAGTCCAAAATTCATGAAACATGCTTCTTTTACAGAAAATGCAAACATGAAGTTCTAGAAAATGAGAAATACTACTATCTATTTTCTTAAAAGTTGTTTCTCCTAGCCTTTATAATCCTGGTAGCTTCCAAGATATCATATGGTCCGATGGAGTCAAGGAGACTCGCCTATACAAGATATGAAAACCATCGATTACTCTATCACACATGGTCCTCTTCTTGCATCCTTACTTTAGTTCCCAAAAACTTGAATATTAACTACTGTTTTTTCCTATAGATTAATGAATATATAAAAAGTAGCTATAATTAGGAATGCAGGAAGTAGTCACGGCTTACAGAGATGCCAATTCGGATGAGTTAAGTACTGCAGCATATCCAACTGCCAAGGCAGGAGCAAATTTCCACGTTGCCATCAACAAAGGGTCATTCCTACAATATTATATTGCCGTATATTCGAACATCCAGCAGCATCGTCCTAAAGCAAATTGAAGTTTATTTCGTGTCTGCTTGTCATTCAAAAAAAAAAAAAAAGAGGCAATTAGTGAGGTGCTACGGACATGCCATATCCCAGGCTGCTTTATCAAGGGGTCTTCCACAATCAATTGCCAAGTTTCTCCAGTTCTACCTTTCACTCTCTTACCTGCATACAAGAAGAAAGAGCACGTTGATCTCATTACAGAGAAAGTGGTTTAGATTGCTAGGCCATCTCCAAAATAAAACATGTCAATGCGATGAGGTATGTCAAGCGAAATCAAAACTTGTAACCTTTCAACCAGGGGTGATTTTAATAAACTTAGGTACTTACAATATCTGTAAGACCGCTAAATGAAAGAAAGGATTGGTTAAGGAGAAAACACGTGACAACAAAAAATCCCAAATTCTGACTTGCAGGAGTTCGTTCAGCTCCAAAAGCACAATCCACGGTCTGAGCTCAGAAACGTGTTATTTCTGCTAAATGGGCAACTGCACTTATTAAAAAAATGGTTACAATTTTTTCACAGCAAATATTAGTAGACAAAGAAATGGCACAGCATAATGTACTGACCTAAAAAAAGTCTACAGCATAGAAATTTAACTGTTCTTTGATTTTGGTTCGTCGATTTCCGTCGATGAACCATTGTTGCCCTTAACCATCTGAAAAATCACGATTTGACAGAAGATACGGAACTACGGTTAAGAAATGGAGGAAGGCGACCGGATTTTAGGTTTTCGGCGGTTCTAGAGCTAAAGTGAGGTGGTTACGACGTCTACAATGTACCTGATGCGCGCATCCAAGGTGAGAGCCACGGAGGCGATCATGGAAGAAGAGAGAGAAAAAAGTGAGAGAGAGAGCGGCGGCAAGCAATCAAGGCGGAGGCGGAGGCGGCGGCAGAGTTTGTAGCAGAGGGTGTGGATATTTTGGGGGAAGAGGGAGCGACGGAGAGGGAGAAGAGGATAGGAAAGAAAGCGTTGAAATGGAATACAAATGGACCGCTTGCAGTCGTGAGAGAGAGAGAGGAGATATATTTTTGCTGAGATAGAAATGGAGCATCTTGTTTTGTAAGCTATAGAGTAGGGGCAATTTTGGAATTTAGAAAGTCGTAAAATTTGAGCGAAAAAACGAAATATTAAAATCACTTCAGCCATTATATATTAATAGATAGATTTGAGTTTCTCTAGTAATTACTCTTATTCGGGCAGCTTCTGTTAGGGTCAATATTTGATATCCTGTGGCTATCCCCGTCACAATTCCTCTCTTTTTCCATGGCCATGGCAATTGGCAGCTCTGGTTTCAATCAATAAAACCCTAGAAAGATAAACCCTAGATTTGTAAAAAGCGTCTTTTTTTTCTTAAAAAAACAATTTCTTTTATTGCTCTCTTCATAATTTTCTATTTTTATTGGTGAATACATCGTGTATTTTGAAATAAACGAAAAAATACACTAAAATTTTAATTTGCTCCCATTGAAATTTTATGCAATTTTTGCCTCCATTGATAAAAAATCATTGGCTCCGCCAGCAGTGTATTTTGTTCTGCACTAATTGATAGCCAACATTTAGGCTACTGTTGATTGAATTTAACTAGTTGGAAGTTGAATTCGACAAAGGATTTGAAACTTGTTTTGTTTAGTGGTTGCATGCCTACTGTTCGACAAATTTACTTATTAATATTCCAATACAATGTTCCTGCAGAAAGTGCATGATTTTGTTCCACAGACAATGGAATAGAAAACATCCTGTTTTGATTCAAATTCTTACTGGTCGCTAAAATGTGACGCCTTGATGATTCTTGATCACACAGGTACGGATCTAAATACGAGATATTGCTTCATTTGCAATCAGTAATTAATATTGTAACTGTGACTGCAATAGGCTTCTTGAATGATACCGCACCGAGTAAATTTGAATTTTTTTAAACATTCATTTTTAGACGGAGCTGAGAAAATTACAGTAATAGGGTTGTATCTTAAGTTTCTAGTATTTGGAGTTTCTTAGCCTAACCTAGGATACATGTACTTCAAATTTTGCCACTTGAGAAAGCTAAGGAAGGGTTTGTCAGGAACAGGCACAAACTTCACAAGCCAACCTATCGGCCAAGAAACAGCTGCAAGTCCAATACAAGTTCCCCATTGCCCCCAATTCAACCTCTCTGTATCCGCAAACTTCTTAAGAAATTCCACCATCACCACTTGCAGAATGATTGTTATCCCAATAATTCCCAAAAACAACCTGTTCCTCAGTATCCCTTCAAACACATTCTTTTTCTCAAGCTTCCTCGCGTTGAATTCATTAAATACTTGACAAAGAACAAAGGTATTGAAAATCAAGGTATCCCTTACCCTCTTATCGACATTGAAGATCTCCTCTCCTGCAAACTGCATGGTCAAGAGGATGACTATTTGATATGACGCTTGAGCTATCAGATTCCTCCACATTATGTTGGTGATGAGTGGCTCTGTACGACCCACGGGCCGTTTCTCCATAAGCTCTTTCGTGGGCTGCTCCGTGGCTAGAGCTAGAGCACCTAATGTGTCCATAATAAGATTTACCCACAAAAGCTGAACAGCAGTTAATGGTACTTCTCCAGCTGAAACTGCTGCTACAAAGTTTGTCACAAGTGCTGCAACATTTACAGTAAGTTGGAACTGAATGAATTTCTGAATATTGTTGTAAACACATCTTCCCCATCTAAGAACTGTAGCCACGGAAGCAAAATTATCATCCAATATAACGATATCAGACCACTCTTTTGCTACTTCCGTGCCCTCAATTCCCATTGAAATACCTATATCAGCTTCTTTAAGTGCTGGTGCATCATTTGTGCCATCACCTGTGACAGCAACCACATGTCCTTGCTCTCTAAGACATTGTACCATTAGCAGCTTGTCCATAGGAGAAGATCTTGCCATTACACATATTTTATTTACCTTCTCCAAGCGTTCCTCATGTGTGTAGTTACGAAATTCCCTTCCTTCGACAACTAGCCAGTTTTCTGCATTTTGATTGGACCTAAGTATCCCACATTCCGTGGCTATGGCTATTGCTGTGAAAACATTGTCACCTGTGATCATTTTGACGTTTACACCAGCATATTGACAATCTTCAACAGCTTTCTTAACACCAGGTCGACAAGGATCCTTTATGCCTACGAACCCCAAAAGGGTCAAACCTTGCTCTTCTAGTTTTTGATCATCTTCTCCATTTTCGTTCACATTTCCTGAAACATGTTTATAAGCGAAACCAATGCATCTAAGGCTACTAGCAGCCATTCCTTGGATTAGCTGGTCAAGTTTGTTCCTTTCGGGATCATCCATAGCCTTAATCTCTCCAGACTGATTGTAGTAATGCGAGCACATTGCGAGGATCATTTCCGCAGCTCCCTTCCAGTGCAAATGAATGGTATTTTCTTGATTTTTCTTGATCAATACACCACTTCTCTTATTTACTGAATTGAATGCTTCTACTTGCAGAAGTTTAAAACTCCGTCTCATTTCTTCCATGTTCATCTTCAACCTCAGCACGGCCCAAGACAGAATTGCTTTTTCAGTTGGACTGCCTGAGAACTCAAACTCTGAACTTGAATTTTGCTTGTAGACACTACCAGTTGTATTCATGCCAACTGCTTGGTGAAGCAAGTGAAGAATATTGGCTGCAACGGAAGTCAAATTCTCCTCCACACAGTCAAGCCCGAGCCAAAACTTTGTAACCGTCATCCTGTTCATCGTGAGGGTACCCGTCTTGTCTGTACAAATACTTGTGGCGGACCCCATTGTTTCACAAGCTGGGAGCTTCCTAACCATGGCATGATCAGACATCATTCTCTTCATCGAATAAGCAAGAGTAAGTGTAACTGCTAAAGGTAACCCTTCTGGAATCGCCACCACAACTATAGTCACTGCCGATGCTATAATCCCGATCACCGCATTTATTACATCATCGCTCTTTGTCTTCCTTCCGATATACTCTTTATTACCTTCATCATTCTTTGTATTCCCCGTAAAATAGCGAACTAATAATACTACAAGAACTAGGAAAGCAACTGCCAAGCCAACCTTACCAATTGATGAAGTCAACTTATTGAGACGGACTTGGAGAGGCGTTTCCTCATTAGTATCACGACTAATTGTACTCATCATTTCACCCCAAGTCGTGTTCATGCCAACAGAAGTGATCAGCATAGTTGCATAACCATCAGCGACCTTTGTGCCAGAAATCAAGAAGGGGTTTCTTGTTAAGTTCACCTCAACATGTTCACTTTCCCCTGTCATACTTGATTCATCGACTTGCAATGAGTGACCATCCAAGAAAACTCCGTCTGCCGGAACTTGATCGCCAGTTTTTAGGTAAACTAAGTCCCCGACAACGATTTCAAAGACTGAGATCTTTTGCCTTCTCCCACTTCTGACAACTTCCACTTGTATATCTCTGCTAACTTTGGACAACTTATCGAACTGTGTGTTTTGCCTGTAGTTGTTTATGGCTGAAATAGAGATGACAAGGAAGACGGCCATGAAAATGCTTCCACCTTCATACCATCCTTCTTTTGGACCGTTCTGTTTCATGCCAAAGCCTAGAGAAAGTCCAGCACAAGCAAGAAGAATGAGAATTGTGGGGTCCTTAAACGCTTCGACTACAAAAGAGAAGAAACTCTTTGTAGGTGGCTTATGGTACGTATTTGTACCAAAAGCCTCGCGTCGTTGCGAAATTTCCTCTGCATTGTTACTAACACCATTTTGAATATCAGTTCTTAGAGAAGCAGCAAGCCCAGTTGGTCCGCCAAAGTCAACAAGATTGTCCATTTTTTTCTCCTTGACAATCTTGGTGAGCTTGGATTGGTCAATGCCGGAGAAGATTGACTGAGATTGAGCAACGTCGATGACTACTGCATGAGAGGACGTTGCAGGGGCGACTTTGGTGGCCTTAGCTTTGGAAATGGCGGTTTTGAAATGGGAGACGAGAGCTCGACAACAGTAGATGATTTTGAAAGCTTTGTGCCACCTCTTTTTATTGACTTCAGTAAGTTTAGTACTAGGTAAGTTTTCCATGTCTATGAAAGGTGTGTTTGCATGCAAAATCAAGGACATCATGATTTCAGAAAACTAAGGATATGATCAACTGAAAACTTGAAAGAAAGTTTGGAGTTGGAGTGGAAATAACTGATTATATGAAGATGATTTTATAGTGATCTAAAAGGTCCAAGAGTTTGAACCTCTTAGAGGCTGTAATCAATTTTTAGACTTTTCAGTGAATTTCCAAGACATTTCTGTGATTAATGCTTTATGCATATTAAGATGATCTTTACAAGTTATCCTCATTTAAGAAATAGAAAAAAAAATGAAAGGCAATACAATACTGGGGGCACAAAAAAAAAATTATAAAAAAATGATACAAAATGAGATGGGATCACACTCTAATTAAAAATACCATCACACATTATTTTATAAATTAAATTTTATAAGTTTTTTATAACTTTAGTATTACCAAAAAATTAAAGAAGGGAAGAAATACCGTATTAAAAAGAATATCAGTTAGTTGACTACGATCGTCAACGCGCCACTAGGCCCACTACATGCACGTAGATAGAGTTTAAGAGCTGTCACTGGAGAAGGCCATTTTGGGTCTTGGCCCGTGGGCGGCCGCTGTCCGTTTGGCCCGCGTCCATTCAACTTGTGTCCCGTTATTTGTTTGGCCCGCTTCGTATACGGGACGAGTTTGGATCAAGGATATCCGCACGAACCGATATTTGGCCCGCGAATTAGAAGATCCGTTTAGTCCGTGGCCCATTTGGCCCGTGAATCAATAAGGTTCGTACGGACATGTCTGCGTAAATGTTTAAAATATCCTCAAATATATCCGTTAATAAATTCATTTGAGGGGTATCTTCGTCAAATTTACACATAACGGCTCATTTATCAGATTTTAATTTTTTGGGACCTAATTACCACTCCCAACAGCCATATTTAGGGGTAAATTTGGTCCAAAAAAATTATAATTAGTATAAATAGAAGAGAGTCTTACCATTTTTCTCACAAAAAAAAATTAAATTCATCATAGAATTCTCTCAAACCTAAACAATCAAATTATTTTCAAGTCGAATATTTGTGTTTAGTAGTTAATTATTTTTAATCTTCATAAATTTTGAAAATTTCAAAAAAAAAAAAAATGCTTCTATTTCGAAAATTACGAAAAAATTATAATTGTTTACTTTTTATTGTTAGTAAATTATTGCCAAAATTATTTAATCCTTATAAATTTTCGAAAATTCAAAAAATATTTTTTTTAAGTGTTGCATTTTTAATTTTAATTGCTAGGTAATTTATATTGATAGTTATCATAGAAGATATAGTTAATGATATATTTGCATATTTCCTCCCCCGCCTCACCACAAAATCAAATGTACCCATTCCGGCCCGCCACTCAATAAATAATTCTCTTTTGCACCGTAATGATCAAATTATGTTTTATCTAATTAATCAATCCTCGAACCCAATCAACTTCCCTCCATTTCGCGGCTATACTCCGGATTCGACTCCGAATTGAATGAATGAGTCCAATACAAACTATACGTCTAGAACCTATCATGACATAGAAGGCATAAATGAGGGTGGGGAGGGAGATGACAATGACGATGACGATGTACAAGTCACACACGAAACCCTCACAATTCCAAATACACCTACTATCGATGTTGCCTCGGGTAGTGCACCTAGTGGGGGAAGGGGTAAGGGTAAGGTAAAGACACAAACTAGAGTATCCAAATATGTCCATTTATATGATTTAGTAATTATTGACGGTGAAACAAATGCCAAATGCAAGAGGTGCTCAAAATTTTTAAATTCGGCGGGTGTACATGGTACCTCCCATATAAAGAGGCACATGGATAAACATGATAAGGAAGCCGCTAAAGGGATAGATGGTACCATGCAAATGCAACTAAATATAACATATGTCACTTACCCAAAAGTGGACGTCAATTTGATAACGATGTTACTAGTGAGTTGTCGATTGCCTCTTTCACTTTCGGTTGATGATAGACTCATCCGCTATTCTAGAGGCCTCAACCTGTCATACCAACCAATGAGCCACCAAACTATTACTAGGTATATAAAGAAGCTTTTCCAAACTCGTCAACTTCAACTAGCGAGCGACCTCCAAAAATTCAAGGGTAGTGTTTGCTTGACCACCGATGCTTGGAAGGCAACTCTAAGTTCTAGTTCTGAAACATTTACTTGTATAACAGCTCATTGGATTGATAAGGAGTGGATGTTGAAAAGAGGGTGCTTTTCTTTAGAACAATGCCTTATCCGCACACGGCTTTGGAATGTACAAGTCACATTAAGGATGTATTGAGTGAGTATGTTATTGCCAACGAAATTTTAACAATATCCTTTGATAATGCGACTTACAATACCCTCACCGCTACAATGTTGTTCGAAGCTCTTAATCCTCCCCTAGATGGCGCTTTGTTTCATGTTAGGTGTGCATGCCACATTGTTAATTTGTGTGTCCAAGACTTGAACCACTCACTAAAGCCTGTCACCAATAGTATCAGCACGACCTACCATGTTATCAAAAAATTTCGGCCAAAGGTTGAAAATTTATGCCGATTTGTGCACCGCTTATAACATGAAATACAAGAAATCTCAAGTGACCGAGGATATTAAGTGAAACTCAACATATAAAATGTTGAAGAGAGTTTTTATTACTTTGGTATTACCGAAAAATTAAAGAAGGGAAGAAATAATGTATTAAAAAGAATATTTGTTAGTTGACTAGGATCGTCAACGCGCCACCACATGCACGTAGATAGAGTTTAAGAGCTGTCACTGGAGATGGCCATTTTGGGCCATGGCCCGTGGGCGGCTCGCCCGGCTCGTGGCCCGCCGTTCGTTTTGCCCGCCCACGTCCAGCCCATGGCCCATTATCTGCTTGACCCGCTTCGTATACGGGACGGGCCTGGATCAAGGATGTCAGCACGGACCGGTCTTTGGCTCGCGGATCAGAATATCCGTTTAGTCCGTGGCCCGTTTGGCCCATGAAATAATGAGGTCTTTACGGACCTGTCTGCGTAAATGTCTAAACTCTTCTCAAATATATCCGTTAATAAATCCGTTTGAGGGGTATTTTCATCCAATTACACATGACGGCTCAGTTATCAGATTTTAATTTTTTGGGACATAATTACCCCTTCCAACAGTCATATTTAAGGATAAATTTGGTCCAAAAAATATAATTAGTATAAATAGAAGAGAAAGTCTCACCATTTTTCTCACAAAAAAATTCAATTCATCATAGAATTCTCTCAAATTCAAACCATCAAATTATTTTCAAGTCGAATATTTGTGATTACATCGTAAGAGTTGAAGCATTGAAGGTAATTTTATTGTTTTAATTATTTAACTGTTTACTCGCTAGTTAAATATTGTGTTTAGTAGTTAATTTTTTTAATCTTCATAAATTTTGAAAATTCCAAAAAAATAAATTACTTTTATTCCGAAAATTACAAAAAAATTATAATTGTTTACTTTTATTGTTAGTAAATTATTGCCAAAATTATTTAATCCTTATAAATTTTTGAAAATTCAAAAAATATTGTTTTTTAAGTGTTGCATTTTAAATTTTAATTGCTAGGTAATTTATATTGCTAGTTATCATGGACAATATAGTTAATGATATATATGCAAATTCCCCCCCCCCCCACTACAAAATCAAACTCAAAATCAAAATGTACCCATTTCGGCCTGTCACTCAATAGATAATTCTTTTTTGCACCGTAATGATCAAATTATGTTTGATCTAATTAATCAATCCTCGAACCCAATCAACACCCCTCCATTTCGCGGCCATACTCCGGATTCGACCCCGGATTGGGTGAATGAACCCAACAAAAATTATACATCTAGAACCTATCATCACATAGAAGACATAGATGAGGGTGGGGAGGGGGATGAGGATGACGATGTACAAGTCACACACGAAACCCGCACAATTCCAAATACACCTACTACCTATGTTGCCTCGGATAGTGCACCTAGTGGGGGAAAGGGTATGGGTAAGGGTAAGGGTAAGGGTAAGGCAAAGGCACAAACTAGAGTGTCTAAATATGCCCATTTATATGATTTAGTAATTATTGACGGTGAAACAAAGGCCAAATGCAAGAGGTGCTCAAATTTTTTAAACATGACGGGTGTACATGGTACCTGCCATATAAAGAGGCACATGGATATGTTGGTGTTATACCCTAGACTTATAATTATTTTGACTAATAATTAATACCGTTATGTAATCGTCTTTACCATTTATAATATAGAATGTTTATTTTGATTATTATATGTTTTACATGTTTATTCAATATGACATCGTAAGACAAAGAGATTGTGACAATGATCTATCAAGAAATCAAGCTTTGATGTTATATTTAATTGGGTGGACATAATGGCTTATTAGAGACCACTTATGTCTTGTGAGGATTGATGTTTCAACTCACTACCAATATAAATATAATTTCTATAGGGTCACACACAAAGAACGAATTGAAAAATGACTCAAATATGGAAAAGGAAGGGGGCGATCGCGCTCATTAGAAGGGGAGATCGCCCCAATTTCTGGTCAAAAGGGGCGATCGCGCGCTATGGAGGGGGCGAACGCGCCCAATCTCTGGACAAAAGGGGCAATCACGCGCCCCGGAGGGGGCGATCGCACCCACCGCCTGACCTGTTCCGATTTGGTTTGGAAATTAGGGTTTTCTCCCTAAGAGTTAGGGATATTTATAAAGTATAAATAGACCCTTTTTCCTCAGCCAAGACAGACAAAAAATTAGGGTTTGAGAAACATTAATTGGTTGATTTTGATTATGAATCAAAGATCAAAACTCCATAGATTCAATTCCATAACAGCCATAGATTATTGAAAAGAGTTTCAACAATAGATGATCATCTAGCAATCTTACAATATATAGATCTTGATTCGTTCGCGTGTGGATTACCAATAGAGGGTGATTGCTTTATCACCTAAAGCTTGAATGCCTACCGTTGTTGATTCATCACAAGGAAAAACAAGGAGAAGATCAAAGTTTCGTCTACGATTCAAGTTGGATTACGAATACGTGTATGAAAGACAAAATCGCAACAAAGGTTAGTAAATCTATATTCATAATTCTAATCTATTCATATTAGACGGATTCATGGCTAGGGTTTTGTGATTTATGTTAAATCTTCTGTTGCGCATGTTACCCCAAAGCCCAACAGTGGTATCAGAGCCACGTTTAATTATGATTAGGTTAAATTGGCATGCTAGATATAATTGAATTATATGCTTTAACATGCTAGATGCTATAGATTGATGATTTTCTGTGTATTATTTTGTAAAATAATTATATGTGATATAACATGATTATGATTAATAGTTGATTGATGTAATCGATCTTCTACATGTGTTATTGATCTCTTTAATTTGATTAATTAGATTAGTAAATTCTCAAATTGAAACAAATTGTTTGTTTAGGATTTAATGTTCATATTTAATTTGATTAACTTGATTACTTGAATCCTTAAATTTTGAGAATTGAATAATTATGTAGTTAATAATTGTTATTTATTACATGATTATTCGGATGATCCTAAAGTAGGATATTATGTGAAATCTCATGTTCATGATTATGTACACATAAGTTTCATATACAACCATGCGATGTTTGTTTCTATATGAAAAAACCTTCTTAAATGTTTTAGTTTTATGCCACCCCTTGATTAGAATACTTGTGAAATATTCGGGTATTTTGATGTAGTTTCGACTCAGTTGGGTGCATCATTATATCTTAATATATATTAAGATGAAATAATGGTTGATATAGTTTTGACTCAGTTGGGTGCATCGCTTTATGTATCTCATACGTTTGAAAAAGGTTAAACATAATTGGTGCTTTCAAAAGAGTTTTGACCCAAGGTATAGATGAGATTAAAACATGTGTTGACATAAGATGTCTAGAATCTCATAAAATATTTAAGAGTCATATATGATATGATTGTTAAATGTTATCTACCTAAATAACTTGATTTCAGACATTGACTCAATTAAACCAAAATTAAGAGAAATATGGATCTTAGCCCATTATAATTATATGATAATGCTTGTATTTGAAGGTGTATAATTTAGTGGGAGTATTTATGAAATACATTATTTGTCTCTTAGATGGTAAATAAATTGATACTTATATGTGTTCATATTGTTTGTATATCTTATTGTAGAAATGGCATCAAATAATAATCAACACTTGTCACTGCGATCCTTCCTTGAGAAGAACAAGTTCGAAGAGAATGGTACAAACTATTCTAATTGGATCAGAAGCTTAAGAATTGCTCTTAGGCAAGAAAAGAAATTGTACGTTCTTGACGAACCCATTCCAGCAGAACCCACTGCCAATGCTGTAAGGGCAGATAAGGAGCAATATAAGAAACATGTTGATGATTCTAATGATGTTGCTTGACTTATGCTTGCCACCATGTGTAAGGCTCTTCAAAAGGACTTTGAACAAATGTTAGCTGCTTTTGTCCTAGCACAATGCTTAAAGGAAATATTTCAAGTGCAAGCTAGGCAAAAGAGGTATGATGTGGTGAAGGCTCTTAATACATGCAAGATGCAAGAGGGGCAGTCGGTAGGTCCTCATGTCCTTAAGATGAAAGGATATATTGAGCACCTTGAAAGGTTTGGGTATCCTATGAGTTTGAAACTCGCAACGGATACGATATTGAATTCATTGCCCGAAAGTTATGGTAATTTCATTATGAACTATAACATGAGTGGAATGGAAAAGAATCTGTCAGAATTGCATGCGATGCTTAAGACTGCAGAGAAAAATATCAAGAAGCCTAGTAACGCAAATGTGTTAATGGTTAAAAAGGAAAGGGGGTTCAAAAAGGAAGGCAAAGTAGGTAAAGCAAAGGTTGCTAAACCTAAGGCAAAAGTTGCCAATGCCGAAGACACTAAACCCAAAGTGTCTCAAAAAGATGCAATTTGCTACCATTGCAATGAGATTGGTCATTAAAAGCAAAATTGTAAGGCTTATCAGGAAGGCCTAAAAGCGAAGAAGGGCAATACGATTGCTACTCTTTCACGTATCTATATGATAGATATTTTCCTTTCTACTTCTAGTTCATGGGTATTGGATACCGGATGTGGATCTTACATTTGTATAAATGTGCAGGGACTAAAGAATAGATAGCTACTCAAAGAAGGTGAAGTAGACCCACGTGTGGGGAATGGAGCAAGAGTTGCTGCATTAGCCGTAGGAACTTATGAAGTTACTTTACCTAGTGGACTAGTACTTGTTTTGAACAATTGTTATTACGTTCCGGATTTGAGTAGGAATATTATTTCAGTTTCTTGTTTGGATAATGAAGGATATATTTTTCTTATTGAGAATAAGAAGTTTTCTGTTTATTTAATTGATATGCTTTATTGTATTGCAAATTCATTTAATGACCTTTATATCCTTGATGGTAAGAAACAAAATAATGTTGAAAATATCTATAATGTAAATAAGAAATCTAAACCGAATGATGTGAGAAACACATACATGTGGGATTGTCGGCTTGGTCATATAAATGAGAAACATATATCTAAAATCCATAAAGATTGACCTTTAGACTCACATGATTATGAATTATATGAGGTATGCGAATCTTGTTTATTGGGTAAAATGACCAAACCACCAATCACTAAGAGAGTGAAAGGGCTAGTGACTTATTGGCCCTTGTACATACAGATGTATGTGGACCATTAAGTAGCATTGCTAAGAATTTCGATATTTCATTACATTCACTGATGACTTATCTAGATATGGCTATGTCTATCTGATGAAGTACAAAAGTGAATCATTTGAGATATTTAAAATATTTTAAAATAAAGTACAAAATCAACATGGCAAAACTATTAAAGTACTTCGATCCGGTCGAGGTGGTGAATATTTAAGCCAAGAGTTTGACAATTATCTCAAAAATTGTGGAATCGTTTCAGAGTTGACTCCATCCGGAACACCACAATGAAATGGTGTATCTGAGAGGAGGAATAGAACCTTGTTGGACATGGTTCGTTCGATGATGAGTCAAGTTGACCTTCCTATTTTCTTTTGGGGACATGCATTAGAAACTACTGCATTCACACTGAATAGAGTCCCTACTAAATCAGCTCCTATGACCCCACATGAGATGTGGCATGGAAGAAAATCAAAAATGCCTTTCATGAAAATTTGGGGTTGCAAAGCTTATGTGAAGAGACTTGTCTCCGATAAGTTAGCACAAAAATCTGACAAAGTTATTTTTGTTGGTTATTCTAAAGAAACTAAAGGATATCATTTTTATAACCGCAATGAGAACAAAGTGTTTGTTGCTCAATATTATACTTTTCTTGATAAACAATTTCTCAATAAAGGCTCTAGTGGGAGTAAAATTGATCTTGAAGAACTTCAAGAACCCGAAGATAACATGGAACCAAGAGTAGAGACGGAACCAAGTTCACAAGGAGTTGTGGAACCGGTTCAAGATACATAAGTCTATCGTAGATCGGATAGGTTACGATCCGAACCCGAGAGATATGGATTTCTCGTATCGAAAAGTAATGAGAAGTCATTGAGAATGACGAGCCTACTTCCTATCAAGAGGCGATGTCCACTCCTGATTCGGATAAATGGCTAGGAGCCATGGAATCCGAAATACAATCCATGCATGATAATCAAGTTTGAAACTTGATTGATCCACCTGAAGGTGTAAAAATCATAGGGTGCAAGTGGGTCTTTAAGAAGAAGACCGACATGGATGGGAAGGTGCATACTTACAAGGCTAGGCTTGTAGCAAAGGGATATAGGCAAATTCATGGTATAGACTATGATGAAACCTTTTCACCAGTTGCAATGCTTAAGTCTATTAAAATTTTAATTGCTATAGCTGCACATTACGACTATGAGATATGGAAAATAGATGTCAAAACAACTTTCCTAAATGGAAAGCTACTTGAGGATGTGTACATGACACAACCGGAAGGGTTTGTCGATCCAAGAAATTCTAATAAAGTATGCAAGTTGCAAAAATCCATATATGGGTTGAAGCAAGCTTCTAGGAGTTGGAATCTTCGTTTTGATGAATCGATCAAAGAATTTGGCTTCATCAAGAACGAAAATGAACCATGTATATACAAGAAAATCAGTGGGAGCGTAGTACTAATTCTAATATTGTATGTCGATGATATCTTACTTATTGAAAATGACATTCCTGCACTTCAGACTGTCAAGTCTTGGTTAGGGTAGTGTTTCTCAATGAAAGATATGGGTGAAACCGCATACATCCTTGGCATCATGATCTATAGAGATAGATCTAAAAGGATGATTGGTTTGAGTCAAAGTACTTATATTGACAAAGTTCTTAGAAGATTTAAGATGGAAAATTCTAAGAGAGGAAACTTGCCAATGAGTCATGGTGTTACTCTTAGCAAGACTTAGTGTCCTAAGACAACTGGTGAGCGAAAGAAAATGAATGAGATTCCATATACTTCGGCAATTGGATCTGTCATGTATGCCATGATTTGTACTAGACATGATGTCTCATATGTTTTAAGCATGACGAGTAGATACCAATCTGATCCTGGTGAAAACCATTGGATGGCAGTTAAGACGATCCTTATGTAGTTAAGAAGGACTAAGGATGCGTTCTTGGTCTTTAGAGGGATGGAAGATGATCTTGTTGTAAAGGGTTACACAGATGCAAGCTTCTAAATTGACAAAGATGATTTTAGATCGCAATCGGGGTTTATGTTTATGCTTAATGGAGGTGCGATTTGTTGGAAGAGTTCCAAGCAGAGTACCATAGTTGATTCTAGAACTGAGGCCGAATATATAACGGCATCCGATGCAGCTAAAGAGGCAGTTTGGATAAAGAAGTTCATTAGTGACTTAGAAGTCATTCCAAGTATCACTAATCCGATGGAGCTTTATTGTGACAACAATGGTGCCATTGCCCAAGCAAAGGAACCAAGGTCACATCAACGATTAAAATACATACTTAGGCGTTTCCACCTCATTTGAGAATTCATAGATAGAGGAGATGTTAAGATATGCAAAGTATCAACCGACGATAACATAGGGGATCCGCTTACAAATCCCCTTACACAAGCAAAGCATAATGGTCATGTTAGGTCCATGGGTATACGATATATTGGAGGTTGGGCCTAGTGCAAGTGGGAGATTGTTGGTGTTATGCCCTAGGCTTATAATTATTTTGACTAATATTTAATACCGTTATGTAATCGTCTTTACCATTTATAATAGATAATGTTTATTTTGATTATTATATATTTTACATGTTTATTATAATAATTTGTGTCCCTAGTTATTGTGAATAACTAGTATAAGTTGGTAATGAATAATCGTAGAGATGATTATATGTATGGGGATGCATATTACGCTTATGGGTACTTGTTAGAGAACAAGGTACTGGACAGACCCACCTATGAGATTTATGTTATGGTCTATGGTCATATATGTCATAATTAAATCTCATGGTAGTCGTGTCATTAGAATCCTTAGTACCTGAGATTATCGTCGTCTTCCACATGATGAACATAATGTTTGATGTAGTCTAACACTATCTTTAATAGGATAGCAATAAGGGCTATGTTGGCATGACCAGATTCTTGTAGGTGTGAATGTGTGCCCAAAATTTTTGTGTTTGTTGGATTCACGCGAGTTTGAAGACATCCGGTTTAATTTGAAAAACGGAGTCGCCACGCCATTTTGATTACCTCAAAACTTTGAAAAAAAGGTTTTATGGGTTCGGAGGTTAAGTTACCCCTTGGGAAGAACGGATCGTCGTTCACCCAAGGTGCCTTGCCGGAGCAAGTCTCCCAAGATCCCATTAATCGTGCTTGCTTGCGTGCTTTCTTGTGTGCATGTGTTTGATAATAAGGAGGGAATGTCCCAAGTCGTCTTCCGGACGTACAAACCATTTGTTGGTTGTCGCTCGGGATTTCTTGGATTTTATGTATTCGGGATTATGATCCCGTCCTCATCTTGGACTTGTGATCATCGCATTTTTTGGACCTTGGGACTTGCGTGATCGAGAGAATGACTCTCTTTGTAGTCAAAGATGAGGTTCTTTAGAAAAGGAGGGTCCTTAGCCCATCAATCCTACACTTTAAGATGGTCGAGCTCGTATAGATGCTTCATACTCATCTTAAGTGTTAATCGGAGATATAGGGTTCAAAGGTGTCCCTTTTCTAGAGAGATTATGAAACCTTTATGGAAGGAACGATGTAAAGATAGGATCTTTTACATCGGTCCGTTCCGAGGTTACTAATGGGGAATGGGGGAATGTATGTAAAAATGACATTTTTAATGAAAAGATGACATTTTTGGGTTGCAAATGATGCATTTGATTCAAAGAAATGATCTTTATTGCAAATGATGCATAAAGATATGATTTTTATGCAAATGATGCATTTTTATGAAGAAATTGGCATTCATTATGCAAATGATGCATAAAGATTGCATTTTGAAAAGCATATGATGCTAGTTTATGGTAAAGACATGATCTTTAAAGCAAATGATGCTTGAAAAAGGGATTTTGAATGCAAAGGATGCATTTTGATTGAAAAGATTTGATTTTTATATGCAAAGGATGCATAAAGATGACATTTTTATTGAAAAATGGGGGTTTTAGGTGCAAAGGATGCACCTTTATAGGGAAAGACTACATTTTTATGACAAATGATGTCTAATGCATGCAAAAGGGGAAGGGGGAATATAAAGATGTGATCTTTAATCTACCAAGTCCCAAGCAATATAAAGGCAATGCAATGTGCAATTTATAAAGCAATTAGGATGCGAGGTTAGGGCGTGCGAGGTTATCAATGGCTTCCTTCTTCTTTGGATGGAGCTAGGAGGAGAGGTTGATCTTGGATCTTCAAGGAAGAGGGAGGTAGCTTCTTGGCCTTCTTCTTCACCTTCTTGGATCTTCAGCAGCTCTTGGGAGGACTTTCTTCGTAATATGGGAGTATTATGATTTTTGTGGATGATCAAAATGGGTAGAGGAGGGCTCTATTTATAGGCAGTCTGGAAATCGCTAATGAGGCCGTGCGGCTAGGGACCTCAAGCTAATGCAGCCGTGCGGCATTATCCATTGTGACTCAGCATTTCTAGAACCATGCAAGGTGGCAAATTCTAGAAACTTCTTCCTAATTAAGAAAAACGTTTTTCTTAATTAGGAAGGCTCCTCTTCAGCCTTTAATTAATTTGGAACTGTTCCGGAATATTTCCGGAACACTAGGAAGGTCCGGGGAATTATCGGAAAACTTACCGAAATTGCCGGGAAATTTAACCGGAAGGCATGAGCCAGATTTGGGTACTTACAGAAGCCCCTCGGCAACGTCACTTGCAAGGCGAGTGGGGTTGTCGATAGAAAAGGATCCGATCTGGCGAATGCCGAGACGGATTGGGAGACCGAGGTGGTCGAGTGGCTGAACCTCTTATGAAAGGCTACCTATGTATCCCGGAGGAATCAAGCCAGGCCGTAGTTCGGAGGAGGATCCGCTGAGGAATGAAGAAGAGAAAACTGGTCTCTTGCTGGGGTAATAGAAGAGAAAATGACCTAGGAGGTCAAGCAATTGATCCTACTGGGGATATGCTAGAAGTGACCGAGGTGGTCAGATAACAAAGTCTCTTATGAGAGACTACTTCATCACTGAGGAGTGACGGAGGAACAGGGTGACCAAAGTGGTCGGATGGCTGGACCTTTTATAAAAGGCTACCTACGTATCCCGGAGGAATCAAGCCTTGATCGTAGTTCAAGCATCACTAGATAGTTAGGAACGATGTCTAGGATCCTTGAGGGTTTTGACAATTAATGGAGGCTGTCACCTGAGAAAACTAGAGCTTAAGTCACTATCGAGAATATAGAGGTAGCTAAAGCTGGATGACGTTATTTCTTTATGACGGAAATAACGAAGACTAAAGCTTACGGCGCTATCTCTTTTTGACAGAGATAGAGGTAGCTAAAGCTAGAAGAACTTAAGTATACTTCACTATTCGTGATAGAGGTATCTTAAGTTAAGAAGAACTCGAGCATACGTCACTATCCGGGATAGAGGTAGCTTAAGTTTAGAGGAACTTGAGCATACGTCACTATTCGGGATAGAGGTAGCTTAAGCTAAGAGGAACTCGAGCATACGTCACTATTCGGGATAGAGGTAGCTTAAGTTGAGAGAAACCTGAGCGTACGTCACTATCTGGGATAGAGGTAGCTTAAGTTAGGATAACTTAGCATACGTCGCTATTCGGGATAGAGGTAGCTCAGTTTAGAGTTTTGACAATTCGAAGGTTGTCACCTAGCATTATCCCGTTATAACGGAATTAACGGAGGCGACTGGGAAGAAAGCTTAATTGCTTAAGAGATAAGGGATATCTTCTGAAAAAGAGGTTATCTTGGTTAAAAGATAACGGAAATTGCATGCCCAAGTGGAAGGTCCAGGGGCAGGATTGTAATTTTCTGCTCAGAGCGAATGAGGCCGCCCGGCATGAGATGGAGAAAAAGGAGCCATACGGCTAGAAGTCTGTTTTTTCCAGATTATTTAAAATCAGATTTGAACGGGCCATTGGCATTGTGTTGCCGCCCAAGAACGCAGAGAGAGAGAGAGGAGGAAGAGAAATTTCGAATTCCTTCAATTTCCCTTGCTTCCCTTGATTTGAGATGGATCCGGAGGGCAATCCTATACCGAGGCAAGCAAGAAGAAACATCTCGACGGCCGCTCGGAGGAGAAGAAAGGAGCTCGTGCGAACGGAAAGAAAGTATGACTTTCTTACGCCTCCGTCGGAGCTTTCACTACAAGGAAAACCGGATTTAGAGACGGAAATTTAGAGACGGACAGAATCCGTAGCTAATTTGGCGACAGATTAGAGACAAAACCAAAAATCAGAGACGGATTCGGATTCCGTCTCTAAATTAGAGACGGATTCAGATTCCGTCTCTAATTCGTAGATCGGAATATGAATCCGTCTCTAATTTAGAGACGGAATCCGAATCCGTGTCTAATTTAGAGACGAAATCTGATTCCGTCTCTAATTTAGAGACGGATTCAGATTCCGTCTCTAAATTTTAGAGACGGGTTTTGTATCTGTCTCTAAAATAGAGACGCATTCGTAATCCGTCTCTAAATTAGAGACGGATTCGTAATCCGTCTCTAAATTAGAGACGGATTCGCATTCCGTCTCTAAATTTTAGAGACGGATTCGTAATCCGTCTCTAAATTAGAGACAAATTCGTAATCCGTCTCTAAACTTTAGAGACAGATTTTAACCCGTCTCTAATTTAGAGACGTATTTTTTAATCCGTCTCTAATTTAGTGACAGATTCAACATTCTGTCTCTAAAATTTAGAGACAGATTTAGTATCCGTCTCTAAATTTGACTTTTCTTCTATATACTTTCATTTGTTTAGTTTTTTTCTATCTTTTTATATAACTTTTTCTAAAAAAAACCACTAATTAACAAAGGCTAAAATATTGTTTTCTAGTCAATAAAATTTTTTAAAAAAATAAAAAATAAATATAGGGTAGTCCGTCCCTCTTTTGACTTTTCTTCTATATACTTTCATTTGTTTAGTTTTTTTCTATCTTTTTTCTATAACTTTTTATAAAAAAACCACTGATTAACAAAGGCTAAAATATTGTTTTCTAGTCAATAAAAAATTTTTAAAAAAATAAAAAATAAATATAGGGTAGTCCGTCCCTCTTTTGACTTTTCTTCTATATACTTTCATTTGTTTAGTTTTTTTCTATCTTTTTTCTATAACTTTTTCTAAAAAAAAACCACTGATTAACAAAGGCTAAAATATTGTTTTCTAGTCAATAAAATTTTTTTAATAAAATAAAAAATAAATATAGGGTAGTCCGTCCCTCTTTTGACTTTTCTTCTATATACTTTCATTTGTTTAGTTTTATTCAATCTTTTTTATATAACTTTTTCTAAAAAAACCACTAATTAACAAAGGCTAAAATATTGTTTTCTAGTCAATAAAAAGTTTTTTAAGAAATAAAAAATAAATATAGGGTAGTCCGTCGTCCCTCTTTTGACTTTTCTTCTATATACTTTCATTTGTTTAGTTTTATTCTATCTTTTTTATAAAACTTTTTCTAAAAAAAACACTAATTAAAAAGGGCTAAAATATTGTTTTCTAGTCAATAAAAATTTTTAAATAATATAAAAAATAAATATAGGGTAGTCCGTCCCTCTTTTGACTTTTCTTCTATATACTTTCATTTGTTTAGTTTTTTTCTATCTTTTTTCTATAACTTTTTCTAAAAAAACCACTGATTAACAAAAGCTAAAATATTGTTTTCTAGTCAATAAAAAATTTTTTAAAAAATAAAAAATATATATAGGGTAGTCCGTCCCTCTTTTGACTTTTCTTCTATATACTTTCATTTGTTTAGTTTTTTTCTATCTTTTTTTATATAACTTTTTCTAAAAAAAACCACTGATTAACAAAGGCTAAAATATTGTTTTCTAGTCAATAATTTTTTTTAAAAAAAAATAAATAAATATAGGGTAGTCCGTCCCTATACCCTAAACCTTATACCCTAAAAACCCTAAATAATGGGAAATATTTGTAACTCAATTTCCATTTGGATTTGGAGGAACTCATAAAGATGAAAAACACTTTAAATGTCATTTAGAATGTAGAAAAAAATTAAAAAAAAATAAACGAGGTAGCCGTATACCATTTTCACAAGATCGGGACTTATTCCTTAAAACCCTAAAAACCCTAAATAATGGGAAATATTTGTAACTCAATTTCCATTTGGATTTGGAGGAACTCATAAAGATGAAAAACACTTTAAATGTCATTTAGAATGTAGAAAAAATAAAAAAATAAACGAGGTAGCCGTATACCATTTTCACAAGATCGGGACACATAACGCCCTAAAAACCCTAAATAATGGGAAATATTTGTAACTCAATTTCCATTTGGATTTGGAGGAACTCATAAAGATGAAAAACACTTTAAATGTCATTTAGAATGTAGAAAAAATTAAAAAATAAACGAGGTAGCCGTATACCATTTTCACAAGATCGGGACTTATTCCTTAAAACCCTAAAAACCCTAAATAATGGGAAATATTTGTAACTCAATTTCCATTTGGATTTGGAGGAACTCATAAAGATGAAAAACACTTTAAATGTCATTTAGAATGTAGAAAAAAATTAAAAAAAAATAAACGAGGTAGCCGTATACCATTTTCACAAGATCGGGACACATAACGCCCTAAAAACCCTAAATAATGGGAAATATTTGTAACTCAATTTCCATTTGGATTTGGAGGAACTCATAAAGATGAAAAACACTTTAAATGTCATTTAGAATGTAGAAAAAATTAAAAAAAAATAAACGAGGTAGCCGTATACCATTTTCACAAGATCGGGACTTATTCCTTAAAACCCTAAAAACCCTAAATAATGGGAAATATTTGTAACTCAATTTCCATTTGGATTTGGAGGAACTCATAAAGATGAAAAACACTTTAAATGTCATTTAGAATGTAGAAAAATTAAAAAAAATAAACGAGGTAGCCGTATACCATTTTCACAAGATCGGGACACATAACGCCCTAAAAACCCTAAATAATGGGAAATATTTGTAACTCAATTTTCATTTGGATTTGGAGGAACTCATAAAGATGAAAAACACTTTAAATGTCATTTAGAATGTAGAAAAAAATTAAAAAAAAAAAATAAACGAGGTAGCCGTATACCATTTTCACAAGATCGGGACTTATTCCTTAAAACCCTAAAAACCCTAAATAATGGGAAATATTTGTAACTCAATTTCCATTTGGATTTGGAGGAACTCATAAAGATGAAAAACACTTTAAATGTCATTTAGAATGTAGAAAAAAATAAAAAAAAATAAACGAGGTAGCCGTATACCATTTTCACAAGATCGGGACACATAACGCCCTAAAAACCCTAAATAATGGGAAATATTTGTAACTCAATTTCCATTTGGATTTGGAGGAACTCATAAAGTTGAAAAACACTTTAAATGTCATTTAGAATGTAGAAAAAATTAAAAAAAAATAAACGAGGTAGCCGTATACCATTTTCACAAGATCGGGACTTATTCCTTAAAACCCTAAAAACCCTAAATAATGGGAAATATTTGTAACTCAATTTCCATTTGGATTTGGAGGAACTCATAAAAATGAAAAACACTTTAAATGTCATTTAGAATGTAGAAAAAAATTAAAAAAAAAAATAAACGAGGTAGCTGTATACCATTTTCACAAGATCGGGACACATAACGCCCTAAAAACCCTAAATAATGGGAAATATTTGTAACTCAATTTCCATTTGGATTTGGAGGAACTCATAAAGATGAAAAACACTTTAAATGTCATTTAGAATGTAGAAAAAATTAAAAAAATAAACGAGGTAGCCGTATACCATTTTCACAAGATCGGGACTTATTCCTTAAAACCCTAAAAACCCTAAATAATGGGAAATATTTGTAACTCAATTTCCATTTGGATTTGGAGGAACTCATAAAGATGAAAACACTTTAAATGTCATTTAGAATGTAGAAAAAAATTAAAAAAATAAACGAGGTAGCCGTATACCATTTTCACAAGATCGGGACACATAACGCCCTAAAAACCCTAAATAATGGGAAATATTTGTAACTCAATTTCCATTTGGATTTGGAGCAACTCATAAAGATGAAAACACTTTAAATGTCATTTAGAATGTAGAAAAAAATTTAAAAAAAATAAACGAGGTAGCCGTATACCATTTTCACAAGATCGGGACTTATTCCTTAAAACCCTAAAAACCCTAAATAATGGGAAATATTTGTAACTCAATTTCCATTTGGATTTGGAGGAACTCATAAAGATGAAAAACACTTTAAATGTCATTTAGAATGTAGAAAAAATAAAAAAAATAAACGAGGTAGCCGTATACCATTTTCACAAGATCGGGACACATAACGCCCTAAAAACCCTAAATAATGGGAAATATTTGTAACTCAATTTCCATTTGGATTTGGAGGAACTCATAAAGATGAAAAACACTTTAAATGTCATTTAGAATGTAGAAAAAAATTAAAAAAATAAACGAGGTAGCCGTATACCATTTTCACAAGATCGGGACTTATTCCTTAAAACCCTAAAAACCCTAAATAATGGGAAATATTTGTAACTCAATTTCCATTTGGATTTGGAGGAACTCATAAAAATGAAAAACACTTTAAATGTCATTTAGAATGTAGAAAAAAATTAAAAAAAAATAAACGAGGTAGCCGTATACCATTTTCACAAGATCGGGACACATAACGCCCTAAAAACCCTAAATAATGGGAAATATTTGTAACTCAATTTCCATTTGGATTTGGAGGAACTCATAAAGATGAAAAACACTTTAAATGTCATTTAGAATGTAGAAAAAATTAAAAAAATAAACGAGGTAGCCGTATACCATTTTCACAAGATCGGGACTTATTCCTTAAAACCCTAAAAACCCTAAATAATGGGAAATATTTGTAACTCAATTTCCATTTGGATTTGGAGGAAATCATAAAGATGAAAAACACTTTAAATGTCATTTAGAATGTAGAAAAAAATTAAAAAAAAATAAACGAGGTAGCCGTATACCATTTTCACAAGATCGGGACTTATTCCTTAAAACCCTAAAAACCCTAAATAATGGGAAATATTTGTAACTCAATTTCCATTTGGATTTGGAGGAACTCATAAAGATGAAAAACACTTTAAATGTCATTTAGAATGTAGAAAAAAATTAAAAAAAAATAAACGAGGTAGCCGTATACCATTTTCACAAGATCGGGACACATAACGCCCTAAAAACCCTAAATAATGGGAAATATTTGTAACTCAATTTCCATTTGGATTTGGAGGAACTCATAAAGATAAAAAACACTTTAAATGTCATTTAGAATGTAGAAAAAAATTAAAAAAAAATAAACGAGGTAGCCGTATACCATTTTCACAAGATCGGGACTTATTCCTTAAAACCCTAAAAACCCTAAATAATGGGAAATATTTGTAACTCAATTTCCATTTGGATTTGGAGGAACTCATAAAGATGAAAAACACTTTAAATGTCATTTAGAATGTAGAAAAAAATTAAAAAAATAAACGAGGTAGCCGTATACCATTTTCACAAGATCGGGACACATAACACCCTAAAAACCCTAAATAATGGGAAATATTTGTAACTCAATTTCCATTTGAATTTGGAGGAACTCATAAAGATGAAAAACACTTTAAATGTCATTTAGAATGTAGAAAAAAATTAAAAAAATAAACGAGGTAGCCGTATACCATTTTCACAAGATCGGGACACATAACACCCTAAAACCCTAAATAATGGGAAATATTTGTAACTCAATTTCCATTTGGATTTGGAGGAACTCATAAAGATGAAAAACACTTTAAATGTCATTTAGAATGTAGAAAAAATTAAAAAAATAAACGAGGTAGCCGTATACCATTTTCACAAGATCGGGACACAAAACCCTAAACCCTAAATAATGGGAAATATTTGTAACTCAATTTCCATTTGGATTTGGAGGAACTCATAAAGATGAAAAACACTTTAAATGTCATTTAGAATGTAGAAAAAAATTAAAAAAAAATAAACGAGGTAGCCGTATACCATTTTCACAAGATCGGGACTTATTCCTTAAAACCCTAAAAACCCTAAATAATGGGAAATATTTGTAACTCAATTTCCATTTGGATTTGGAGGAACTCATAAAGATGAAAAACACTTTAAATGTCATTTAGAATGTATAAAAAAATTAAAAATAAATAAACGAGGTAGCCCGTCCCTCTTTTGACTTTTCTTCTATATACTTTCATTTGTTTAGTTTTTTTCTATCTTTTTTTCTATAACTTTTTCTAAAAAAAACCACTGATTAACAAAGGCTAAAATATTGTTTTCTAGTCAATAAAAAAAATTAAAAAAAATAAAAATAAATATAGGGTAGTCCGTCCCTCTTTTGACTTTTCTTCTTTATACTTTCATTTGTTTAGTTTTTTTCTATCTTTTTTTCTATAACTTTTTCTAAAAAAAATCACTGATTAACAAATGCTAAAATATTGTTTTCTAGTCAATAAAAAATTTTAAAAAAATATAAAATAAATATAGGGTAGTCCGTCCCTCTTTTAACTTTTCTTCTATATACTTTCATTTGTTTAGTTTTTTTCTATCTTTTTTTCTATAACTTTTTCTAAAAAAAACCACTGACTAACAAAGGCTAAAATATTATTTTCCTATTCAATAAAAAATAATAAAAATTACTAATTATTAATACTATTATTAATATTATTACTGATTATATAATTAATATTAATATTAATATTAATTAATTACTAATTAATTAATAAATATTATTAATAATAAATATTATTATTCTTAATATTAGACATAAATATTTTAGTTAGTGTATAATATAGTGTGAAATAAATATAAGTACGTGTGATGTGGCATTGTTTGATTGGGTTTTAAAATTTGACGGGGATTAAGTGCCAAAGCGAGATCTCACCCTTCAATCCATTTGATCAAACGGCCCATACTAATTTAAACAAAACCAAATACTCCTTCCTTAAACTTTCCCAGTTTCCCTATTTCTCTCTCTCTCTCTTCATTTTAAAATTAAATCTCCCAAACCAGATCTCTCTCTCTCACCGTCTCTTCAGAGGCTCGCCGTCTCCCTCACCGGTCGCTTCTCCGATGTCGTCCTCCTGCGCAACACAGCCACAGTCAACTTCGCCCTCCGTCACTCTCTCTCTTTCTCCATTTCCTTCGCCCTCCGTCACTCATAATACGCCTCCCTCTCCCTCTCTATTTTCCTACGGCGACATTTATCAATCCCCACGCAGCATTTCAAGCAAACGGTTTCCTACGATGGATATGGCTATGGCTGTTCATCACAATACGCCTCCCTCTCCCTCTCTATTTCCCGGCGAGCAACAATCCGAACAGGGCATTTGAAGCAAAGGATTTCCGGCGGTGGCTATGGCTAAGTCTGTTCAATTCGTCAACTTTGTTGTGTTTTTCTTTTTGATTTTTTGTGTTTCTCCCTCACAAGATCTAAATCAATTGTAGATCTGATTTTTTTTGAAGTTGCTGGTTGTTGTGGTGCTAGATGGTGGATTGCGGTTGTTGTTGGTGGTTAGACGGTGGTGTGTTGCTGGTGGTTAGACGGCGGTGAGGTTGCTGGTGGTGGTGGTGGAAGTTTGTGAGGACTCTTTGAGTATAAAAGAAGTTTAGGGATCAAAGTGTAATTATGAAATATTAAGGACTTATTTGAGATTAATAAAAATTAAGGGACTGATTTGAGAATAAGAAAAATTAAGGGACTGATTTAATATATATTTAAAAATATATATTAATATATTTTAAATATATATATATATATTTAAAATATATTAATATATATTTTTAAATATATATATAATTTTTTTTTAAAAAAATATCAATTTAGCTACAGAAATATCCGTCGCTAAAATGGTTCGAAAATAAAACGAGAATTTAAATAGAGACGAAAAATCTGTCGCTAATCCGTAGACGGTCATATCTGTAGCTAATTTAGACACGGACATATCTGTCTCTAATTTAGAGACGGCCATATCCGTCTCTAAATTAGAGACGGATATATCCGTCTCTAAATTAGAGACGGATATATCCGTCTCTAAAATAGCTACAAAATAGCGACGCCCAATTTAGCGACAAACCTGCACCCACGGAATAGCTACGGAAAAATCCGTAGCTAAACACGATTTAGCTACGGAATCTTCATTTTAGCTACGGAATTTGCCGTAGCTAAAATGAATTTTCCTTGTAGTGTTTACCCGAGGAGAAGAGAGCACAAATCGACGAACCCGCGTCCGGTTGGGGTAAGCATTCTTATTTGGCTCAATTCCGTCGATTTTGATTGAATTTTGAATGACTTAGGGCTTGACCCGAACTTAGGAATCTTCTAGGATTTTCCTAGGATTTTTGAATGATTTTGAGATATTGATGAATAACCTATGAGGCTAAGAACATGCAATGTGCAATTTGTTTGACAAAAATAGTGAGAATGACCCACTTTTTTCTCGCAAATAAGGTAAGAATGAAAATTTGTCTAAAGTGAGACGGAGTTCTTGCATGTGCTAGAACTAGGTCAAAATTTTGAGAAAACATGATTTTGGAAGATGAAAAGGATTCATGCATGCCATTTTTGAAAGAATAATGCTTATGTGCAGAGAATTGCGAAAATTGTGATTTTGTGCTTTAAGAAAGCAATGGGACTTGACATGACGCGTTTCAAGTGATGAAAGACGCTTTTTTGATGCAAATGATGCTAGAAAAACTTTTTTGAATGCTTTTCTTTTGAAAATATGTGCACTTTTGTGAATATATGCATGCTTTTGAAATGAGATGAAGGACTGACACATTTCTTTTTTGTTGTGCTTGCCTAGAGGAGAACAAGTCTAGAGGACCATCAGAGATTGCAGTCAAGCTTTGGCAGAGGATGCCGGATTTCGAGAAGAATGGGGTGAACCCCAAGGATTTGGTGAGGGCTACCGGCCTGGATTTGTTCGTCGAGGCTATCGGCAGGGTGTTCATATCACCTCTAAGAGCAAGGGCTTGATCCAGGCCCTTTCTGAGTTCTGGTGGGACAGCACCCATAGCTTTCATCTGAGCTGGGGAGAGCTGACAGTGACTCCTGCCGATTTCACAGCTATTACTGGCCTACAGTTCACCGGGAGGCCCGTGACTTGGAGAGACCACATTACAGCTGAGAAATTTCAGAATTTGGTTGGATTTGAGTTGATTCCCAAGGGGCTGGGTATGGAGACGCGGAATGTCGAGGTGGCAGTCGAGGCGCATGCGAGAACTTTGCTGCTAATGATGTGACTGCCCACCAGCTTGCTAGAGCTTTTGTGTGGTTGATGCTGTCGATCACCATTTTTGCTAATTCTGGGACACTGGCCATGACTTGTCTCCTTGATTCTTTGGTTGATGTGAATGGGATAGGGACGGTCTCTTGGGGAGAGGCCGGATTGGCGGAGCTCTACTTCTCCTTAGACATGTACAGCCGGAACAAGGCTGCTTCGATGGACTGCTTCTCATTTGCCCTTGAGGTAGTTCCTCTTTTCCTTTCTCTTTTCTCTTTTCTGTCTTGAGACTTTTATGAGAGAGAGAATGACCTTTTTTTGATGTTTTGAACATGCAGGCCTGGTTTTGCGAGGTGATCAGGTTCTTTTCGTGGAACCAACAGAGTGATATCACCATCTTCCCTGCTATGGTTCGCTGGAGGGGAGATGCTAGGGATAAGTTCACGGGAAAGACCCGAATCACTTTTGATTACAAGATGGTGAGGTCGGTCATCAACAGGGATGGGCACGACGGAGTGGACTTCTACCCTTGGGGCAGGTATCCAGAGATTTTGCTGGGAGATGCCATTGAGGCGACTAGGCAGAGGAGATGGCTCACTGGGCTGACATGTGATGTCATATATTTGGGGGACCGTTTCTCGAGGCAGCATGGCCATGTCCCTCCATTGGACGCCATTACTCCCCACGATCCTCCAGCACGGATGCTACAGCCCAGGGATTGGCCAGCAGATGAGATTGAGAGATACCAGGGAGGCGTGGCCGCTGAGGAGTATTTTGACATGGGTACCCCCTACGCTGTGTTTGTAGAGCAGCGACTGAGGACGCCACAGAAGCTAGTGAAGCTGGTGGTGACTCAGGGATATGGGGAGGATGAGCCTATTGACCCGCCGATCCCTCCTGCGCATATGTCCTATGTGGTCCACGAAGTACCGAGGAGATTGAGGATACCTGTCCCCGATGCTAGGGAGCCCCAATACACCTTGCCGCCTGACAACACTGTAAGTATACTTTTAGGGTCTTTCCCTTTTTGCAGCTTTCTTTGCTTTTGAGATTTTCTGAGATTTTTCTCTCCTTTTCTCAGGTTCCAGCTCGCACTTATGACAGGCTGATCAGGCAGAATAGAGGCTGGAATGACATGTGTCGGTCCCTTCTGAGGAAGCTGGCCTGCGCTTCAAAGGCAGCAGCGGATGCACAGCAGCCCGGACGCAAGAGACGGCATGTCGGGGGCACAGCGTCTACCTCATCGGCCTCGGAGTACTCTTCCAGTGCCATGCCTCGGGGGCGGGGACCCAACACTGACATTCTGGAGCAGCTGGCTGAGTACGGGCACGATATTGTCCATTTGTCTGACGTGAGCGACCAGGAGGACTTGATGAGGGAGGCTAGCGTTTATGAGCTGAGCAGTGATGAGGAAGAGGAAGAATCGGAGGCCTAGGAGGTCTCTAGAATAGATTTGGAACAAAAACAAACAATGGACAAGATTTATGCACACTTTGTTTATTTTTTGCTTTATTCTGGCGCCGATGGGGCGAAGACATTGTATTTATGCTTTATTTACTTTTCTAATTCATGCTTTTTTAATTTGCATATTATCTGAGCCTCGGGGCGGTTTTTTGCTTGGAATTGGGGCTGAAACGGGGCCAAAATGATTTATGATGATATATAAATGCTTGGGTGACCTTTGAACATGTTTTTGTACAGGTCTTGGTTGAAAAAGTGGGGTGAAAACTCCCTTGGGCAGCAACTTGGTTGCTGCAGAATTTTTTCTGCAGATGGCTAATGTAGCCGTGCGGTTTTGTCCAGAGGGCAAATGAAGCCGTGCGGCTCACAGTTCTGTCTGAACTGGTTATTTTCTGAATAAAAGCAAGGCTTGGCCATTTCATTTCATTTTCAACTTAGACTTGTCCCAATTGTTCCCAGAGCACATTTTGGACCTAAAAGCACCACCTTTGGTCATTTTGCGATGGAGAAGCCCGTTAGATTGCAAAGGGGGAAGCGAGACCATTTTCTGTCCGATCTTCAATCTTGGGTGAGACACAACTTCCAATCTCATAGGGGGCTGCTTGATTCTTCCTTCAAGATCAAATCTTTATGGCATTTGAGGGATCTCCCACCCGATTGGGACCTTTTGAGAGCCGCAACAAAGTTCTGGGACGTCCGGAGACATGTTTACTACTTTTCTTATAACGAGATTGTCCCGATGCATGAAGACTTTCGAGCCTTAATTGGGGGTCCCGAGATTGAGGCTATATCTATTCCGCTGGTCGGAGACGTGCCGGTGGCGGCAAAGCTTGCATCTTTTCTGCAGATTTCTCTGGGAGAGGCTGAGAGGATGATGGTAGCCCCGGACAGGATTGACCTTTCTGATATCCCGAGCAGGTTTGGGTCTCCAGATATGGCTGCGACCACGGTGGCTATGGACGCATTTATCCTTTGCGTATTCTCTGCTCTGTTCACCGCTGAGTCCGTGGGGATCTGTCATAGTGGTCTCTTGGACATGGTTAGAGACTGCAAGGCTGGGAAGGATATTGTCCCGCTGGTTTTGGGAGAGACACTTCATGGGATTGACAGGATGGCTTAGGGAGACCATTTCATGAGATCCGGGAGTCCGGCTGTGCTGACCTTATGGCTGCAGGAGAGGCTCGGGGCTTTGCCGACTCAGTGCCCTTGGGTGATTTCTCGGAGAGGTGCACCGAGGCAACAGGACCAGAGTAGATGGGAGCTGACGATGGCTAGACTATCCACTTCGGACATCCGTTGGTGGATACCTCATTGGAGGTTGCAGACCAGGAGGATATTTCAGGAGTCCTATGCTGTGAGGGTTCCAGGATTCTGCCGGTCATCCTTCTACATACCCCGCTTAGTATCCAGCAGCTTTAGGGCTTTACAGAGCCATTGAGTGATTGGGAGGACATCCGAACCATGGAGGTGGTGTCATTGGATATGAGGGATCCGGCCGGCTTCTCTTTCTTCTCGAGGGCTTGGACATACACTGCTTTCCCACCTGTGGCTATCTTCAGGAGCAGGAAGAGTACCATCTTGACCACCGTCTACTTGGACCGGTATGAGAGGGAGATGGGAGCGACTCAGGTCATATTGGAGGAGAGACGTCAAGCTTTATTGGGGCCGACCGTGACTCGAGCAGACTCTGAGGGAGACCGAGGCTAAGGCGAGTCGCCATAACCGGGCCAGGTGACTTGGTCAGAGACATGGAGGCTCGGTACAAGAGGTTGTCCGAGGTCGCTCCTTTGACTGAGGCTCAGAGGGAGGAAGTGCGGACTCGTGCTCGGGTAGAGAGAGCACTTATTGACACGGGTTTGGTAGAGGCTCCAGTGAGGATACCGGAGGTCGGGATGAGGGATACCGACATCATAGATAAAAAGAGGAAGAAGACTCGACGGGGCCGAGGAAAAGGGAAAAAGACCAAAGAAGACTCAGCGAATGACGACTGACAGATCTTTTCTTAGGATTCTCTTATTGCCATTTTGCAAACACATTAGTTTATTTAGGCATTTTATTGTATTTTAGATCTTTGTAGCAGGTTAGCAGAGTCAAGAGGTAGACCGTGCTTGAACTCATCAAGAAGTTTTTTAACTTGTAATGAACAAGAAATATTATCTTAAAAATTAATCGAGACACATTTCATGAAAATTCAAATGTCTTATTTATTGGGACCCGTTTTACAAAAACTGAAATACCCTTTATTATTTAGGACGTACTTCATGGAAGCTAGATTGTCCTTTTTATTGTTTAGACCGAACCATATATGGCTGCCTACGTTCCCCTTTTACAAGAAAGACTAAGGGGCTCAGGTCTTCGTAGTTCATTCTGGTGAACTATATATATTTTTCTTTTATGTGCAGCCCTGTTTTTTGCCTAGACCGCCCTTTTTGGGTTTTCAGCCTAGCTGGGCATTACTCTTTTTGCACTAAGATTTTTTTTATGTGCAACCCTGTCTTTTGCCTAGACCGCCCTTTTTGGGATTTTCAGCCTAGCTGGGTATTACTCTTTTTGCACTTTTTTTTATTATTTATTTTTTTCTTTTTTTTTCTTTCTTTTTTTTTTTTTTTAGACATAGTATCTTTTGAGCTTATCACCGTTGACTCGGGTGGACAAAGGGATTGCCGTCCGTGTCCGCAAGCTTCATGGCTCCTCCCGATAGTATCTTCTGCACCACATAAGGGCCGATCCAAACGGGTTCCCATTTTCCTGTGGGGTTGTCTCGTAGGGGGCTTCACTTTCAACACTAAGTCACCTTCTTTGATGTCTCCGGCCTTGACCTTTTTATCAAACGCTCCGCCATCCGCCTCTGGTAGGCTCGGGTGTGTTCCATGGCTTTTAGCCTTCTCTCGTCAAGGTGGCTAACTCATCATGCCGGCCGCGCAACCATTCTACTTCATTGACATCAAGTTTTCAGAGGACCCTTAATGACGGGATTTCCAACTCCACCGGTAACACTGCTTCCATCCCGTAGGTTAAGGCAAAAGGAGTTTCTCCCGTAGCCGTTCCGACAGACGCTCAGAAGCCCCGCAGTGCCAAGTGCAGCTTTTCGGGCCAATCACGACCACGGGTGGCCATTTTCCGGATGATCCGTTCGAGCGTCTTATTAGCAGCCTTCCACGGCTCCATTAGTATGAGGTCCGTACGGAGACGACTTGTGGCGAGTGATTCTGAATTCTCGACAAAGAACCTATCGTAGTCCCCTTCAAAGTGCGACCCATTATCGGAAATGATCTCGCTGGGCGCTCCATATCTCGCACATTATGTTTTCTTTGATGAATTGGGCCACTTTTCCGGAAGTGAGGACCTTGTAAGACTTGGCCTCTACCCACTTGGTGAAGTAGTCGATGGCTACTAGCACAAATTCATGTCCATTACTTCTGCCGGCTATTTTCCCTATCACGTCAATACCCCAAGTTGCAAACGGCCAAGGAGTCGTCATGCGCAAGACAGGTCATGAGGCGGGAGATGGTTGAGGTTGGCAAACCGCCGGCACTTGTCGCATGCTCGGATGTACTAGACACACTGCTTCCATGGAAATCCGGTAGTAACCCATTCTCGAGGATCACTTGCATCGTGGCTCGCATTCATATGAGGACCGCAGGGACCATTGTGGACTTCATCATCAATTCTTTGGCCTTTTCTTGAGTGACACACAAGAGGAGTGGTCCTTGGTATCGCTTCTTGTATAGGTTGCCTCCTAGAATGACATAATGGGAGGCCAACCTTTTCGTGGCTTGCAAGCTCTTGGCTCGACACCTTCTTTTGGTCTACCTTCTTTGTCTCGAAAGCCGACTCTCCATCTTTGAGGAACTGGTAAATTTGATTGTACCAGGTTCCTTTATAGGCTCGGGTCCTGTGTCTACTTCACAACGAAAGTCGGGGCTTCTTTTCTACCCACTCGGAAGGGTTTTATGGCTTTTCCCTCGGGATTTCTACCAGTGAGGCTAGAGTAGCTAGGGCATCTGCGAATCTGTTCTTTTCCTTGGCAAGTAGTGGAAGGTCACTTCTCCGAACCGTCCAGTCAACTCGTCCATATGGGCATGATACCGCCGCAGTTAAGGTCCACAGCCTTCCACTTGTTGGAAACCCGGTTGATGATCGTGGCCGAGTCTCCGTAAACTTCTAGCTCCTTGACATTCCTTTCTAAGGCAGCCTTCCAAACCAAAGAATGCAGCTTCATACTCGGCAATATTGTTCGTGGCAGGGAAGTTCAACTTGAGGGCTATGGGTGTATGCTCATCTTTTGGATCGACCAATAGCATCCCGATACCGTTTCCTCTTTTGTTAGCGGCTCCGTCAAAGAACAATTGCCATCGGTTTTCAGGCTCGACTGCAAAGATCCCTTCATCTGGGAATTGGGGTTCAGGCCCTCTGTCTTCATTACTGGGAAAGTTTGCCAGGTGGTCTGACAACGCTTGACCCTTGATGGCCTTTCTAGTCACATAGTTGATGTCGTACTCTGCTAAGAAGAAGGACCACTTTGTTAGACGCATCGAGAGGGAAGGCTTATCAATGATGTATTTAATGGGGTCCATTCTTGAGACCAAATTCACAGGGTGGGCTTGCATATAATGCTTCAACTTGCCGACTACCTGCACTCGCCCCGCAGGTCTTTTCACATGCTGAGTAATTGAGCTCACTTCCCTGCAGCTTCCGGCTGACAAAGTAAATGGCGTTTTCTATCCGAGAGTCTTTCTTCTGTAATCTTGACCATGGTTACTGGTTCGATATCATAGAAAAGAGGCCGAGCTCTGACAACATTAACAAAATCAGTTCCGACTATGGGCCCAAACTGTCCTTCCATGGCGGCGACGTTGATCAAATCTTTCCATTTTCCTTGCAACTCAGCATAAGGAACATTGAATTTCAGAATGTCCATGATCTCTGGATTTCCAAAGTTGACTGCATTTGTCTCCCCGAACTCGATCATGTTGACCTGATTGTTAGCTGGAAGAGGATTCTTGACCACATTAGGACCCCGAGGTGGTTCCAAACTTGCCTTCTTCAATTAGGCGAGAGATCGGGAGTTTCGTAGGTGCAATCATTGGTGTTATGCCCATGATATTTGTGGAATCGGCAATGTTTGGTTTCGTCCATTCCGATACTAGGTTTTTGGGTTTCAGCTTTCCGGAGGTCCGATGAGTCCTTCGGCTACCAAACCGTCAAAGACCTTTTCTAGTGGCATTCCGAAATCTTCGCGGTATAGAAACGAGGTCTCGGCTTCGCAACTACTTGGCTTGAATTCTCGTCCCACTTTCTCATTCTCGGATGTAATTGATGCCGACCGTTTCTTTTCCCTTTATAGTGACAAATGGGTGTTTGACACTGGTGTTTTGTAGCGGTAAGAGCCGGGCCGATCCCGTGGCCGGCCATGTTGAAGGCATTTTCAAACTTGGTACCGCATTTACCATCGCTCGAAGGTCGGGATAATAGTAATTGCCAATTTGGACCCTTAGTTGAGGCTTTAAGCAAGATTGGAAGATCTCCATCTCGCTCTTCTTCATTCAATTGGGGTCATCATTTCACCGAGCTTCCGGGCCCATCTCCCGTAAAATTCACTCACCGGCTCGTCCTGGGCGCTGTAGAGTGCCTTGTAGGTCATTCCCGCTGGTTTCCCAATTCAAATTGGCCTTATACTTCTCCGTAAAGGCTTCCTTAATTTGGTCCCGTGTGGCTCGGGCTTCGGGTTTTACGTGCAGGAACCATCTAAGAGCCGAACCCTTTAATGACAACCGAAAATGGTCGGCCATTTGCCGATGTGTACAGCCCTTGGCTCTCATGGCAAGAAGGTAGCTTTCAATATGAGTCCGGGGACAATCGGTGCCGTTGAATTTTTCAATCTCCGGCATCCGGAATTTTGGAGGAAGAGGGACAATCTTGCTAGGATCGCAATCCGATATGCCGCCTTTTTGGTGTTCGGCCTCCGAACTTCTCCCGCATGGACTTAACTTGTTCCATCAACCAAGTCATGTTGGGGTCGGGGACGGTTTCGACTCGCCTGTGCTTGTCGATTTGGGTGGCAGGATCGCTGGGTGGCACAGTGGTAGCCGGTACCATGGCTTGGGAGTCTTTAGAAGGGAAATAGGTGTAAACTTGGCCTGGTCCTGTTTCCCGAGGCCGACTGCAGAGGCATAGGAATTAGGCTCATAGTTGCGTAAGTAGGAAAAAGGAGCCTCGTGGGATCCTATTGGCAAGGTTGGGGGTGGAAGATCTACCGTGGCAGGCGGGAGTTGAAAAGGTCGCTTGATTGATTGAGGCCCGGAAGTTGTCTCGGGATGGCCCATACCGGGGAGAGGGAGCGAATCCCATAGGGTAATGCAGAGGCTGCGTTACAGAATAGCCGTGGCGTTTGTTCTCTGTTGGTAGGGAACAAAGCTGGGTCTTATCTCGAGGAGGAGAGGGTGTCGGGACCCTAATGGCTTGGGATACCGGAAAAGGCCGAAAAGGGACAGTCTTTGGCAAAGGCTCATATGTGGATGGAGGAGGGCACCGGTTATAGGCTAGAGGGGCCGAGATGGTTACTCGAGTTTCATCTTCAACCATAACCAAGGAACCATTGGGCTCTACCACTATCTCGGACCCCATGACGGCGTAGCGCATCAATGAGCATGGCCTCGCCGTTCCTCATGGGCCTTACGACTATTTTCCAAGGCTAAGGCTAGCTCTTCTTCCCTAGTCATCTCGGTTACCCAAACCAAGGCCGTTCTCTGTCGAATCGGACATTCTCGACTCTCCGGATCGACCAAACCGAGGATTCTCGCGAACCTGTCCGAGAATTCTCGTGCTAACAAGTCGCCGACCCGGTGTTCTCACCCACTTCTTTCTCGCTGCGGGAAAGGGATAGGAAAGGTTTAGACTCGGGGTAGGTGTTTAGTCGAAGGCTCGTGCAATATGCAAATTAGAATCTTCCAGTTTACTTAAAACAGTGTCTTTTATTAATATCTATTTTGTTGGAAAAGGGGTTTGCCCTTCTTTTCGTAACTACTCTAGATCCTGGATCGGTGGGTTCCGTCACTACGTCTATAAGCCCCTCGTATTCCACCCGTATTTCGACCTCCCAGGTGGACACCCCGGCGAGGGTCCTATAGGGCACGCGGATCCCACCGACCGAGAGTAAAGAACGCTCCTAACGGGTCTAGCGGGTCATAGGAACTTTCAACGCACGAGCGATGCGGATTATAGTCAAGGCAATACCGGAAAGTCTCGTCTTTCGCCTTGATAGGATTTTTGCGCATTTTCGCCCGAGCGAATGACGTTTGACTTTCGGTAATGTCCAAGAAGATAATAGGCATGGGTCGGGCGGCAAAAGCCGGATGACACAAAGTCACATTGAACTTCGTTGCATACGCCGGGCGTGAGTTAGAATCGAAGTCAATGCCGGGTCAAGATCTTGCCAATTTTTCCTTGTCGGAATTTTAGCGAGCTTCGCTTGAGCGAAAGATCTTTTGATTTGTTGGCAAAGACTCGGTCTTGACTCTTACGCATTCCGTGCGTGTCAAGGTCAATAGTCAATGTCGGAGTCGAGATCTCGCCAATTTTTCCTTGTCGGAATTTTGACAGTAGTTCTTCTTCCGTTATGAACTAAGGCTTGACCTTTACGAGGGTATGCAACCGGGCTATATGACACGGACTAGACCAAAAACCAACCAAAGGTCACGGTTTTTGAAACGTGTGACACGGACTGTGCATTGGTCGACACCGATCGCCATGGGAGGCCGGGATGATTTCGTGCGCGCCCGGGAGCATCGTAAGGCTGTCCGTGATCGTACTGGAACCACCCTCGGGTTTGAAGGACGTGCGTGCAAAAGTGTACAGGATATATCAGTGCGCGTAGTGTGCGGTCTCCTAAAAATGTTCCTTTTGAGTTAAAACAGAGATTTTCGAAATGTGTTTTAAAGGAATGATTTTCGGGACGGGGAAAATGCAACACATAAGCACGTAAATTTTCTCGGGAGCCCCAGTCATGGAGCCGAGTAGCCCCAAGATGCTAGGACCGCTGCATTAACCATGATTTTTCCCGGTGGAATTGCCACCGAGGTCGCCCGGCCGAATCCAGGAGGATTGAGCCGTACGACTGCATGGATCAATTTTTCAGGTTCCACTCCTTTTGCTATTTTTCGGGTTGTTTCCCGTTCAAAGTATGCACATATTCCAAGATGCAAATGATGCAATGCATGGTAAAGAAAGCAAGCATGATTAATGAAATCGGTGACGGGAGTCTAACCCGCTCAAAGGGAAAAGCTTTCTTTTATTTTTTCAAAAAAATTTTTTCGAAAAGGGATACTGGTACGTGGGATTGCTAAACCACCGGTTATCCCAACTCCCACGTCAGGGAGTGTACAGGAAGGGTAAGTGGTTTCCACCTATATACCGAGTATCGATTTTTGTTTTGAAAATAAAAGCTTTTCTCCTTTGGGATATCCCCAGCGGAGTCGCCAAACTGTGAATGTGTGCCCAAAATTTTTGTGTTTGTTGGATTCACGCGAGTTTGAAGACATCCGGTTTAATTTGAAAAACGGAGTCGCCACGCCATTTTGATTACCTCAAAACTTTGAAAAAAAAGTTTTATGGGTTCGGAGGTTAAGTTACCCCTTGGGAAGAACGGATCGTCGTTCACCCAAGGTGCCTTGCCGGAGCAAGTCTCCCAAGATCCCATTAATCGTGCTTGCTTGCGTGCTTTCTTGTGTGCATGTGTTTGATAATAAGGAGGGAATGTCCCAAGTCGTCTTCCGGACGTACAAACCATTTGTTGGTTGTCGCTCGGGATTTCTTGGATTTTATGTATTCGGGATTATGATCCCGTCCTCATCTTGGACTTGTGATCATCGCATTTTTTGGACCTTGGGACTTGCGTGATCGAGAGAATGACTCTCTTTGTAGTCAAATATGAGGTTCTTTAGAAAAGGAGGGTCCTTAGCCCATCAATCCTACACTTTAAGATGGTCGAGCTCGTATAGATGCTTCATACTCATCTTAAGTGATAATCGGAGATATAGGGTTCAAAGGTGTCCCTTTTCTAAAGAGATTATGAAACCTTTATGGAAGGAACGATGTAAAGATAGGATCTTTTACATCGGTCCGTTTCGAGGTTACTAATGGGGAATGGGGGAATGTATGTAAAAATGACATTTTTAATGAAAAGATGACATTTTTGGATTGCAAATGATGCATTTGATTTAAAGAAATGATCTTTATTGCAAATGATGCATAAAGATATGATTTTTATGCAAATGATGCATTTTTATGAAGAAATTGACATTCATTATGCAAATGATGCATAAAGATTGCATTTTGAAAAGCATATGATGCTAGTTTATGGTAAAGACATGATCTTTAAAGCAAATGATGCTTGAAAAAGGGATTTTGAATGCAAAAGATGCATTTTGATTGAAAAGATTTGATTTTTATATGCAAAGGATGCATAAAGATGACATTTTTATTGGAAAATGGGGGTTTTAGGTGCAAAGGATGCACCTTTATAGGGAAAGACTACATTTTTATGACAAATGATGTCTAATGCATGCAAAAGGGGAAGGGGGAATATAAAGATGTGATCTTTAATCTACCAAGTCCCAAGCAATATAAAGGCAATGCAATGAGCAATTTATAAAGCAATTAGGATGCGAGGTTAGGGCGTGCGAGGTTACCAATGGCTTCCTTCTTCTTTGGATGGAGCTAGGAGGAGAGGTTGATCTTGGATCTTCAAGGAAGAGGGAGGTAGCTTCTTGGCCTTCTTCTTCACCTTCTTGGATCTTCAGCAGCTCTTGGGAGGAATTTCTTCGTAATATGGGAGTATTATGATTTTTGTGGATGATCAAAATGGGTAGATGAGGGCTCTATTTATCGGCAGTCTGGAAATCGCTAATGAGGCCGTGCGGCTAGGGACCTCAAGCTAATGCAGCCGTGCGGCATTATCCATTGTGACTCAGAATTTCTAGAACCATGCAAGGTGGCAAATTCTAGAAACTTCTTACTAATTAAGAAAAACTTGTTTCTTAATTAGGAAGGCTCCTCTTCAGCCTTTAATTAATTTGGAACTGTTCCGAAATATTTTCGGAACACTAGGAAGGTTCGGGGAATTACCGGAAAACTTACCGAAATTGTCGGGAAATTTAACCGGAAGGCATGAGCCAGATTTGGGTACTTACAGTAGGGAGGAATGATAAGTTAAGATGGAATTTGTCCCTCGTAAAGAGAGATGTCTGCTTGGGCCCCTCGATGAATAGTTTTGATGAAATGTATGGCCATACTTAAGAGATTTGATAGAGATCAAATGCACTTGGATTTTCAACATATTCAAAATCGAGAAAGCATTGGACAATATAAGTTGACGTGGACCATTACTTATGTTCAATATGACATCGTAAGACAAAGGGATTGTGACAATGATCTATCAAGGAATCAAGATTTGATGTTATATTTAATTGGGTGGACATAATGGCTTGCTAGAGACCACTTATGTCTTATGAGGATTGATGTTTCAACTCACTACCAACATAAATATAATTCCTATAGGGTCACACACAAATAACAGATTGAAAAATGGCTCAAATATGGAAAAGGAAGGGGGCGATCGCGCGCTACGGAATGGGCGATCGCGCCCGATCTCTGGTCAAGATGGGCGATCGCGCGCTATGGAGGGGGCTATCGCGCCCAATCTCTGGACAAAATGGGCGATCGCGCGCCCCGTAGGGGGCGATCACGCCCACCGCCTGACCTATTCCAGTTTGGTTTGGATATTAGGGTTTTCTCCCTAAGAGTTTGGGATATTTATAAAGTATAAATAGACCATTTTTCCTCAGCCAAGACCGACAGAAAATTAGGGTTTGAGATCAAAGATCAAAACTCCATAGATTCAATTCCATAACAACCATAGATTGTTGAAAAGAGTTTCAACAATAGAGGATCATCTAGCAATCTTACAAGATATAGATCTTGGTTCGTACGCATGTGGATTACCAATAGAGGGTGATTGCTTTATCACCTAAAGCTTGTAGACCTACCGTTGTTGATTTATCACAAGGAAAAACAAGGAGAAGATCAAAGTTTCATCTACGATTCAAGTTGAATTACGAATACGTGTACGAAAGACAAAATCGCAATAAAGGTTAGTAAATCCAAATTCATAATTTTAATCTATTCATATTAGACACATTCATGGCTAGGGTAGTCCATCCCTCTTTTCTTTTATATACTTTCATTTGTTTAGTTTTTTTCTATCATTTTTTTTTATATATAAAACAACTAATTTTCTTATGTCTATGTGATTTTATATTTTAAAAAATAGCTTATTAAATACTAAATTACTTTTTATTCTTTCCATTTTTTTTCATTTTTTTTTAAATAAAAAAATAGGATAACCCGTTTGGCCCATGAATCTTCAGATCCGTGCCAAACGGGCGGGCTTGGACATCAATATTGGGACGGGCCAGGCCGAATTTAGGTCTGTTTTATCACACGGGCTCACGGGCTTCAACCCGTCCTGCCGCGGGTTGGTCCGTACGGGACGAGTCGGGACGGGCCAGCCCGTTTGGCCATCACCACTGTCAGCACCGGCCTATATCATAATAGTTAAATATTATATATTGAATACATTATAATGTAATAATTTATAAAAACTTATAAGATATTTAAATTAATAAGCAACTTGAGGAGAAGTGATTTGTTTCAAAAGAAATCTATGGTGCAAATTTCCAAAACAGTTACTATTGAATTAATAAATATTGAAAAAAACTTCAAATTCTCTTATTCACTTATGAAGTATATATATAAATTTAAATTCCCCTACTACAATTATAAAAAGGAGAAGAAGATAAATTAGGAATGAAATAAATTCTAATTGTAAAAGAAGTTTTTTCGTGCCATTATAAGGAGAATGGAGAGCAAGGATGTCAAGGTCATTGGTATCATGATGGGTGGCTCCACTATCTAAGAGCTAGGTAGGAGGATTGGGAGTATGAATTGAATAAGTATATGCGGCTGGTGAAGTTATATAGTTAGGCCGAGGTGATGGTCTTGGGGAGTAGGTAGAGTTTAAGTTTGGGGTGGGGAATACGGCGGTGAGAAATTGCTTGCGAAAGGAGCGACATTGAGACATATAATGGCCATAATTCCTACACCATTGACATCTACCTTTGAAGGGCTCAGTTGGTATAGGGGAGGAGGATATAGGGTTGGCTGATGGATTGGAAGAGTAGCCGTGAGGGGTGGTTGGGTAAGGATTATGGTTGCGGTTGTTGTTTTGACGAGGTGGGTTCTTGGTGGTGTAGTTGATGGTGGCGGGAAAAGGTGTCGTGGCATTAGAGTTGTGTTTTAATGTGAGTTCATGATTAATCAACTTTTCGTGCAACTCATCAAAGGAGATAGGTGTTTCACAACTTTGAACTGCATTAACGATAAAATGAAAGTCTGTATCATTTAATTGCTCAAGGACTCGATCTACGAGATCATCAGACTGAAGAGGGCGACCTAGGGATGCTATTTCATTAGCACATGATTTCAATTCCTGCATATAGTCGGTGACAGGATGAGGGCCTTTGGTGCTGTTACGAATGCGATCTTTGATTTGGTTTATATGACCTCTATAAGAATTGACATAGGTTTTGGCAACAGTCCTCCATGCATCATAAGTTGTGGTGAATTGGGAGATGAGAGGAGCTAGGGTGCTTGCTAAGGCACCAAGGAAGGATTAGTTTATCTTGGCGAAACCAAGTAGAGTAAGCGGGATTTTTGGTTGGGGCGGCAGGAGCGGTGGTGGCTTGGGTTTGAGGAGAGGTGGGTGTGGATGGTTTGGATGAGGGAAGATATAGTGATGGGCCTAACAGGGTGCCATCGATGTAGTTATACAATTTATGGCCAAGTAGGGTGGCTGCAATTTGAATATTTGATGAAGGGAAATTATTATGACAAGTTAGGATTTGATTTTAACTATTTTTATTTGTTATTATTTTATTATTTTCGAAATTTATTTTAAATAGGTAATATTTTTGGTATTAGAAGTATATTAGGACATTATTTTAAGGTTTTATTGATTGATTAGGTTACTATATAGACTATGGTTATTTTGGGAAGTTTTTGACTTGTTTTTCAAGTCTTAGAGTCACTATATAATTAGGATTAATTGTAATTCCGAATTTAAGTTGTTGATTAATAAAATTTGAGTGTTTACTCTTCAGTTTTCTCGAGCGAAAATTGACGGTTGATTGCTGAATTTCTCGAGCGAAATTCTGTGATTAATCTTTATCAAGTCTTACGCTACGTCAGTTGACAAGTTAGGATTTGATTTTAACTATTTTTATTTGTTATTATTTTATTATTTTCGAAATTTATTTTAAATAAGTAATATTTTTGGTATTAGAAGTATATTATGACTTTATTTTAAGGTTTTATTGATTGATTAGGTTACTATATAGACTATGGTTATTTTGGGAAGTTTTTGACTTGTTTTTCAAGTCTTAGAATCACTATATAATTAGGGTTAATTGTAATTCCGAATTTAAGTTGTTGATTAATAAAATTTGAGTGTTTACTCTTCAGTTTTCTCGAGCGAAAATTGACGGTTGATTGCTGAATTTCTCGAGCGAAATTCTGTGATTAATCTTTATCAAGTCTTCCGCTACGTCAGTTGGTATCAGAGCCTGGTTCGTTCTAGGAAGAATGAGACGAGGAAAGAAGGCCACTGTGGAAGCGATCTACGAGAGAGATGAGGCGGTTCTGGAAGAACGCATCAGATCCATCGTAGATCAACGTATGGAGTTGTTGATGGAACAGTTAACGGGCAGGATGACCGAATTGTTCAATCAACAGTCTCGGCGAAATCAGCCTAAACCTGGTGGCAGCGATGGACAGCGAGACTGGGAGGTGGATTCTGATGGTGGTAATATTTCGTGGCCTTTCGTTGAATCGGCGACTACCGAACTTTCTATCGATTGGTCAATACCTCCAAAATATAATAAGTGTGATTGTGAAAATTGTCTGTTTGATAGTGTCCTACCTTTTTTCGATACACCTTTTTCACAATCTATGATTGGTTGGTTTCAGCCTTCGATTTACGATGATGAGATTATTAGTCATCGATTCGTTGATCCGTTTGATATCCCTCATTCAAAGACATTTTCTTCAAGTAACATAAAAAATTTGTTACTTCATGAGTTTATTAGATTACATTGGACGGATTGGATGGAGGTTGTTACTCAAGTAAGCAAGTTTAAAGTCCGACAAGGTTATAAAGGAAGATTTCAAGTGTTCAAGTATTATTTCAATGAGAGGATCGTTACAAATATTTTTTATGCAATGATCAAGATTCGACTACAACTTGCTGCAAAATCGAGGACGAATTTTTCGAAGCCGAGGAGAATGATGAAGATGAATATAGTGACATGTTTAGTTTTAGTTTTATTTATTTAATGTTATTTTCGGATTTAATATTTGGTTGTTAGTATTTTTGATATTAGAAGTATATTAGTACTTTATTTTAATGTTTTATTGATTGATTAGGTTACTATATAGACTAGGGTTATTTTGGAAAGTTTTTGACTTGTTTTTCAAGTTCTAGGGTCACTATATAATTAGGATTAATTGTAATTCTGAATTGAAGTTGTTGATTAATAAAAAATTGAGTGTTTACTCTTTTACTCTGTTAAATTCAGTTTTCTCGAGCGAAAATTGACGGTTGATCGCTGAATTTCTCGAGCGAAGTTCTGTGATTAATCTTTATCAAGTCTTCCGCTACGTCAATATTCCACGCAATATAGTTGGTGGAGGTTAAATTAAGGATATGAGAAAGCGAGATCACAATAATTGGCTTGGTGGGTTCGGCGGAATTAGGGAGGAAAAGGGAGGATTCGATGGCGGCAACCATGGAACGTGGAAGAAAGAAAGAAAAAAGGAAGAATAAAAATTAGTTATTTGGATCATAATCTCTGATACAATGTTGAAATAATAAAATTAGAAAAAACTTCAAATTCTCTTATTTATTTATGAGGTATATATATAAATTGAATTTCTCCTACTACAATTACAAAAAGAAGAAGATAAATTAGGAAGAAAATAAATTCTAACCGGAAAAAGATTCTAGTGTATGTCTAACAGTCCCTCCGTTCTGTATCAAAAGTCCTATCAAGAGTTTTCACGTTTATTAAGAAAATATAAGAAATTAAGCAAACAATTGCAAGTGGGTTGAAGAAATAATTGTCAAAACACTATTGATAATACAAGTGGGTAAAAGTAGAGTAATAAGCATTGTTTTTTTTTTTTGTAATTTTACAAAAGGAAAATGATAACCAAAGTTCTCATGGCCGAGCAGTATTCGGGTGTGTGGGTGTGTTAAGAAGTCTACATTTAGGCAATGTTTGTCAATTCCAGATGTGGGATAATATCTCTAACACGCCCCCTCACGTGTAGCCGGACTTTGTCAAAGACTTACAACGTGGACTTATTAATCGGGTGACGCAGAGTAACAACGGCCTGGACGTAGACTTACTAATCTAGAAGAAGTCAACAAATAACTTTAGGAAACTTTAGGAAAGGTTTCCTTAATATCCTTAATATAGTGAAGGTCATAGGTTCGACTCCCTTTTGGGAGAAAAGTGGAGAACTTGTGTTACTATGCCACATAAGGGTGATTTGTGGTGTCTACATGTGATTTTTCGGATGACGGGGGACGTATATGGCGGATGAACTATCAGATGGCGCAAAACGCATATAACAATCTTCTAGATAGCCGTGTATCATATTTCTTAATAATAGATTACAATAGTGGTGAAACTTAATAGAAATTTGTAATATACAGAGAAATAGATCTGTAATATACTCCATTGGGGTTTGAATACGATAACAATTTCCTTGAAGATACCAAGCTTTCTACAAAAGGAAAAGGATATAAATATCCAAGACACTATTCATTATTTATCATTTTATAAATAAAGCATAATATGACTTTTAGTATAGAATGTACCAAAAAGATAAGTAGGCATCTTGATTTGATCACGGACGGAGGGAGTACTTTTTTGTTTATAACATGGAAATTCAGAAAAACTATAAGTTTTATAAGTATAAAAAATGAGACTTTTTTGTTTATAACATGGAAATTCAGAAAAACTATAAGTTTTATAAGTATAAAAAATGAGGTATGAAAAAAAATTTGGATAGAAAATAGTATGTGAAAAGTTGTTGTGTGTATGGGTCCTCTAAATTAAAAAGTTGAAACATTTTCATCTGAGAAAGAGAAAGTGTAATATTTAGTGAAACACATAAAGAGGTAAAGAGTGTATTCCCTCTTACCTCAAATATAAATAAAAAAAAAAGATAGGAAAATGGTCTTAAATATAAATATACGAAAATATCATCTATTTCAATGCAAAACTTGTAATTACTTCTAATAATATTTTTATCAAAAATATTTTTAAAATTAATTGTTCTTTTTCAAATACAAATATACATAAGTTACATATTTATATGAGAAAATGTTAGTAATTTTAACATGTTTTATTATAAATCAGGATAATTAAATTATTTCAACAACTTTCTTATCATGTGTAAAAACAATTATTTTTGCTTAGGTGGTAAGGTATACTCCCTCCGTCCCGTCCGACTTAGGACGTTTTGCCATTTTGGGCGTCCCACCCGACTTAGGACGGCCCAAAATGGAAAGTTTATATTACTTTTATATTAAATGGAATCCACTTGTCATACTCACAACAATAATTCCATCACTATTTATCCCACTCATTCTCTCTCCTATTTAATTTTTCACACTAACAACACATCCTCCACTTATTCTCTCTCCTAATATTATAATAGTATTCCTTAATCCCTACACCAAATGAAAAATTCCTAAGTCGAACGGGACGGAGGGAGTAACTTTTAATGGAAGGGAGGGACGTATTACTATTTGCTTAGGTGGTAAGATATTTTTAAAATAAAAAGTTGAATAATAAAAAAAAAAAGGATGAACAATGAACAGTATAAACCGAGATGTGAATATGGGTTTACTCAAGCTGGGCCTAATTGAATTGGGCCGTGAATATTATCTAAATAATCAAGTATCAGGGCCGAGTAAGGTCTTCCTTGTATGACGAGGAACGTTTATCTCAGCCTTATGTCAACATGCTTGGGCCGTTATGCCGCAAGTGACGAGGAAAGAAAAGTTCTTACCTCGGCATTTCATCACCATGACGAGGAAACAAAATCATTTACCCCGGCATATCTCAGTGCCGGCCAATCTCCAAATGACGAGGAAGCAGAATCATTTACCTCGGTCTATTTGCTAAGGCCGAGGTAAAACATTTGTGTTCCTCGGCGTTCCGGCTAGCAGAATATACAGTCCTTATACAACTCGGATTACACATTCATGAATCAATCAGGATTGTAACCAACTACATCAATCCAAGTCGAACAATGACTCCTTAACAGATATAATTCTCTTAGGATTACATCTTATCTCTTCACAAGTTTACTTCAACATGGATTCTATCAATCCATCCCTATAAATACAAGCCCCATGGCTCATTGTTTGGTACGTTACTTTTTACATTGAGAAAACTCTGTCCATTTGTTTTCTCATATACAAACCGTGAACTTACTCTCACGCCGGAGGGCCTTTAGCCGGATCCGCCCCGGCTTAGTTTACGTGTTTTCTCTTATTTTCAGGCCTTGCAATCACCGGAGCAATCTTCGCTTGGATTTGGGCTGTTTTGACGATTTTGGCATCATCAATTGGTTCCATTGCCGGGAAGTCGATTCAAACACCCTTTGTTTGGCCTGGAAAACGCTCGCTAAAAGCCAATTTTCTTGTCGGAATTTTTCTCTCTGTGAACGGAATTTTTGGATCATTGAGACTCTGTTCTTGAAACCGCCGGAATTTGCGAATTTCAACCGGATTTTGCCCAGATTCCGTTTGGAGGCATTTTTTAGCGTTAAGATTTCAGCCCAGTTTTGGCTTGAATTCTTTTGTGTTGAAAAAATCACAATTAATTGTTTGTTTGTGGTCAAAATTTGCCCTAATTTTGGCCATAAATTTGGTTCTATTGAAATTGTGATTTTTGGAAATTTACACTTGGTAACTTGCTGTTGGATCACAATGGACGGACAGTTTACGAGTGTTACGGCTGAGGACCCAACCCAGGTGAATGGGGCGAACACAGAGCCGAGGAACCGCCTCCTCCTCCTCCACCACTCACCAGATGCCCCTCCTCCTCCTCTCCATGACCCTTCGTTCCAAGGGTCGTGTGAATGCCGAGGAGAAGGCGCCGAGCTTCCTCGTCCCACTCGTGCTCGTGGAAAACAAGTGGGAAGGAAGAAAACAAAGAATGCCGACGCCGGTCAGCCGGAGGAAGTCAACCCATCGACCGACGCTCTTTGTTGCATAAGCAAATGGAGACATTACAAAGAATGTATGAAACACAGGTTGCTCTCTTGCAATTAGACCCAGAGCATTCCATGGCTGAATTTATTAGGCCATCTGTGGGCAACCCCCTCGAAAAGGGACAGGATGAGCAACAACCTCCCCTCAAGACCAGGGACCTACCAAGGCCATCCCCCCGAAATTCTCCTCATCCTCGGCACAACAGTAAGCAGAGAGCTCCAGTGGTCGACTTGAGAAGCCACTTAACTCCTAGGGAAGAGGAAGTAAATTCCCGGGACCTAAGAACGAGACTCAGCTTGAACAGACGCCTATCCCCTGCTCGTCTTGTCATGGCACCTAGGCATCCCACGCCACCTCGATCTCGTCGACCAAATTCTCCTCTACCTCGTCGACCGGATTCTCCTCGTCCTCGGCATCGAGAATTTGCAAGGCCGAGGACACCAGAGCCGTACAGAATGATACTTGGCGGTCAAGACCTGGAATTAAGGCGTGACAAAGCTCCTTCCAAACGGGATAGCCACCGACATGACGCAGAGCACAGTAGGGTGAATGATCGCCCCAAGGATAAATCCGTTAGAAGCTCCCAACGAAGCACCCGCTCAAGCAGTGACAAGGGAGTAGAAACCAAGCAATGGGAGCTGTTGAAACAAAGACTGGATGACATGGAAAGGGGAAAGAAGTTTAATGACGATGATTATGATTGGGCAACACGTCCATTCTCTGTGAGGATAACGGCAGCTCCACCTAATCCCCACCTCAAGCTTCCTAATTTTGAAAAATACAATGGCACTACTGATGCAAAAGACCACGTACAAAGTTTTGAACAAACTATGAATCTCCTCACCACTGCTGACGACCTGCTCTGTAAAGCTTTCGCGAGCACCTTCTCCGGAACAGCTTTGACCTGGTTCCGTGAGCTTAAAAGAGGTAGCATCGATTGCTGGAGAGGCATGAGGAGAATGTTCTTGGACCACTTTGCTACTGCTGGTAAGAGGAAGATAAGACTGGCTGACTTGGCCAACATTGAGCAGGGAAAGGGAGAGACCACCCTCAGCTATTATAATCGGTTCCGAAAAATGGCGGACTGTGTTGAAGAAAGCCTCACCGACAGGAGGTTATTGTTTGTTTCAATTAGGCTTAAAATCTGGTCCCCTCGTTTATGAACTCTCAGCCAGGGAACCTCAAACAAAGTCCGAGCTATACAAGGTAGCTTATGCCATTTCCATGGCTGAGGATAAAACAAAGAAGAGGGGAGCTGACAAGACAGAAACAGAGGCGACAGGAAACCGCCAGAATAGTAATGGAAACGGCAAGGGTTCCAAAGGGAAAAACAAAACAAGGAGTACGGAGAAGCTTGAGTTCACTCCTCTTACTAAGCCCATTTCTGAAATCATGCAGCTGGTCAACCTTCCTCCACCTCAACCAATGACCGACAAGCCAAAATTCCCTCGTAACATGAACAAATACTGTGATTTTCACAAAGACAACGGGCACACCACTGATGGTTGTTGGGCCCTCAAGAAAATAATCCAAAAATGGGTCGACGAGGGAAAGTTAGACCGTTATGTTATGAAAAAAGATAACAAGCGGAAGCGAAAGGAAGAGGAAAGTGAAGATGACGACAAAAGCGAGGATGAAGACCGAAGGCCTCCTAGGGCCAAGTTGCATGTGATACGGGAAGAGGTAACATCTACCAGAAAACTAAGGGACCAGATCCACGAGCTGAGCAAAGTGTATCATGTTCCTGCTTGGATCCATAAAGCGGAAGAGGTCATTAGTTTCTCTCCTAATGAGTTAGCTGGAAGCCGAGCAGCTCGTGAACAACCCTTGGTGATAAAGGGCCGAATAGACAACGTTGAATCCGAAAGACTTCTTGTTGACACGGGGGCCTCCCGTGACATCCTGTATTACTCAGCCTTCCAACAGATGGGCTTGAAAGACACCATGTTGGAACCCTACCATGGAAGGCTAGAAGGATTCACCAATCACAAAGTTGGAGCCAAGGGAACTGTGGATCTAGAACTCGAAGTCGGTGATCATCCCTTCCTAGCCAAAGCCACAGTCAATTTTGTAGTCATGTATTTGACTAGTGATTACCATGCGATCATAGGCATTCCAAGTCAAGCCAAACTTGGGCTGGTGGCCTCACTTCCCCACCAACGAGTTAAATTCCCCACCCGGGCAGGGATTGGATGCGTGAGGGCCACCCCCAAGGACTTCTTGGAACATGTCGTGAAGAGCAGAAAGAAACCCAAGAGTGTGGAGATAGATATCCCCGAGGAAAATATTAAGATCTCCAAGTCACAGAAAACCACCGAAACTAGCTCCAGAATGAGCTATATTCGTGAAGTGCCTGCAAAGGAGGAAGAGCCTATGGTCCAAGAAATTGCAGATGACCAAGGCATATTCCTATTTGTACCTGTGGAAGACCCTATGGTCCAAGAAATTGCAGATGACCTAGGCATAATTCAGTCCATATCAGAAGAAGACCCTGTTCTCTTCAACGGCCAGAACTCGGGGGCCAACCACGACCTAGGGAAGGTCAGTCTCCCAGATGTTGATAAACTTATGGAGGAAGAGGGCCTCAACGTGAATGACAATGAAGGGAGAAGAATTAGAGAGATCATCATCGAGTCTCTAGAATTCCGTGACGGTCTTGAAATGAAGCCTGTTGACGAACTGGAAGAGATAGTCATCAATCCTGATTATCCTGAACAAAAAATCAAGCTCGGGGGCCAACTATCTCCAAAAGAGAAAGAAAAAATCATCTCCCTCTTAAAAAGCAGTCTCGACGTCTTTGCTTGGAGAGTCGAAGATATGAGGGGGATCAATGAAGAAGTAGCTCTCCACCGCCTTGAAGTTGATCCTTTGGCAAAGACTATCTCCCAGACAAGGAGAAATTTTGCAAGGGACAAGGAGGAAGCTATAAAAGAAGAAGTGCAGAAATTACTTAGTGCCGGAATAATTCGTGAAGTTAAGTACCCCGTTTGGTTGGCCAATGTGGTTATGGTGAAGAAGCAAAATGGGAAATGACGCATGTGCATAGACTTTACTGATCTAAACAAAGCCTGCCCCAAGGACAGCTATCCTCTTCCTAGAATTGACAAGTTGGTTGATTCCATTGCTGGACATCAAACTCTCAGCTTCCTAGATGCCTATTCAGGCTACCATCAGATAAAAATGGCGGAAGAGGACATTGAGAAGATGGCCTTCCAAACACCTGGGGGTAATTACTCTTACATCATGATGCCTTTTGGGCTCAAGAACGCGGGTGCTACATACCAGCGAATGGTGAATCGAGTTTTTGCAAGCCAAATAGGTCGCAACATGGAAGCTTATATTGATGACATGGTCATAAAGACCAAGGAAGGCAGTCACGTTCCCGACCTACAAGAGACAATTCACAACCTCCGAGCTAATAACATGAAGCTAAATCCGAGCAAGTGCGTGTTTGGGGTAACAGCCGAAAAGTTCCTAGGCTTCATGGTATCTCAAAGGGGGATTGAAGCAAACCCCGAAAAAATCAAGGCGCTCGTTGACATGAAGGAACCTACCACCATCAAGGAGGTTCAAAGACTTAATGGAAGAATCGCAACACTTGGAAGATTCATCGCCAAATCCGCCGAAAAGTCACTGCCTTTCTTCAAGGTATTGAAGGGTACCAAGAGCTTCTCTGGACTCCCGAATGCTCAAGCATTCCTCCGGTTGAAGGAGTACTTGGGTTCCCCTCCCTTGCTTAGCATCCGACTACCGGCGAGATCTTGTACGTCTTCCTAGCCGCCACCGATCATGCCGTCGCACTGTCCTAGTTCGAAATGATGAAGGAATTCAAAAGCACTCGTTTACTATGTCTCTAAGGCACTATCTCGACGTGGAAAGCAGTATACTTCAATGTGGAGAAGATAGCGTACGCACTAGTCATTGCATCAAGGAAGCTACGTGCTTATTTTTCTCGCACATCCTATCACCGTGTACACAAATGAACCATTGAAGAAGATACTACATAAGTTGGACGGCTCCGGCGTCTCCTTAACTCGGTCCATCGCTCTCACCGAGTTCGATATCACTTACCAACCAAGGAAGACCCTCCCGGCACAGCCTTTGGTTGACTTCATGGTCGAGATCGCCTTTATGGGTGAGCATCTCCCCACCTCTAGGAAGCAAAATGCACCGCAGGATAAAGACTCTCCCATTGAACTCCCATCCAACCGTGGATCCCGTATACGGACGGATCAGCCACCAAGGACAGAGCGGAGCTAGAATTGTGCTAGCAAGCCCGGAAGGAGAATATACAACGCAAGACGCCATCCGTTTCAAGTTTCCTGCCTCCAATAATCAAGCGGAATATGAAGCTCTAATATTTGGCATTGAATTAGCCTCCTTCTATGGAGCGACTAGGGTGGCGGCCTTCTGCGACTCCCAACTCGTTGTCAAACAAGTAAAGGGAGAGTATAATACCCAAGACCCCACCCTTGCCAAGTATAGAGACCTGGTCCTAGATATGACGAAGAAGATGGAATTTTTCGAGCTCAAACAAATTGGCAGGGAAGATAACCAAGTCGCAGACGTTCTTTCCAAACTGGCTACCATGGATGTCTCTAAGACCAGTCCTTATGTGGTTTATGCTGAGGAACCTGCGTACGAAAGACTACAAATCATGCTCCTAGATGGAGAAGATAGATGCTGGATCGATGACTACATTGAATACATTGAGAAGGAAAAACTACCAGAAGATGAAGCTCGAGCTAAGCTTATCAAAAAGAGGTCCCCAAGGTTCGTGGTGATGAATGGAGTCCTCTACCGAAGATCTTTCACAAAGCCCCTGCTAAGGTGTGTCTATCCCAAGGAAATTGAGAACCTCTTGGCAGAAGTACATGAAGGTGTTTGCGGCGGACACCCGGGGGCCAGAACCTTAGCTGACAAAATCATATCACTAGGGTACTATTGGCCAAACCCGAGGGAAGACGCGCACGCCTATGTTCGAAAATGTGACAAGTGCCAAAGATTCTCTCGACATTCCTAGACTACCGGCAGCTTGAGCAAACACTTGTAATACCTACGTGGCCGTTTGATATGTGGGGGATCGATATCATCGGACCCTTCCCTCCCGCCCGTGGTAATTGCAAGTACGTGATAGTAGCTGATTACTTCTCCAAGTGGATAGAAGCCAAGGCATTAGCCAAGATAACGGAAGAAAACGCGATCAACTTTGTCCATGACAACATCTGGTGCAGATTCGGCCTTCCACATACAATTGTCTCTGATCATGGACTGCAATTCTCCACAACATTCACTACGTAGTTGGGAAGAGTAAAAGTCCGCCATGCAAAATCTTCGCCTAGCGTACCACAAGGCAATGGCCAAGCGTATAAAGAAACAAACCGGTCCTAACCGCCCTCACCAAGAACCTTGAAGGACGCGAGGGTAGATGGTTGGACGAACTTCCCCTAGCCTTATGGGTTGTTCGCACAACCACCCGGGGGCCAACCGGGGAAACCCCATTCGCACTAACCTTCGGTTTCGAGGCTATGGCACCAGCGGAGATGGCCATCCCTACGGTGAGAAATTCCCATTACGATGAGCAAGTCAACAAGGTCAATAGGCTCCTTGACCTGGACCTGATAGATGAGAAACGACTAGATGCACAGATGAGGATGGTGAATTACAAACAAAGGACCAAGGCGTATCATGATAAGAGGGTCAATCGAAGAGTATTCCAAGTAGGCGATTGGGTACTCGAAAAATTGAAGCTACCGGACGAAAGGCGTAACGTAACAAGCTCTCCCCAAATTGGGAAGGTCCTTATATCATCACTCAAGTCATTCGAGAAGGGACTTACAGATTGAAGACCAAGGAGGGGAAGGACCTCAAGCATCCCTGGCACTCCGACAACCTTAGAAAATACTATCACTAGTCTAGTTTATTTTACGGTAGATTAGTTTCTTATTTCCTGTCTTTTAGTTTTGATTAGTTGATAGGATTGCGCTAGTTGTAATCGCATTTCGCTTTATGAAAGCAGGCTCTTCCAAAGATGCAAAGCAACTATCAACTCTTCATACGTACACCGTAAGATGAGGACCGCATCCCCGACTCTTCTATACAACACATCCGTCAAGGGTCCACCTTGATTCAGATACCAAACAGCCAAGACCAAGGGACCTCCTTGCCTCGATGGCTTACAACACATCCCGTCAAGGGTCCACCTTGATTCAGATACCAAATGCCCAAGACCAATGGACCTCCTCGCCCGATGGCTTACAACACATCCCGTCAAGGGTCCACCTTGATTCAGGATACCCAACGGCCAAGACCAAGGGACATCCTTGGCCTGATGGCTTACAACACATCCTGTCAAGGGTCCACCTTGATTCAGGATACCAAACAGCCAAGACCAAGGGACCTCCTTGGCCTGATGGCTTACAACACATCCTGTCAAGGGTCCACCTTGATTCAGGATACCAAACAGCCAAGACCAAGGGACATCCTTGGCCTGATGGCTTACAACACATCCTGTCAAGGGTCCACTTTGACTCAGGATACCCAACGGCCAAGACCAAGGGACATCCTTGGCCTGATGGCTTACAACCCATCCTGTCAAGGGTCCACCTTGACTCAGGATACCAACAGCCAATACCAAGGGACCTCCTTGGCCTGATGGCTTACAACACATCCTGTCAAGGATCCACCTTGATTTAGGATACTAAGCAGCCAAGACCGAGGATTTTCCTCAGCCTGATGGCTTAACAAACCTCCTACCATGAGTCCACTTTGATTCAGGATTACAACACATTTACAGCCAAGGAAACCTTCCTCGGCCTAAATAACTTGAGGGTATAGTTAAAGCCGAGGAGTATTTCCTCGGCCTAACCACTTGCCCAACATTTGGGAGCAAGGAACCTTCCTTGGATCCCACCTTCTTAAGTCTAGTGCCTCGGCCTAGCATACAAAAATATGAGCAAGTTATGGAAATAACATGAATCATGACAAAAGGATTTTCATTGATGTTCAAAAAATTACAAGTCCTACCATCTATTACAGAAAACAAAGAAAAGAAGCTATCCTAAGACTGATGCCCGTCATCAAAAGGCTTGTCCAGCCAGTCTTCTGTGATAGTGCCAGGGGGAGGAAGGACCGTTTGTTCAGTGAGGGCATTAGTTTCCTCGGTCCCTCCTTCCACCTCGGCTTCCATGACCTCGGGCTCTTCAAAGATCCCGGATCGCCTCCACTGTGTCTTTTATGTTGCCGGGGACAACAGAGGCCGGCCTCCACACTTCCCTGCAAGCTTGAGCATCCTTGGCAGCCATTATCTCCAAGTTGCTTTCAGAAAAGGGGACCAAGTGGTGGAGAGCCCTGACTTCCTCGGCATATTGATCCCTGCAAATTAGCTGGGCAACCTTATTGATGTCCAAACCGGTGGAAGGATCAGCCAAAATGCTCCGGGCCAAATGAAGATAACCATCTTCAAACATAGTGGCCGTCTGCTCGTCCACGGCCTCTCTAAAGGCCGAGCTGGCCATCATCAACTCCTTGAAAGCCGAGCTCCCCTTGAACCGAGCAACGGCCTCTTCCTCCCTAGCCGGGAGGGTAGCTTCCAACCCTCTGCACCAGGCCTCAGCTTCCACGGCCCTAGTTTGGACCTCGGCTTTTTTTTTCCTTGCCGTAGCAAGCTCTTCATTTTTCAGCCGGAGATGCTCCTCGGCTTTGATCTTCTCGTCCTCGGCCCTCTTCACCTCAGCCTCGACCTTGGCCTTGGCCGCCGCAAGCTCAACATCCTTGGCCTCTAAAAGCTTAGCCAAGGAAGCCTTGTCTTTTTCACTCTTCACTTGGGCGGCCTTAGCTTCGTTTAGGCGCCTAGCCTTCTTCTTGGCCAAAACATTTTCATACGCCGTGACGGAAGCCAACTGAAAGAGAAGTCATTATTAGAAAGGCAAACAAATATCAAGGGCAATAACCAAGAAAAGGATTAACATTTACCTCGGCGATTAAGAGTCCCTTGTGGCAGAGCAAGGTATCCTCGTTGGGAGCCTCTTTACAAAATGCCTCGTAGGCATCTTCGTCCATAGCTCTTTGAATGGGAGCTCGGCCCAATCTTACTAAGGGTCCCTCCCTAGCCAACAGAGGAAGTCCCTTAAGACGGGGAACGTTGAGGGACATGCTCTTGGCCAGCTCGTCGGCCTCCTCAACGGTTTTGATACTTTGAATGGTTAAGGGAGGGGGAGCCTCAACGTTGGGGGCCCCACTGACGCTTGCCCGTTTAGCCGCAGGCTCCTCGGCGCTAACAGCTGGCGTTCTCTTGGAGCCTGATCTCCTTTGGACGAGGTTAGTTTCCTCGGCCACCTCTTCCTCGGCATCAACATGGAGGCTATGCCCCTCTACAGTTGATGGATTGGTTTGTTCGTCAGTCGCCGCTTCCTCGGCATTTACCTCCCCGTGTAATTTAAGGGGAAGGGGTTGGTCACCCTGAACATTGAGCACGAGATTACGGGCATTAGCCTCTTCCCTCCTTTCTACCAAAGCTGACTTCTTGCTTTGCTTCCTCTTCCTCCTCACTAGCTCTTGGGGACTTAGTATCTCCATGGCTATAGCTTCTTCTTCCTCGGCGGTTAAATCTGCAAGGACAAGAAAGAAAGAGTTAAGTACGAGCAGAGGTAACAAGCATTCAAAAAGTACAAGTAAAAAAGATAAAACGTTTACATCCAACTATGTCGATTGCTTTCAAACATTGGTCCCTGGGACGTTCAGTCTTGCACGTAATGCAATCCTCATGGAACACCAAGCCGGGGTGAATTGTCCAGTCATTGAAGCGTCTCCCCCTCTTTACGGTGACAAAGGGAGATACCCCATCCTTCTTCCCCGGCATCAAACCCGCCTGAATATAATAATGGTCCGAGGACTCAACCACTGACCAATCAAGGACCCCCACCTCGGCAAATTCTTCTAGGCATTTGATCAAGGCCTGGGTCCATTCATATTGTTGGACGGGAAAGGATGAAGTTGGACCCTTACAAGGAGACTGGAACTCCCATCCTTGGCGGCTCTCAACCCTTATAACATGGTTATCCCAAACAAGAACTTTGCTAGACATAGGGAGGAGCAAACTTTTCGGTTTCTTGGACGCACTCTTAATGACGAGGAGCCAACTCTCCTTGACAAATTGAACATGGTAGAAATATCTAAAAGCTCCCATGGTCGGCTCTTACCCTAAGCTACGGCAGAGGACAATGAAGCTGACAAGAACCCGGGTACCATTAGCTCCTAGCATGGCCGGCACCGCCCTCACATCGTCTAAAAATTCACAGATGAAAGGATCCAAGGGAAGACGAAGTCCCTGTTGAAACTGTTTGAAGTAAAAGTGGACAAAGTCTTGGTTATAATAAAAGTTGTCCTCTTCCTTCTTTGTCTTAAGCTCCATATGGCCCATATAAGTTAGCTTGTACTCAGCTTTGTCTACCCCGTATTTGGAGTACAGCTTTTCCAACATGGGATCCCCGGCTCTTGGGGTCCTCTCTTGTCTTTGTCCTAATCCTTGGCCTCCTCGTCCTCGGCCTCCTCTTCTTCGGGCCAAGCGGCCATCAGCTTGTGCTTCTTCCATGAAGGCATCAACTATTTGAGTAGACGAGGAGGGTTCTCCTTCTCTTCCCGTCATATCTGCATAAAGACGAGGAGACAAAATTAGTGACCTCGTCCATGGCTGATTTAGGACGGGGAAGGGAGATTTCCCTCCTCGTCATTTAATAAGGCCGAGGAGGGAGCCGTAACTCTCAGCGCTCACGCATTTCGCGATCGTAGGCCGGGTAGAACAAACTCGATGTGCTCCATCATCTCAAATTTATCCTCAAAAACTATAATGTTGGGTGAACCAGACTCAATCCTATCTATTCTTGTGGAATCAGGGTATTGGAGGAATAGACGAGTTCGACCATAACCTCTCAACTGCTTGCTTACATCATCTAGAGTGAGCATCAACCATGGACCTCTCTCTCTACGATAGACCCTCAGATTTCCAGTATGATATCCATAACGGAATCGGGGAGAATGGTCCCAAGAACGAGCCATTTCTAAGGGGAATCAAAAATGAAAGGGGGAGTTCATTCAATATTTAAGAAAGTCCATATAAAATACAAAGAAAACCAAAGATTTGAAGTTTTGAGAATTTATGAAGAAAAGCTTCATTCTTTAACAATGGTGGTTCATTTGTTCTTGGCATATTCCAGATTCATCACCAACAAACCCTAGAAAGCGGGAAATCGGAGTCAAAATGCACAAAAGGAAAGAGACTTCATATATACCTGAGTTTGGAGAAATTGAGGAAATCACAACAGGAAGCTAGCTCGCCGGAAACTGGGTTCGAACAAGATCAAGATCACCGGAATGCTTGTCGCCTGAAACCTTGTCACTCGCTCTCAAATATTTGGGGTTTGTAAAGAGTAAAATGAGAAGAATTTAGCTTTTTATAACCCCTCAATCGGGTTAAACCCATGGGTAAAGCTAAATTCCGGGTCTGGCGCCCCAAGAATTAAATGCAAATTGACGATTTCGAGGCGTGACAAGACTGGGGGGCCCCAGAATGGCAACCGTCAGTTATACGAAGCGACGCCGAGGACACGTGTCAAACCCGTTGGTATTCCATATGCCGAGGACGAGGTGACTTTCTACTCGTCCTAATCCGAGCTAGAAAGTCGGGGGCCACTGAACAGTATAAACCGAGATGCGAATATGGGTTTACTCAAGCTGGGCCTAATTGAATTGGGCCGTGAATATTATCTAAATAACCAAGTATCAGGGCCGAGTAAGGTCTTCCTTGTATGACGAGGAACGTTTATCTCAGCCTTATGTCAACATGCTTGGGCCGTTATGCCGCAAGTGACGAGGAAAGAAAAGTTCTTACCTCGGCATTTCATCACCATGACGAGGAAACAAAATCATTTACCCCGGCATATCTCAGTGCCGGCCAATCTCCAAATGACGAGGAAGCAGAATCATTTACCTCGATCTATTTGCTAAGGCCGAGGTAAAACATTTGTGTTCCTCGGCGTTTCGGCTAGCAGAATATACAGTCCTTATACAACTCGGATTACACATTCATGAATCAATCAGGATTGTAACCAACTACATCAATCCAAGTCGAACAATGATCGCAATGTATATAATTCTCTTAGGATTACATCTTATCTCTTCACAAGTTTACTTCAACATGGATTCTATCAATCCATCCCTATAAATACAAGCCCCATGGCTCATTGTTTGGTACGTTACTTTTTACATTGGGAAAACTCTGTCCATTTGTTTTCTCATATACAAACCGTGAACTTACTCTCACGCCGGAGGGCCTTTAGCCGGATCCGCCCCGGCTTAGTTTACGTGTTTTCTCTTATTTTCAGGCCTTGCAATCACCGGAGCAATCTTCGCTTGAATTTGGGCTGTTTTGACGATTTTGGCATCATCAAACAATATTACCGATCTTTTAGTTTTAGTGTTTCTTGCATCTAGTCTTTTGAAAAATAGATTGGCAAAAACATATTTTCTTTGCTAAATTTTAGGATTTTCCATGCAGATTCTCTGAGAAATATGGGAAATAAATGGAAATATTGACACAAAAGTATTGCGCAAAAATATGACGTAAGAGAAGTGACACTATGTGAGATTGAGTCATTGAGACAAGACAACCCAAAATCCCAAATTTTAATTCAAAGACTTATGAGGTGCATGGGTCATTGTTTAACTTTACTTTATGTTGTGTTTTCTTCGTCAACCCTGACTCACATTTTCTTCTTTAAACATAATTGGGGAACTTCGATGACATGGTGTAGAAAAGAGTGTGCATTTTAATAAACATAATTGGGGAACTTCGATGACATGGTGTAGAAAAGAGTGTGCATTTTAAGACCATTTTTTTTAATCCATGGCGGAACTACAACATGGCTTTTAGGGTTTTATTGTTTTTTTTTTAATAAATATAAATATGCAAAATCAAAATACGAATATAGTATAGTATTTTGCTTCATAAAAAAATTATTATGACTCAGCCAAACATCACCTCCCATTCCCAACATTACATGACATCACCTGATGACGTAAGTATATTAGAATTTCCTAGTTGCTATTAATTGTTTTGGTCAATTTCTTGTGTGCTTTTAAATTGAACTTTTAGTTGAATAATTTTGGGCACAAATAAAATATAAGAATGAGAAAATTCAAGATGTGACACCAAGATGTAACGAGGAAAGCCCTTGATCAATTGATCTCCGACACAAAACCTCGGGAGGTTTTAGAAAACCTACCTAAAACAAAAAATGTTTATATCTTTTTTTGAGTGAGTACAAAGTAGAAGCACAGAGAGAGTTACAAAATTGTCATCTATGACGCCTATCCCTAGCTCTCCTTTTATACTCCAAAAATAAAAAAGAAATTAACTAGTAATCGAAAATCCCTAAAAATTGGGGCAGGTTGCTAAATATAAGGAGCCGTTGCCATGACTTGATCTTTCGTTAGAAATGTGTTTGAAATGGGTAAGACTTGATCATTGATCTTTGCGTAGTGTTTATCTCCTGAAAAATAGAAACAGTTGTACGTGCATCTGTCAAAAATAAAATGTCATGTTAAAGATGATGAAGAGTTAAGATGCTGAAGGATTATACTATCCAAGATGTCAGTGCAGTCTTGAGTAAAAATTATATCCCAAACAATTGCCTCCAAATTTTTGAATCTTGGAGCCAAAGAGTCAGAAATTTCAAAAACGTCTTTAACTGCAAATCACTTAATTGACGTGACTTCTGAGTAGATGGTTTTAGGGTAGTAGCGGTTATTTGAGTGGTAATAGGGGTCTATAATCGTCGAAATATTCTCCTTAAATAACTGGCTTCTTCAAGTTGGCGATTAATATTCCAAGAGAGAGAAGCCGAGATATTTCATTGTCGTCATTTTAGGTCATTTTCACCCCTCTTAAACTTGTTTAATTTCTTTTGAATCTCTGTCACGGGTAAGAAGGCTGTGATTTCTATTCTTCCTGAAGATTTTACGTACTTAGAACTTCTCAAACCTAATTTCGAGAGGAGTTCGATTAAGCAATCTAACCTAGACACTTTGATTAGGAACAAAGATTTCCTAGAGGGTACCAATTTCTTGATCCCTGATAAGGCTTTTACAGTCGATTGCGTCTCTGAAAACTGGATTGGATTTCTTGAGTATCCATTCACCATTGGTCTCAAGTTCCCTTCTCACCTTTGATAAATCGATTCTTTAAAACTTCAAAACTTGCATATCCTCAACTGATGCCTGTAGGGTGGAGGATACTTCTTACATTTGATAGACTTGCTCAAGAAACTGGGTTAACCATTGGATTGGAGGAGATGCCTCTAACTTCTGAAATTAGGTCCCATGGTCATTTTAGGTACAACTTTAGGGCTAAATCCGCAACAGAGTGTTTAGTGTTAGGTTTTGAAGCTCAAGATAGGGGTTGGAAGAACAGATTCTTCTATATGAGAAAAGATTCGTTAGAAGGAAGAGAGGAATCGATAACAAAATGGAGATCTCAAGGTATAACCTTGATTTTTCTCTTTAACACTTTTATCCCTCTTTGCTTTTGTATAACATGTTGCTTACTTCTTTATTTCTAGATTTTCAGTTGCCAAGCTGAATGTGATATTCCCTAAAAAGGAGGACACATACACAAACGTGAAGAAGATTTTGAATCTGCCTACTGATATAAGGAAGTACAGACCTCTGTCGGTTGAGTTTGAGATTGTTTGTGCTGAAGAAGGTGAGACAGGTGAGCAAGTTGAAAGTAGAGCTTCACCGGACATAAGCATCAACAAGATGTCCTCAGGTACCTTATATCCTTATCAGTTTTTTTGTAGTAAACTTGGTACTTTGTAGCTGATGTTTTTAATATCTCTTATGAACAGTGGGTCGTTCTCAGGCAGGAGGTTTTACCAAGGTTGATGTGATGTTAAGAATCAAGGCAAAGGATGAGATGAAGAAGGAGGCGAAACTTGAAGTTGGTAAGCCACCTATTCCCAAAATGGAGAGTTCTTCTTCTAAGGTTGTTAAACTCAAGGGTAGTGGTTCTGAGACCAAAAAGAGAAAGGTGGAAGATGTTGAAATTGTAAGGGTGGTGAAGGGGGAGGAATGTCAAGTTGGATCTGCCGTGGAAGTTCTCAACAAGATGCTTAACAAGTTTAAGGATCAGGTAAAGATTTTCTCATTTCTCAACTTCAAATTGCTATTTCTAGATGGTCCATTGATATGTTGGATATTTCAGTCTGTAGGTTTGACCGAGTTTCTGGTAAAGGAGGTGAGGGTTTTGGAGGATAGAGTGAAGATCTTGGATCAAAAGGCCAAGAATGAAAGTGCTAGAGCTGATAAGGTAGAGAAGGAATCCAGGGCTTATGCTAACGAGTGAAATGCTAAGGGCAAAGAAAATGAGGATTTGTACAAGGTGATTGAAGAACAAACCAGTAGGCTTTCCATCATTGAAGCTGTTCATTTGAAGGAGTTAGATGAAGCAAAAGAGAAGTTTATCAATGATGGTGCGAAAACAATGCTGGAAACCAAGGTTGAAATGATGCAAGATTTTCAAGATGGGAAGCATCTTGCATGGAATATTGAGGAAGTACGCCGCTTGTTGAAGATGTATACTGGAGAAGACATGGATGGTGATGAAGTTAATTCTCCAGCTCTGGATGGTGCTACTGGTCAGGCTATCATGGAGATTGAAGATGCTGGGCAGGGTGAAAGTAAAGTTGAAGGAGATAAAGATGATAAGAAAGATGGAAACACTGCGGCAGTAGGCCATGAAGGTAAGTAGAAGACTTTTAAGTTTTTACTAAAAACAATTTTTTAATTTCAAGTATTTCAAGTTTTTATTGAGGGTGTGTCCTCAAAAAAAATTTATCTTTGGTTTGTAATATTTGGTATGCCTTTGTTGGCATACAATTTAGGATTTTGGAGGTGTCATGTTGATGTTGGCATGACACTATTTTGGGATTCCAGCAGGTGAACAATTAGTTTTTTAATGAAGTAACTCTTTTGATCGTATGAAACACTGAATGTGTTTTAACCTTTTGAACTTTGTGAGTAACATGTAAATGTTACAACCTTAAGAATTTATGAGTAACATGTAAATGTTACAACCTTAAGAATTTGGTTCACATATAGTGAAAAACGTGCGCTTAGGCGAAATTTGAATAACAAGTATCTTTAGAAAAGATGTATCTTCCGAAAAATAATCAATAAGTATGTACCTTTCATTTCTAGAACGTGAGCTTTCTTCATCTTGTGTTATAGATTTTCTGAAGTTTCACTTGCATTTTCAACATGTATAATCTTGCAAAACAGAAATATGTTAAGGTTGGGTGTTAGCTTAGCTAACACCCCTCCGATGCTTAAGTTAGTAATGTTTCAAAAAATATACAAAAGAAAGTGAAAGGAAACAAAAGAACAAGATGAGTAAAGAAGGTGTACCTGTTCCCAATTATACTAAACATGCGTTTGACTTACACGAAATAGGGTTTTAAGATAAATAATTTTCCACTTCCATAGGACTCATGTACCATCTGGACTTTGATAATCAACATGCCCCCATGAGTTCTTGGCATTTTTCCTTAGATGACAATGAGTTGCCCCTAGAATGATTATTAAGATCTAGTCTTCAAGTTGCTGGATAGCTGGATACTTGACGTAATAGTATTGTTTCAACATTGCTTGACATGTTGAATATCAAAACAGGGCATCCGCTCCTGAATTTTCCTTCTTTGGAACCTAGCTAAAAAGGTGAAAGATATGGCACGACTTGTAAGGACTTTGACATGTTGAAGATATAAGGTTATCTTTGATTGCTATTTTTGACGGGATGCAGATGAGGCTTTTATGGAGGTCTAGTAACATTCCTTGGCTATCTCCTGATCTCCCTTAAGCATGATTACCCCCCTCGGTGTTGGTAATTTGACACACTGATGATACGTAGATGGGATAGCTCTCATATTGTGTATCCATGGCCTGCTCCAGGATAATGCTATAAGAAGATGAGCAGTCCATAACACATAACCGTTCCATAGAATTGACACCTTGAACATATATGGGTAGCTTGATTTCTCCGACTGTTTGCTTGGTTTCACCACTAAATCCAATTAATACAGAAGAGTTCTTTACAACTTCAGAGTCTGGAATGCCCATTTCCTTCAAGATGCTGAGCATCATCAAGTTGACAGAACTTCCATTATCGATGAGAATCCTTTTCACCTTGCAATTTGCGATATGCAAGGTGACAACTAGTCCATCATGGTGGGGACCCATGATATCTGCCTTGTCATCTTGATCAAAGGTTATTTGTGAATCTTCACATCTTGAAGAGGACCTAACTGGTGTATTGAATTTGTCTTCTTTCGAATCTTTGGCATGACGCTTTGCTGCCGAATAAGTTGTATCGCAGATTTCTAAGCCTCCAGAGATGACATTGATAGTTTTTGTTGCCGTTGGGGTGATAGAGGTGTTTCTGGAGTGGGATCCTTAGCTTCACCATGCTCTTTTCTCATGCCCAAGAGCTCCTTAAGATGGCCTTTAGATAATAGATGACTGATCTCCTTACGAAGGGCAATACAGTTGTCTGTAATATGGCCAAAGTCTTCATGGTATGCACACCATTTAGACTTATCCTTTCAAGCTGATGGTTTTTCATTCTTCCTGGGCCATCTTGCTTTTTCGCCCAAGTTGTCTATTGCACATAATAGTCCGACAATATTGACAGAACGGGTAGGTTTTAGGAAACATACCTAAAACCAAAAATGTTCATTCTTCCTGGGCCATCTTGCTTTTTCATTCTTCAACGGGTCTGTAGTGCCATCGTACTTCTTCATTTGAGGAACATTAAATCTCTTGGGTAATTTAGCATAGGCAATAGCAAGTACAAAATGGGTATCATTGTGACATGTTGGAGATGATCTATGCACGTGAGATGCAACTCCTGGAACGTTCATAACTATTTCCCTTAATTCCTACAACTGTCTAGCCACGGAATTTCCTGCATCAGAGTTATTAGGATTAGGATTATGATTAACGAAGTTATATGCTTAATTTGTAAAACCCTGTTAATCCTAAAGATGGTGTCTGAAACGATGGAATTGAGGTTGGCAGAGTGGTGCACGGATTGATCATGATGCTCTCCGACTGTGTCACGTGGCTTCTTGAACCTCCCGCACTTGAATCTCCTACGAAGCTGAAATGTCTAGGTTGTAGGGGAGATATTGTGCTTGGCATTGGAGATGTTCCAGGACCTTGGGAAGAAGCACCTTGAAGATGAGAGATAGCATTGAACAACATCTCGTTGGTGTACTTTTGAGTTTCTTGTTGATTTTTTAAGTACTCCATCATCTTGGTCAAGTTAGTAATAAAATCAAAGGTCAGCTCCAAAGGAATCATAGCTGAAGTGGTAACAACCGTTGAGCTTTGTTGAATTGGCATCCCAATTGTATTTTAAACTTGAACTCCAGATGCTCTAAGTGCTCCAGTCCTATCTTCATTTCTTCCTGAAACATTCTGAGTTTCTTGACCAGAACTGGGATTGCTCATCTTGAAATTTTCTTAGCAAACTTAAAAAACCAAAGTTCCCATAGACGGCGCCAAATTATTTTGGTCAATTTCTTGTGTGCTTTGAAACTGAACTTTTAGTGAAATGATTTTGGACACAAATGGAATATAAGAATGAGAAAATTCAAGATGTGACACCAAGATGTAACGAGGAAAGCCCTTGATCAATTGATCTTCGGCACAAAACCTCGGGAGGTTTTAGGAAACCTACCTAAAACCAAAAATGTTTATATCTTTTCTTGAGTGAGTACAAAGTGGATGTATAGAGAGAGTTACAAAATTTTGTCTATGTCACCTATCCCTAGCTCTCCTTTTATACTCCAAAAATAATAAAGAAATTAACTAGTAACCGAAAATCCCTAAAAATCTGGGGCAGGTTGCTAAAGATAAGGAGCCATTGCCATGACTTGATCTTCCGTTAGAAATGTGTTTGAAACGGGTAAGACTTGGTCATTGATCTTTGCGTAGTGTTTATCTCCTGAAAAATAGAAACATTTGTACCTGCATCTTCAAGTTGTCAAAAATAAAATGTCATGTTAAAGATGATGAAGAGTTAAGACGCTGAAGGATTATACTATCCAAGATGTCAGCGCAGTCTTGAGTAAAAATTCTACCCCAAACATTAATCATGTAACTTTCATGTCTTTGTGGCAAAACCATATTTTTGTTAATGAACTTTAGTCATTTTGTTCAAAATGTGATTATTTAACTTTTTATTTTAAAAATATCTTAATTGGACTATTACATTTTTTAAATTTGCTCATTCTGTCAATAAATTTTGAAAAAATTTAACTATAGTTAGCTATTTGACCACAAATGACTAAATTCATTTAATTTTTTAACCTATATATGTTAAAGGGGGGGTTGAAGATTAAGGAGTATTCTTGAGCATACATGTCAATATCTTCATCAAAACATAACAAAAGTTAGTCACATAATATCAGATGACTAATTTTTGTTAGGTTTGTCCTGAGGATGTTGACGGAGTGAGAATGTTATATTTTGAAAAATGTGAAAGTTTAATGACGACATTTTGAAAGAAAAAGTTCAATGAAAACATTTTTAAAAAGCCTAAAGTTCAGTGATGAAAATATGTTTGTCCTAGTCCTAGAGAGTTTGATAGTTTCTTATAACACGAATGATCACTGTGTTTGGGTTGTAGCTAAACCGATAACGCAGGATCGAGGTCGAAGCAAAAAAAGGAAGAAAAACGTAAAGGGAGTTCGGAACGGCCGCGCGCTGAAAGTTACATTCTCTGTATCTTTTCCATTCAATTTGATTGTTGTTGTTATAGTCGACGTTATGTAACACGTCATTTTTTCAATTGTGCAGTCTCTTGCTCTGACCGAGCAAGCTAAATGCAGCTGTAGGGCTGCCATTGAGAAGGAGCAGATCGACTCAGCTAATTAATCCAGAAAGTCCAGGGAGGCTGCTGAGCTCAGGCAGAAGCTCAAGGATTCTAACTCCCAATGCCGAGCTCTTCAGGCCGCCCACTTCAATGCTGAAAAGGAGAGGGATGAAACTTTAGCCGCACTCAACATATCTAAAGAGCAGCTCGCTCCTCTACAAGCTGAGGTGGATTCTTGGGCCCCAACCAACAACATAAAGACTATATTGACAAACTATTGGTGACCAGAGACTATATGGACCAGCTCTATGCACCGAGCATTACTTGACCGACATACGTCCAGAACAGAGATCTAATCCTAGTCAAATATGGAAATAATGGAATTAGGATCTGAGTAGGATTCAACTCCTTAATTATCTCCTAACTTCCTTTCTAAGGCAGGAAATTGCCAAATACCACTATAAATACATGGCGTATATCCCAAAATTCTGGTAACGCATTCTTTGACTCTAAACTATTGTCAATTGATTTGCTCTCATAAACACATATACTTACTCTCATTTCGGAGGGCCTTCGTCGGTGAAGCCTCGGCCTTGTTTACGTGTTTTTTCATCTCTTTTAGGCTCTTCAAGTCACCAGAAATATCTGAACCACTGGATTTGGGCTGATCCGACGTTTTTGGCAACATTAGTTTTGTTCTATTGCCGGGAAACGATTATGGAAACCTTGAATAGGCCGAAAAATTCTCTTCCTTACGTCTAATGGAAGACGGACATACTGTCAGTTTAACGGCTGAACCTAAAAATCAGTCTATTGATGAGAATATTGACAACGGAGGAGGAGCAATTCCTCAAATCAATGGTGGTCATCTTCCACCCCCTCTGCTTCTCAACGGAGGATTGCCTCCTCCACCGCCACTGGACATGAATCTGTGTTCTAGTGGACAACAGGTGGTGGAGATACCTCTTGATCACAACTGCCGCCGGCGAGGAGGTGGCCGGCTCACAGCTACTTAGGCTAGACAGAATAAAGCCAATGGGGTGCAGGCCCATTTATTCCACCTTTAGATCGCATAACTCTTTTGCACCATCAGATGGACACCTTGGAACGCATCTATAAGACCCAGAATGACTTGCTCGAATTGGATTTAGACCATTCATTGGTTGAATTCATCCGGCCCACCAAAACTGGAATTTCCCATGGTGGGGAGAGTCGTGCTATTAGACAAGGTAGTCATGGGAATAGGGAAAACCATCCCATCGACCAAAATCCTCCATTACACGACGCTGCTGATAAATCCAGACAGCTGGTCTTCCAAGATGTTCAACCATGTGATAGGGGTCCAGGACAAGGGAATGCCCATCGAGGTGGGGACCTTAAAGACAAGCTAAATCATCAAAGAGGCCAGGAGGTCAATTATGCTGACTTAAAAGCCAGGATTAATCATGTAAGACAAAGAACGCCTCCTCGTCAAGATCCTTCTCCTCGACATAGGAGTCCTCCTCGTCGTAGGAGTCTTCCTCGTCGAGAGATCACTCCCAGGAGAAATAGACCCTCCTCGTCATTCCAGGCTACCAAGTCCATGAAATGGTAGGTCACCTTTTGGACAAGGAGACAACCATGTCAGCCACGGAAGACGAGCAAAGAAATGTAGGGTTAATGGCCACGGAGATAAGGAGAGAACTCATTACAGTTCCCATTACAGCACAGGTATAGATGCAAGAGAGATTCTTCTCCCGAATAAAAGAATTGATGAAATGGAGCTGGGGAAGAAAGAAATCGAGGACGAGGACACTAGTGCCACTCGTTCTTTCTCCAAGTTGATTGTAGACCAGCCCCCCAACCCGGCTCTCAAAATCCCCAATTTTGAAAAGTATTGAGGAACCATGGATACACGAGACCACATGCAAGGATTTGAGTCGACCATGGAACTCATGTCCAAAGCTAAACCAGTACCTTCGTTGGGACAACTCTATCATGGTTCCGAGAACAGACAAAGGAGAGCATTAACACTGGGAAAGTAATATGGAGAAGGTTCCTTGATCATTTTGAAATAGCAGGCAAGCAAAAAAAGAGGCTGACAGACTTGGCCAACATTGAGCAAGGAAAAACAGAATCTACGTTAAGTTATTACAATCGATTCAGAGCTATGGCTGACCAGATCGAGGAAAGTTTGACTGCCATGGAGATAATCATTTGTTTTAACTCTAGTTTGCTATCTGGACAATTGATATATGAACTCTCAGCAAGAGAGCTGAAAACAAATTCTGATATATATAACTGAATTTATGCCATAGCTATGGCCGAAGAGAAGAGTGATAAAAGATTAGAGAGAACCAAAATGGCTCAGGCTGGCCCAAACCAGACTTCCAATGGAGGCATCCATAAGGGAAAAAATAGGACTCGAGCCACAGAAAAATATGAGGTATTAACCCCTCTCACTAAACCCATCACGGAGATCATGCAGTTTGTTGACCTACATGATCCCCGACCATTAATTGGAAAATCAAAACATGTCCGAGATAATTCTAAGTATTGTGCCTTTCACAAGGATCATGGACATGAGAAAAAAGATTGCATCTCCCCTGAAGAGGATAATTTAAAGGTGGTTTGATGAAGGGAAGCTCGACCGTTATTTTTTCGAAAAAGGATAACAAGCGGGGAAGAGATGACGATGAAAGGGAGAAAGAGAGGATCAACCTCCCCGTGCAAAGCTTCACGTCAAAAGGGAGGAGGTCGTCTCCAACAAAAAGCTGAATCCACCTTGTCGGAGTAGGGTACCAAGGGATATCCAGATCGAGCAAGGTCGCCATAAGCATCTTGGCAGATCAACCAAGATAGCATCACGACATCGGCATTCACGGCTGGATCCACTTTGGCCCTTCTAGCCAAGTGTAAGTAACCATCAGAGTACATGGTGGCTGTCTTATCACTCAAGGATTTCTTGAAGTAGGGACCAGCCTTACATCGAGCAACCGCTTCCACCTCTTGCACAGGGATGCTCTTCTCCAACTGCTTGAGCCTGGCATTAGCCTCCTTGACTTGTTTCATTAGCCGCTCGTTCTCAGCCTTATGTACGGCCACCTCCTCCAGCTCGGCCTTAGCCTCATCCCGGCTCTTCTGGAGCTCTTCCCTTGCCGCTTTCTCCAACTGCTCGGCGTCAGAATTAGCCCTTTTTTGCTCCACCACTTTCTCTTTCAGGGATTTGAGGAGTTCCAGAGCTTTTGCCAGGCCAGCTTTATCCTTCACGACCTGCTTTTCCAGCTTCCACTTCTGCTCTTGGGCGGCTTTGTTCTTGATAACCTCGTAGCAGAAGACCATGACAAGTTGCATAAGGGACAATAAGTTATTAAGACAAGTACAATTGCAAACAAGAAAATGAAAAAGATAAAGTCCACCAAACGTACCTCACACAAGAGCAATCCCTTCCTATTAGCCACACTTTCAGGACTGGGATTGGACTCCAAAAGCCAATTAAAGGTCCTCATTCATCGCCCGCCGCAAGACTAGCAGACTTAGTCTAAACTTTGGGCCCTTTCGAGCAAGCACATCCACCCCTTTGAGAGCAGGGACCTGACTGTAGTCATCGACCATATGCTCGACCTCATCATATGACAGACAATGAAGGGGAGGCATATCAGAGGCCGAGGAAGGACCAACAGCCATATTTTTTGGCACAGTCACATTATAAATAGGTGCCTTTTCAGTTCTCCTCCTCTTTTGGTCGGCCAATCTTTCCTCGGCCCCAACGCTTTCATCAGCATCCTTAAGGCCAGCACGCACCAAGGCATCTCTAGCTTCTTGGGATAAGCCAACATCCAAGGGCTCCTTGACCTCACCGCCTTGCCCGACATAGCCTTCCTCGGCTCCTCCCTTAGCTCCACTGGCCAGCTTCAAAGGCAAAGCCCCAGCTTCTTTAGTGGTCAGAATATCCTGACGGGCAGCCACATCAGCACAGCGTTTGGTCATCCCCGATGACTTAGAGGTCTGCCTTTTCAGTTTCATCAGCTCTTGGAGATTTAGGATCTCTTCCTCCAACTTTCTTTCTTGCTCGGGGTGAGATCTACAAGCAAAGAAATAACAAGTTATTAAGATGAGCATAAAAACAATAAAAATGTTACAAAAGTTACAGATGAGAAAGTTACATCCAATGACGTCAAGAGATTTATTACATCTCCATTCATACAGTCGGCATATCTCACACTCGGCACCAAAAATGAAACTAGGATGTATAATCCAGTCGGGATACCTATTCCCTTTCCCTATTAGAGAAAAAGGCATCAACCCGTAAAGGAGACCAGGCATTATCCCAGCCTAGACATAATATTTGAAGTCGGCCTCCAGACTAGACCAACAAAAAGGGTTCCTACCTCAGCAAATCGCTCAAGTCAGTCAACAAGCCGGTCACTCCACTCTGGCCTCCAAACTTCCTCAGGCAAAGATGGAGTCCTATTAGGAGCAGCAAATTCCTAACCTTACCTACTCTCTACCCTTATAACATGTTTATTCCAGTCTGAGACCTTCCTAGAGATGGGGTAAATAAGTTTGGGACATTGGAGGTCACTCCTAATGATGATAACATTCGTCGACTCATTGTATGATACTTGAATGTTTTTGTAGAAAGTCAGTTGGAATGGTTTAAAACCTAGACTACGACATAAGTCTATGAATCCGGTCAAGTATCTTTCAGTGTTGGCACCGATCATGGCTAGCACGACCTGCATATCCTCTAGGAACTCACAAATAAAGGGATCTAAGGGAAGTCGGAGACCGAGTTGGAATTCCTTATAGTAGAAGGAGACATGGATTAAGCTATAAAACAAATCCTTCCTAGCCTCCTCATCTCCCAGATTCACAGTCGGTCAACCTATACTCATCCCTTGGCACCCTGTAATTATCATATGAATTAAGGATCAAAGGCTCCCCATCCTTAGTCTGCCTCCCACTGGGGTGCCCAGCATTCCCCTTTGAGAAGAACCCCTCTGAGATCGACCACCACGATGACGGGCACCAGCACATGCCCCTTTATCAAAAGCATCTACAATCATGCCCGAGTTAGAAGGTCTAATGTTGGGATGGGCAATTGGTAGTTCTCTCCTTCCACCAGACGTATCTATAGAAGAAACAATGATATCAGTATTAGACATTGATAGAAACAACAATGAGGACGAGGAGGTACCCTCTCCCCTCGTCTTATCCATAAAAATCAAAGAAGGATCCTCACCTAACATTGGCCGCTCTAAATGCCCGGCTTTCAGATAATACAGGCTTATATGATTAAGGATATCGGTCCGTCCGTTGAACAAACCACATTGAGACTATTCACATCAAGTCGATCAATCCTAAATCGACTAGGATATACGATGTTCGTCTGGGGATTTTTGGTACCTTGTCAAAATCTCTCTAATTTCTGCTAAACCAATCATCAACCAAGGACCATCAATCCTCTTATAAATACGAAGGTTTTGGGTATGGTAGCAATACATGACATTTGGGTTACTTCTCCAGGTACGAGCCATGATGAACACAAGGAAGGTTCCTAGAACAACAATGGCGGCCAAAGAAAAACCCTAACTCAAAAAGTGCAAAAAAAGGGTCAAAGAAGAAGGATTTACCCGTTTATGAAGACGGAAATGTGAGACAATCAAACGAAATAGCACTAATTCTCCAGAAATCAAGCTAAATGCAAGAGCTCTCCAGGAAATTCGAAGTGTATGTACTCCTTCTCAAACCCAAATGGTGATAAAAGAGTGAAAAGGAGGAGGAAATTACCTTTTATACCCAGATCCAACTGAGTACGGGTTGGGCAAAATGGGTAACACGATCTCCCATGAGCCAAATTAAATGCTAGTGCGTGTTCCCAAGAGAAATATTGTGTCAACGTTCGACGTGCCTGTAAGTGCTCCAATTTGAGTTGGTAGCTTTTTCGTTAGAAAATTAACGAAAGTTTTAACATTCCTAACATTTCCTAACAATCCTAACTTTTCTAACAAAGCAAGGGTAAAGTGGGCATTGCCATTTAAAGATAAACAAGGAAAGGAATCCTAAAAAGCAAAAGAAATGGAAAAAACCCGAATTGGTAAGTTGAAAAACAGCTTCAGTTTGAATTTTAAAAAGATTATTCTTCCTGTCCAAAAGCCGGCATAGCGAGATGAACGGTGCACGCCAAGGACCCTCCGCGCGGATGTGATTGCATCTCCCAGTGGCCTATAAATTGAACCCTCCTCTCTCAGTTAAAACAACACAATTTGATCACAGCAACGAAACTCTGGCGAAATATAGAGAGAAAACAGTGGGAATTCCCTTGAATTGCCACCATTTTCTCTCCAATCTTTCCCAAATCCCACTCACTCAAAATACTTTCAAATCACTCTCATACATACTCTCATACATACACTAACTCAAGCTCAAATCACCCTTTAGGAGGAGGATTAGAGAGAAAACATAGAGGACTTCATTGTTATCTACTTGTTTTCTCTTTAACCAACTCTAATCACCAACCCTAAACACATTCAAATCTTGGTACTCCTCAAGTCAAGCTCATACACAAGGGAAGATAGGTATAACCTCCCTCTCCCTACCCTAAATTTCTTTCATCAATGCATGCATCTCAAACTTTGAAGATGTAATTTGTTCATCAATTTGTTCATCTTTGCTTGACCTAAAAATGTAGTCACCTTGGAATAAATTTCCAATGGATGACCATTTAAAAGGACTAAATCATTTTCTTACTCACTTAAAAGTGTTTTTTCTAAAGATCATTCACTAAAAAAGTGTTTTCCAAAAATCATTTTCATACACAAAATCTTTCTTTCAAAGGATGAATTTCCCCTTCCCAAGCAAATGAAGTGTTTAGTCCTAATGTACCCCAAGGATGGTTTGGTATAGTTGATTCACCACTAAAATGTCAAGTGATCACTAACCAAAACCTAGGGAAATGGGGACAAGCATGGATGCAAAACCCCCTTTAAAATCATGTTTTCTTTCTTGAGAAGTTGCTGTCCAGTAGCAATTTTCTCAGACCTCAGTCCATGGTCTAATTTTTTGGACGCAGATAAATGTGGAATTTGGTGTTGACTATAAAACACTTTTTGTATATAACATCCATACCTTTCCATAAATATTTTTATTTTATTTTTTGGGTGAGTAAAACTCCGTTTTACAAATTTTCTTTTAGAGGCTAGTTCATCAGCTTCTGGAAATCCAGATTTCATATCTGAGATTCCCAGAAGGTTTTGACCCCTCAAATCTTCTCCAAAATAGAAAATTCCTTCACACAAAGCTTATTTAAGGAGTCTAGAAAAACTTTCATTCTCTGAGTTTATCCAGATTATGAAGTTTTAAGGCCCTTGAATCCATTTCAAAGTCAAGGGTCAACTGCCTTTTTCATTCTGGCAGAAATAGTTTTCAACTTCCAAAAATCTTTTGAGTTCCAAATCTCAACCCAAAAATCATCCAAAAAATCATGGGATCAGTTTAAAGTCTTAAAAAGATATCCCAATTTTTACTTTTCTGAGTTTCAACTTATTTTGGCCAAAACACACACACACACACACAAATGATTTTCAGCTTGGAAGACTCGTTTTACGAGGCATTCCGGGTGCACACTAACGTCCTTCCCGGCGTGTAACATGACCTCCGAACCTAAATCTCTGATCTTGGGCTTTTTCAAAGTTTTGGCCCTCAAAACAAAAATGGCGTGGCGACTCCGTTTCGTTGATTTTTTTCAAATAAAAATGGGAAAATTTTCGGATGCACATCATCACAGTGGCGACTCCGCTGGGGACTAAGCTTTTTTTTTAAAAAAAAAAATGGTATTTGGTATATTGGTGGAAACCATTAAACTTCCCGTTATCGCCTCCTAACACGAGTCGGGGATAAATTGTGGTCTAACAATCCCACGTACCGGTATCACCGTTTTCCAAAAAAAAAAAAAGGAAAAAAGCTTTTGAGGGTCAAGCTTCCGTCCCGGCTTTGAAAATCATTTTTGTGTGTGTGTTGATTTTTGCACAGTTTTCGTGTTGTTTTGGCCGCCTCGGAGAAAGTCAAAATTTTGACTGTCGGAATCATGTCCCTAAGCGTTGGAATTTTCGTGCTTACGTGCTTATGTGTTCATTAAATTTCAAAAAAATTTCAAAAAAAAAAAAAAAAATTCAAAAAAAAAAATTTCAAAAAAAAAAATTTCAAAAAAAAATCATGCATCATGCCTTTTAAGACACATAAAAATTTCTATTTTACTCAGAAAAAGAAGATAGACTGCTTGCACACTACGCGCACGTGACCGTACCTTTGCACACTACGTCCCTTAACACAGGGGAAATCCTTGTCGCGGTCCGTTTGGTCTTATTACGCCTCTCGGATGAGCACGGGACTACCCAAACATCCCATGGAGCCTCGTGTCGACCATGCGCTTGTCCGTGACACACTTTGTCAGAGACCCGGTTGGTTTTTAGTGCAGTGCATGTCATGCCACTGTACGTGTATAGACCTTTCCTTTCAAGCCTTTGTCGGCATACCGAGCTCAATATCTTTCGGGTCCCTGTCGGTCGAAGTTACGCCGGTTTTCCGCCGCGAGACTTTGACCAGATATTGGCCAGGCGCCTTGACTTCGGCTCGGCGGCACAAATTATACACGACTCCCGGCATGACCTTTGAGTCATCAAGGATTAATGATTATTCCATGCCTAATTACGGCTTAGCGACGACAAGTCAAGATCAATTGTGGACGCTTATCGGTCGAATCATGCGGAGCTTTTCGTCGAGCCCTCGGACATGATCTTGACTTTTGACGTCAGCTTTGTCCGTAATTTACATCGAATGCTCGTTAAGACTCGATTACCCGCCAGACTTTTAGGATCGTTTTTCTTTTCGGTCGGTGGGACCCGCTTGCCCTATAGGACCCTCGCCGGGCATCCACACTGGGAGGTCGAAATACGGGTGGAATACGAGGGGCTTATAGACGTAGTGACGGGGCCCACTGATCCGGGGAATCGAGTAGTTTACGAAAAGAAGAGCAATCTTTTCCAACCGATTAGGTTAATAAAACATGTTTTAAGTAAACATGAACAAATAAGCGCATGTTGCATGAGCCACTAAGCCCGAACACCAACTGTTTCGCTTTCCAGTCTGAACCACACCCTTTTGTGCCTTCCACAGTAAGCAAAGTTTGGATCGAGACCCGGGTCATCGTTTGTTCGGCTCGGTCATTCCGAAGTCGAGATACTTCATCGGTTTCCTCCTTCGCTTCAGCTCAAAGTTTCGAGAATGACCAACTCGAGAGGAGAACGGTGGGGACGTACAACTCCACACCCCAGAAAATCCGCAAAATGCCGAACAGTGGAATCGGATGTTGGAACGAGATAAGACAAAATCAAGAGGCTCGAGATCGATCGGTTATTGGAAAGTATCGAGAACCCGGGGGCTAGCAATTGTTCACCAACCTAATGGAACCTTTACGGTTGATGCGAAGATTGGAGCTAATTACCCTCCCGGGCATGCCAACTACCATCAAATGCCCTGTTCCCTTTCGTGTGGAACTACTAATGGGCCAAGCATCCCCAAGCCTATCACTCAGCCTGCCTCTCGGCCTCATCGTATCGATCTTGGTTAACTTCCCCCGGCACCTCCCGGTTTTCACCTTTGGGTTTCAATCGGTCATTTACGTTCCGTAGCTTGGAATGGGTCGGTTCGCTACTCCAAAACCTCGGTCGCCCGGGCCATCAATGCAGGAATTGGTCGATTCGGTACATCTCGGCCCTTCTTGCTCGATACTCCTCAACGGTCCGATCTAGGTCAAGCTTTGCCCCGGTGCCTCTCGGGTCTCACCACCGGGATTGAGTCGGTTGGCTTTCGCCCGCGGCTTGGAAGGGGTCGGTTACTACTTCACCGCATCGGTCGCTCGGGTCACCATCTCGGAATGGGACGGTTCGTTTCTCGGGCTCCGTGGTTCGAGAGGGGGCCGGCTTGCTTCCTCCAATTCTCAAGCACCTTTGGCCCTATGATGCTGCAAGATCACGTGGGCCACCGGGCTTTATCACCACTTCATCGGGCTCTACCCCGCCCCTCCGGTTGGGAAGTCCGACAAGGTCAAATGCTCCTCATCAAATTCTCCACCCGGCCGTTACGCAAGCTGCTCCTGCTCATCAAGTACGGTATACACATTTCCCTTGCGGTCATGTTCCTCGGTGCGGTCAAGACACATTCAATCCCTGCATTACGATGCCTCGAACCTCATGTTTTCAGCGGCCTTACGGATCCGCACTCATTTGCTCCCTGGTATCCACCCATTACGAGCCATATATCTTCATCTTCGGCAGCTGCCGGGCCTTATGAGGAAGATTACGGTCACGCTTTTAATGCTCAGGCTGTCATTCCTCCCACCGGTACTTCCTCTTGTGGTTTCGTTTGCTAATGCCAATCTTGTGGCGGGGTCATGCAATGTTCCTATTGACTCGTCCGATGGATTATTGGTAGAACCAATTAAGAAGGTACAAGAAAAGCCTAGCAACGAGTATCGACGATCGCTCGACTCGGGCCATCTCACCATATCAATCTTGTGTATCGACACGAATGAAGTTTACAAAGGTCGAATCTCGACGATTACATTGATGATTACATCAAAGGGTTCGTGCACGGGAAAAGACTACGAGTACGAACATGTCTCGCCGCTATAAACCTTACCCTTCCAACACGGCTCCGACATCCGGTAAAGGAAAGAAGGCATTGTGTACAATTGACGGCCCCCAGCAACCAAGAAATGGTGGTCCTTTAAGGCAACGAACGTTTTGATGATCTTGGGATGCCCGTGGGCTTAATTTTCAAGGGCTTAGTAAGGGTAGGCCTTTTGGAGCCTCTCAAGGACTACCATCCAAGGAGCTCAAATGCACCTCTCGACATGAGTAAGCAACTTGCGCCTTCCATGATCATTATGGCCACACGACCAGACAAGCTGCATAGTCTTGAAGAGAGCGGTTGAAGGTTAATCGAAACGGGCAAGCTTGAGCGCCCCGATGGACCAAAGCAGGCAAACCACATTCGGAATGGTGACCAAGTCAATGACCAAATCTCGAATCCAGGGATTTGGGTGTTCCCTTAAGCAAAGTTTTAAATAGCTTGCTAGAAGCGGGGTCTCCTCGAACCCGCGAGAAACTATCGGCCCAAGGATCCCAAAAATCCTTTTGACACCACTAAGCATTGTGCTTTCCACCGATTACCACGGTCATACGGCCAGCAAGCTGTACGGCTTTGAGAAAGGCGATTCGGGGATTAATTAAGAAGGGCAAACTCGAGCGCCTCGGTGATCTCAACCCGCGATGATCATTTCCCAAACAACGCGAATGTAAACATGATTGAATTTTATGATTCAAACTACGTGAATTCAACAGAGACTACGACAAGCCGGATGATTTAGTCGCAACAAATGTTGAGAATGGATGGTTTACCCAACAAGCATGTGGCCATGGCAAAGCTGGATTTGGTGAAATGCTTTGAACTCTCGCCCTCAGATAAGTTCACGGCGCGCCTTGAGTTAAATGGGATGATAATGATCGATGGCGGATTTGGCGAGAAACGGTAAGGATATCAAGAAATCCGATGATTAGGAAGGAAGAGTTAGTCTGGCTTTGGAAACGCCCATAAGATTCATGAAGAACGGTGACCACTGCTCATCAATGCTCTCGCCGCCATGGAGTTCGGGTAACGGTTGAGGCGAATGGTTCCACAGTCGTCATGGTCGAAGATGAGACTTGAAAGCTTGTGATTTCGGTCCGCTTCATCCTATAACTCTCCATCCCACGGCCAACACCTCCCTCCATCCACATATGATCCCTTGCCAAGGACAATTCCTCTTGAGCCCTTTCCGGCACCTCGGGCCATTAGGGCTCCATCGCCCTCGGCTCCTCGGAACGAGTTGGGCTCCATCACACACTGTTCCTCAATTTCGGCAATACACTGCCGGTTTATGCTCCGGCTTCACATAATCGGTTTGAGCTATGTGGCTATGTTAAAGCCTCTACACCCACAGAATGCGATCATGAGTTGCTAAAAGAAAATCCGGATGCCACAAGTTTTCCGTTGTCGTCTACCGGACTTAGTGAATTCACCGTCGGTTTCACCGATCTGCGTTTGTGTTTCCCTCTGGCGATAAGAGTCTTGTTGCGAGTTCCAGTAACTCGAATGTTCCCGTTGATCCCCATGTGGCAATATTGATAGAGCAAGTGAAACAAATGCGGGAGAAGCTTGATCTTATGATAAGTACTAGCACTCCTTTGACCCCGAGATGTCGAACCGGGCAAAGAAATGATTACGTCGCGCAAAATTCAAGTGCCGAAGTGAGAGAATCCGATAGGACAACACCCGAGCACGCTTGTCTAATGCCGGTTCAAGCTTGAGAAAGGCCCGAAGACACAATCGGCTAGTATCACCCCTTTCACTCAAAACAACCGGCGCATCGCTGAATCCTCCCAAACGAGCCCAATACCCCTCGAGGTCCTCTCGGGTTCACTTCCTTCCATCAATATGCTCGGTCGACAAAGTTCGTCCCAGTGACTTTTCCGACCCGTTTCTTTGGACAACTTGTGCTCGCCCAGCTGCTCCATGGCCTCAAACTCCTCCACTCCCACCGGTATCATGGGCACGTAGCGATCACTGCCTCGGTCTGCGGTAATGGAATCGAAGTTAACGAGAAAGATGGAAAGCTCAAGCGTCTTGGCAGTCCAACAACAAAGAGTAGCTAGACTAGGGGCTACCCATCCTTTAATATTAAAAGCAGTCTTTTAGTCAACCTTCGTAGGTTCTAGTACTTTCTTCGTTCAATCAAGTCCTCCTTGGACATTGTAGTTAATCTTAAGTTTTCTATAAAAGAGTCTTTTTCTTTTCTCGCTAGACTTGAGTCATTATTTGCACACCTACATTACATTTAATGAAATGGTTTTATTTTAAATGATCACTCGCATCGCTCAACAAATAATCTCTGGAAATGATTAAGATTTTAATTAATTGGTGCGAGAAAGTCAACTAATGCCCTCCCTATACACTTTCCTCACCTCCACAAAGGCCTCCGTCAAGCCATACACTTTCCAAAACATATCCCCATCATCACCTTGATCAAGTCAACGAAGGCGGCAACATCAAGGGACAACAAAAGGTCACTCAGCATCGGGAGATCGACCCCATATCGAAAAAAACAGGGGCTTGCCACCGCCCCCCATGCATCAAGAAAGTTCAAGTAGAAACTTGCCTTCGTCCTCAGTGCTCAAAAAAAAAAAAAAAAACAAAAGCTTCAAAAAAAAAAAACAAAAGCTTCAAAAAAAAAAACAAAAGTTTCAAAAAAAAAAAAAAGCTTCAAAAAACAAAAGCTTCAAAAAAAAAACAAAAGCTTCAAAAAAAAAAAACAAAAGCTTCAAAAAAAAAAAACAAAAGCTTCAAAAAAAAAACAAAAGCTTCAAAAAAAAAAAATGAGGCCAAGGACCTAGCACCGCCGATCAGAAGGTTTGACATATGGGCAAAATTAAAGCCCGAAGAACGGAAGTTGTTGACAAAAAGGGAGCGATTAAAGCAACGGCAAAAACATATCATAAGCCCTTAAAATTTGCATCCAAAATCTTTCTCCCCGATGAAGGACGACGATCAAGAAGCAACGGAATCGCTCAAAATGACTTGTCAAGGAATCACCTCAAGGCCCGCACCTTATCATCCAAACTTCCTATCTGAGCCTTTTCACCAAAAGTACCACAAATGTTCATACCCCTTTTCTAAAGCCAAACACAGTTCAGGCCCGAACTACGGCGACCTGAGCTCCTCACAATGAGGGGAACGTAGGCAACTAGAAATTGTCCGGTCATAAACACATTCAAATCCCGAGAAAATCCGGCCTCACCAATAGCCTCTCCTATACACGATCCCTCTTCACCATTCGCCAACTTCGACTCTTGGTATCAGTTGACTTTCTCCTCATGATTAATCAAAATGTTTCTCCTCATGATTAATCAAAATGTTTGTTCATATCGAGATTAGGGGTTAAATAACCCGAACATTAATAAAGGGTTTTAAGCAATCTTGTGATCATTTTGAATAAAACATGTTTTCGAGATGTCTCGACAAGTCTTCTTTTTCTACATTATAGGAAAAATAGAGGCTAAACACTAATTTTACGTCGGCGGGGGCTTCCATACACTTTTACAAACCTTTCTATTCTTATGCTCTCTCAAAAGAATCAAACCCCAGCGAGTTCTTTTGTGCCTTCGTCAAATGAGGCCATCAAATAATACAAATCGGGGATTCGTCCCCACTTTTCGAAAATACGCCCTGCGGTATACATTTCTAAATTGTCTTTTCTTTCGGTTGACTAATTGAATAAAGAAAATAATAAAGTAAATATAGAAGGATGGGTTGCCTCTTTTGCTACATGATAATTCAAGAACGTTGGTTCTTCACTTTGCTACAAGATGGGTTGGGTCTACTGTTCGGTATCGGTCTGCGGTGCCTACCGAGGTTGAAGCCTCTCTAATTGTGTCGGATTCACGGTCATGAGACCGAGGCTTTGCCAAGTCACTTCTTCCGAATCAAGACTTCGCAAATACATCTCTTCGGACCAAGGCTCCACCAAGCAAGATGAGATTTGATCGCCATGTTGGTCATGGGCTAGTCAAGTGCGGTTCTTTGATGTCCGGGACGAGGACGGAATTTTAACCAAGACCAGAAATTCATCATATTCCTATGACTAATATTGGAACCCGAGTCCATAAAACTCCTTGTGCCAATCGAGAATGAGGTTTCGATGTTCGTCCTTGGAAGATGTCGGGAATTTTGGTTTGACGATTGCCCTCAACCCCGATGGAACTTTCACGGTAGAAGAGGAAAAGGATCCCCGTCCCTATCTTGGCCGGACAGGACTACCACCACCTTCCTCACACTCTTCTCGGCTCGCGAATCGGCCATCCTTTCGGCCTCGGTTTGATATACATTCACGGTTCGATGCAGGACGGTCGTTTGGAGAAACAAATTGACTTCGATCCGATTTGGGCCAGTATGGTATGCCTCAAAGCGATCGGGGTCGGCTCGGTATGTCACGGCGGTTTGGTATGCCTCGGCGGTTCGGTACGAATCGGTCGGGAGCTTCTCGGTTACATCGGTTTGAAATGCCTTGGCAACACCCGGTTCAAGATATCCAATCCCGGCACCGCACAAGCCTCATAAGATCCCTTCATGGCCGTCTCAACGGGACGGCCAAACCCCAAATACGGACTCTTGGACCCGTGCGGTCTAACGTGACCGATCGGTTCACGGCTCCTCGGCGGGGGCAAAATCGGTACGGAATGTCTTCTCATGGTTGGGGTTACCTCGGAATACCACGGCAAATTGGAATCCCACCTCGGTTTGGAACCAATCTATCGGGGCCTTCCGCGCAGCAGGTTTGGAATGCTTCCGCGATGCAGTCTAGGGCAACGATCGAAGCCCTTCCTCGAGAATGACGCTAGCTCGGTAGCTCCTCACACGGCTTTCACAAATCCATTCCTCGCTCGGGCTTCGATGGGTTACCAAGCCTCCATCCCGGTTTCATCGAGAATCACCGGGACCGCGGTACCCCCTGGTCATGCACCTTCGGCTATGCAATTCAACAATCGGGGACGGCGGCCGCACTTAAGCCTACTTATGGGCCTCGCTCAGGAAATCCGAGTTACCCGGCTACATCAAGGCGCCTTCGCCCTCTTTGCCGGTTGAAAATCAACAACAAGCCGCGAGGTTCTATCCCTTTGCCCGGGGTCCTACTCGAAGCTCCCGGGGTGATTCGGGCCAAGGACGGGATTTCACCTATGTCCCAGATCGGCCGTTCCCTCCGCTGTGCGCCGCCGGTGGTAGCTCCTCTCTCTAGCTCGGTCATTTGGTTTGAATGCCATGGTTCCACCACAAGACCCTCATTTGGCTTGGTTCGTGGAACGACACAAGGAAATGAAAGCACGGATTCTTTGAATTATTTAAGAAGTACGCTTTCCGACCAGCGAACCCGGACTCCTTTGTTCCCCACAAATTCGTGATGCCTAATTTGGATCTCTTTGATGGCCTTTGCATGCCCGAAAACCCATCTGGACACGTATACCTTGGCAATGAAGGTCAAAAGGGCGCCAATCAGCGGTTGGGCGACTATTTCGATCTCTCTTTGAAGTCCGGTGCTCTAAAATGGTTCTTCGCTTAAAATCCGAGGCCGGGGCTACATGGGACCGGATTACTAGCTAACTTGGAGTGGGAAGCAAATAGATTTGACTGCGAGACAACAATGCGGCGTCAGACGAGAACATCGGGGACTTTTACAAGCAAGATGGCAACTCCTCCTTTTGAAGAGGAACAACTAGACATCTTTCGATCACGCCGAAACCACATCGAGGGCCTCGCTTAGCAATTTCCCTATCCAGGATCTACGGGCAATGATCAATTAGGGGCTAAATTTGAGAGGGCTTACAATCGGCGGCGAGTTGTCGCACACCTTTACGGATACGGGTTTCTTCCACCTCAACACGACTCTGAAAAAGGGCGGTGAGAGCGTCGAAAAGGGGACCCCGAGGACCCAATACGATCAACAATCCATTCCCTAAAAAAAAAAGTAGGGTGAATATGATTGAAGCCACGAACAAGCCAAGTGCCACTATGGCTAACGGTTCCCATATGGAAGACACTCTTCGAAGAGAGGATTCTAGTTTCATAGTCGGTATCAAAGATGGGTTTCTCCCTTCATGACAACTTCACCTTGAAGGCTCTCACGTTGATCGATTGGCTCGGTACTTCATCGGTATGTCGGTCAAACCTTTAAGCTGGACCTCTGTAGTGACGCTTTGTCAAACACAGGGCTTCATCAAATCATTCGAGAGAAAGATTAGTGGTTTTCGCCATGTCTTTTCCATGGAATGGGGCTTTATCAAGTCACACCTATCTTCGGAAGAAAGGTGCTGGTCACCTCGGCAAGCTGTCTTGGAGTTTCGGCTTTAGAACTTGGCATATGGCAACTCCTGCATCATCAAAGTTGAGAATTGGGAATCTCCTCATATCGGCATTTCGTCAAATCACAACTAACCCAAGCAAAGAGGGTTCATTCATGTCAACATGCTTTGATTCTAGAGCACATCGGCGTCGGCTTCAAATGTCAGAGGCGAAAAGAAATTTCAATCGAGACCGGGGTTCAAATCCAACTTCATCCCAAGATCAAAATTGACCTCATCAATAACATGCAATTCAGTCCGCGACTAAAGGATATCACCCCACCGGCTCAAAGCTTGTCCCAAACAGTCAACAACACATATATCCCCTCTCGTCACCATGCATCCCCACAAAAATCTCCCCGGGGCTCATGTAGCATGCACTGAAAACTTGAATCAATAGGAAAAATCCTAAGTGATTGAAAATCATAAATCGTAATTTCCTGCCCAGCTTAGGCCAAGTGCATCTTCGAAAGCAAATAAACGCATCATCTCATAATCATTTTTGGTTCTATGCATGCATCCGCCATCATGAATGCCATATATGCATCTTCCTCTTCACTAACAAATGCGGGAATTCAAACGTAATCCCCCTTTTCGGCAAGGATGAACTTCACCAAAGACGACCTCAAATGGATGAAAACGAGTCCCAACATCCACAAACATATGAAGACCGCCTCCGGTGTCTACAAATCGGTCGGGGACGCCAAGCTCTCCAATACAAGATCTGATTCGGTCGGGGACGCCAAGTTCTCCAATACAATCCGGTCGGAGACGCCGAGCTCTCCAATACAATCGGGTCAGAGTTCTGACTGAGATCGGTCGACGCAAGTTCTCAATACAAATCGGTCGGAGACGCGAGTTCTCATCGGTCGGGACGCGAGTCCTCCAATCAAATCGGTCGAGGACGCCAAGTCAAATCGGTCGGGACGCCAAGCTCTCCAATACAAATCGGTCGGGGACGCCAAGCTCTCAGATACGGTGCGGTCGGAGACGCCAAGTTCTCAAAATGCAAATCGGTCAAAGATACCAAGGTCTCAAATACGGTGCGGTCGGAGACGCCAAGTTCTCCAATACAAATCGGTCGGGGACGCCAAGTTCTCAAATACAAATCGGTCGGGGACGCCAAGTTCTCAAATCTGATGCGATTAGAGACACCGAGTTCTCAAAAGCAAGAAGTCCCAATGTGAAGACAAGCTCAAAAACCTCTACAAGTTTGACGATCACCGGCAAGATGCGGACTCGACCAAACTCCTCCTTCGAGGTCAAAATGCCTCCAAAGACGGCAAATCGTCGGCGAAACCGTCCCACGAACGGCAACCTAACAACTCTTCATCAACATCAGTAGTAGCCTCGGCTACGGGTAAGCACACCACGGTATGAAAGCATATCTTAATCAACTACTTTTCTAAAAGAACATTATCATCAAATCTTAGGGCGACTTCCCAAAAAAATAGTCAAACCTCAAATCTTGTCAAACCATCAAAGACCGTCCCGGCTATTTTCGAACTACGGCCAGCTTGATTCCCTCTTAAGGATACGTAGGTAGCCTATCATTAGGTCCGACCGCTCGACCGGCACGGTCATCCTTTCCTTCGGCGGCGGACGTAAAACCGATCCCTTGAATGAAGTCACTAGAGGACCATCCTAACCATCGTATCCTAAAACGCCATCATCGAGGTTCGAGGCACCTAAGACGCCATCATCGAGGTTCGAGGCACCTAAGACGCCATCGTCGAGGTTCGAGGCACCTAAGACGCCATCATCGAGGTTCGAGGCACCTAAGACGCCATCGTCGAGGTTCGAGGCACCTAAGACGCCATCATCGAGGTTCGAGGCACCTAAGACGCCATCATCGAGGTTCGAGGCACCTAAGACGCCATCATCGAGGTTCGAGGCACCTAAGACGCCATCGTCGAGGTTCGAGGCACCTAAGACGCCATCATCGAGGTTCGAGGCACCTAAGACGCCATCATCAAGGTTTGAGGCACCTAAAACGCTATCACACACAACACGAGGAAAGCGATAAATCGCAATCATCCCTTAGGGTGACTTCCCAAAAATAGTCAAGCCATAGGGTGACTTCCCCAAAATAGTCAAACCATAGGGTGACTTCCCAAAAATAGTCAAGCCATAGGGCGACTTCCCAAAAATAGTCAAAGTCACAGGGCGACTTCCCAAAAATAGTCAAAGTCACAGGGCGACTTCCCAAAAATAGTCAAAACCACAGGGTGACTTCCCAAAAATAGTCAAACCGTAGGGCGACTTCCCAAAAATAGTCAAAAACGTAGGGCGACTTCCCAAAAATAGTCAAGTAATAGGGCGACTTCCCAAAATAGTCAAAACCGTAGGGCGACTTCCCAAAAATAGTCAAAACCATAGGGCGACTTCCCAAAAATAGTCAAGTCATAGGGCGACTTCCCAAAATAGTCAAGTAATAGGGCGACTTCCCAAAAATAGTCAAAACCTTAGGGTGACTTCCCAAAAATAGTCAAAACCGTAGGGCGACTTCCCAAAAATAGTCAAACCGTAGGGGCGACTTCCCAAAAATAGTCAAGTAATAGGGCGACTTCCCAAAATAGTCAAGTAATAGGGCGACTTCCCAAAAATAGTCAAACCGTAGGGCGACTTCCCAAAAATAGTCAAACCGTAGGCGACTTTCTAAAATAGTCAAACCATAGGCGACTTCCCAAATGGTCATTCCTATCCCCTTAGCGGATATCTGACCCACAGCCATCGGGATCATGAAGTGGCGACTTCCCAAAATAGTTTCTTTGGTGACTTCCAAAAATAGTCAAATCTTAGGATGACTTTCCTAAAACAAGTCGCTCCGAGGTCGACAACTAAAGATAGTCGAAAGACCCGAACTACGGCGGCTTGATTCTCATTGGGATACGTAGGTAGCCTATTAAATAGGTTCAGCCACTCGATCACTTGATCATCCTGTCAAATATGGAGCCTTACTCTTTTCGACGACCCCGCTTCCTTCGAAAGCGCCGTCGCCGATGGGCTACTGTAAGTGCTCCAATTTGAGTTGGTAGCTTTTTCGTTAGAAAATTAACGAAAGTTTTAACATTCCTAACATTTTCTAACAATCCTAACTTTTCTAACAAAGCAAGGGTAAAGTGGGCATTGCCATTTGAAGATAAACAAGGAAAGGAATACTAAAAAGCAAAAGAAATGGAAAAAACCCGAATTGGTAAGTTGAAAAACAGCTTCAGTTTGAATTTTAAAAAGATTATTCTTCTGTCCAAAAGCCGGCAACGTAGCATGAGAACGGTGCACGCCAACAGGACCCTCCGCGCGGATGTGATTGCATCTCCCGAGTGGCCTATAAATTGAACCCTCCTCTCTCGGTTAAAACAACACAATTTGATCACGGCAACGAAACTCGGCGAAATATAGAGAGAAAACAGTGGGAATTCCCTTGAATTGCCACCATTTCCTCTCCAATCTTTCCCAAATCCCACTCACTCAAAATACTTTCAAATCACTCTCATACATACTCTCATACATACACTAACTCAAGCTCAAATCACCCTTTAGGAGGAGGATTAGAGAGAAAACATAGAGGACTTCATTGTTATCTACTTGTTTTCTCTTTAACCAACTCTAATCACCAACCCTAAACACATTCAAATCTTGGTACTCCTCAAGTCAAGCTCATACACAAGGGAAGATAGGTATAACCTCCCTCTCCCTACCCTAAATTTCTTTCATCAATGCATGCATCTCAAACTTTGAAGATGTAATTTGTTCATCAATTTGTTCATCTTTGCTTGACCTAAAAATGTAGTCACCTTGGAATAAATTTCCAATGGATGACCATTTAAAAGGACTAAATCATTTTCTTACTCACTTAAAAGTGTTTTTTCTAAAGATCATTCACTAAAAAAGTGTTTTCCAAAAATCATTTTCATACACAAAATCTTTCTTTCAAAGGATGAAATTCCCCTTCCCAAGCAAATAAAGTGTTTAGTCCTAATGTACCCCAAGGATGGTTTGGTATAGTTGATTCACCACTAAAATGTCAAGTGATCAATAACCAAAACCTAGGGAAATGGGGACAAGCATGGATGCAAAACCCCCTTTAAAATCATGTTTTCTTTCTTGAGAAGTTGCTGTCCAGTAGCAATTTTCTCAGACCTCAGTCCATGGTCTAATTTTTTGGACGCAGATAAATGTGGAATTTGGTGTTGACTACAAAACACTTTTTGTATTTAACATCCATACCTTTCCATAAATATTTTTATTTTATTTTTTGGGTGAGTAAAACTCCTTTTTACAAATTTTCTTTTAGAGGCTAGTTCATCAGCTTCTGGAAATCCAGATTTCATATCTGAGATTCCCAGAAGGTTTTGACCCCTCAAATCTTCTCCAAAATAGAAAATTCCTTCACACAAAGATTATTTAAGGAGTCTAGAAAAACTTTCATTCTCTGAGTTTATCCAGATTATGAAGTTTTAAGGCCCTTGAATCCATTTCAAAGTCAAGGGTCAACTGCCTTTTTCATTCTGGCAGAAATAGTTTTCAACTTCCAAAAATCTTTTGAGTTCCAAATCTCAACCCAAAAATCATCCAAAAAATCATGGGATCAGTTTAAAGTCTTAAAAAGATATCCCAATTTTTACTTTTCTGAGTTTCAAATTATTTTGGCCAAAACACATACACACACACACACAAATGATTTTCAGCTTGGAAGACTCATTTTACGAGGCATTCCGGGTGCACACTAACGTCCTTCCCGGCGTGTAACATGACCTCCGAACCTAAATCTCTGATCTCGGGCTTTTTTCAAAGTTTTGGCCCTCAAAATAAAAATGGCGTGGCGTAAGTACCCAAATCTGGCTCATGCCTTCCGGTTAAATTTCCCGGCAATTTCGGTAAGTTTTCCGGTAATTCCCCAGACCTTCCCAGCGTTCCGGAAACATTCCGGAACTGTTTTTAATTAAATAAAGGCTGAAGGGAATCCTTCCTAATTAAGAAACACGTTTTTCTTAATTAGGAGGGAAGGTTCTAGAATAATGCCACCTTGCATGGTTCTAGAATGCTGAGTCACAATGGATAAGACCGCACGGCCTCATTTGCAAAGGGCCTGCAGCCGCACGGCTTCATTAGCCTTATCCAGACTGCCTATAAATAGAGCCCTCCTCTACCCATTTCCACACACAATCAACAACAATAAAAACACACACACTCCATAGCAATATAATCCAGACGTGAAGAACACCCTTGAAGGCTCAAGAAGGCGAAGAAGAAGCTCAAGAAGCCATCTCCCTCCTCCTTGAAGACCCAAGACGAACCTCTCCTCCTAGCTCCGTCCAAAGAAGCGAAGGAAACGATTGGTAACCTCGCACGCCCTAACCTTGCATTTTAATTGATATACTTGCTCATTGCATTCATATATCTTGCTTGGGACTTGGCATTTATTCATAAAGATCATTTCTTTATCACCCCCTTCCCCTTAGCATGCATTAAGATCTCATTTGTCATAAAAATGTAGTCTTTTTCATAAAGGTGCATCCTTTGCACCTAAAATCCCTATTTTCCAATAAAAATGTCATCTTTATGCATCATTTGCATATAAAGATCAAATCTTTTTCAATAAAAATGCATCCTTTGCATCAAAACCCTTTTTTTTCAATGCATCATTTGCATAAAAATCCTATCTTTATGCATCATTTGCAATAAAGATCCTTTCTTTAAATCAAAAAGCATCTTTTGCTAAAACCAAAATGTCATCTTTTCACTAAAGTGTCATTTTTCATCATACATTTCCCCTTTCCCCCAACCTTGGAACGGACCGGTGTAAAAGTTCTCATCTTTGCATCGTTCCTTCCATTAAAGGTTCATGATTTCTTTAGGAAAAGGATAACCTTGAACCCTATATCTCCGATTATCGCTTAAGAATGAGTATGAAGCCTCTATATGAGCTCGACCGTCTTAAAGCGTAGGATTGATGGGCTAAGGACATTCCTTCCTAAAGAACCTCATCTTTGACCAAAAGAGAGTCATTCTCTCGATCACGCAAGTCCCGAGGGTCCCGAGGTTTAAAATGCGATGATCATAAGTCATAAGATGAGGACGGGATCATAATCCCAAATACATAAATTCCAAGAAATCCCGAGCGACAACCAACAAATGGTTTGTACGTCCGGAAGATAACTTGGGACATTCCCCCTTTTACTCTCAAACACATGCACACAAAGAAAGCACGCAAGCAAACACGATTAATGAAATCTCGGGAGACTTGCTCCGGCAAGGCACTTTGGGTGAACGCCAAACGTTCTTCCCAGGGGTAACTTAACCTCCGAACCCATAAAACCTTTTTTTCAAAGTTTTGAGGTAATCAAAATGGCGTGGCGACTCCGTTTTTCAAATAACTCGGATGTCTTCAAACTCGCGTGAATTCCAATAAACAAAAATTTGGGGCACACATCCACAGTTTGGCGACTCCGCTGGGGATCATCCCAAAGGAGAAAAGCTTTATTTTCAAAACAAAAGTCGATACTTGGTATATAGGTGGACCCCACTTACCCTTCCTGTATCGCTCCCTAACCCGGGGCTTGGGATAACAAGGTGGTTTAACAATCCCACGTACCAGTATCCCCTTTTCAAAAAAAAAAAAAAATAATTTTGAAAAAAAAAATAGAAGAAAGCTTTTCCCTTTGAGCGGGTTAGACTCCCATCGCCGATTTCATTAAATTTGCGTGCTTTCTTTACCATGCATTGCATCATTTGCATCTTGGAATCTTTGCATACTTTGAACGGGAAATAACCCGAAAAATAGCAAAAGGAGTGGAACCTGGAAAATTGATCCATGCAGTCGTACGGCTCAATCCTCATTGGATTCTGACCGGGCGACCTCAGTGGCAATTCCACCAGGAAAAATCATGGTTAATCTGGCAGTCCTAGCAGCTTGGGGCTACTCAGCTCCATGACTGACTGGGGCTCCCAGAAAATTTACGTGCTTATGTGTTGCATTTTTTCCCCGTCCCGAAAATCATTCCTTTAAAACACATTTATGAAAATCTCTGTTTTAACTCAAAAAGGAACATTTTTAGGAGACCGCACACTACGCGCACCTGATATATCCTGTACACTTTTGCACGCACGTCCTTCAAACCCGAGGGTGGTTCCAGCTGCAGTCACGGACAGCCTTACGATGCTCCCGGGCGCGCACGGAATCATCCCAACCTCCCCATGGCAGCCAGTGTCGACCAATGCACAGTCCGTGTCACACGTTTCAAAAAACCGTGACTTTTGGTTGGTTTTTGGTCTAGTCCGTGTCATATAGCCCAGTTGCATACCCACGTAAAGGTCAAGCCTTAGCTCATAAACGGAAGCCAAGATTTTCGCCCAAGCGAAATTCTGCCGAAATTCCGACAAGGAAAAATCGGTGGGATCTTGACTCCGACATTGACTATTGACCTTGACCCGCACGGAATGCGTAAGAGTCAAGACCTAGTCTTTGCCAAAAATCAAAAGATCTTTCGCTCAAGCGAAGCTCTGCCAAAATTCCGACGAGGAAAAATTGGCAAGATCTTGACCGGCATTGACTTCGATTCCGACTCACGCACTGCGTATGCAACGAAGTTCAATGTGACACTGTGTCATCCGGCTTTTTACCGCCCGACCCATGCCTATTATTCTCTCGGACATTACCAAAAGTCAAAACGTCATTCGCTCAAGCGAAACTCTGCCAAAACTCCGTCAAGGCAGAGAGACGAGACTTTCCCGGTATTGCCTTGACTATAATCCGCATTGCTCGTGCGTTGAAAGGTCCTATGACCCGCTAGACCCGTTAGGAGCGTTCTTTACTCTCGGTTGGTGGGATCCGCGTGCCCTATAGGACCCTCGCCCGGGGCTGTCCACCCTGGGAGGTCGAAATACAGGTGGAATACGAGGGGCTTATAGACGTAGTGACGGAACCCACTGATCCAGGATCTAGAGTAGTTGTGAAAAAGAAGGGCAGAACCCCTTTTCCAACCAATTAGAGATTAATAAAAGACATTGTTTTAAGTAAACTTGAACAATTAGTGTAATCATAATTGCATGTTCCTATCTCTGAAATCCCTAATCGAGACCTTTTTCGGTCCGATCTCCGTTTTCCTCATCCCGACCTTTCATGGTCAAATCCCTAATCGAGATCTTTTCAGTCCGATCTCCGTTTTCTTTATCCCTACCTTTCATGGTCAAACCCTAATCGAGACCTCTTCGGTCCGATTTTTGGTTTTCTTTATCCCGACCTTTCATGGTCAATCTCTAATCGAGACCTCCTCGGTCCGATTTTCGATTTCCCATCTCGACCTTTCGCGGTCAAGTCCTTAATCGCGACCTCTTCGGTCCGATCTCTACTTCCAATCTTGACCTTTCAAGGTCTCATCTTTTCCGATCAATTAGGATTAGTAGAAAATGCGTTTCGAGCAAAAGTTAAAGCGATAAGGGCATGTTACTTGAGCCTTCGAGTCTAAACCTTACCTATCCCCGAGTCTAAACCTTACCTATCCCTGAGTCTAAACCTTGCCTATCCCTTTCCCGCAGCGAAAAGAAGTGAGCGAGAGTACTGGGTCAGCGGCTTTTCGCCGTACGGTTCATCACTCGTAGAGTCGGTATGGCAGATTTGGATGTGAAAACGGTGAGGGTATGGGAAATCAGATGATTAGGAAGGAAGAGTTAGTCCTGGCTTTGGAAAATGCCCAGAAGGATCACGAAGAGCAGCTGTCATTGCTCATCGGTGCTCTTCGCCGCAATGGAATCCAAGTAACAATTGAGTCCAACGGTTCTCTGGTAGTGGTCGAAGATGAGACTCCGTAAGTAGCCATCTCAGTTCCCAGCCTATAACCAATACCTTCCTCCATCCACATATGATCCCTTGCCAAGGACCACTTCTCCTCGGTCCTATCCAACATCCCGGCTCATCGGGGCCCCATTGCCCTCGGCTTCTCGTAACGGATTGGATTTCACCCCACTTATCCCCGGTCTCAGCAATACACCGCTTTATGCTCCAACCTCACATAATCAGTTTGAGATATGTGGCTATGTTCTCAAGTCCCTATACCCGCCGAATGCGATCATGAGTTGCCAAAGGATGAACCGAAGTTTTCAGCCACCTACCGGACTTAATGAATTCGCCGTCGCTGGCTACTACAAGTCCGTGCCAGCCCGGTAGCCCAAGAGTCCCCGTTGACCCCTATGTGACAATGTTGATGGAGCAAGTGAAACAGATGCAAGAGAAGCTTGACCTCATGATGAGTATCATTACTCCCTTGACCCAAGATGTCGGACCAGGCAAAGAAATGACTCCACCGAGCATAACCCAATACCAAGCAAAGAACTGCACCGGCTCAAGACCGGCACTCACAAAGGAAAGAATGTCACAGCCTTCCTTCACCAAATCCAACAGTGGAACCAATTGGACAATGGGAATCGAGTCTTGAGAATAACAAGGTCCCCGAAAACCTCGCTCCTTTCACTTTAACAATACAGAGATGCCTTTAAGCAAGATTCGGGAAGAGCTAGTGAAAGAAAAGCGATAAAGCCACTGGAGAATTGGAAGCCCAGGAACCCCAGTATTCGGTTGGATGAGTCCAAGCATTGCCTTTTCCATCAACACCATGGGCACAACACTGATGATTGCACCTATTTGAGGCATGAGATCCAGAAATTGATAGAAGATGGGAAGCTTGAGAACCTCCATGGGCCAAAAACAGAAAGCTATGACAAGAGGTCAATTCAAGAAGTGCAAGGTCAGAAACGTCAGCCTGATGATTTTGGGATGCCCATGAGCAAAGTTTTCAACGATTTGGTGAAACGAAGCCTTCTCACACCTCTCGAGAATCATAAGCCAAGAAACCCAAGTAGAGTTGACAGGGCCAAGTTCTGTGAATACCACAAGCATTATGGTCATGTGACAGACAAGTGTGTGGAGCTGAAGAAAGAAATTCAGTGGCTGATCTACGAAGGAAAGCTCAAGCTCCCTGGCAGTCCAACCCGCGAAGAGTAACTAGACTAGGGTTTACCTATCCTTAAAAAAAAAAAAAAAGGGGGAAGAAAAAGAAAAATAGTCTCTCAGTCAACCTTCGTAGGTTCTAGTACTTTTCTCTTTCAATCAAGTCCTCTATAATTTTCTATAAAAAGTCTTCTTCTTTTCTTGCTAGACTTAAGACATTATTTGCACACCTACATTACATTTAATGAAATGGTTTTATTTTATATGATCAATTGCATTGCTCAACAAACAATCTCTCGAAATAATTCACGTTCCGATTAATCAGTGTGAGAAAGTCAACTAATGCCATCAAGCCATACACTTTCCTTACCCCACAAAAGGCCTTCATCAAAGCCATACACTTTCCCAAACCATGTCCTCACCTTCACCTTGACCAAGTCAACGACGGCGGCATTGTTAAGGGACAACAAAAGGCCACTCAGCTTCGAAAGATTGACCCCGTGTCGACAACAATCTAGGAGCCTGTCTTCGACCTCAAAGATGTCAAGAGAAATTAAAGCAGGGGCTCGCCTTGGCCCTCAGGTGCTTCAAAAAAAATGCAAAGGCAAAAGAGTAATACCCACTAGGCCGAAAATCCCAAAAAAGGGCGCCTAGGCAAAAAACAGGGTTGCACATAAAAAAAAAAAAAAAGAAAAAAAAAAAAATCTTAGTGCAAAAAAAAGAGTAATGCCCAGCTAGGCTGAAAATTTCAAAAAAGGACAGTCTAGGCAAAAAAAAAAAAAAAAAGGGGGTTGCACATAAAAAAAAAAAGAGGCCAAGGACCCAGCACCGCCCATTAAAAAGCTTGACGGACAGGCAAGACCAAAGCTCAAAAAATGAAAGTTGTCGACAACAATGGGGCGGTCGAAGCAAAAGCAGAAGCATTTCATAAGCCTTTAGGCATGTGCAAGTCCTTTCTCCCCCAATGAAAGACGAGAATCAGAAAGCTATTGAAGCAGCCGTCCAAGAATGACTTGGTCAAGGAATCATCCCGAGGCCCATGCCTCATCATCCAGTCTTCTCATCCTAGCCTTTTCACTAAAGGAACCACAAATCCCATTTCCCAAAACAGTCCGGCCAAGGCCGAACTACGGCGACCTGAGCTCCTCACAATGAGGGGAACGTAGGCAACCAGCAATGGTCCGGTCATAAGCATATCCAAATTACCGAAAACCCGGTCTCATCAAATGACCTCTCCCATGGACACAGTCAAATCCCAGAAAACCCGGTCTCATCAATGACCCTCCCTATACACAAACCTTTCTTTCACACCAGCCAACCTTGATCCGCGACACTGGTTGACTTTCTCCTCATGACTAATAAGAATGTTTTTTTTATATCGAGATTAGTGGTTGAATAACCCGAACATCAATAAAGGGTTTTAAGCAATCTTGTGATCATTGTAAATAAAACAAGTTTTCAGATGTCTTGACAAGTCTTCTCTTTCTACATCTTAGGAAAAATAGTGCTAAACACTGATTTTCTGTCAGCAGGGGCTTCCATACACTTTTACCAACCTTTCTACGCTTATACTCTCTCAAAAGAGTCAGACCCAAAGCGAGCTTTTGTGCCTACATCGAATAAGGCCATCAAAATAACACAAGATCGGGATCTATTCCCACCTTTCGAAAAATATGCCCCTGCATGTATAAATTTCTAAGAATATTGTCTTTCACATTTCCTTTAGGTTGACTGATCGACTAAGGAAAAAAATAAAAAAATAAAAATTAATAAAAAAAAAGAGAGAGAGAGAAGGATAGGTTTTCCCTCTTCTGCCACAATTCGCATTAGGGCTGCCTCGAAAACTCTGTCAGAGCATTCCTTTAAACTGGGGCTTCTTTAGCCATTTTCGGGGTTCGCATCGGGTTCTTCACTAGGTCCCTAGATGGGTTCAGTTTTGTTCAGATCAACCTCAGGATCACTTCCGCAGTACCAATCATATTGGGATTTTTGCTAGGTCATCAGATTGGGGCTTCATCAAGTCACTTGTTCCGTAACCTAAAACTTTGCCTACTCAGTTCATCCAACCAGGGTTTTTGCCAATGAAAGGATCTTTCCTTACTTCAACAAGATATGGGGCTTTTGCAGAGAGTATTTCCTTAGACCGGGGCTTCGATAAGTTGCATCCATCCCTAGAAGAGAGGATTGGTCACTTCGACATCTGTTAGCATCAGCTTCAAATGCTAGAGCGTGAGAAAAGAACCTTAGTCAAGACCCGAGGTTTAAACCCAGTCTCAGCCCAAGGAGGAATTCTAGTCCACGTTGACAACATCTCAATAAAAGCAGCAGTTCAGTCCACACCCAAGGAATACAATCCCACTTGCTTGAAACCCGTCTTTAACAATTTCCAAATACATTCCATATGTATATCCAAACCCAGTCCCTACCATGTTTCCAGAAAAAAAATCACCCCTAGGCTCAAGTAACGTGCCAATTGCTAATGATAACATTTTCTCCCAAAAGTGCCTTCGAGATAACTCTAGGCGACAGTTTCCTAATTGTCAAAACGTCGAAAATCCTAGACATCATTCCTAACTGTCTAGGTAAAGCTTGAACTACGATCAAGGCTTGATTCCTCCGGGATACGTAGGTAGCCTTTCATAAAAGGTTCAGCCATCCGACCACTTTGGTCACCTTTTTCTTCCTCCACTCTCCAATGGTGCGTAAGCTTTTCATAAAAGTCCAATTTTTTGACCACATTGGTCACCCCTTTTGATTTGGCACATTCCTTGTAGGATCGGTTGTTTGACCTACTAGGTCACCCCGTTTCCATCCTTATAGGAAGGGACCAAATATCTCTTTGCCATTGTCCCAAGAAGGCCAGGTAAGTGATCTCTTTTGGTCACCCAATTCCAACCTGTGTCTGCAATTCCATTCCAGTTCCAAAGGCATTAAAAAGCACAGTTCAGGCTTACTAAGTCGCGCGACATACTAAGCCTCTGTGGCCTGTTTTTACCATTTTGCCCCCGAAGGCTCCATTTTACAATTTTGTCCCCCCGTAGGCTTCTTTTACCCTTTTATTGCCCCTGGCATTTTCAATCACTTTCAATTCAGTTTTCCCTCTAGTGCCCCCGAGGCCTATTTTACAAATTTACCTCTGTGATTCAGTTTATTTGCCCTTGGCATTTTCAATTTTATTTTTCAAATAATCAGGATACATCCCAGTTTTCTTTACAAAAAATTATTCGGGTGCGTCCCACTTCTCTTTACAAAAACTATTGATTCCTTCCAACTTCTCTACAAAATCCAACCTTTTTCGCAATCTCCGTTATTCCGCTATAACGGGATAACGTTAGGTGACAGCCTCCGAATTGTCAAAACTCTAAACTTGTGCTACCTCTATCCGCGAATAGTGACGTATGCCCAAGTCATTCCAACTTGTGCTACCTCTATCCGCGAATAGTGATGTATGCCCAAGTCATTCCAACTTGTGCTACCTCTATCCGCGAATAGTGATGTATGCCCAAGTCATTCCAACTTGTGCTACCTCTATCCGCGAATAGTGATGTATGCCCAAGTCATTCCAACTTGTGCTACCTCTATCCGCGAATAGTGATGTATGCCCAAGTCATTCCAACTTGTGCTCCAACTTGTGCTACCTCTATCCGCGAATAGTGATGTATGCCCAAGTCATTCCAACTTGTGCTACCTCTATCCGCGAATAGTGATGTATGCCCAAGTCATTCCAACTTGTGCTACCTCTATCCGCGAATAGTGATGTATGCCCAAGTCATTCCAACTTGTGCTCCAACTTGTGCTACCTCTATCCGCGAATAGTGATGTATGCCCAAGTCATTCCAACTTGTGCTACCTCTATCCGCGAATAGTGATGTATGCCCAAGTCATTCCAACTTGTGCTACCTCTATCCGCGAATAGTGATGTATGCCCAAGTCATTCCAACTTGTGCTCCAACTTGTGCTACCTCTATCCGCGAATAGTGATGTATGCCCAAGTCATTCCAACTTGTGCTCCAACTTGTGCTACCTCTATCCGCGAATAGTGATGTATGCCCAAGTCATTCCAACTTGTGCTACCTCTATCCGCGAATAGTGATGTATGCCCAAGTCATTCCAACTTGTGCTACCTCTATCCGCGAATAGTGATGTATGCCCAAGTCATTCCTACTTGTGCTCCAACTTGTGCTACCTCTATCCGCGAATAGTGAAGTATGCCCAAGTCATTCCAATTTGTGCTACCTCTATCCGCGAATAGTGACGTATGCCCAAGTCATTTCAACTTGTGCTACCTCTATCCGCGAATAGTGACGTATGCCCAAGTCATTCCAACTTGTGCTACCTCTATCCGCGAATAGTGACGTATGCCCAAGTCATTCCAACTTGTGCTACCACTATCCGCGAATAGTGACGTATGCCCAAGTCATTCCAACTTGTGCTACCACTATCCGCGAATAGTGACGTATGCCCAAGTCATTCCAACTTGTGCTACCACTATCCGCGAATAGTGACGTATGCCCAAGTCATTCCAACTTGTGCTACCACTATCCGCGAATAGTGACGTATGCCCAAGTCATTCCAACTTGTGCTACCACTATCCGCGAATAGTGACGTATGCCCAAGTCATTCCAACTTGTGCTACCACTATCCGCGAATAGTGACGCATGCCCAAGTCATTCCAATTTGTGCTACCTCTATCCGCGAATAGTGAAGTATGCCCAAGTCATTCTAATTTGTGCTACCACTATTCGCGAATAGTGACGTATGCCCAAGTCATTCCAATTTGTGCTACCACTATCCGCGAATAGTGACGTATGCCCAAGTCATTCCAATTTGTGCTACCACTATCCGCGAATAGTTACGTATGCCCAAATCATTCCAACTTGTGCTACCACTATCCGCGAATAGTGACGTATGCCCAAGTCATTCCAACTTGTGCTACCACTATCCGCGAATAGTGACGTATGCCCAAGTCATTCCAACTTGTGCTACCTCTATCCGCGAATAGTGACGTACGCTCAAGTTTCCCAACTTAAGTTACCTCTATCTCCGTCATAAAGAGATAGCGCCATAAGCTCTAGCATCCTCAGGTGACAGCCTCCGAATTGTCAAAATCTCAAGGATCCTAGACATCGTTCCTAACTATCTAGTGATGCTTGAACTACGATCAAGGCTTGATTCCTCCGGGATACGTAGGTAGCCTTTTATAAAAGGTCCAGCCATTCGACCACTTTGGTCACCCTGTTTCTTTGTCACTCCTCAGTGATAAAGCGCCCCCTCATAGAAGTTCAGATATCCGACCACCTGGGTCACTCCTAGCATATCCCCAGTAGGATCAATTGCTTGACCTCCTAGGCATTTTCTCTTCTTTTTCCCCAGCAAGAGACCAGTTTCTCTTCTTCCTTCCCCAGCGGATCCTAATTCCGAACTACGGCCTGGCTTGATTCCTCCGGGATACGTAGGTAGCCTTTCAGAGGTTCAGCCACTCGACCACCTCGGTCTCTCAATCCGTCTTGGCATTCGCCAGATCAGATCCTTTTCTATCGATAACCCCACTCGCCTTGCAAGTGACGTTGCCGAGGGGCTTCTGTAAGTACCCAAATCTGGCTCATGCCTTCCGGTTAAATTTCCCGGCAATTTCGGTAAGTTTTCCGGTAATTCCCCAGACCTTCCCAGCGTTCCGGAAACATTCCGGAACTGTTTTTAATTAAATAAAGGCTGAAGGGAATCCTTCCTAATTAAGAAACACGTTTTTCTTAATTAGGAGGGAAGGTTCTAGAATAATGCCACCTTGCATGGTTCTAGAATGCTGAGTCACAATGGATAAGACCGCACGGCCTCATTTGCAAAGGGCCTGCAGCCGCACGGCTTCATTAGCCTTATCCAGACTGCCTATAAATAGAGCCCTCCTCTACCCATTTCCACACACAATCAACAACAACAAAAACACACACACTCCATAGCAATATAATCCAGACGTGAAGAACACCCTTGAAGGCTCAAGAAGGCGAAGAAGAAGCTCAAGAAGCCATCTCCCTCCTCCTTGAAGACCCAAGACGAACCTCTCCTCCTAGCTCCGTCCGAAGAAGCGAAGGAAACGATTGGTAACCTCGCACGCCCTAACCTTGCATTTTAATTGATATACTTGCTCATTGCATTCATATATCTTGCTTGGGACTTGGCATTTATTCATAAAGATCATTTCTTTATCACCCCCTTCCCCTTAGCATGCATTAAGATCTCATTTGTCATAAAAATGTAGTCTTTTTCATAAAGGTGCATCCTTTGCACCTAAAATCCCTATTTTCCAATAAAAATGTCATCTTTATGCATCATTTGCATATAAAGATCAAATCTTTTTCAATAAAAATGCATCCTTTGCATCAAAACCCTTTTTTTTCAATGCATCATTTGCATAAAAATCCTATCTTTATGCATCATTTGCAATAAAGATCCTTTCTTTAAATCAAAAAGCATCTTTTGCTAAAACCAAAATGTCATCTTTTCACTAAAGTGTCATTTTTCATCATACATTTCCCCTTTCCCCCAACCTTGGAACGGACCGGTGTAAAAGTTCTCATCTTTGCATCGTTCCTTCCATTAAAGGTTCATGATTTCTTTAGGAAAATGATAACCTTGAACCCTATATCTCCGATTATCGCTTAAGAATGAGTATGAAGCCTCTATATGAGCTCGACCGTCTTAAAGCGTAGGATTGATGGGCTAAGGACATTCCTTCCTAAAGAACCTCATCTTTGACCAAAAGAGAGTCATTCTCTCGATCACGCAAGTCCCGAGGGTCCCGAGGTTTAAAATGCGATGATCATAAGTCATAAGATGAGGACGGGATCATAATCCCAAATACATAAATTCCAAGAAATCCCGAGCGACAACCAACAAATGGTTTGTACGTCCGGAAGATAACTTGGGACATTCCCCCTTTTACTCTCAAACACATGCACACAAAGAAAGCACGCAAGCAAACACGATTAATGAAATCTCGGGAGACTTGCTCCGGCAAGGCACTTTGGGTGAACGCCAAACGTTCTTCCCAAGGGGTAACTTAACCTCCGAACCCATAAAACCTTTTTTTCAAAGTTTTGAGGTAATCAAAATGGCGTGGCGACTCCGTTTTTCAAATAACTCGGATGTCTTCAAACTCGCGTGAATTCCAATAAACAAAATTTGGGGCACACATCCACACGTGGCGACTCCGTTTCGTTGATTTTTTCAAATAAAAATGGGAAAATTTTTGGATGCACATCATCACAGTGCCCCATCAATGAAATTATTCACCGGTTAAGATGATTAGTTGCATCGAATTCGGGAAAACCCCTTCGTATACGTAAGTCGAGGACAGGATACGACGATACCACTTTCTCCTTGACAAAGTCGAGCTAGAAAGTCATGGGCCACTGAACGGTATAAACCGAGCACGAATATGGGCCCATAAGACGTGAAAGGCCCATGGGTCTAGCCCTAAGAACTACACAACTCCTAAATACGACGTAAGGAATGGGTCTCCCTACCTATGCTCGTCATAACATCCTGACATAATAATATGTCGACCAAGGCCTAATGGAAGCTCGTCATATGACTATGACGACCATGGAGTAAGTCGAAGTCGACCAAGGCCAAAGTATGCCTGATATGTCGACCAAGATCATATCTCCCACGTTTATGCCCACCTGAACTTTCCTAAAGATGACAAAGTGAAATTACCCAGGATTTTTCGCGCGGGGGCGCGAAAAGGCGGTTGTCTTTCGCGGAGGGTTGGTGTCTGAGACCTCGCTTTTTGGGAAGGAGAGGAGTCGCCACCCGATTTTTGTATTTTGAGCCCAAACGTTGAGAAACGGCTTTTGGTTGAAATGGTGTCGTTTTTATTGGTAGCAAAAACTTAGGAAAAGGCTTCTGAAAATGGGGTGTCATTTTTATTGGTAGCAAAAACGAGTAAAAAGCTTTTTAGTACCAGAGATTGTTAGGTTCGGAGGTCACGTTACGTTTCGGGAAGAGTATTTTGAGATCACCCGAAATGCCTCGTATGACGAGTCTTTCTACCTTTCTCGAAATCGTGTGCGTGTGCGTGTGTGTGTTTGCATTTTGAAATGGGGGCTTGAATGACAAGCTTAATCTTGGTTTGAATGTCAAACGTTGATTATGGGATCTTGTTTGAAAAGGCGAGCGTTTGATTGACAAATGTCGATTTTGTAAGTTTTAGGAAAAGAGGCGCGAATGCTGATTTTAACTGTTTATCTTAAGTGTCAAATGTTGACTTTTAAGAAAAGAGCTTTTGAATGTCAAACGTCGGATTTTGAGTTTTGAAGATGATCGTTTAGATGCCAAACGTCATTTCGCGCGTTTTAAAAGAGAGTTCGAATGTCGAACTCCGGTTTTGAACCGGGCATGTCATTGTTAACGATTTTATAGGAAAAACGTATTAAATGATTTTGAATGTCAAAAGTTGGTTTTTAAGTTTGAAGATGAGCGTTTGGATGCCAAACGTCATTTCGCGCGTTTTGAAAGAGAGTTCGAATGTCAAACTCCGGTTTTGAACCGGGCATTACATTGTTAACGATTTTACGGGAAAAACGTATTAAATGATATGCGATCAACGAATCGGGTTGCGACTCGGACTTTGATAGATAAATACTATCACGATCCAAACGGTTCGGACTTGTAAATGACAGTATTTAAAGTGTGGTATCGACGGAATCAAACGACCCGTAATTGTAAAGTACGATCGACGAGCCAAACAGCTCGAAATTGTAAAGTTGCGTAAATGTAAATGACGTTCGACGGATCAAACAATCCGGAATTTGTAAATGACATGAAAGTAAATGACGATCGACGGATCAAACGATCCGTAATTGCAAATGACATAAAAAGTAACGGAACGGGGCCGAAACGTCGTTTTAATCCGAGATTACTTCTTTTACGGGAAGAGAAGAGGATCTAGGGGCTAAAACGTATCGGACCCCGTTAGACGGAGACGTCTACATTTCAACAACGTCGTCCGAAATAGTTATAGCGATTGGCGCGTAAATAATACAACAATAAAGATCCAAAATATGAGTTCAGATTTCTGTTGAAGAAAACCTATATTTAATTTAGATTCTATTTAAGGAAATTATATAAAAATTGAAATGGGTGAATGAGTTCAGATTTCTGTTGAAGAAAGCCTATATTTAAAATTTCTATTTGGTTCCTGTATTTCAAGAAATTCTTGTTTGGTCCACATATTTGTGAAGTTTTCAAATTAATCACTTGAAATGAAAAATTATCATTTTAACGGATAAAAACTAATTGAGTTAATGATAATAAATAAAAAATAAAGAGTTGGATGCGTTGAATAAAAAAATAAAGAGTTGGATGTGTTGAATAAAAAAATATGAATTTGATGATTAAATCTAAGAAAACTAAAGAGTCGAGTGATATATATTTTTTTTTTTTGCAATTTTTCCTTTATATTGCTATAAAATACTACTCCCTTCGTCACGGATCAAAAGTTCTAACAAGTGTTTGCACGCTTATCAAGAAAACACAAAGAAAAAGTAAACAATGGCAAATGAGTTAGGGATATAATTGTACAAAATTCTATTGATGACTCAGGTGAGTAAAAGTAGAATAGTAACTATTTTTTTTTTTTTTTGTAATTCTATAAAAAGAAGAAGGTATAATTATTCAAAATATTTGTTATTTATGAAGAAAGTAAAGTGGAACTTTTGATCTGAAAAGAAAAACAGGACTTTTAATATGAGAAAAAGAGAGTTTTTTTCTTAGATTTAATCATATAGAAATTTGACTGATGTGCAATTGAACTTTATAGCCTGAATTCATCTGAATGACCATTCAAACACAATCCAATCATTGCCTTTTCTCTCATGTTCATGTGTCTTGTTTTTTTCGATAGAAATGGATGAAGAATCTCTAAGACCAGAGTCATCAGCAACTTTGGGCCGAATTGGAACATATAAGACAAAAAAAAGAGAAATGAAAAAAAGAAAAACCCAACAAATTGGAAAAATTCTCCTAGGTCCCCTTTGCCCAGATTTTATTCATTTTAAAGTAAACTTTTTTATAAATCGCAAAATAGTTCACCCCAAATTATAGTTATATTGACACCCCTAAGCTCCCCCTCTCCTCCCTCCCCTCAACTTCATTTTATTACATATCTCTCTCTCTCTAAAAAAACACACACAGTAGTGACAAAATCAACGGGAAAATATAGAAATATGCCCCTTTATTTAGGTTAAGGATATAGATATGCCCCTATAAAAATTAATTTCCATATAAACCTTATGGCCCCCGTACTTAGGAATAATGTATGGTAATTTGGACTCCATCAATTTGTCGTCCAGAAACTAACGGAATAGCTGACTTGGCATGCGAGTTGGATTGGTAAGTTGAGTATGTGGAATAAATTAGACCAGTTGGAATTTGCCGACTTTGATAAATTGAAACTATGTCATTTCGTTTCATTTTACGATGTCGTCCAACACCCATCATCTTTATAAAGTTGCGCAAAGGAAATTAGTGCCAAAATTGAAGATTGTTATTGCAAATCTAGGGCAAAATCAGAGGCGATTGTGGCAGACAAAGCTTGAAAAAGCGATGGAAGGGAGAAGAAATGAATGAAATGAGCTTGAAATAAGTGGTGATTCACAAGTTGGATTTGATTTTCGACTCCCAAATGGTGGAATGAAGCAATGCTATTGCCATGTTAAGGCACCTATGTGGACCTCATGGAGTGATAATAATCCGGGATGAAGGTTTGTTAGATGCCCATTTTATGAGGTAATTTTGTGAAAAATATAGATCTAGGGTTTATATATTTTCCAATTCAGTTTTTAATTTATGATTATGTTGTATCAAGGTTGATTTTTTTTGTTTGTTTGTTTGTTTGAGTTCAAGAATCCAACAAAATCATGTAATTACTTCCAGTGGGTTCATCCTGATTTAGATGAGAGGTATAAAAAGATTATTATTGTTTTGAGGTCAGAGATGAAACTATTGAAGAAGGAACATGGGTGTTTGAAAGAGCAAGAAGATAAATTGAAAAAAAAAAGATAGTGAAATTAAAAGGAAAAGTGACTGAGATGGAGCTTGAGATTGCAATGTCAAGTGATGATGAGAGTTCTTACATGTCAAAGGCCAATAAGAAGGAGAAAAATTGAAGATGAATATTAGGGAAAGAAAAGCAAAGCAGAGAAGATTTTTGCTTGCCATTATTGCTTCATGGATAATAATTGTTACTGTTGTGATCGGATCCAAGAATTTGAACTCACCCTCCACTGGCAGTTTCATTATAGTTTTGGTTAGGGTTTAAATACTGTAATATCTTCAAATGGATGGATGTGTTTTGTATGAAATGAACTCCCCAATGGCTATTATAAATGTTTATTTGCAATATGAATGCAATCACATTGTTTATTCAAATGGATGTGTTTTGTAGTTTATTCAAATGGATGGATGTGTTATCAATGCAATCACATGGAAACACACAACAACAAAGCTCTAAAAGATGACAATACCATTAAGGAGATAAAAAAAATAGTAATTGAATGTATGCACATGGAGGGGACCATAAATAATACAACAATAAAGATCCAAAATATGACAATACAATTTGTTTAGTACTCCATACATCGGTTAAAAATAAAAGCATCCATCCATTACATAAAGTAATATTCTTTCCACCCTTAAAACCATCATGTTCATGGGTTCACTGTCACCTCTCTTGATTCTTACAAAGTTCACAAAAAAGAATCAAATCCAACAAAAAAGAACAAATTTCAGGCCTCAAAAGTAGAGATTAATTGCTTTCAATCCAACCTCCTCCTCTTCTCTGCTAGCCTTAGTGAGCTTATGTTGAAATCCTTTGTAATTGCAGCCTTAGATGTGGCTTTTCTTGGTTGCTTGAACTGGGTTTGACCCGTTGTAGTACTAGCTGGAGCTGATAGTACACTTGGAAAATCAACAGAAGTAGACTTTTTGTTTCTCAAGCTACTCACCATGATGTCCCTCTTTGCCAATATTGAAGATTGGGTTTTAATCAGTCTTCCATTCCATTTAATTGGTGAGGTCTATCATTTATTATTTTTATTAGTTATTGAAAAGCTTGAAAGTGAAAAGGATAAAATATATGAGTAGGTGTTAATGTCTTACTGGATCTCTCAAATAACTTGGTGTGGCAGTAGGTGAGGCAGTTGGTGAGGCATTCATTGTTGATGTTGTTGTTCCAATTGGTTCAACCTGTGAAATAAAATGAGAAATAGTGTCATAATGATGGATAAGGTAGAGATATATGTTGTTCCAGATTAAAGCATTACCATGTCATTCATTGATGAAGTTGTTCCAAGTTGACTTGGTTGGAGAGAAACAACCTCTTGTGTTTCAGAACCAACAGTTGGAGAAGATGGGTTCTCATTTGCCACAGGTTTTCTCTTCCTTTTGCTTTCTTCTTTTTTCCAAATCTGGGTCATTCTCCACTCTAGCTTGTTTACACCCTTTATCATTGTGGCCATATACATTGCAATTTGTGTATCTCATATTTCTTCCCTTCCTACTCAGTGCATTTGTATTTGGATCCCTAGCCCTAGTCCCTCCATCTTCATTTAACTCCTTTCTTCTTGCTCTTTTTGGCCTACCGGCCTTCCTCACATTTTTTGGGGGTAACAACACCTCACAAGTAGTCATAGGCCATAACCTCTTACCATTAATTGGTTCCAGTGCATGCTCATATGCCCTAAGAGTTTTTTCCATAGTTAACCAACTAGATACGTACTTTTCTAGGGTTGCTCCAATGAAATAAATTGCTGACTTGAACAGTTAATAAAATAACAATTGCATGGTCCCATTTCTGGAATCTGTAATCTCGACCTTCCACGATCCAATTTTCAATCTCAACCTTCCAAGGTCCAATTTCCGATCTCGACCTTTCGCTGTCCGATCTCCAATCTCAACCTTTCACGGTCCAATTTCCAATCTCGACCTTCCACATTCCAATTTCCAATCTCGACCTTCCACGGTCCAATTTTCAATCTCGATCTTCCACGATCCAATTTCCAATCTCGACCTTCCACGATCCAATTTTCAATCTCGACCTTCCACGGTCCAATCTCAAATCTCGACATTTCACGGTCCAATCTTTAATCTCGACCTTCCACAATCCAATTCCCAATCTTTAATCTCGAACTTTCACGATCCAATCTTTAATCTCGACCTTTCGCGGTCCAACCTCTAACCCGACCTTCCATGGTCCAATCTTTAATCCCGACCTTCCACGGACCAATTTCCAATCTCGACCTTCCACGGTCCAATTTTTAATCTTGACCTACCACGGTCCAATTTCCAATCTCGACCTTCCACGGTTCAACTCCCTCTCTTAACCTTTCACGGTCAAATCTCAAATCTAGACCTTGCACAATCCAATCTTTAATCCCGATCTCTCACCATCCAATTTCCAAGCTCGACCTTCCACGGTCCAATTTTCAATCTTGACCATCCACGGTCCAATTCTCAATCTCGACCTTCCACGGTCCAACTCCCTCTCTTGACCTTTCAGGGTCCAATCTCAAATCTCGACCTTTCACGGTCCAATCTTTAATCTCGACCTTTCACGATCCAATTTCCAATCTTTAATATCGACCTTTCACGATCCAATCTCAAATCTCGACCTTTCACGGTTCAATATTTAATCTCGACCTTCCACGGTCCTATTTCCAATCTCTAATCTCGACCTTTCACGACCCAATCTTTAATCTCGACTTTCCACGGTCCAATTTCCAATCTCTAATCTCGACCTTTCACGATCCAATCTCTAATCTCGACCTTTCAGGGTCCAATTTCTAATCTCGACCTTTCACTGTCCAATTTCCAATATCGACCTTTCACGGTCCAATCTTTAATCCCGACCATTCACGGTCTGAACTCTAATCTCGACCTTTCACGGTCCGATCTCCGTTATCGATCTTTCACGCTCCAATATTCAATCCCGACCTTTCACGGTCTGAACTCAAATCTCGACCTTTCACGGTTCAATTTTCGACCCTGACCATTCACGGTCCCATTTTCGTTCTCGACCTTTCACGGTCCGATCTCCAATCTTGATCTCCCACGGTCCAATTTCCAATCTCGACTTTTCACGGTCCAATCTTTAATCCCGACCTTTCACGGTCTGAATTCTAATCTCGACCTTTCACGGTCCGATCTCCATTATCGATCTTTCACTGTCCAATTTTCAATCCCGACCTTTCACGGTCTGAACTCAAACCCCGACCTTTCACGGTCCAATCTTCCATCTCGACCTTTCACGGTCCAACTTCGATCCCGACCATTCACGGTCTCATTTCTGTTCTCGACCTTTCACGGTCCAATTTTTAATCTCGACCTTTCACGGTCCAATCTCCAATCATGATCTTTCAAGGTCCAATCTCCAATCACGACCTTTTACGGTCCAATCTCCAGTCTCGACCTTTCACGGTCCAATCTCCAGTCTTGACCTTTCATGGTCCAATCTCCGATCTCGACCTTTCACGGTCCAATCTCCGATCTCGACCTTTCACGGTCCAATCTCCGATCTCGACCTTTCACGGTCCAATTTCCGATCTCGAACTTTCACGGTCCAATCTCCAATCTCGACCTTTTACGGTAAAATTTCCTATCTCGACCTTTCACAGTCCAATCTCTAATCACGACCTTTCACGGTCCAATTTCCGATCTCGAACTTTCACGGTCCAATCTCCAATCTCGACCTTTTACGGTCCAATTTCCGATCTCAACGATCTCGAACTTTCACGGTCCAATCTCCGATCTCGACCTTTCACGATCCAATCTCCGATCTCGACCTTTCACGGTCCAATTTCCGATCTCAACCTTTCACGGTCAAATCTCCAATCTCGACCTTTTACGGTACAATTTCCTATCTCGACCTTTCACGGTCCGATTTCTAATCACGACCTTTCACGGTCCAATTTCCGATTCGACCTTTCACGGTCCAATCTCCAATCTCGACCTTTTACGGTCCAATTTCCGATCTCAACCTTTCACGGTCCAACCTCTAATCACGATCTTTCACGGTCCAATTTCCAATATCGGCCTTTCACGGTCCATTCTCCAATCTCGACCTTTTACGGTCCAATCGCCGATCTCGACTTTTCACGGTCTGAACTCAAATCTGGACCTTTCACGGTCTGAACCCCAATCTCGACCTTTCACGGTCCAACTACGTTCTCGACCTTTCACGGTCTAAACCCCAATCCCGACCTTCCGCGGTCCGATCTCCGATCCCGACCTTTCACGGTCCAGTTTCCCTCGACTTAAAGAGGCTATCTCCTACTTTGCACCAAAATTGGCCACATCCTCTCCTCGACCTCAAAGAGGTCATACCCCTTTTACAAATGGAACACCTTCATTTTTATCCGTAGTCGTTATGTTCCAACTCCATCCTCCATCCTCAATCATTATTTTTATTTTGGTCAAATAAATAAATGAGCTTTGTAAATTGATCATGGCTTAAATTTCATGAAAAGGCTTTTAATTTCTTTTGCAATTTGTCAATCGCCAATCATACGCCATGTCTCTGGTGACCCTCGATTACTTGACAAAGAAGCTCGTGGCCTAAGAGGAGCGTCATCGTCGGGAAATGCAAGCCATGCTCGAATGACAAGAAGAGTGTCATTTGGATAATGAGTTGACAACTTTCTGATCAGCTGCGACAGATGGCTTTAAATATTCGGGATGGGTTTTGATTCAACAAGTAACATTGATTGAGCATCAGTGCAACAGTTCATGCTGGATCCGCCTTTAGATGCTCCCTCTCTGATATATTGGGGCTCTTTTTCGAGTAGACAAATTGACAAGTTTAAAGACTTTGATGACGGTCCAAGTGTCATCACTTGATAAATCATGAAGTGACCTCGAGTCTAATTCTCCCTCAATAAAGACGAATTTTTCATGACAGTCTCCTAGGCTAGGGGATAAAAATAAAAAGAAGAGAAAAAAATAGTCATATAGTCAAACTTCGTAGGTTCTATTACTTCCTCATTCAATCGAGTCCTCCTCGGACATTGTAGTTAAATCTTTAATTATCTATACGTGAGTCTTCTTTCTTTTCTAGCTAGAATTGAGACATTATTTTGCACCCCCACATTACATTTAATGGAATGGTTTTGTCCTATATGATCACTTGCATTGCTCAACAAATAATTTCCAAAATGATTAATGTTTAGATTAATTGGTATGAGAAAGTCAACCGATTGCTCCCCATACACCTAACCATACCCCACACAAATGCCTCCATCAAGCCATACACTCTCCAAATCATATCCCTACCATCACCTCGACCAAGTCAACGACGACTGCAACATCATGGAATAACAAAAGGTTATTCAGCATTAAATGATTGTCCTCATGTCGAAAATAAGCTAGGGGCTTTACTTCCCCCTCATGCGTATCAAATGAGTTCAAGCAGGGGTAAAAAAAAATAAAAAATGAAGCCAAGGACCCAGCACCGCTAGTTAGAAGCTTAACAAATGGACGAATTTAGCGCTCGAAGAAATAGAAGTTGTCGAAACCAATGGAGCATTTTAGGCAAAGGCAAGAGCGTATCATAAGTCCTTGAGCTATATTCAAATTATTTCTCTCCATGTGAGAGCAACGATCAAGAAGCAATGGGATCAATGAAATAGCTGTCAAATGCGACTTGTCAAGAAAACATCTCAAGGCCCGTGCCTCATCACCCAACCTTCCTTCTGATTTTTTTTCACCAAGGGAAACGCGAACATTCAAACCCTTACCCCAAAGCCAAACACATTTCGGCCTTGAACTACGGCAACCTGAGCTCCTTACCTTAAGGAACGTAGGCAACCAGAAATAGTTCAGTCATAAACATATACAAATCCATAAACCCGATCTCATCAATGACCTCTACTATACACAAACCTTCTTTCTCACCTAACCAAATTCAATCCTTGATATTGGTTGACTTTCTCCTCATGATTAATCAAAACATTTCATCATATCAAGTTTAAGTGTTTAATACCCAAACATCAGTAAAGGTTTTTAAGAAATCTTGTGATCGTTGTGAATAGAACAAAATTTTCAGATGTCTCGGCAAGTCTCCTTTTTCTACAAAATAGGAAAAATAGAGCTAAACACTGATTTTCTGTCAGCAAGGGCTTGCATTCACTTTTACAAACCTTTATATGCTCGTACTCTCTCAAAAGAGTCAAACCCAAAAGCATATTTTTTTTGTTCCTTCATCAAATAAGGCATTCACACAAAAGAGACTTATTCCCACCTTTCAAAAATAAATACGCCCTTGCAAGTGTAAATTACAAGTCATTTCTTTTACATTTTGGTTGACTAATTGATTAAGAAAAAAAAATCAAGGATGATTGCCTCGTCTGGATACATAAGGTTCAACTTGAATTGGGGATGCGCATGATACACTTCAGGATTTCCTCGAATGACCAAACAGACTAGGGTCTGTACCGATCATTTTGGACTCAAAGTCAAAACACTTCTTTAAACATGGGTTTCCAAGTCATTTTCTTCAAGCTAGGGCTTCGCCAAGACACTTATTCACACTGGGGCTTTGTTTAGAAAAGGAGCCCGAAGCTTCGTCAAGTTATTTCATCGGACCGGGGCTTCGTCAAATCATAATCAACTCGAGCCAATGCTTATCCATCTCAACTCTTTCCAAAGACATGGTGAACTAGCACGATCGGACAAAATGCAAACAAACTCAAAGTCTAATCAAATACTTTTAAATTAACTTTAGGTCGTGATCAATTACCAAACCTTATTCTTTGGTTTAAACCTTCAGAAGAGATCGGTATTTCACAAAAAATGCTCTTTCTGACTTTAAATATCTCTTCGTGAGATCCTTTCCTGAGATTTCGCATCTCATTATCTCCCAATGATATCTTTCTGTTATCTATTCGTGAGATCCTTTTCCGAGATTTTTCATCTCGCTATCTCTTCGTGAGATTCCCTCCTGAGATTTCACATCTTGTTATCTCCTTGTGAGATCTTTCCAATTGTCTCTTCGTGAGATCCTTTCATCTCCTCGTGAGATCCTTTTCCTGTTATCTACTCGTGAGATCCTTTTCCTGTTATCTGCTCGTGAGATCCTTTTCTCATTATCTACTCGTAAGATCTTTCCAATTATCTCTTCGTGAGATCCTTTCATCTCCTCGTGAGATCCTTTTCCTGTTATCTCCTCGTGAGATCCGCATCTCGTTCTCTCCTCGTGGGATCTTTCCAATTATCTCTTCGTGAGATCCTTTCATCTCCTTGTGAGATCCTTTTCCTATTATCTCCTTGTAAGATCCTTTTCTCGTTATCTCCTAGTGAGATATTTCCTATTATCTCTTCGTGAGATCCTCTCCCGAGATTTTGCATCTCGCTATCTCTTCGTGAGATTCCCTCCTGAGATTTCACATCTCGTTATCTACTCGTGAGATCTTTCCAATTATCTTTTTGTGAGATCCTCTCTCGAGATTTTTCATCTCGCCATCTATTCCTGAGATTCTATCTCGAGAATTCGCATCTCGTTATCTCTTCGTGAGACCCTTTCCCGTTATCTCTTCGTGAGATCCTCTCCCGAGATTTTGCATCTCGTTATCTCTTCGTGAGATTCCCTCCTGAGATTTTGCATCTCGTTATCTCCTCGTGAGATTCTCCCCCGAGACTTTGCAAATCGCCTTCTCTTCGTGAAATTTCCTCCCAAGAGTTCGCATCTCGTTATATCCTCGTGAGATTCCTTCCCGTTATCTTTTCGTGAGATTCTCTCCAGGGACTTTGCATGTCGTTATCTCCTCGTCCCCCCAAACAAGATGGAACGAAAGCGTGGTGTCCCACCAGAAATCAGACAAAGTTAGGAAGACGCCCTTATTTTTCTTGGCCGAGGCTACCCCAGCTAGATTCCCCACGAATACGTTCAACCCCGTATCAATGACTAGTCTCCGTGGACTAGGTCTCCCCTCCCAGGAAGTATCCGACACACTCCTCCAAACCTTTACCACGGTCTCAATAGACCCTCGCGTCTTCATCTTCTTGTCCTTTCCCGACATAAGCGCCTCATCCTGTAGGTAAACACAACAAAGGTAAGTCAATAAACTCCAATGCAAGACTTAGCTGTAATAAACACTACATGAAATAAGAATGACACATATCATTCACATTTCATCTCAAAAGCCCATTTCCATGCCACACATCTTATCTCAAAAGCCCGTTTCCATGCGGCACATCTTATCTCAAAAGGTCGTTCCCACACGACACATTTTATTTCAAAAGCATGTTCCCACACGACACATCATATCTCAAAAGCCCATTCCCACACGAGACATCATATCTCAAAAGCCCATTTCCACACGACACATCTTATCTCAAAAGCCCGTTCCCACACGGCTCATTTTATCTCAAAAGCTCATTCGCACACGGCACATTTTATCTCAAAAGCCTATTCCCACACAACACATTTTATCTCAAAAGCCCGTTCCCACACGGCACATTTTATTTTAAAAGCATGTTCCTACACGACACATCTTATCTTAAAGCTCGTTTCCACACGGCACGTTTTATCTCAAAAGCCCATTCCCACACGGCACATCTTATCTTAAAAGCTTGTTCCCACACGACACATTTTATCTCAAAACGCCCGTACCCACACGACACAATTTATCTCAAAAGCCCGTTTCAAACATGGCACACTCCATATTCGAAAGAAACGTCTCAAAGACGGCATGTTTTCCTTGAAAAAAAATCTCATCCCACTTTCGACAATTTTTGACAAACAAAAACACAATCCCATACACTCGTGCGTCCCATTGCATACCGAAAACACACCATTTTCATCAAATCATCCTAGGGTACAAACAACTCAAGCCCAAAACTATCCTTAGCCGTTATTGTAAGCCCGAATATTTTTTACCGGTAGTCATTATAAGCCCGAACCTTTATTCGACGGTCATCGTAAGCCCGAACAAACCTTTCATCGGCCGTCATCGTAAGCCTGAATTCTTTTCCTCGGCCGTCATCGTAAGCCCAAATTTTTTTCCTCGGCAGTCATCGTAAGCCCGAACCTTTTTTTGGCGGTCATCGTAAGCCCGAACAAGCCTTTCATCGGCCGTTATCATAATCCCGAATTATTTTCCTCGGTCGTCATCGTAAGCCCGAATAATTTTCATCGGCCGTCATCGTAAGCCCAAATTCTTTTCCTCGGCAGTCATCGTAAGCCCGAATTATTTTACTCGGCCGTCATCGTAAGCCCGAATTCTTTTCCCCGGCAGTAATCGTAAGCCCGAATCTCTCCCCAACTAAGTGGCAAAATATTTCCAAACAAGAAATCACGAACGCCTAGAGGCCAATTAATCTCGTTAGATTTTTGACACATAACAAATCATTCTCAATTCAGGTCGAGACCCCTTCAAACAGTCTCACTCGCGACGAATACCTCCAAATCATTCCCCACAGGTCGAGGCCCCTCCAAATTGCCCTCATACTCGAACTACGATTAGGCTTGATTTCCACTCGGGATACGTAGAAATCCTATCAGAGGGTCCAACCGTCCGACCGACACAGTCATTTATCTCTCACTCCCAATGATCGATCCAGATCGGGATTGTTATTTTTATCAACAACCCCACTTCCTTCGTTAGTGACGTCTCCGAAGGGCTTCTGTAAGTACCCCAATCCGGAGCGCTCTCCATTCGAGCATGCGGGAAGGACACCGAGGGTTCATTACCCATAATCACAAAGTGTCGTAACTTTCCAAGGGTCAAATTGACCAAAAAAAAAGTAATGAAGGACCTTTTGAACATTAAAACATCAAAAGGTCCTCGCAGGAATGACAAAAATTCAAAAAATATTGACACTGCAATTTGATCCTCACTGATCACCTTGCAAACTGAAGAGTCTGTCGTACAGACCTTCTTGTCATTTTCAAAGGCTATAAGTACAGGGCTCTTGTTCTTTCATTTCCACATCCAACAACACTACAAAGCCACACAAGGCAAGAAAATCTGAGAAGATTTAGCATTAGGTGACATTCTGCCTAAGTGATAGCAGAATTCTATACTTCTTAATCACCCTAATTAAATCACATACTTTTCACACAAAATCAAACCATAGAAAGATATAAATGAACCAATATTGGTGAGCTCTCATTCCAAAACCTAAATAATGTTTTAATCTTTAATTTCCAATTCTTTTAATGTATTATGGATTATTGTTGTTAAATATACAATTTATAATGTAGTATTTACTTGTTTTGTACATTGTACATCCAAAACATCTAAATGATTATATAAGATTTTCCATACACAATATGTTTAAAAATGGAGGTCTAATGATAATAGTGGTTTGTTTATATTACATGTATTGTATTTTCATTACTTACTTTCAAATGTATTTACTTTTTAAGATCATCTTTGGATTCTTCTTTCCTTTTGAGTTACTATGATACAAGTAACCCTAATATACAACGATAAACTCATACCCCATGTTAAAGATGTGGTTCTACTGATTATAGTTACATTGTTGATGTAACTTTATCTCTTTCACTTTTTTGTTAAATTGTGACAAAGGTTAAAGTTTAAAACTTCAAAAGATTTCTCATTTCTTTAATTGAGGCAAACAATCTCCATTGTTATTTCTCAAAAAACCATCATTGTTGTACTATTATAAGGCTTGGAGATGACAAATGTAATATTGGATATTTTCCTATTTTTGGGTTTTATGGCCAATTTTCTGGACAACCCAGAAGTTGTCACCTTCTTTCCCAATTCTAATCAAAGTAAAATCAAGAATTAAATGAGATACAAAAAAGAAGTTTAATGCATTCACCAATCCTTACGGACCACCTTATAAAGAGGCATTGATACGTACAGATCAGTTTGCAGCCTGTGACGTTTGTTAAGTATTTCAGTTTTTCAGTTTTTTTCAGTTTTAGATTTGTTTTAAACCCTCTTTTTATCAAAACAGATAGTTTTCTCTAAACTGTACAGTTTTCCTTTTCTTTTAAACTACGAGGCCACTTGATTTTGAACACACACACACAGATAATTTTAAAAAAGGTTTAGAAAGTCTAATTGACATGAGGCGTTTAAGGTGAGCAAACAAATATATTTACGAGGCATAACGTGACCTATGAACTCAAAATCTCACATAAAAAAAAAGCCTTTTGTCAATGTTTTGAATTTACAACAAAATGCCGTGGCGACTTTATTTTCAAATAAATTTATCCGTCTAATGTTTAAAACATTTTCCACCTTTCCAATAGAGAAGCGAGCCCCAACGCGTTTGGGCGTGCCTTGCCAAATCGGGTAGTTTCAAGTACGGAAATTTATATGACAATTAATTTGTATAGAAAAATATCTAAATACTTAAGCTAAATAAAGGGAAATATTTCTATATTTTCCACAAAATCAACGCGAATGTCACGCCCTTCTCGTTGAAAAACAGGATCTTCTCGGACCTTAATTTGGACAAAGAGGTCGCGAGTTTCGTTACCATCAGGATCAGCCCCCACCACTTCCAAGGTGAGAAGCTTTTTTTTATATTTAAACTAGTACATGCCCGTGTCCAAGGACACGGATTGGTTTTTTTTTTTTTAATTTAAAAAAAAAAATTTAGGGCAAAATGGGAAAGGGACAAATGTATGCGGGCAAAATGGGAAATTCGCCGCTTGAAACTATTCATAGAACTGTTCATGCTGAGATGGACATCCCTCATTTATACTATAGATATTTATTTCACTAGTATGTACAAAAAGTGTTCCAAGACTGAATATAGAGATAACTTTTACTCCCTCTGTCTCACATTAGGTTACTCATTTACTATTGAGAACGAAAAATAAGGAGTGAATATATATAATGTTATTAAAGTAGGAGTTGTGAGTGGGTAGGAGAGAGAAAGTGGGGTAGATAATAGTAAGTGGATAGTTGTTGTGAGTTTGACAAGTGGATCCCATGAATATAGAAGTATTAAAAAATTTCCTTTTTAGAAAAGTGTGACTTAAAAATAGAACGTCCAAAATAACAAAATGGGTAAGACATTATAGGACTGAGGGAGTATTTTTTTTGCTAACAATCACTCAATTTAACTATATATATCATATGACCAAATATTGCATAATGCAGACTAGACTTTATTGATCAATGTGTTTGGTAAAAAACTTTTGAAAATATGTTGAGATTGTTTAAAAAATAGAAATTATTTATTATATAAAAAGAAGAATAAAAGGGATAAAATAGCACAAAATTGGTCTTATACTTCAATAAAAGGCAAAATTGTCTTATAAATCAATTATAAGAGACGAAGTAGTTATAAAAAGCAAGTTAGTTTTATAATTCAGCTATAACAGTAGTAATATATATTATGAAATTAATTCATTGTTATTATTGAAAATTTTGAATTTTTTTTGAAAAATTATTTTATAAGTCAATTATAAGAGACGAAAAAGTCTTATAAGTCACTTATAAAAGATGAAATAGTTTTATAAATCAGTTATAATTAAGCTATAAGAGTTGTAGTTTGTAAATTATGAGATTAAATCGTCGTCGTTATTGAAAATTTGATTTTTTGGTTGAAAAAATTATTTTATAAGTCAATTATAAGAGACTTAAGTAATTATAAAATGCAAGTTGATATTATAATTCAGCTTTAAGAATTTTAATGTTTAAATTATGAGATTAATTCGTTGTTATTATTATTGAAAAATTTGATTTTTTTGAAAAAATTATCTTATAAGTCAATATAAAAGACAAATTTGTCTTATAATTATTTATAAGAGATAAAGTGATCTTATTAATCAGTAATCTATAAATATTATATAGCAGAGTCCCTATTCCATTCCTTAGCGTGCCACGTGGATTTATGACATGAAATTCCACGTGGCATTCATCATGTATTCGGCCAATAGGATTCTATCAATCATGCTGACTGTTTATCTCTTAATTTTTTTTTTTTTATTTAAAGGTACTAATTTAAAATTTAAAGATTCCTAATATATAGCCACAAAATCTCAAATATTAAAATAGAGATACGATTTCTTCATAAATATAGTATTAAAAAAAGAGATATGATTAGATTAACATTGATTTGTTGAAATATTAAAAATTCAAAAAAGATATGTGATTACTATTTCACAAACCAGATATACTATTACTCAATTTGAATTTAGAGTATAATTAATGAGGAAAAGCAATGCCAGTAACATTAGTTTCATCTTGAAATCAATTTTAAAATTGTAACTTATCTAACCTAATAAAATTGTAACTATCATCAAAGATTTATTTTTTTTTTTTGAAAGAAAAAAAAAACACTATTATGTAAAGCAAGAATAATACTCCCTCCGTCCTGGCCGACTTAGGATTTTTTGAAATGGCACGGGGATTAAGGAAAAGGTAAATGTTGTGAGTGTAATTTAAAAATAGGAGAGAGAATGAGTGGAGGGAATAGTAAATTATAATGGTGTTGTGAGTATTAAAATAATGTAGGAGAGAGAATGAGTGGAGAGAATAGTGATTTAAGGTTTCCATTTTGGGCCGTTCTAAGTCGGGTGGGACGCCCAAAATGACAAAAAGTCCTAAGTCAGCCGGGACGGAGGGAGTATATGTAGAGCAATTGATCGCAAAAATGCCACATTTGGTAGAATAATTTTTAATTAGTGCATAAACTTTATTTATGTAGATATTTTCTTAATTGCTAATTTTTAGAAAACTAACAATACTAATGTATCTATACTTCTTTTAGTATCAATCTCATCTATTTCTTGTAGGATATTTCACATTTTTCAAGGACATTTACTTGAAGTAGACATGTCCAAACGGTTTCGGTTCCGATTTTCGGTTTCGAAACCGCCGGTTCCCGGTTTTCAAATAGCCGGAACCATATTCGAACCATATTAATCCGGTTTTCGGTTCCCGGTTTTATCCGCCGGTTCCGGTTCCGGTTCCAACGGTTTCACCGGTTCCATCACCATCTAACCTTTTTTTTTTTTTAATTCAAACCTCTTAAGACAGTAAAGACTCTAACTAATCTGTTTTTTTTTTTTCACTTGGGGAGTATGTTTTTGGAAAGAATGAGAAGTGGATAAAATTTGGTTAGTATATTATTAAAGATAGAATAAAAATTTTAACAATATTTTTAGAATTTAAATAAAACAACACTACACTACAAGTACAAATACTAAATAAATGCTAAATAAATGCTAAATAAATGCTAAATATTACAGTTAACTTACATTGAGTTCCAGTTTCCGGATCCGGTTCCCGATTTCGGAACCGCCGGTTCCGCCGGTTCCTCGGTTCCCAATATGGTGAATTCGTATTCGAACCGTTTCAATCCGATTTTCGGTTACGTTCGGTTCTCGATTCCGGCGGTTCCCGGTTTCGATTTTACCCGCCGGTTCCGTCAGTTTTCGATTCTATTTGAACATGTCTAACTTGAAGGAACTTGGTTGCTCATATCTATATATATTATATAGGAGAGTCTAATACTATTCACACAGTTTGCCACATATAATTATGACGTGGAATTTCATATGGCATCATTCTATTATCCTATTGGCTTGAACACTTACGAAAGAAAGTAAGAATTTGAGTTTTATGCGTATTTAACTAGCAAGATTTTCTCCTAACATAATAAAAACCTATTTTAAAATTATTGATAAGAACCTAATGTAAAGTGTTGAAATTTTTAATTTTTTTATATGTTTATATTTGCATTAGAGGATAAAATGCCATGGGATTAAGTTGAATTTTTTACTTCTAATGATTAATTTTTACATTCAACCGAGGATATGGGAAAATGGATTCCAGCAATGGCTTTAGCGGAAGATATGATAGAAGAAGTCTCATAGTCTATAATCAAGTTAAATGATTTTCTCGCGTAAATAATATTTTTAAAAATGTTTTGGCATTTGAAATGATTATATTTATTTTTTATGCATACGTATTACCCTAATCTTGATAATTATATAAATTTGAGAAAAAATCCAAACAACCAAGTAAGGGATAAATTAACATTTTGTTAGAGACATTATCTCATATCGAAAATTGACGAACCTTACCAATAACATATAAAGATCTTGAGCCACTCTCCATTAGCATAAATTGATTTTAAGGTGAAATCTCAGACTTGAAGATGGTATTAGAGCAGGTCAATTACACGTGCAATCTCAATAGTCTATAATGTTGCTCCGCACTACGCGATTAATAAGTCATAAACATTGGCAAAATTCGGCTACACGTGAGGGGCGTGTTAGAGACATTATCTTACATCGAAAATTGACAAATCTTGCTTGTAACATATAAAGATCCCGATCCACTTTCCTTAGCACCAATTGATTTTAAGGTGAAATCACAAACTTGAAGACATTTTATTAATTAATATTATATATATACAAACAACCATGGAATAGATGCGTAATTGTTATCTTAAAATCTGACTCATTTAAAGTTTCAACATTGTAATCATTCAAAGATATATCATAACGTGGTCCACTCTTCTAAAATTACAACTTACTATCTCTATAATTCTTTATAATTCTTTGTCGAATTAGTTTTTATTATTTGATACAAAAATTAACATATATTATAATTGAAAAAGTAACGTAAATTGAATAGAAATTGAGAGTATATATATTATAAATGGCAACATGTCACCTCACCATGTGAACAGTTGAATGAATATTGTCATATGTCAAATTTCCCATTTTGCCCTCATTAAGTTGTTCTTTTCCCATTTTGCCCTTTAAAAAAAATTAATTAAAAAAAAATTAATTAAAAAAAAAAACACATGTGTCCTTGGACACGGGCTTGCTCTAGTAATAAGATATAACATTTCAAAAATGTTACAAGTTGGCCATTAACTGTTAAGTGTGAGTGCGCGTGTGTGGGTAGAATAAAGAAATATTAAAAATTTACTATTTATTGAGTCACAACTTCTAATGGAACGTCAAAAATTAAAACTTTTGTAGTTTGAAATGGAAGAGTATTTTTATATGCTTTTTAGATAAGTATAATTATGTCCCGTCGAGTATCAACAGGTTACCAAGTAGTAAAATTGAAAGGAGTGTTTTTAAAATTTTAGATCTAATGCTGCGTAATATATTGAATTTGAATATCCGCATAAAAGCTTTAGAGAAAGTGGCCCGAAGGGCCCGAACAAATTTGGACAAATTGATCCGGTCAACCGACCTAGATTGGTATTAATTTTTCCACTTTAATTCATTCAACTTTGAGATAAGTGTCATAATTTAATTGGGTTGATGATATTTTTTATCATCTTTTTAGATATATATCTAAGAGAACTATAAATATTTTTATTTTTATTAAATTAAAAAACACATTTTTTTTCATCCTCTATAAGATAAATAGAGACTAATTTGGTATTTTTGAGACACAATCTTAAATACTCTTTCTCACTCTAAAATTCATTTTTTTTTGTCTAACTCTTTTTTTTTTCAAATTCTAAAAAAAATCATGGATCCAAATTTTCCATGTATTTGTAATATATTAAGTTTAGTTTCAAGTTTAACTTTATTTGTTTGATATTGTTTATTAAGTGATATTTTTTTGTGCAATTATTATAAATTTAGTAGTTAAATTTATTTATTTTATTATAAGTGAAAAAATAATATAAATTGAGTATTGATAATATGGGATAAATTAAATAAAATATAATTTAAAGAGATATTGTAAGTTGGGTTGAGTTAAATTGGGTTGTTAATGGATGAGAAAAAGAAAAAAAATGTTAAGTTGTAGATGTAAATTAAATAGATGGAGGAGAGAAAATTAATATTTAATTGTTGATTTGAGTTGGATTAAATTGCTGATAATTATAGACTAAATAATTATAGACTAAAGTCTAAAGGTACAAAGTTTCTATTATATTGTTAAATGTTGTCGCAAGAAAACGAATGACGTTTGAGACGTGACACACTATATGAGACGTTAGTTAGGACAAGTCGCACTATTTCTTATTGTATGTTTCTGATGAAGGCCATTTTGGGCTAAAGCCCGTGGACAAAAAAAGAGGCCCGCAGCCTGCAGCCCGTTAGGCCCGAAGCCCGCCGCCCGTGGATTAAGCACGTGTCCGGCCCGCCTTCATCACGGTACAGGCCCGACTGGAATATTGGGTCGACGGGCGGGCCAAGCCCGCGGGCTTCCAAAGCCCGTTTCCCTTATACCCGTTTGACCCGTTTTTCTTTTTTTCTTTTATTTATATTTAACATTTGGATTAATAGCAACAACAACTAAGTGTCCTAGTGGTGAGCAGCACCAAAACCTTTCCTCCCACCCGGTTTCGATCCCCCCTTATCCCATTTCAAATTTTGTTTAAAAAAAAAAAAAAAGGGAGATCCGTTTGGCCCGTGGATCCTTGGATCCGGGCCAAACGGGCGGGCCTTCTCTTGGATTCAATCACGGGCCGGGCTTAAGCCCGTTTACACACACGGACAGAACGGGCTTCGCCCGTTTCACCGTTAAACCCGTCGCTTCCGGGCCGGGCCGGGCCGGGCCGCCCGTGTGGCCTTCATCATTAATGTTTCGTGTAATATTTTATTTTTATTATTTTTTACATTTCATATATTTCCTTCGTCCCACTTTTCGTCCCACTTCAAGGTTTCTACTTTTTCTTTTGATTTATCTCACTTCAAAGTTTCCTTTCCTAAATGACAAGTTTTAAATATATTTATACCCTTATAATTTTAATATATTTACAAAAAAAAAATATTCATTATACCCTTATAAAGTTAACATATTTACAAAAAAAATCAATCATTAACTACTATTCCCTACCCCACATTTAACTTTTACATTCTCTCTCCTCTAATCTTCTACCCACTTTCAAAAAAATCAATCATTAACTACTATTTCCTACCCTACATTTAATTTTTACATTCTATCTTCTCTAATCTTCTACCCACTTACAATTATTATTATTATTTTATTATTATTATTTTTATTTATTATTATTATTATTATTTTACTTTATGTTTGACTCACTTTTATATAAATACTCACGAAATGACAAAAATGCCCCTTTAAAAGTCATGTGCCATGCACATGTGTTTCATCCCGTCAAAAAATTAACGATTTCGTTAGTTTTTATACCAATTTGTTAAAAATTGCAAACTTAGGACATTGATTGACTAAATTGCACTCTTGGCTGCGATATTGCAACTATGTGTAAAACTTAGGTCACCAAATTGCAATTGACCATTTATACTTACAACAACAATCAACTTATTACTAGTGGGTAGGCCATGCTATGCACAGAAAATTAATTTGCCATTTTTTTATTTTATGTTTGAACGGAATAAAAGTGTTGGGCTAGGCCCAGTACGTAAACCCAATCCTCAGCATATTATTACCACCATATTATCAGTGGGCTAGGCCCAATTATTATCAGGCCCAAGATCCATCACCATGATCCGTCGACTTAAGCTCATTGTCCAACCTCCCCAGGTCCCGACCTAGTTTGGTCCGACTCTACGATCCATATACTATTCGGGTACGGTTCAGCCCTACCCGTCAGTCAGGTCGACCTATACCCCATAGTCGACCTCGACCTACATCTTTACGTCGACCTACAGAGTCCTGGCGTACTTACAATTCTTAGCGTGACGAGACTCCCTACAAATTAGGAGTTATTTATGGATCAGATCTCTAAATACGTATCTGTTCCTCAAATTAAGGGATTTCATGTAATCCTACTACAATTATATCTCTCATCAACAACTATAAATACAAGGCAACATCAACCGTTCCAAGGTAATTGCTTTTTGATTATTTGAGAATACATTGTTCCTTATAATTATTTAGCTCTCATACACATACTTACTCTCACGCCCGAGGGTCTTCGCCGGAGACCATTCCGGCTAGTCGTGGGTTTCGTGTTTCAGGTCAAGGAGCCAAGAGATTGATCGTGCCACGTGGACGGAGATTGATCAGCACGATTCTTGCAGCATCAGTTTGGTTCCATTGCCGGAAATCGTGCATTCTTGACCTTGAAAGTTCTTTTAGCCCACAACCATGGTGACTGCAGATGGACATGTTTCTGACGCCTCTGACGAGCCCAACGAGGGGAATACTAATACTAATGCCAATGCCAATGCTGGAGATCGCAACATTAATTTGCCTCCTCCTCCGCCGCCTCGTCCTCACGCTAGGGCGACGCGTTCTAACAGTGTTGTTGATGGCAGGGGTTTGCCAGACGGCAGGAGAAGAGAAAAGCGACCTATGGTCGAGCAGGAGGCTCAACCTCCTCCAAAGCGTCAAACGGGGCGAATGGCTGCAGGCGACAGAGTAGGTCCCTCAACCAATCCCCTTACTAAAAAGGAGATGCTATTGGAGCGAGCTCAAATTCTGACGGAGTTAATAGCAATGGAGGAGGAGACAGAGCAGGCCGACAGAAGGTCAGAAAGGGCAGCCCCCTCCCAGGTTTCTAACAGGCAGTCCGTGAGAAGCACTAGACATAATGAGGCTCAGGGACAAAATGTCGAGCAGAGGATAGTGCAGCGTGTTCGATCCGCAATCCACGTCCCAAGTGACGATCTGAGGGCCAGCCTCAACAGGAATAGAGAACAGGAAGCCCAGTCAGATCTAAGGCGACATTTGGAGGTTAGTCGGAGCTTGCGTGGATCACCTGCCAGGACACAGAGGTCACAGTCTCACATAAACGGGAATGGGCGTAGGTCGCCAGTTCGAGATGAAAGGCGCAGGTCGCCAATTCGAGATGAAAGTCGCAGGTCGCCAGTTCGAGATGAAAGAAGCAGGTCGCCAGTTAATTCAGTGAGGTCGCCCTCTCACAGGGATAGAAGAAGCAGACGGATGACTCCCCCTAGGAGTGACAGGCATCGAGCCAACTCAGGGAGGAAACCCCACCGAGAATAAAGGCAAAGGTCGAACGACGTCTCCCATGCTAGGGACGACAGGCCAGATGCTAGGGAATGACTATTGTGGAAGAAAAAGTTTGAATAGTGGGAGGCCGATAAAAAAGAGGATGCTGGAAAGGGCGAACGAAATGATTTTGCTCTTCGTCCCTTGTCCAAGGAGTTGCTAGACCGTCGACCTCCTCTAGGTTTCAGACTACCCGTCCTGGAATAATATTCGGGTGCAACCAATGCTAAAAGTCATATTCAGCATTTAGAGGCTACTATGTGCTTTGTCTCCAACGAGGACGACATGATGTGTAAGGCACTTACTAGCACTCTCACCGGGGCAGCTCTTACTTGGTTCAATGGCTTGGCACCAGGCTGCATCTCGACATGGTGTTATATGAGGAAGAAATTTTTGGATCGCTTCTCGACAGCTGGAGCTCGGAAGATGATAGTCACCGACTTGAATAACTTGGTGCAGGGAAAGAACGAAAGCTCGATGAGCTACTATACCAAATTCAAGGAGATGGTCGACAAGATTGAGGAGGACCTCACAGACAGGGAGGTAATCAACTGTTTCAGGAATGGGGTTGCTTCTGCAGATTTGGACTACGAGCTGACAGTTCGGACCGTGACTACCCGACATGAGTTGTTCGAGAAGGCCTACAATGTGTCCCTGGCTAAAGAAAGAAAAGAAAAGAAAAATGGTAAAGGCCCCAAGGCTGAGGTTGCTGATAGTGATAAAAAAGACACAGCCAAGAATGGGGGGAACAACAAAAATGGCAAAAACCGAACTAGGGCGACTGAGAAAGTGCCCGAAGCTTTCACTCCTTTGACAGTGAGTCGAACAGAGATTATGAATACAGTCGAGCTAGGCCCACCTTCCCCTATGAACCCAGGAAATAAGTTCAGAAGGGATAACAGCAAGTACTGCGACTATCACAAGGATACAGGCCACACTACTGAAGATTGTATGAGCTTGAAACGCATCATTCAAAAGTGGGTCGACAGTGGGAGACTCGACGCGTATGTAAAGAGACCCTAGGCAGGCGGTGGAGAGCGAGTTTCTGGTGGGCCACAAGAGCCGAGGCAACCTAGATTGAATTTGGGCGTTATCACTGAGCAAGCAAGCAACACTGCCATCAAACACAAAATATTCCAGCTCAACAAGGCTCCTCATGTGCCACTTAAAAGATACCTCAGAGACGAGATGATCTGCTTCTACCCAGACGAACTACCTACCAATGCAGCGGCTAGAGAGCAAGTTCTCGTTATCCCAGGGTTAATAGACGGGTGTACGACGAGCACACTCTTAATAGATACGAGTGCCCTGCAAGGATATTCTGTTTTACAAAACATTCCAAGAGATGGGACTCTCGAATGAGCAGCTCGAACGTTATGATGGTAGTTTGGAGGGCTTCACCAACCACAGGGTCGATGCCAAGGGACAGATCGAGTTGGACGTCGACATAGGCCAACACCCCTTCAGAGTAGTTTCTAAGGTAAAATTTATTGTCATTGATGTAAATAGTGATTATGCTGCTATTTTGGGTATACCTGGCCAGGTCGCACTTGGAATGGTGGTCTCAATCCCTCATCAGCGAGCTAAGTTCCCCACGTTAGCTGGAGTCGGCTGTGTACTAAGTACAACTCGAGAATATATGGACCATGTCCTACGAACAAGGAAGAAAAGGGAACTGGAAATTGAAACTGCTGAGGGGTATCTGAAGATGTCTAAGTCGGTCACCACAACTTCTCGATTATCTACGATCACCAGTGTGGAAGAGTCGACCTATCGCTCACATGAAGAGGTCATGACTGAGTCGACACGTCACTCTGAAATCACCGTGGTCGATTCAGATGCAGTTATGGTCGACCAAGTCTTCATAGGCGAGCTATGCCTCCAGATCGATAATAACTCGGGGGCCACCACCAGTGAGATCGCAGCTGAGCTAGATGATATGATCGTTGAAGAAGCTTCACACTTGAGGGCTAAAGAGAGACAGAGGGTCCGAGAAATCATCATAGAAACCGTACAGTTCAGAGATGGTCCGGAGTTGGAAGCTGTGGACGAGCTGGAAGCAGTGATAACAAATCCTTCCTATCCCGAGCAAAAATTTCAGATTGGAAAGCAGTTGTCACCTGAGGAAAGAGTGGAGATTGTCGAGCTACTCAAGGAAAGCAACGACGTTTTTGCTTGGCGAGTAGAGGATATGAAAGGGATCAAGGAAGTGGTCGCTGTTCACAGGCTGGAGGTCAACCCGACCATAAAACCCAAACCTCAGAAACTGAGAAGCTTTGCTCGTGACAAGGAGGAAGCAATCAAACTTGAGGTATAAAAGCTTTTAAGTGCAGGTATCATCAAGGAAGCTACACATACCACCTGTCTAGCTAATATGGTCATGGTGAAGAAATCTAATGGCAAGTGGAGAATGTGCGTCGACTTCACCAACCTTAATCTTGCCTGCCCAATGGACAGCTATCCCCTACCTCGGATTGACAAGCTCGTCGATTCTATTGCTGGACATTCCACACTATGCTTTCTCGATGCCTATTCAGGCTATCATCAGATCAAGATGCATGAGGATGATATTGCGAAGACGGCTTTTCAAGCTGCTGGGGGGATTTACTGCTACAACATGATGCCATTCGGGTTAAAGAATGCAGGAGCGACCTACCAGAGGATGGTGAACAAGGTATTTGCTTCACAAATTGGCCGAAACATGGAGGCCTACGTGTAAGTACCTCAATCTGGATCACCCTCTTTCGAACACACGGGAAACACCGCAGACTCACAAATGCAGTCTCGAAGACCCGTGACACTAAAAAACACTCAAAAATCCCCAACCAAACCAAGGGAGGGACCTTTCTGGGCCAAAAAGGGACAAAAGGACCTTTTGGAAATTTTTCAGAAATTGGAAAAGCATATGTGGTCCGTACGGACCTCTTTGCTTCAATGATTACTGAATCCCCTTAAAGTCCAACTTATTCCCTCAAATCCCGGAGTGCATCATTACTGAAATGCATGGTAGGTCCGTACGGACCTTATTGCATGACATATTGGTCCGTACGGACCTTCTTGTCACCAGACATCATAATTTCAGTATCCTCTTAAAGTCCAAGTTATTTCCTCAAATCAAGGAAAACCAAAATCTTGGATTACGAGGAAGGTCCGTACGAACCTTCTTGCACAAAATCTGGCACTATAAATAGAGGGCTCCCCCTCCCTCATTTCATACACCTCCCTCTTCTCTCCTCTCCCCCCAGCCTTCTGGCACCCCTCTAAGTCCTCTCGAGGCTCTCCCGGCCCCTTTCGGATCCTTCCGAGGCCTTCCGAGCCCCCTCGCGGTGCTCCGAAGCCTCTTCGAGCGCTCCCGCGATGCTCCCGCGCTGCCCCGAGGCACTCTCGAGGTACTCTGAGGCCCCTCGTGGTACTCCGAGGCCTTGCCTGGTCTTTCCCAAGGTGTCCCGGCTCTTTCCGAGTCAAACCGGCAACTCGAACGAACGCCGAAACTCTGCCCGAACGATCCCTGCGATCCCAACGCACGCCGAACCTCTGCCCGAACGATCCCTGCGATCCCAACGCACGCCGAACCTCTGCCCGAGTGATCCCTGCGATCCCAACGCACGCCGAACCTCTGCCCGAGTGATCCCTGCGATCCCAACGCACGCCGAAACTCTGTCCGCAGACAACCAGCTCATCCCGAAGCAATCTCGGTTCGTACCGGAACACTATTCCATTCTCAAATACTATTCCCCCGCGGAAGACAGACACGAACCAACATTGTTAAGGCTTCCTTCCTACACTATTTCAATACATTTCAATAATGCAGTGTACAATGTAGACATCCGATACAGCATGCATTTTTAAAAGCACATACACACACACACAACAGTTAAAGAATATTAGGGGTACCGAAAAACTCGTTTTTACGAGGCGACTCGGGTGAGCTCTAAGATTCTAATATTCTCTTCCCGAGGAGTCATTTGACCTCCGAACTCAAAAATCTCATCACACAAAAATAGTTTATTTTTAAACTGATGCCCTTTTTCAATGTTTTGGGCTTAATAAAAACGGCGTGGCGACTCTACAAGCAAAAACACGGCGAGACATTCTCCAACACCGCAAAGCGAAATGAGCCAAATGCCGGGGCGCGAACGCGCTGCCTATCGGATCTAGGCGACCATTCCCGAACTGCGACGCGAAATGCGAGATGCCGGGGCCCGTGCGCGAGCTGGATCCGGGTAATTTCAGTTGGCGACTCCGCTGGAGAAATTTTGTTTTAAAACTTTTAAACAAAAAACAAAAGATTTTTTAAAACAATGATGAGGGTCAAACTTTCATTCTACCCCTTCTCTTTAACTGTTGTGTGTGTGTGCATGTGCTTTACGTTTTTATTTTACAAAAAAAAAATAAAAATACAAAAAAATGCATCAATATACATCTGTGTACATACATTTAAAATTCTTCAAAAAAACTTCTGTTTTACTCAGAAAAAGAATTTTAGAGACCGCACACTACTCGCACTGCTGCCTCGGTTACACCGCACGCTACGCGCACTGCTGCCTCGGATACACTGCACACTACAACCCTTAACCCGGGGTGGTCTTAGTTGCAGTTCGTTTGGCCTTCCTACGCCTCTCGGACGCGCACGGGATCATCCCAAACATCCCATCCTAGCCAAGCGTCAACCCTGCACGTTTGAGTCTTGAGTCACACTCTGTCCAGACCCGGTTGGTTTTTACCCAGTCCGTGTCATACAAGCCTGGATACATATCCCATGCCGGCCATTTTCTGAGTCGAAGCTCGGAACTCAAGATCCCTTGTGCAAGCAAAGCGATGAAAGGTCATGCTAAAATCTTGACCTGATCTTGATTTTCCAAAGCTACATCCAGACGATGTTCCGTCCCGGATATACATCCATGCCCACATGACACCATGTCATCAAGCCTTTAATACGTCAGCCATGACGATATGACCCAGCCAACGCCTAACGTCACAGATCCCTTGCGCAAGCAAAGTAAAGAGAGGTCATGCCGAACTCTTGACCCGATCTTGACTCAATGGCCGGCTCGGCTCACTATTCACATGGCTAATGCATTAAAACGAACATGACAGGCTCGGTCCTTAGGTTCGATTTTTTCTTTTAGGCCGGTGGAAACCACTTGCCTTATAGGACCCTTGCCCGGGGTTGTCCACCCTGGGATTTCGAAATACAGGTGCAAAACGAGGGGCTTATAGCCGCACAGATGGTCTCCACTGACCCAGGATCTAGCATAGTTGCGAAAAAGAAGAGCAATCTTTTCCAACCTACCTAGGACTCTGAGAAAACACGTTTTAAGTAAATTAAAACAACAAAAACAAAAAAAATAAAAGAAGCGGAAACCGCATGTCACATGAGCTTTCCCCCTTTTACCCCGAACGGCCTTCCCGTGTCTAAACCTTACCCGTCACCCTCCTCCAGTGAACCAAGAGTGATCGAGAATACCCGGGAACTACTCTCCTGTGTCAAAGCTGCAAGGTCCAACACCCTTCCCACCACAGTCACCAGGGCAGTCCGTCAGCTCCCCATGGCCAAGTCAGTGGATAACAACAAGGAAAATGGGACCTTACCCCCGAGGAATTTCCCAACATTGGAGGAAGTTTGGCAAGTCATCATGGCTCTTGAGAAACGCCAAGGCGAACAACAAGCCTGGATCGAAGGTGCCATGCACCACTTTGGAACATTAGCCACCCCCAACTACCTGGGGCTCCCAAGGACATGCCTGCTCCTGCAGCTTCTAACGTCTCTCATTGTCCCCCAGAAGTCAACCTATTGCCCTTGTACGAGCCATGCAGTTACGACATAAAGCCATAAGACCCCCTGGGCGAAGACATGCCCATTCAGCATCCTGAGATCCCGGTACTACCGCCGAACATCGAACACATCTGGTGGGACATCTGCAATTGTACCGCTTATCTGGAAAGGGACTTCCAAGATGAAATAAACGAGGATCGCCCTCGAAGAAAGAAGAAACCCTCTTCTCAACAAAAACTGAAGAAAAGATACGAATCCGGCGATCCCACAGTCGGAACCCTCGGAGAACCATCAGGAAAACTTGACTACTACGTCATCTACTCCAGCAAATCTCCTCAGCCTAGCTCTGCACAAGGCCACAGAAACGTCTGCTCCATGATCAGCTGGGACGAGCTCTGCACCGCCATCGACGGCCCGAGGGTCCAGATACCTCAACCCCTGTCTTGGGAAGATCTCAAAGCCACTGTTGATGCTTCAACAAAAGTAATGACGGTCAATGAACTGAAATGCGCAGTATGGCCCTTTGCCAACCAAGGCCCTCTCATTACAGAAATAGGAGAGACGAGCAAAGCAGCAAAACCAGAGGTGAACGTACTGACACGTTCCGGTCAAATCCCAACGAATCCTCCACGGGCAGACAAAAGGCCAGCCTTACCTGAGCCACAAACTGAAAAGGGGCCCTACGCCAAAGAAGCTGAAACACTTGACCCGAAGGCTGAAGATCCTGTCTTAACTCAGCTCAAGCGTACTCAGGCTAACATCTCACTCTGGTCCTTACTCACTTCATCTTACCCGCACAAACTCAAGTTGGAAGAAAGCCTGGCCCAGACCATGGTTCCCATCACTGTGACACCTGATGAAGCGGTTCAGATGATCAGCAACTTTCACTACAGCAACATCATCACATTCACAGAGCTCGATCTCCCAAAATTTGGGGCTGACCACAATGAGCCTCTCTACATAACAGTTCAACTGGACGAGCGCCGTCTCCCTCGGGTCTTGGTAGATGGGGGATCATCCATGAACGTCCTTCCATCCAAAATGATGGATTTGCTAGGGATCAAAGCAACTGATCTGAAACCCTCCACTTAGGCAATCAGGGCATACGACTCAACGTCTCGCCCAGTCTTGGGAATAGCCACCTTGAATCTGTGGTTCGGAAAACAGATGGTCCCGACTGTGATGTACCCGATTTTTTTTTGAAAATCAAACGGAATCGCCACGCCATTTTAATTTTGAGGGCCAAAACTTTGAAAAATGCCCGAGATTAGAGATTTAGGTTCGGAGGTCATGTTACGCATCAAGAAGGACATTAGTGTGCACCCGGCGCGCCTCGCAAAACGAGTCTTCCAAACATTTGAAATCCTTTGTTGTGTGTGTGTGTGTGTGTGTGTGTGTTTTGGCCAAAATAAGTTGAAACTAAGGAAAGTAAAAATTGGGAACTCTTTTTAAGGCTTTAAACTGATCCCATGATTTTTTATATGATTTTTGGGTTGAGATTTGGAACTCAAAAGATTTTTGGATTTGAAAAGCTATTCTGCCAGAATGAAAGAAGGCAGTTGACCCTTGACTTTGAAATGGACTTAAAGGCTTCAAAACCTCAGAATCTGGGGAAAGTCCGAGAATGAAAGTTTCTTAAAACACCCTAAATAGGGTTTATGCAATGGAACTTTCCATTTTTTGAAGTAATTTGAGGGGTCAAAACCTTCTGGAGATCTCAGATGTGAAATCTGGATTTCCAGAAGCTGATGAACTGGCCTCTAAAAGAAAAATTGAAAAAAGGAGTTTTACTCACTCAAAAAATAAAATAAAAATATGTATGGAAAGCTCTGGATGTTGGCTACAAAAAGTATTTTGTAGTCAACACCCATTTCCAAGTTTTACTGGGTCCAAAAAATAGGAAAATGGACTGAGGTCTCAGAACAATGCTACTGGACAGCAAGATGTTCTTGAGGGAAAATGTGATTTTTGGGGGATTTGCATCTATGTTCACCCCATTTTCATCCCTAGACTTGATACCACTACTTTTTGTTAAGTGGTTATCATATTCAAGTCATCCTTGGGGAATTTATGGGGTTTAAACATGTCCTTTGCAAAGGGAAAGGGGATATTTTGTAGAAATGAAATTAAAGAGACAAATCAACTAGAGATTTAAAATGTGGACCATTTGAGATGGTCATTCATGAAGATGAACTTCAAGATGACCATCTTGGGTCAAAACTTAAGTTAAACTAGACATCAAGTAGATCCAAGTAAGAAGAACAAGATGAACAAGAAGTTAAAAGAGGATTTTAGGGTTTTGAGAAGGAGGGCTTTATCAATGGTGACACCCTATCTTCCTAGGCTTGGAATTTGACTTGAGGAGTATCAAGATTTGGTGTTTGGCTTGAGGAGTATCAAGGTTTGGTGTTTGGATTTGTGTTTGGAGTGAGATTGGGAAAGATTCAAGAGAAAATAGTGGCAATCTAAGGATTCCCACTGTTTTCTCTCTATATTTCGCCAGAGTTTTGTTGCTGTGAGAAAATTGTGTTGTGTAGACTGAGAGAGGAGGGTTCAATTTATAGCCCTCTGAAATTGACAAACATGTCCGCGCGGATAGGATTGTAAACGTGCACTGTTCATTGAATGCAGCTCCAGGCTTTGGACAGGAAGAATAATCTTTTGAAAATTCAAACTGGTTATGTTTTTCAACTTACCAGATTGGGTTTTTTTTTCAATTTCTTTTGCTTTTTTAGATTCTTTTGTAGGTTTAACCTTAAATAACAATGCCCACTTTGCCCTTGCTTTGTTAGAAATGTTAGGATTGTTAGGAATTGTTAGAAATGTTATAACTTTCGTTAATTTTCTAACGAAAATACTAACAAGCTCAAACTGGAGCACTTACACCTACCGACTTCCAATTTATCGACATCCCGATCACATTCACTGCCATTTTGGGACGCCCTTGGCTACACCAGATCAATGGGGTGGCATCCACCCTCCATCAGTGCGTAAAGTTCGTCCAAGGAACAGATCTTACCATCATCTACGGTGATAGCATAGTCACCGAAGGGACCGACACAAACGGCATCCCAGTCTTAAAGATCAAACACGACAATGATGGCATGATGCTGACAGGGTTCACCATCGAAAGCCCGAAGGCCCAGGTGTGCCACATAGACCTGCCTTTGGTCTAGGACAAGATCCCTCCCCCGATGAAAATGATGAAGCGCATGAACTACATCCCGGGGCTTGGTTTGGGAAAACTCCATCAGAGTACCCAACAAATCATCAATATCAAAGAGCAAAATACCCTCCATGGCCTGGGATACATTCCTACTCCCGAAGACGCTGCGGAAGACAAACGAGTTGCATGGAAACGCTCCGCCAATGGCAAAAGAGGCTTGCACGCAATCTCCGATCTTCGCCCTTACAGCTTCGACATGACCAAGTACTTCACAAAGAAAGATGACAACTTGAATGAAGACACAGAAAAGGGAACAGAGCTGATCAACGCCAAACAAAGCTGGCCGACAACCATGGACAAGCTCCAGCGGAACCTGGCAAGATTCAGAGGCCTCAAGCCAAATCCCGTCAGAAGAGCATTTCTCGATGCACCAACTCTGCCGGGACCCACGACCACCACCATTCACAATGAATTTTGGTTCGGGAAAACTCCCTCTTTGGCAGAAGAACTCGAAAAACTCTCTGTCAACACCCTTGCCCCCAACAAGCGGGACGAGTCTGCATTCGAGCTAGCAATGCCCAAGATAAGAGCGGAAGACTCCGCAGACAATGCTTGGAACGAGCCCCTGCTCCACCTGCTCTTCAACGAAGAAATCGAGATGCCAGACCTAATCGATTTTGTTTCTGATAACTCTATGATAGCCATGATCGGGAACGGTGACACCAAGCCTTTCAAACCCCGCCTCCTATCAAGCTCATTGCCACTCAATAACTGGGCCACCTTCTTCGGACCCACCGCCAGCAAAAAGGACATGATCGAACAACTTGGTCTGACCCCTCGAGTCCTAGAGTCCAGTGTCAAAACCCATCCTAAGTCCATTATCTTTGAGTTTGAGTATCTAGAGTCATCTGATGGCCTCACGCCAGAAGATTACGAACTCATTGCCAATAATGTATTCCCGTATGCTCTTAATGAATGCTTCGATCTTTCCGAGTATCCTCTCATTGCATCTTTAACAACTGATAAATTAACTAACACACAAACAATTAATAACGATTCACTTGATAAAGAAGCAGACACATTAAACGAACAATACATTAAGCACATCTTTAAGCATGTTGTCAAACGAGAGAAAAACCGGGCCCAAGCTGTCGAGGAGGTTTTAACCAAAGTGAATTTGGGAACTGCTGAAGAGCCAAAAGAGACGCAAATCGGAAGTTTCTTCACCGGCACAGAGCAAGACGCATTGACTGCACTGCTCAAAGAGTTCGTGGACGTGTTCGCTTGGTCTTACCGAGACATGCTCGGATTAGATCCAAACATTGTAGAACATCAGATCCCCTTGAATCCCGAGGCTAAGCCCATCAAGCAAAAGCTACGCCGAATCAAGCCAGAATGGTCTTTACAAGTCAAAGAAGAGATCGAGAAGATGCTCCGCGTCGGCTTCATCAGGGTGATCGAGTACCCTACATGGCTCTCCAACATAGTCACGGTCACCAAGGCCAACAGAAAAGTGCGCTGCTACGTAGACTTCCGAGATCTCAACAAAGCAAGTCCCAAGGACGATTTTCCACTACCAAACATCGACATGTTGGTGGACACTACAACCAATTTCGAGGTCAAGTCCTTCGTGGACGGGTTTGCCGGCTACAATCAAATCAAGATGGCCGAAGAGGATCAAGAAAAAATAGCCTTCACAACCCCCTGGGGAACCTACTGCTATACAGTGATGTCGTTCGAACTAAAGAACGCTGGGGCTACCTACCAACGGGCAGCAACCGCCCTCTTCCACGACATGATCCACAAAGAGATCGAAGTGTACGTCGATGACATGATCGTCCACTCAAAGGGATCAGATGGACAACACCTCACAGACCTGAGAAAGTTCTTCGATCGCCTCCGAAAACACTCGATGAGGTTAAACCCTGCCAAATGCACATTTGGGGTCAGCCGAGGCAAAGTCTTGGGATACATGGTCACCGAGCGAGGCATCGAGGTTGATCCTCAAAAGATCAAGGCTATCATCGAAATGAGACCACCGCAAACTCAAACAGAGGTGAAAAGCTTCATGGGCCGCCTGCAGTATATCAGCCGCTTTGTCAATCAATTGACCTCCAAGTGCGAGCCAATCTTCAAACTGATGAAGAAGAATGCCAACGTCGAATGGAACTCAGAATGCCAAGATGCCTTTGAAGAAATAAAGGCGTACCTTGTGAGTCCTCCTATTCTCTGTCCTCCCCATGAGGAGAAGCCACTGTTGCTATACCTAACTGTGACCGACACCGCAGTTGGAGCCATGCTCTGTCAAGAAAAGAAAGAGTCACGAGTCGAGAACGCCATCTACTTCGTCAGTCAAAAGTTTCAAGGCAGCAAACTCAACTACTCAGCCCTCGAGAAAACCTGCGCAGCTCTAGTATGGGTCGTCGGAAAATTACGGCACTACATGCAGTCGCACACGGTGCACTTGGTTTCCAAAATGGATCGAGTCAAGTACCTCTTCGACAAACCATCTCTGTCAATGAGGCTCGCCAAATGGTCTTTCTTCCTAGCGGAATTTGACATCAAGTACGTGAACCAAAAGTCAATCAAGGGACGGGCAATGACAACTCGCCGACTTCCCAATGCACGAGGCTCGAGGCCCCGAACCACAATTTCCAGACGAAGGAATCTTCGCACTCGAAGGCGAAAATCGATGGCAACTGTTCTTCGATGGAGCAGCCAACAAAAAAGGAAATGGCATCGGTATGCTCTTGGTCGATCCCAAAGACGAGCACACCCCAATTGCCATAAAGCTCAATTTCGAGGTAACCAACAATGCCGCCGAATACGAAGCTGCGCAAGGACTACGAGGCCGCACTCGTAAGGAACGTCCAGAAACTCGAGGTCTATGGGGACTCAGCCCTGATCATCAACCAAGTTTCCAACAAGTGGAAAACTATAGACCCAGGCTTGCAAAAATACCACGCCTGCATGGAGGACCTCATCAAACAATTCGAAGAGGTCACCTTCTACTACTTGCTGAGAGACCCAAATCGGTTTGCAGACGCCTTAGACACCTTGGCTTCGCTCGTGGAAATCCCCGAGGGAAAAGCAATCAAGCCCTTCAAAGTCGGACGAAAGGAAATTCCTGCCTACTGTTGCGAGATTGAACCAGAGCCCAAGCCCATCAATGAGCCATGGTATAATCAGATCTTCCAATACCTCAAAGACGGGGAAACTGCCTTCATGAACGAGGAAGGTCAACGCAGCGGGGAGCCAAAGCCAAGAGCATCATGGCCCTAAAACGCCTCGCCTCTCACTTTGTCATCCTCGGGGACATGCTATACAAGAAACGCTACCAAGGACCACTCCTACGCTGCATCAGCCAGGAAGAAGCAAACGAGCTCATGAACGAAGTCCACAATGGGGCTTGCGGTCCCCACATGAACGCCAGGGCCCTAATGCAAATCATTCTTCGAATGGGCTACTACTGGATCTCCATGGAGGCGGACTGCATTCACTTTGTCCGAAGCTGCGACAAGTGCCAACGGTTCTCCAACCTCAATCATCTACCTCCTCACGATCTCTACTGCATGACTACGCCCTGGCCCTTCGCCACTTGGGGAATTGACGTCATTGGGAAAATCGCTCCGACAGGTAGCAACGGTCACGAGTTCATCTTGGTAACCATCGACTACTTCACCAAATAGGTCGAAGCCAAGTCTTACAAGGTACTCACCTCCAAGAAAGTGGCACATTTCCTCAGGGAAAACATCATCTGCCGATACGGCATCCCGAACGAGGTCATATCAGACAACGGCTCACACTTCGAAGGAGAATGTGACAGACTGTTGGCCGAATTCAAGATCACACGCCACAAGTCTTCCCCCTACCGGCCACAAACGAACGGCCCCGTAGAAGAAGCAAACAAGACCCTCGAACGGATCATCCGAAAAATGACCACCCGAGGAGGAGATTGGCCCGAGAAGCTGCACCTTGCACTTTTGGGCTACCGAACATCAGTCAAAACAGCCACGGGAGAAACCCCATTCGCCCTGACATACGGGATGGAAGCAGTCCTTCCCATTGAATTGGAAATTCCATCACTCCGAGTGCTGCTGGAAAATGAAATCAACGAAGTCGAATGGCTCCGAAGCCGACACGACGAATTGGCTCTGCTAGACGAGCGACGACTAAAGGCCATGGAACACGTCCGAGCCTACCAAAGCAGGATGGCTAGAGCTTTCAACAAGAAGGTCAAGTCCAGAGACATCAGGGAAGGCGATCTGGTACTCAAAGAAAAGCCTCCCACTCGAACCCAACCCAGTTTGGGAAAATGGGAACCAACATGGATCGTCCCTTTCGTGGTTCAAAAGATCTTCTCCGCTAAAGGAAATGCCAATACAACGCACCTAGACGGCAATCTAACCTTCATTGAAATCCAAATTAACTTCGCGGAATAAAAGAGTTTTCCATACAAATTACAAAAGAACAATGCTCGGCACTCCATGTAGTGTCGAACTACGCACTCGAGCCCTCTAGTCCGGGGAACGTAGGCAACCTTAATTGGTCCACGGTCCTAAAACACACAAAGTCAAAAGTTTGAATGTCAGTCAAGACCTCCTGACCAAAGAGTATAGGGTAGAGCAAAATCCAATTGTTTATAGATATAAGATGCCAAAGTCAAAGCGCAACATCGATAGTACAGAGTCAAAGACATCGAACACATTACGAAGTTGGCAAACACCCCTGCACTTCATTTTACCTTTCCCGCTCCTGGAACAATAAGCTCAGACAACGTGGGAGTAAACTCACTCTTTCGGGTGAATTGCCCAGCACATTCAGCCACTCTTATAGGACTCATACCCCGTAGATCCATACAAAGATGTTCATAGTTGAAAGGTCCAACAATAGGCATATCATCCCTCCTTATAACGACGTAACAGTCAAAATGATTTTTCCTGTCAATACAGCCACATTCTTCAACTGGCTAAGCTGGATGTTGGATCATTACCTGAGATAACTCCTGTCTACTAGAGTTAAACAATCAATGATTAGAAACCATCATACCCACCAATATAAAACACTTCATACAATAGATACTTAGAGCAATCATAAACGGATAATAAATAGGCAACAACATGGTAATGTATACTCATGTCTAAACAATCAGGCCGTCATCTGCTGTAATATACAATGTATAACCCATCAACGAATATAGAACTTCAATTTAAGTGTAACAATATAACCACATAATCCACACTAATACAATAAAATCACGAGCCGAGAATCAACCTAGATACAATACTAGCAACAAACCGTATAATCCACACCGGAATACATAATCATATGTTTCAAGATAATCCAACAAGTCTGTGATAATGCTAAAGATCGCATATACATTAACAACAATCCAAAATGCTACCATGGTTTTAAACACATCTGCTTCGGAACTACCTGCAGGGCAAGTGCTAAAGGATCTCCACACCGAGTATCATAAACCAATCCGTCACGAAGTCATTGGCTCCAACCTTTGAATAAACAAGTCTTATTAAAAGTGCAAGACCTACTTCCCAAGTTTGGCACCACTTTTCCTAACACGAACAATATTTCCTATGACTAATCCTACAATTCCAATGACCAATTAAAAGGTCATGGTCAAGCCACTTAGGTATCCTACTCCATCAACTCTAGGTTGGGGAAAGAGGATCACCCATTCGTGATCCAAATGATTTGAGGTTCTACTACTTATTTATAATGGGGCGGGAAGTCATACCACGAGGTTTATTGGAGAAAATCAAGGCAAAAGAGGAAACTGGGTTCAGGATACGGGCGAGCCGCCCAAGGCTACTCCTGGCGACCGCCCAAGAGTGTTCAAAACAAAAGGGAAACCAAGTGTCTCCGCTACATGGGTATGTCGCTCAAGCCCCCACTGGAGCGACCGCCCATGACCAAAATCAGCCATATTCGAAATTCCAATCCCTTTTTACCTAGTTTCTTTCCTTTTTTGGGCCTCTTTATATCATTTTTTTAATCGAAGCCGCACCAAAGGTTTAACTTTACTTATATCTCATCTCAAATCACCTAAAACCCAAGGCCTGTGGTAATATAGATTTATAGATTACTCACCATAAGAATTCCAAACCCATTTCATTAACATACTTCGCCAAGTTAAACTTAATCCTTTAATCCAAACCAACATATTTCTCCCTCTGAGTAAACCCTCATCAGCTGTAACTATGAACCAAGAGACATCATTCTCTAAATATTAACCCATTTTCCCAAGCTCCCGTAAGAAGGTTTCCAATCATCAAAAACATTGAGCAACGGGAACAAACAACAACAACAACATAGTTCATGAACATTAAAGCAGCGGAAAGTCATAATAACTCTTACTTTAAGTTTCTGAAAGGAAGGCTCGATCTTTCTAGCTCAGACATGAATTCTCTCTCAGGTGAGTGATTCCACTTCAAAAATGCCCCTGTGATTTGAATCATATGGAGGAGTAGTCGCTGTGCATTCCAAAGCTTCGAGGAAGGGGCCTCCACGTGGAGCTTCAGAAGCTTCCTCATACAGTTAGTTTTTCTCTGCGAATGAAGCAAGCAGAAGTGAACATGAAAAGAGAAGGACGATGGAGAAATGAGACAGACACCAGAAGGTAAAGCATATAAGGAGGCTCTATCGGGAGGCACACATGGCAAGCCCAGGCTGGAGGGATTAAGACTCGCCATTCCCCAGCGTGGTGCTAAAAACTATCTAAGGCTTCCACTTTAAATTTAACTCAACTCACTCAAATAACTCTATCCTTACCAATTTACTAACCTCGTACTATTTATCATAACATTTATCCATTTTTTATTTCCATTTTTATTATTTCTTCAAGGTTCTTACTTTAATGTTCAATAATGCACCCATAAAAGATTCTAAATTTACTTCCCACCCCAAATTATCTTAAATTACACAATTTGTAAAGACATAATCTGAACACATAAAGATAAACACAATATTAAAAGCAAAAGTTAATATACTAATATACTATTTAAGCAAATTAAGTGCCTAGGTTGGGGGTCGTTATACCTGCTAGAGCTTTCTAACAAATAAGGTCAAGTCCCTAGTACAATCGTGAAGGAAGCATCTCGTACCTAAAGAAAGCCCCACTGAATCCAACTGAAATCAACCTGATCGGGAAAATGGGAACCAACATGGATCGGCGCTGTAGCCCAAAAGATCTTCTCCGCAGGTGCCACTTAAGTCGGTCCGACAGACCTAGACGACAATCCCCTTTCATGAATCCAAATAACGAAAGCAAACTGGGCAGATATCACTGTGTTAAAGAAGAACAACCGTGGGCATCTACAGATCTTTGGCACGCGATAAGTCAAACATACGTATGCACTGAGCCTCGGGAGCCCCCTAGTCAGGGGGAAACATAGGCAACCCTTAATTGGTCCGGTCTAAAAACACACAAAAGCTGCAAAAGCTCAATGTCACTAAGTCCTCCATCAAACTACACACTTTTCAAGAGCATGCCCCCAACGCCATCCTTGACCAAGTCAAACGATGGACATGGTGTCGGCAACATCAAAGGACATCCGACGTGCGTCACTCACTGGCCACAACGACGACTGATCACCTGCGTCCGCTTCCAAGCCAGGGGTTTGCTCTTCGCCTCACGCGCTGAAAAAAAAAAGCAAGTTATGGCTCTCAAAAAAAAAAAAAAAAGAAGCCTGGCGTAAGCCGCGAAAATGAGGTCAATAGCCCGACGCCTTTCATCAAACAAGAGGCAAGCAAAGCTACAATGAAAAGACCGTCAAACGACTCTGTCAGGGACGTGACGATCCAACCTCCCATCCAACACAAAGCCCAAGCCCAAAGGGAATTGGCCATACCTGGAACTGTGGTCATCCAGTCTGCACCGCGAAAGCAAACAGGTAGTGTGTATCCAAAGATGGACGCCGCCAAGGTTCACAAAAGAAACGGAAAAGCGTAACAAGAGATCTGCCTCGACAAAGCTTTAAAAGTAAATCACAAACCACTCACTGCTACATAACATTTCTTTGATGAATTCAAGACGCTAGTCTATTTCACTTTCAAGTTCACTACAACATGCTAAAAGACAGCCTTTTTAATATTTCACATTTAACAAATAATGTGCAAGCCATAATGCAATGAATGGATACCTAGGGAGGTCAGCCTTCCACGCTGATCTCAAGGCTGTCATTGCCCCCTCGCCATTCTTCCCTCCCTTTCTTCCTCGTCCTCATGAAGCCTTTTCGCTCCACGCGAGCGCCTCTCGCGTCTCTCGGCCCGAGATTGGTCCGAGATTAGCCCCGTGAGCTCAAATGAATCCAAAGCAGCCTCCTGTGGCTTCAAAGGCGTGCATGTCTCGCCATCTCCTCCCCCGCGAAAGTCCCGCAAAGAGGACCTCTTCTCCTCCGCGCAGCCAACTCTGGTCTTGAGGTCAAACAAAGTGTCTCCCACAGATCCCGAGTATCGCACTGTGCTTCAAGAGTGCATCCTTAAGGCAATAGCTAGCTACGACGTAAGAAATCGGGCCCCAAAATCTGCCCGCTCGCTCCTAAAGCCAATTTCGGGACCGCCTAACACGCCGCTCATAACAAAGCTGTGCTGTGTACTGGTAATAATACGACACGACACTCTCCCGACGCCTGGGTCAGCAAAGACTACGCGTGAGTGGAAAGCTTTAATACTCCCATACCTCGTAAAATACAAAAGAGCACCCGGAGTCACTATACAAAGAGGAGCTACTCAAAGAGAGCAAGGGCTAAAAGGTCATCCCAAAGAAAGGCTCCCCGCTTCATCCTAAACCGCCAGAATAAGCGAGCGGCAAATATGTATGGGCGAGGACCAAAACAACCTCGAGAACTTCGACAACATAGGACCCTTCCCTCTAAAGGTCTCTCTCATATAGGCCTCTCAATCCTGCCCTAAGGCTAACCCACCAACCTGATCTCGATGCGCAGACTGGCTCAAGCCACCTGATCTCTCGCTCAAAGGAGCCTCATCCATATCCAACACAAGAGGTCACCAGCAACATGACCAAGGCACTAAACGAGACGCGTTTCTGGAGCCAAAATGCTCCAACTCTCTCCCTCGCCCACAAGGTGAGCAAAGCTGGCTTTCCCCCTCTCCAGCAACCGATCCCCGCCCCTGGCCGTCGTGCATTTTGTTAATACTGATGGAAGAGTTTCTGCTCCCCCAAAGCCCTAACTGGATGTCAATCCTCTGGCTCTGCCAAATGGGCAGCTGCCCAACCACATCTAGCAAACCCGGTCCCCATCGCAACCCCAAGGAATCCACCAGCGAAAGTGTCGCTATCACGCACAAGGCAAACGCATCCGAAGAGACATCATCACTCTCATCATCAATCATAAACCGCTCCTAAGCAGAGTAGAAATGTCAATGTGACCCGAATCAAGGATCATGCCCAAAGACTGTCCCCGCTTCCTCCCAACGGTCAACGAAGTCCTAAGCAAGCCTCCGCAAGCTTCACGCTCACGACAGTACAACACCACCAATCAAAGGGAGCGAGATGGCTCTCCACCTGGGCCCGTCCCAATCAAAGCCCGAAAATCCTCAAAGGTGGGAACCATCCTATCATTGTAGAAGCAATACACGCCTCCTAACATCCCCCTGTAAGGTCGCTAGAGCCCGCGCAATAATTCCTTCAATCGTGAATCCAACTCCTTAAGGGACCAAACCTAGCAAGTCTAAAACCTTCTAAACCTACCAAAAGCTCCGCTCCGATGCCCCCATACGTGTCGCATCCACATTTTCAGCCTCACACAACCAGAGGAAGGCTGTGCTTGCCAAGCCTCCCAAAGCCTCGGCAAAATTCTTGGAACTGGATTTAAGAATCCATGGCAAAAATGGAGGCTTCTAGAAAAGTGGGAAAGAAAGCTCGAAATGGTCGAAAATGGGAGAGCGGGAAAGTCCGTACATCCGGAAAGCTTTATCCCTTCCCAAAAGCAAAGGTGATCCTTACTACGGACCTCTTTGTACTCCCCATTCCCGTTGGTGGTCCACAACCACAGACGGACCTTGTGCTGATGTGCACCTCCCTGCCCATTTTCGCCCCGCAAATGGAGACAACAACCACTGCTTCCTCCTCGCAGGACCTTGCTCCAACCCAACCGCCCAAACCTCGGTCAAAGCCATTTCCTGCAAGCATACACTACCCCCGAGACGCACTCCCAAACACGTGGCCTCACGTGGGTGTACAAATAACCAGTCGCACAGTTACACAATTTCTAAGGACAACTCCTTAAAATCACGAAATACCTGCGATTACATCTTAAAAATAAAATATTTTATGTGCAATTGCCAATGTTTTATTGGCTGTGTAAATATAAATGTTTTACCACAGTACATATGGGTCTAAACAAAAGAGACATGGAAATGAAATAGGGAAAGCCAAATGAGCCCTAATCCACTCCTCATCATCACCACAAAACTCACATCTCACACACGAAAGCACTAAGGCAAGTATGAAAGCGCGGATCCCCGGGAAGCACTTGTTTTCGCAAGAAGGGCTCTGTGTGGGTGAACGACGATCCGTTCTACCCAAGAAGGTAACTTAACTTAACCTCCGGACCCCAAAATCCTTTTTTTCAAAGTTTTTGAGGAAATCAAAAATGGCGGTGCTCCGCGGCCGTTTTTCAATTTAAACCTAAACCCACGTTTCCAAACTCGAAGCACTGGATGAGAGATCCTGGATCATCCCTTACACGAGAAAGTGTCTCCCAAAGTAAATAAACAAAAAGGGAGCCGGAGCCGCTATCTGGGCACCACATTCATGATCGCAGATTTTTCACTTGGTAGATTTCTTGGTCGAACCGATTGCCCACTCAAGGGAGATAGAGCGAGGTGTTAAACTCTCGAAGGAGAAAGCTAAGTGTAGGTAAGGAACCGCACGCTCAAGCCATAGATTAAATTACCCTATCAGATCACTGGAAAATATACTCGTAATGGGTCGGCCTACAAGGCAATGCTAGTTAAATGAGGAGTCAGATAGTACCGATCGAGCCGTAATCAGAACGGCCTGGCCATGAAGCACTGAGGTTCAAGTTTGAAGTCTCTAATAACCAGGCAAGAGTGCTACGAAGCATTGGTCACACCTACTCGAGTATGCCAAATGTTTCTGGGGCGATCGCAACCAGCCATGGCAATTGATTCCCAATCGATACTAACCTGATGGTGGTCATCCGTGTCGAGGAGAATACGAGCTGGACTACTTTAATCACCAACCACACTCACTGGGCAAAGAACTACTAAATAAAAGACTTGAAAGCCCTGGGTGTAGGAATTCGTAGGATCGGGTCGCAGAGGATAACCGACCTACTCGACCTACTTCAAATTGGCTACTTGGGATTCGAGCCACATGGAGAACCTATCGCTTACCTCGAACATCCAGCCTACGAAAGGGTTCAAATCCAATCCAGTTCCGGAAGACGCTTACGGCCTGTACAGAATGCACGGGGCTTACACCTAAGTGCCGGATTGACAAAATGTGCGAGCTTAAACCATTGTTACTACTGGCTGACTCACGACGAGGATAGTTCTGAGCTATCAAGAAAAAGTCTCTAAGTCTTGTACGTTATTCAAGGAGAGATGAGCTATTCACGAAGATCTCTCAAGAAGCCATTGTTAAAATGCTGTACCACCTTCGACAAGGATCGTTACCCGCTTGATGTACTGTGTGTGGTAGTCAGTGCATAGTTTGGACACCCGAGACCTGGGGCGGGAACTTTAGCCGAAACTGACGCGATAACAACGAGCTGGTCACACACATCTTATGCTCGATGACCCCACGCATTTCAGCTCAAGGATGTGACGTCGATGCCCACGATTGCTCAAGGATGTGATCAAGTACAAAGGCTCACAACCTGCCTCACCCTACCTACCGTAAGTACTCCCAACTGACGCTTCCATCCAAGCAGACGACAACAAACGCAAGGGCAAACTTCCGGAGGTCATAACTCCTCATACATACGAACTCCGATTGAGACGTGCCATATATGGCTGAAAGCTTCCTGACTAAAGTTTGACAGAACTAGCTGGCCATCACAATTATAAAATGTGGAAAAGCATGGAAGTCCGTACGGACCTCTTTGCATCATAATTGCAAAATCCGCTTAAAGTCCACGAGATTCCCTCAAATCCCGGAGAAATGATTACCCTCATGCATGGTTGGTCCGTACGGACCTCTTTGCATGCTGAGGTGGTCCGTACGGACCTCTTTACAGAGGGGATATAATCATCTCAGAAATCCTCATCATTCCTTGAAATCGAGGAAAACCAAAAAACTAGATTACCTAGAAGGTCCGCACGGACCTTCTTGCAGTTTTCTGGCACTATAAATAGAGGGTTCCCCCTCCCTCATTTTCACACACCTCCCACTTCTCTCTTCCTCCCTAGGCCTTCTGGCTTCCCCTCTAAGTCCTTCCGAGGCATTCCCGGCCCCTTTCGGATCCTTCCGAGGCCTTTTGAGCCCCCTCGTGGTGCTCCGGCCTCCCGAGCGCTCCGCGACGCTCCCGCGCTGCTCCGAGGCACTCGAGGTACTCGAGGCCCCTCGTGGTACCCGAGGCCTTGCACAGGTCTTTCCAGCGGTGTCCCGGCTCTTTCGAGTCAAATCGGCGATCCCAAACCACGCCGAAACCTCGCCCGAGTGACTCCCGCCACCTCAACGCACGCCGAACCTCTCGCCCGAGTGATCCCGACGATCCCCACGCATGCCGAACTCTGCCCGAACGCAGCCTGCAACATCAACTCACGCCGAAACTCTCGTCCGCGGACAACCGGCCCTTCCGGCGCAATCCCGATCCGTACCTAACGCTACTCCGACCTCAAACACTATTCCCCAGCGGAAGACAGACACAAACCAACATTGGTAAGGCTTCCTTCCATTACTATTTCAATACATTTCCATACATAGCATACAATATAGACATCCGATACAGCATGCATTTTTAAAAATCACACACACACAACAGTTAAAGAATATTAGGGGTATCCGAAAGACTCGTTTTACGAGGCGACTCGGGTGAGCTCTAATATTCTAATATTCTCTTCCCGAGGAGTCATCTGACCTCCGAACTCAAAATCTCATCACACAAAAAACAGTTTAAAATTATCTTTAAACTGATGCCCTTTTTCAATGTTTTGGGCTTAATAATAAAACCACGTGGCGACTCTACAAAATGCGAAAACAAACGGCGAGACGAACCGCCCGCCAACGCGCAAAGATGCTAGATGCTTGGGCGCGATCCGTCGCCGCCTCTCGGATCCTGCATTTCGGTTGGCGACTCATGGGAAATTTTGTTTTAAAATCTTTCTAAACAAAAACAAAAGATTTTTAAAACGATGATGAGGGTCAAACTTTCATTTTACCCCTTTCTTTAACTGTTGTGTGTGTGTGTGCATGTGCTTTACTTTTTTTTATTTTACAAAAAAAAAAAAATACAAAAAAATGCATCAATATACATCTCGTGCATACATTAAAAATTCTTCGAAAACTTCGTCTTACTCGAAAAAAGAATTTTAGAGACGCACACTACGCGCACCGTCGCCTCGGTTACACCGCACACTACTCACACCGCCTCGGTTACACCGCACGCTACGCGCACCGGCTCGGATACACCGCACACTACAACCCTCAACCCGGGGTGGTCTCGGTTGCGATCCGTTTGGTCTTCCTAGGCCTCTTGGACGCGCACGGGATCATTCCAAACATCCCATCCTAGCCAAGCGTCAACCCGCACGTTTGAGTCTTGAGTCACACTCTGTCCGGACTCGGTTGGTTTTTACCCGATCCATGATTATACGGCTGGATACATATACCATGCCGGCCATTTTCAGAAGTCGAAGCTCGGAACTCAAGATCCCTTGCGCAAGCAAAAGCGATGAAAGGTCATGCTAAAATCTTGACCTCGATCTTGATTTTCCGAAGCTACACCTGACGATGTTCCGTCCCTGATATACATCCACGCTCACATGACACCATGTCATCAAGCCTTTAATACGTCGGCCATGACGATATGACCCACCCAACGCCTAACGTCACGAGATCCCTTGCGCAAGCAAGGTAAAGAGAGGTCATGTCAAACTCTTTGACCCGTCTTGACTCAGTGCGGGCTCGATTCACTATTCACATGGCTAACGCATTAAAACGAATATGACAGGCTCGGTCCTTAGGTTTGATTTTTCTTTTAGGCCGGTGGAAACCGCTTGCCCTATAGGACCCTCGCCCGTGGCCGCCCACCCCGGAATGTCGAAATACAGTGCAAACGAGGGGCTTATAGCCGCACGAGATGGTCTCCACTGACCCGGGATCTAGCATAGTTGCGAAAAGAAGAGCAATCTTTTCCAACCTACCTAGGATTCTCGAGAAAACACCGTTTTTAAGTAAATTAAAACAACAAAAATCATAATAAAAAGCGGAAACCGCATGTCACATGAGCTTTCCCCTTTTATCCAAAAGGCCTTCCCATGTCTAAACCATACCCGTCACCCTCCGAACTCGAGAGTGGTTGAGAGTACACGGGAGCCGCCTTTTCAGGCATCGAGGTCACAAGGTCCGATAGCCCTTCCGGCTCACGGTCCGAATCGCCCGCTACTCCCCCATGGCGGGATCAACAGATAACAGTGAGGGAAACGGAACCCCACCACTGAGAAACCTCCAGATAATGGAGGAGGTGCTGCGAGCCTTCGAAACTCTCAAGAAGCGCCGGGGAAGAGCAGCAAGCTCGGATCGTAGACACTATGCGCCACCGCGCGGAGCGTGGCCGTTCCCCAAACAGATGGGACCTTCATTCTCATAGAATACGAAGAAATACCTGCTCCCCCGGGTCCTCAGAGCTATCAGCAGGTCCTGCCACCGCCAAGCTATGAGAACCCAGCTACACAAAGCAGTTCCCGCTCAATGCTTCACTCAGTCATCAGTCAAGCGGCTCTGTCATGCCGGCCTCAGCACAGTCAGTTTCCCGGCCCTGCGCCACAAGCTCAATATCACCAGCACACATATGGGCCTGCTCCACCAAATCCTAATGCATCTCGACATCCCCCAGGATTCAATCCTTTGCCTCTATACGAGCCTCGCAGCCACAATTTGAAATCTCAATGCACTGAAACTGTGACGACATCCCCCGCGGATATCCTGACATCTCAAACCTTCCACCCGCTGGACTGCCACTTGGGGCTACCGAAACATTTCCCCAGTTCCCAAACACAACCCTTGGCGGTCCGGGCAATCACGCCCTTGGCTCCAATTTCAGTAACCCAGGGTACGGGATGGTATACACTCAACTACCTCCCCAAGATTCCCGAATGGCGATCTCATCAGCCAATCCACCTCCATCCTCGGTTTCCATCCCGGAAAACGGCAGCCTGCCTCCGCCTACTGACCCTCATGTGGCTTGGTTGGTTGAACAGATAAAAGATATGCAAGGGAAAATGGCCAACTCTCGGAAAGACCCACTCACGCCCACAGATCCGAGCAAGGTAATTCCTCTCCCCCCAAAGTTCAAAATGCCGGAAATGGAAAAGTTCGATGGGACAGAATGCCCGAGGACCCATATCAATACCTATGTCTTAGGTATGAAGACCAAGGGGGCCACACCTCAACAAATGGCAGATCACTTTCAACGCTCCCTAAAATACACGGCCTTGACATGGTTTCTTAAAGTAAAAGCAGAAAACCGCTCCACTTGGGAGCAAATAAGTGATATCTTCCTTGAAAAATACCGTGCTAACCTCAAGTGGAAAACAAATCGGCATGACCTCGGGGCCAACGAGCGTAAAAGATGATGAGTCGGTGGAGGAATTTTACAAAAGATGGAATTGGAAGTTAAGCGAGATAGTGGACCTCCTATCCAAGGAAGAACAGATGAACATCTTCCACTCCTGCCTCAAACCATCGTTGAGGACATTGATCAGCCACCACCCCTATCCTGATCTTCACGCTATGGTCAACGCCGGTACCAAGTTTGAAAAAGCTTTGAGCACGCAGGAAATGGTAGCCAGTCCTGCTTCTTCCTACTGCTGCAAGGCAGTCCCGCCTAATCTGGCATCTGCCCCAAACAAAGGAAAAAGGGCTACCGAGGCATTCCACTACATTCAGAATGAAATCCAAAGAAGCTGTGACCAAGCACTCCCGAGGAATAAACGGCAGCGTTTTCAACACTTCGACAACCTCGGAATGCCTCTAAGCCAAGTGTTCGAGGAGTTGAAGAAGCAGAACATGCTCAAGCCCCTTGAGAATTATCAACCGAGGATTCCTAACCCGAACTTGGATATGAGCAAGCGGTGTGCTTTTCATAACTACCCCGGCCACACCACCGACAATTGCATCATACTAAAACAAGCGGTCCAAGGGCTAATTGAAGAAGGAAAGTTAGAGCGCCCCGGCGGCCCCAATACAGACGGAAATCTGTTCCCCTGGAACAATGAGGTGAACAAGGGGAACACAGCCCAACGAAGTGACAACTCTTTTGGGAAGCAACCTTTCATTCACTTCGACAACCTCGGAATGCCTCTAAGCCAAGTGTTCGAGACGTTGGTGAAGCAGAACATCCTCAAACCTCTCGAAAATTTCCAGCCAAGGACTCTCAGACCTAACATGGACATGAGCAAATGGTGTGCTTTTCACAACTACCCCGGCCACACTGGCATGTACAATGGCATCATACTAAAACAAGCGGTCCAAGGCTTGATCGAAGAGGGAAAGTGGGAATGCCCCCGCGGTCCCAACACAGTCGGAAACCCTTTCCCTAGAAATGACGGGGTAAGCATGGTGGATAAGTCCTCGGCAAATTCCCGTGATGATCAGGGACGTGAAGGCAATACATGGGGCTTCCGCAACGAAAAATTCAGGAAAGAAAACCCAAGAATGGTTATTCCCCAACAATCCTTTCCAAAGATCGGGGCACACTAGGATGGATCGAGCCTTCCCCAGAGATAAGGCAGTTCGAGACAGGCCGACCAAGTAGCAGCGTAAAAAACGGCGTAACCTTCAAAAACGCGGACCCACAGCCAGCAAAGAGGAAATGGTCCGGAAGCTTGGTCTAACCCCAGTCTCCTAGAGTCTAGCTTTGAAAATAAAAGACCCCGAGTCTGTCGTATTTAAGTTTGAGTCTCTCGAGTCGTCTGACGGCCTTACGCCTGAAGATTATGCGTTTGTAACAAAAATCGCGCTTCCTTATGCTTCGAATAAAAGATCGACCTTTCTGAGTATCCTCATTGCCACTTTAACAAATGATAAATTAACTAACCAAAACAAGTTAATAATGATTCACTTGATAAAGACGCAATACATTAATGAACAATGCATTAAACAAATCTTTAAGCATGTTGTCAAACGAGAGGAAAATCTGGCCCAAGCTGCCGAGAAGGTTCTAACCAAAATGAATTTGGGAACTGCTGAAGAGCCCAAAGAGACGCAAAAAAAAAATAATAAAAAAAAATCATACAGTCAAACCTCGTAGGTTCTAGTACTGTTCTCATTCAATCAAGTCCTCCTCGGACATTGTAATTAAGTCTTCAATTTTCCATACGAAAGTTTTCTTTCTTTTCTTTCTAGACTTGAGACATTATTTTGCACCCCACATTACATTACATGAAATGGTTTTGTTCTATGTGATCACTTGCATTGCTCAACAAGTAATTCCACAAATGATTAATGCTTTGATTAATTGGTGTGAGAAAGTCAATCGATAGCTCCCCATACACCTTACCATGCCCCACACAAAGGCCTCCATCAAGCCATACACTTTCCAAAACATGTCCCCACCATCACCTTGACCAAGTCAACGACGGCGGCAAAATCAAAGGACAACAACAGATCACTCAGCATCAAAAGATTGACCCCATGTCGATAACAATCTAGGGGCTTGCCTTCGCCCTCGTGCGCATCAAGAAAGTTCAAGCAGGGGCTTGCCTTCGCCCTCATATGCTTCAAAAAGAGCTCAAGCGTAAGCTAAAAAAAAAAAAAAAAAAGAGCTCAAGCGTAAGCTTCACAAAAAAAAAAAGAAAAAGAAAAGAGGTCAAAGACCCAGCGCCAACGATCAAGAGGCAATAGATTCATTTAAACTGCCGTCACATACGACTTGTCAAGGAATCACCTCAAGGCCCGTGCCTTATCATTCAACCTTCTGAGCCTTTTCGTCAAAGGCCGCACGAATTTTCATGCCCTGGCCCCAAGGCCAAACACAGTTCAACCCCGAACTACGTCGACCTGAGCTCCTTGTCTTAAGGGGAACGTAGGCAACCATAAATGGTCCGGTCATAAACGCATACAAATCCACAAACCCGGTCTCATCAATGACCTCTCCTATACACAAACCTTCTTTCACACCAGACCAACTCGATCCTTGATACCGGTTGACTTTCTCCTCGTGATTAATCAAAGCATATCAGGTTTAATTGTTGAATAACCCGAACATCAACAAAGGGTTTTAAGCAAACAAGTGATCATTGTGAACAAATCAAGTTTTCAAATGTCTCGACAAGTCTTCTTTTTCTACAAAATAGGACAATAGAGCTAAACACTGATTTTCTGTCAGCAAGGGCTTCCATACACTTTTACAAGCTTTTCAACGCTCATACTCTCTCAAAAGAGTCAAACCCAAAGGCATTTCTTTTCTGCCTACATCAAATAAGGCATTCACACAAAAGGGGACCCGTTCCCACCTTTTCAAAAATAAATACGCCCTTGTGAGTGTACATTACGAGTCATTTCTTTCACAAAAGAGAGTCAAACTACGCAGACCTGAGCCTCTCAGTCCGAGGGGAACGTAGGCAGCCTTCATTGGTTCGGTCTAAGGAATACACAAAATTCCAAAAATTGACGCCACCAAGGCTCAGAAAAGAAGCAAACAAGAGATTTTGCATCTCGACAAAGCTTTAAAAGTAAATCACAAATCATCACAGTTAAAACACTTTTTGATGAGTTCAAGCACGGTCTACTCTCGATTCACAACATGCTAAAAGACAACTTAAAACATTTAACAATCAATGTGTCTGCAATGACGATGAATGGATACTCAAGTTTCGTAAGGTCATTCCATGCTACTCACATTTGGCCCTTCATCACTCTTTCCTTTCTTCCTCGTCCCCAACGAGTCTTCTTTCATTCCACATGAGCGAGTTCTCGTCTCCCTCATTCCGAGATCGTGGAGTCCTCCTAGTCGTGTCAAATGAACCGCCGCTCTCGTGAGCATCGTTCACCCGTGCCTCGGCTCGGATCTCCTCCCTACGAGCTGCAAAAGGGGACCTCTCCCCGCCGCTTGTCAACTCGAGTCCCGTAGCCAAATAAAGCGTCTCCCGTGACACCCGAGGGTTAACCCAAGCTTCGCACTCCTAAGGTCGCAGCTGAAATGGCAATCTTGCCCCGTAACCGCTTTCGCGCCGCTTCTCCCCAAAACCAATTGGGTCGGCCCGACATGCCGCTCATCTATGTATTCGTGGTCAACACAACACTCTCCCGACGTCGAAGGAGCACCACATGAGGGAAAGCGGAATACTTCCATACCCCCTTAAAATACGTAAAGGCATATGGCTCGCATGCGTAAAGAAGCTACCTCCACATTGGCAATGTCATCCCATCTTAGCAAAGGCTCCCGCCTCATCCCGAACCGCCGGGAAATAAGCAACGGAACATAGAAAGAGGACCAAGGCAAACACGGAACTCTGACAACATAGGAACCTTCCTGAAAGGCCCTCCTAGTCTCAATCCCCCAATGCGGAACCCACCAGCGAAGCTGATGCGTACCAAGATGTGTCATCCATCTCTCCCAAACAGATTGATCCATCTCCAAGACAAGAGGTCGCCAAGCAAACGTCCACGGACTAAGAGACGCCTGAGACTCGTGTATGGTTTGAAGCCTCTCTCGCGACCATAATGCAAGCAAATCAGGGGTTTCCCCGCATGAATCGGTTCTCATCACCTGTGACGATCCACACCGTGGAAGGTTTCCCTGAACCAAAGGAATGATATCCTCGCCCGCCCGACAATGGCCTGCCACATCCAACAGAGCCCCGTCACATATCCTGAGGTAGCCAACCCCGAAAAGAGTGGCTATCAAGCACAAAGCGAACGCGTCCCAGGAGACATCACTCCCGCCACCGCTCATGAAACTGTCAAAGCCGCTTCAAATTTCCAACCGCCGTAAAACTTGCCAAAGCCGCCTCTCGGCCTCCACTAACCACAAATGCATTCCCAGCTCATGCGACATGCACAAAAATAATAATAAGCTAGCAACAATTCATAGGTCAATCCCGGGAATCACAAATACGTCATTACATATTAAAATAAAATACTTTGTTGTGCAAATACAAGTGTTTTATTACAGGTACAAAATGTCTGTTGCTCTACAAAAAAAAACACAACGGAAAGAGGGAATGCAAAAGAGCCCTAATCCGACTCATCATCATCATCCTCCACAAATGAGAAATCCGGCATCTCGGAAAACTCGGCAGTCACATCCTCGTCATCAGGATACAACACCCCCTCCTCGTGCGGGTACTCAAAGTACTCTTAAGGGTCAAAACCCGGTGAAAGGATCAAAGAAGGGATGCAAGGATGAACCTCACCCCGTGCCTCCGGCGGAGGAAAGAACTGATGAAGGGTCCGCGACCTCTCGAGCCCCCGAAGACGTCCCCACATCAAAGTCGTGTTGCTGCTTCGAACCGGCACCTCCGGCCGTGGCCCCGGCTCGGCCCTCGAAGAAGGAGTATCCACGCACCTCCTCAAAGGCACCGGCTCGAACGCGCCGCGTGCCGCAAAGACCCGCAAGATGCCTTCCCGCGAACTTCCTTGCAAAAGGCCGCATCGCCACATAACGGCGGGTCAACGTGTCATAGGATCTTCCCGAGGTTCGCACAAGCAAACAACCAAAGAAACGCTCAAAGAAAATAGATACAGCCATACTCGACAAAAGAGAAAAATACGTAAAAGATGCCAAGACGGAAAAGAATCAACACACTCACCGCATATCGTGATCCACTCGCAAGCAACTGGAGCTCGCCAGAACTGCACAGACACACTCCTCCTCGATGAGTCCCCGCGGACATATGTGAAATCCGGCCTGTGCACTGTAACCTCTAGGGACCCCCGGACCAGCCTTCCTCTCCCTCGCCAACACCCGTGGCGTTCTCAACTTCCTCCTCACACGAAGGCTCCATACTCCTCTCGGCACAAGACAAACTCCTCGGCACTCACGCCGCCCGATACCGCTCAAACTCCAAGACATCCATATCACGGAAATCCATCATCCCGAAAGGTGGGTCCCTCGGAGCTAAGGGGAGCATACCCGGCCATGCCGCGTAAGACCCTCTCTCCTGCATACATGACGCCGCAAGTCGGGCCCCACAAAGATCTTCCGCTACATCGTCACCAGTGGAGCACCCTCGAAATCATCGCCTCATACCGAGCCCACGGGAACAAAACAAACCCTCCTCGGCTACCTCTCTCCGTACGCTCTCCGCACATCCCCATAAGCGATGGTGAGCTTCCCCGCTGGGTCCTCCTCCTCCTCGTCGAACGAGCCCACTTAACATCGCAGATAGGCCGCTACGGCCCCAGGATCTCTATCCCACGGGAAGCACCGGAAGATCTCGTAGAACCACACACATGTGACAAAAGCGTAAAAGGCTCAGCCGCAAAAGACAATGGAGAAATGACAGATCGATAAATCAAAAAACAAAGAATAAACTCATACCTCCGTGAGCAAAGTCAAAACAAAGCCAAAGAATCGGCAACACCCCTGGGCTAAACCGGTCCAACGGCGACTCAAGCACCGGCCGTCGGTAAGCTCCTGACCTCGCCCACTCAACGGCAATTCAAGAACCGACCGTCAAGCATAAGCCCTGGACCTCGCCCACTCAACGGCAAAGCAAGCGCAAGAGGAGCCAACGCTTCCAAGCACGCATCCCAAGGCACAAGACGCCTCCAAAATGTCAAATGGAAGTCCAAGCACCGACCGTCGCCGCATAAGCCCGGACTTCGCCCACTCAACGGCAAAACAAGCGCAAGAAGGAGCCAAAGCACTCTCCCAAAGACAAATCTCAAGGCACAAGACGCCCCCAAAACGCTCAACGGCAACGCAAGCACCGACCATCAAAGTAAGCCCGAGCTCCTTCCACAACAAGTCAAAAGGGACTTCTTGCAAACCCGCACATCCCCATGCACCGGCCATCAACGTAAGCCCGAAGTCACCTCCTCGCCAGAAAAGCCCTACAAGGCCACGATAATCCCCAACGGATAAACACCGGGTAGTCATCGTAAGTCCAACCTTCTTCTCCAGCCAGGAGCGAAACGTGAGCGCCGCACCTCTCACAAGCCAAGGCTCAAGGCAATATGCCTCCACAACCACGCTAAAAGACGATTCAAGTCCTCACGCATGGCACCAACCGCAGCCAGAAGACGATTCAAGTCCTCACGCATGGCACCAACCGCAGCCAGAAGACGATTCAAGTCCTCACGCATGGCACCAACCGCAGCCAGAAGACGATTTAAGTCCTCACGCATGGCACCAACCGCCGCCGTAAGATGATTCAAGTCCTCACACATGGCACAACCGCCGCCGTAAGATGATTCAAGTCCTCACACATGGCACAACCACCGCGTAAGATGACTCAAGTCCTCACACATGGCACAACCACCGCCAGAAGATGATTCAAGTCCTCACGCATGGCACCACCACAGCCAGAAGATGATTCAAGTCCTCACGCATGGCACCACCGCAACCTTAAGATGATTCAAGTCCTCATACATATCCCTCACTAAGGCTTTAAACCACTCAGGAGACCGTATAAATCAGCCCAAAGTACTATCTCCAGGCTTTAAACCACTCGGTCAGGGAGACTCGTATAAATCACCCAAACTACTACCTCCACCAAGGCTTTAAATCACTCGATCCGGGAGATCAGATAAATCAGCCAAACTACTACCTCCACCGGAAGGCTTTAAATCACTCACCGGAGACCGTATAAATCGGCCAAACTACTACCTCCCGGCCAAGGCTTTAAATCACTCGGTTCGGAGACCGTATAAATCCCCAAACTACTACCTCCGGCCGGAAGGCTTTAAACCACTCAAATCAGGGAGATCGTATAAATCACCCAAATTACTACCTCCGGCCGGAAGGCTTTAAATCACTCGGTCCGGAGACCGTATAAATCACCCAAACTACTACCTCACCTAAGGCTTTAAATCACTCACCTGGGAGATCGTATAAATCACCAAACTACTACCTCCAAACTTCTAAGACTTTAAACCACTCACCGGAGACCGTATAAATCGCCCAAACTACTACCTCCGGCCCGGAAGGCTTTAAACCACTCGGTCCTAAGACCGTATAAACCTCCCCCATCACTATCTCCACTCCGGAAGGCTTTAAACCACTCGGTCCAGGAAGACGGTATAAACCTCCCAAATCACTATCACCGGCCCTAAGGCCTTAAACCACCCGATTCGGAAAATCGTAAAATTTCCATCCCAGGACACCACCACGTCCTTACCACTAACCTCGGCGGTCACACAACACTTCAGGGCACCACCACGCCCGCATACATTCACAATTTCACGACCTCTGAACTATGACCAGGCTTGATTCCCGCCAGGGATACGTAGGAATCCTATCACTGGTCCAAACATCGACCTATACTGGTCACCTAGGACACCACCACGTCTCTTACCATCGACCTATACGGTCACCCAGACACCACCACGCCCTACCACTGACCTCGGCGGTCACACAACACTTCAGGGCACCACCACGCCCGCATTCACAAATTCACCACCTCATCCACGCACAGAGTTTCAGTCAGAGGACCTCTCCCTCGTGCACTACAACACTCACCCCACACACGAACTACGATCAAGCTTGATTCCCGCCAGGGATACGTAGGAATCCTATCACAGGGTCCAGCCTAACCGACCTAAACGGTCACACAAGACACCGCCATGTCCTCACGCACCGACCTACACGGTCACCTTCTCTCAAAGACGCGATCCGTATCAGGACCCTTATCTTATCGACGACCCCACTTCTTTCATAAGTGACGTCGCCGAGGGCTTCTGTAAGTACCCCAACTGGATCGCTCCATCCAAGCATACGACAAAACCAAGGGCAAACTTCCGGAGGTCATAACTCCTTCATACGAACTCCGATTGAGACGTGCCATATATGGTTGGAAAGCTCTTGACGAGAACTAGCTGGCCATCACAATTATAAAATGTGGAAAAGCATGGAAGTCCGTACGGACCTCTTTGCATCATAATTGCAAAATCCGCTTAAAGTCCACGAGATTCCCTCAAATCCCGGAGAAATGATTACCCTCATGCATGGTTGGTCCGTACGGACCTCTTTGCATGCTTTGAGGTGGTCCGTACGGACCTCTTTGCAGAGGGGACATAATCATCTCGTAAATCCTCATCATTCCCTGAAATCGAGGAAAACCAAAAAACTAGATTACCTAGAAGGTCCGTACGGACCTTCTTGCAGTTTTCTGGCACTATAAATAGAGGGTTCCCCCTCCCTCATTTTCACACACCTCCCACTTTTCTCTTCCTCCCTAGGCCTTCTGGCTTCCCCTCTAAGTCCTTCCGAGGCATTCCCGGCCCCTTTCGGATCCTTCCGAGGCCTTCCGAGCCCCCCGTGGTGCTCCGAGCCTCCCCCGAGCGCTCCCGCGACGCTCCCGCGCTGCCCCGAGGCACTCTCGAGGTACTCGAGGCCCCTCGTGGTACTCCGAGGCCTTGCCTCGGTCTTTCCGGTGTCCCGCTCTTTCCGAGTCAAACCGGCGATCCCAAACCACGCCGAAACTCGCCCGAGTGACTCCCGCCACCTCAACGCACGCCGAACCTCGCCCGAGTGATCCCGACGATCCCCACGCACGCCTCGAAACCTCCGCCCGAACGCAGCCTGCAACATCAACTCACGCCGAAACTCTGTCCGCAGACAACCGGCCCTTCCCGAAGCAATCCCGATCCGTACCGAAACGCTACTCCGACCTCAAACACTATTCCCCAGCGGAAGACAGACACAAACCAACATTGATAAGGCTTCCTTCCATTACTATTTCAATACATTTCCATACATAGCATACAATGTAGACATCCGATACAACATGCATTTTTAAAAAACACACACACACACACACAACAGTTAAAGAATATTAGGGGTATCCGAAAGACTCGTTTTACGAGGCGACTCGGGTGAGCTCTAATATTCTAATATTCTCTTCCCGAGGAGTCATCTGACCTCCGAACTCAAAATCTCATCACACAAAAACAGTTTAAAATTATCTTTAAACTGATGCCCTTTTTCAATGTTTTGGGCTTAATAAAAACGGCGTGGCGACTCTACAAAATGCGAAAACAAACGGCGAGACGAACCGCCGCCAACGCGAAAGATGCCAGATGTCGGGGCGCGATCCGTCGCTGCCTCTCGGATCCGGGTAATTTCACCTACCACCGAGCAAACCCCAGTAATCTCAACCTGGCCTTTTGACATGTGGGGAGTAGATTTGGTCGGCCCTTTCCCGCCCGCCCGTGGCAATTGCAAGTATGTGATCGTTGCAATAGATTATTTTACAAAGTGGGTCGAAGCAAAGCCACTAGTTCGAATTACGGAGGAAAACACCATCAACTTCATTCACGACTTCATTTGGTGTCGATTTGGGATACCTCGAGCAATAGTGACGGACAACGGACTGCAATTATCCCAAGCTTTTGAAGATGAAATGAAGAGTGTCGGAGTTAAACATTGGAAGTCGTCAGTCGCCTATCCCCAAGGCAACGGACAGGCTGAGGCAGCAAACAAATTGGTCCTTTCAGCATTGAAAACTGGCTTGGTTGGTCGTAAAACCAACCGGGTTGGACGAACTTCCCCTTGCTCTCCGGGCGCCCGCACAACCACTAGGGGGCCTACGGGGGAAACCCCATTCGCTCTTGCATATGGATCAGAGGCCATGGCACCGGCCGAGCTCCAATTTCCCACAGCTAGAGTAATTCTCTTCGACCAAGAACATAACGAAATCAACAGACTGATCGACCTGGATTTGATCGACGAAAAGCGAGACACAGTTCACTTAAGGATGGTAAATTACAAGCAGAAAACCAAGAGCTATCATGACAAGAATGTGAAGATAAGAGCATTCCAAGTGGGCAACTACGTGTTAAAAAGCATCTCATCAACTGGACGAAGAACCCAGGTTAACAAGTTATCTCCCAATTGGGAAGGACCCTATGTCGTTACTCGAGTTATCAAAGAAGGAACATATATGATCGCTCATTTGGATGGTGAAGAATTGAAGCACCCATGGCATGCTACTCACCTTATCAGATATTACTTCTAGTTCGTTTCTTTAGCTTTAAAAGTTAGTTCAATTTTCAAGTTTGAATTTGTTATAAGTTCTCCACTTTCGGTGTAAACATGTTTCTACGTCAATTAAAGTTACAGTTCTACTCAACATTGTGTTACATTTTTACATCGGTTCTAACAAGCTCGACTCTTAGTCAGCTTCTTTCCTTTAAACAGATCCGACATCTAAGTCGATCTCGTTCTAACAAGCTTGACTCTTAGTCAGCTTCGTTCTTCTAAACAGATCCGACATCTAAGTCGATCTCGTTCTAACAAGCACGACTCTTAGTCAGCTTCGTTCCTAAAACAGGTCCGACATCTAGTCGACCTCGTTATGACAAGCTCGACTCTTAGTCAGCTTCGTTCCTTAAACAGGTCCGACATCTAAGTCGACCTCGTTCTAACAAGCTCGACTCTTAGTCAACTTCGCTCCTTTAAACAGGTCCTACATCTTAGTCGACCTCGTTCTGACAAGCTCGACCCTTGGTCAGTTTCGTCCCCCTAAACAGACTTGACTCTTAGTCAGTCTCATTTTCAAAAACTATACAAGTCTAAGATCGTTTGTGTTGCTAAACCAGTCTGATCGAAGGCTTATAGTGACTTATTTGTTCTATTAAATCTGGCTCGACGTGCATTCATGCTAAAATATAGAATACAAAGTATGAAAGTCAGCTACGATTAAATAAAGGCTCAAGTCCCCCAAAATGGGCCCGGACTAGAGCAAACATTAAACTACGAGTTAAAATGCCTCCCAAAAAACTGGCCTAAAGCCTAGCTCTGGATGACGACGACTCAAACAGTTAACCCCAATGAGAGGGGGGACATCGCTCAGCTTCTTTATTCGAGCTTCAATAGACTCTTGACTCATAGGCGAAGAAACTGGAGGAGGAAGTTGGCTTGGAGCGACGGCTTTGCCCTTCTCGAGTCTCGACCTTTTCTTTGAGTTCAAAGGCCGATCATCATCTTCATCTAGGGTGTCATCATCAACATTCACTACGTGTAAAGGGCTACCCCCAGCAGTCCCATGTCCGGAGGTCGCGGCAGTAGTTTCAAGAGCTGGATCGGAGCTCGGGCTTGGCCTAATCGATCTGTTGGCCTCATCACCCTCTTCAGTTGCTCCCCGAGCTTGGCTAGCGCTCTCCAAAGGATCCTCCGACCCAAACTCCTCCATTGGTACCATCCCAGCATTGTCCTTGGACAGCAAATCATTCTTCTTTTTAGCCTCTCTCTCTCTCTCTCTCTGTTAGCTCGGGCATTGGCAGCACCATGAGATTTCTTGGCCTTCTTCTTGTCAGACACTCCCACTATGCGACCCATGTTGGCTTCCTGTAAAGGGGTGAGAACTGCACAAGACCAAGATAACAAAAGGTTAGATCGACAAATAAGAGTTCTACATACGAGCAATGAGAAATATGTACGAGCTAGCTATGTACGAGCTACGAGTTCTACATGCGAGCTAACAATTGACGAGTTAAGAGTTGCACATACAATTCAAACTAGTTCTATGTACGAGCTACGAGTTCTACATGCGAGCTAACAATTGACGAGTTAAGAGTTGCACATACAATTCAAACTAGTCCTATGCATTTGTGCCATGATTTCTACATACGAGCAATTAATGGACGAGTTAAGAAATAAAGACGAGTAAACTCTTACCACCAACATGCTCCCCGTTGTCTTTACAGTAATTGGGCATCCTCTGCCAGAATTGGCACTTCTCCTCAGGTCTACCCAAGGCATGGGTGACCCAATCAGGATATATCAGGCACCTAACAATGGGGACCAGAGGCATTACTTCCCCCTCACCAGCCATCATCCCAGCTTGGATGTAATTATACTTGGTGGTCCCCAGGGTTTCTCAGCTAATAGGTCCCCTATCAGCCAACTGGACCAATCTCTTATACAGATCAAAGTGCCAATGTGGCTCCCAATAATCCTCCTCTTTGATAACCTTAGATGTAGCATTGGGCAGAGGGAATTCCCATCCTAATCTACTCTCCACTACAACAACATGGGAGTTCCAACCACTCGCCTTACTGGGAAGGTTCATAAATAACTTGGGGGAATTTGGCTTAGAAGGGGTGCTGATTCCCATATCAGTCTTATCAAACTTGACACTAAAGAACTCTCTAAAGACCCTCATACAAGGCTCGTATCCCAGAAACCTACATACCATGGCAAAGCACACCAGGACCCTACAAGTGTTAGCTCCCAACTGAAGAGGCAAAGCATTCATACACTCCAAGAATTCATTGATGAAGGAATCAAGTGGAAACCTCAGGCCAGCTTCGAATTGGCCGTAAAAGAAAGCCACCCTAGTGGAATCCTCAGTATACGTACTTCGAAACCGAGCCATGAACTCCTTCTTACTATAGATAGTCACCTTAAACTCCTCCCTATCTACCTCACAAAAATCGTAGATCATGGCATATCGAGACTCCAGGTTCTTCTTCCCTCGAAGTGGTCTCTGAGGCACATAGCCCCTTTCATTTCTCCCCCGTACAGCCAAGGAGTCGAATGCATCCACAATCCGCGGACTGGAGGAAGTAGATGATATAGCTCCTTCCTGAGCTGCCATATCTGTACAAGAAGAAGAGGAAGCATGGGAGTCAGACCTATGATCATATTCAGGAGACCTACCTAAGTGCGACCTACCTAAGGGCGACCTAGACTCCCCTGAGAAACCTTTCCTATTCCTAAGGAAGGAGGGTTTATGAGCATCCTTCACATAAAACAGTGATATGTGGTCGAGCAATTCATGAAAGAGATGAAAAGAGACAACATTTGAGTCGTCAATTCCCAAATCTACTACGTCTTCTCCTATGGGCAATCCTATTTCACTAAAAGTCAGCCCCTACCTTGTCAAGATGGAGGCACACTCATCCAAGGAAATCTCTCTCCACACTCCGCTTATATGTTTGTATACTCGATGGTTAACGGTGCAATACCCATACCAAGCTCCTGGCTCACTACTGAAAGTTCTAGCCATGACGAAATCTAGAACAAAGCAGAAATTAAAACCCTAATGCAAGAGGGAGAGAAGAATACCTAATCAGTTTTACGAGGATTGGATTATTGCAGAAGACGAAAGCCCCAATCAACCCAGTTGTTGCTTCACTGCTGTCGCCAAGGAAATACGAAAACTCGAAGAAGGTAAAAATTCGAAAAGGAAAAGGATTTGGGTATTTATATTTTCCGAAATTGGGAAGGAAAAAGGAAAAATCTAACATTTATTTTTCTAATTAAATGTGGAGAACGGTTCCTGAAACAGTTTTTCAAGCGTTAAAAGTGCAATGATTATGGAAAAACGGCGCTCCTCCAGAATCTAACAGTTCAGCAACGAACGCCCAAGATTGAGCCACGTCACTATTAGTAGAGTAAACATCAAACGTCGATTTGCGGGTCAGTTCAAGCCTCATTGAAATTTCTCTTAACTTCCTGGTCGACAAAATCAACTCAGAAAGTTGGGGGCCACTGAACGGAATAAAAGTGTCGGGCTAGGCCCAGTACGTAAGCCCAATCCTCAGCATATTATTACCACCATATTATCAGTGGGCTAGGCCCAATTATTATCAGGCCCAAGGTCCATCACCATGATCCGTCGACTTAAGCTCATTGTCCGACCTCCCCAGGTCCCGACCTAGCTTGGTCCGACTCTACGATCCATATACTATTCGGGTACGATTCATCCCTACCCGTCAGTCAGGTCGACCTATACCCCATAGTCGACCTCGACCTACATCTTTACGTCGACCTACAGAGTCCTGGCGTACTTACAATTCTTAGCGTGACGAGACTCCCTACAAATTAGGAGTTATTTATGGATCAGATCTCTAAATACGTATTTGTTCCTCAAATTAAGGGATTTCATGTAATCCTACTACAATTATATCTGTCATCAACAACTATAAATACAAGGCAACATCAACCGTTCCAAGGTAATTGCTTTTTAATTATTTGAGAATACATTGTTCCTTATAATTATTTAGCTCTCATACACATACTTACTCTCACGCCCGAGGGTCTTCGCCGGAGACCATTCCGGCTAGTCATGGATTTCGTGTTTCAGGTTAAGGAGCCAGGAGATTGATCGTGGCACGTGGACGGAGATTGATCAGCACGATTCTTGCAGCATCAATGTTTTTATTTGATAAACTAGCATGACATTTTTTTGGTGATTTAAAATTATTTTATATCAATCAAAATATTTACATTTATAAATTCAGGAGAATTTTTTTCTTTTAGCCTTTGTTGTATATAGTTTGTAATTATTATAACAATTGAAATTTGAATAATAAAAATGAATTATTATTGTAATTAGTTAACTTCTAATTTTATAAATAATTCAATTAATAATATTAGATATCTTTGATAATTAATTATTTTATACTAAATACACATATTATGATTAGTAAATATAATTAACGCAAACCATTATATATATCTGATGTATTAGTAAAATAATATTTTTACGGAGTATTATGTTTAAAAAAAATCTAGTTATGGTTAACTAATATAGTAAACATCATTTTAAATAGAAAGTTATATGGGAATAGTGATATAGTATAATAAGTTTAATACATAATTTTTACCAAATACGAGTATATTAACTATTAAATTAAATATTAACAGTTACCATATGTATAATAAGTTTAATACAATGCCTTTCTTCAACTCTTTGTCGTCTTCATCTTATTGATTTTATATGAACTACCTTTTACTTGAATATTTATTGTTTTGAATGTATGCTGTATGATTGCTTTTTGAATGTTTTCACAAGTATCGAATCATCTTGGGGAGCCGAGAAAGCTCTCCTCGTCAGTTGTGTTTTATGTTTTTAAACCAATGAAGCTTGTTTGGGCTTAAAATACTTGATAAATTTCCAAGTTTGGTCATTAGGCCGAGGAAGGTTCCTCGGCATGACATATGGATTATTTTTTGATTTATCTCTCTAGGCCGAGGGAGGTTGCTCGTCCATAGGTCTTAGATAATTTTGAATAATTTACCTCTCTAAGACGAGTAAGGTCATTCGACATAGGTCTTAGATAATTTTTTTGGTGATTTATCTCTCTATGCCGAGGAAGGTCACTTAACATAGGTATTAGATATTTTTTGCTGATTTACCTCTCTATGCCGAGGAAGGTCATTCGACATAGGTGTTAAGTAATTTTTGATGATTTACCTCTCTATGCCGAGGAAGGTCATTCGACATAGGTATTAGGTAATTTTTGAGGGAAATGTTATTCCCTGAATGTCGAGGAGGAAGCTCCTCGTCATTTGTCTTGCTAATCTTTTGCTTTGATGGAAATTAAAACCTCATTAACTGAAACTGCTTACATCAAACTGCAATCCTACTTTAATTGGAAGGAAAAAACTAACAACGACTAATCTATAAAGATAAAAAATGGACTAGAACTAGTGATAATATTTCCGTATATTATCAAAATGCCACGGATGTTTCAGCTGTTGTCCATCTGGGGTCTTTATTCTGTAGGTCCCTTCTCTGATAACTTGAGTAATGATGTAGGGGCCTTCTCATTTTGGGGAGAGCTTGTTTTTTTCAGCCTTTCTGCCAGTAGCTTCGATTTTTTTGAGTACCCAATCGTCAACTTGGAATACTCTCTTGTTGATCATTTTGTCATGATAGGCTTTGGTCCATCCTCATCTGAGCAGATAGTCTCCTTTCATCCACTAGGTATAGGTCTAGAAGCATGTTGACCTTATTGACTTGCTCATCATAGTTTGAATTCTATTTGTAGGGATAGCCATCTCAGCTGGTGTCATGGCCTCAGAACCGAAGGTCAGTGCGAATGGGGTTTCCCCGGTTGTGCGAACTGCCCATAAGGCTAAGGGAAGCTCGTCCAACCATCTTCAATGACTCCCTTCAAGGTTCTTAGTTAGGGCTGTTAGCACCAACTTGTTGGATACCTCCGCTTGTCCGTTGCATTGGGGTCTGCTCACAGATGACTTGATGTGTCGGACTCCAAGACTGTTTAGCTCTTTTGTGAATGCCTTAGAAAACTGGAGGCCATGATCTGAAATGATAGTGTGTGGAACCCCGAAAAGACACCAGATGAAGTCATAGACAAAGTTGATTGCGTTCTCCTCTGTTATTTTGGCTAAGACTTTAGCCTCAATCCATTTGGAGAAGTAGTCGACTACCACGATCACATATTTGCAATTACCTCGGGCGGGGGGAAGGGTCCGATGATGTCGATTCCCCACATGTCGAATGGCCACGTAGGTATTATGAGAGTCTGCTCAACTGTTGGAAGTCTAGGGATGTCAGAGTATCTCTGGCATTTGTCAAACTTTCTTACGTAGGCTTGCACGTCATCTCTCAGATTTGGCCAATAGTAACCTAGCGTGATGATTTTGTCGGCTAAGGTTTTGGCCCCCGGGTGACCACCGCAAATGCCTTCGTGGACTTCAGGCAAGAGGTTTTCTGTTTCCTTAGGATAGACACACCTCAGCAGGGGATTTGTGAATGACCTTCTGTATAGAATTCCGTTCATCACTGTGAATCTTACTGATTTCTTCTTGACGCGTTTCGTCTTCCGGGAGCTGGTTATTTTCGATGAAGTCTATGTAGTCATATATCCAACACCTCTCCTCTTCATCTAGGAGCATTACTTGTAGTATCTCGTAGGCAGGTTCTTTGGCAAATACTATGAGCAGGTTAGAGTTGGGATCTGCCACGTCAATAGTAGCCAGTTTAGATAGAATATCTGTCACGTGATTATCCTCCCTTCCTATCTGTGAATGTGGGGGGCCCAAATCTTTTTTGTGTTTTATTTGGATTCTTTTGAGTTTGAAAACATCCGATTTAATTTGAAAAAACGGAGTTGCCACGCCATTTTGATTTCCTCAAAACTTTGAAAAAAAAGAATTAGGGTCCAGAGGTTAAGTTACCCCTTGGGAAGAACGTTTGGCGTTCACCCGAGGTGCCTTGCCGAAGCAAGTCTCCCAAGATCCCATTTTTCGTGCTTGATTGCGTGCTTTCTTGTGTGCATGTGTTGAAAAGAGGGGGGGGGGTGTTCCAAGTTGTCTTTCGGACGTATAAATCATTAATTAGTTGGTTATCGCTCGGGATTCCTTGGATTTTTTATGTGTTCGGGACTTTGATCCCGTCCTCATCTTGGACTTGTGATCATCACTATTTGACCTTGGGTCATGTGTGATCGAGAGAAGGACTCTCTCTTAGGGTCCAAGAGTGAGGTTCTTTAGAAAGGAATATCCTTAGCCCATCAATCCTACATCTTGAGATGATTGAGCTTGTGTAGGGACTATTATGCTCGTCTCAAGTGATAATCGGAGATATAGGGTTCAAGACTTATTCATTTCTAAAGGGATTATGGCACCTTTAATGGAAGAAACGATGTAAAGATGGGATCTTTACATCGATCCGCTCCAAAGGATGCATCAAATACCAAAGGGGACTAGAGAAAGGGTATAAAGATTGGATCTTTATGCTCTTCCTATGCTTTTCGTGCCTTAGAAAGGTCACTAAGCAATCCTAGGAAAGAGAGATCCAACCATGAGGGACATGATGGATGCATTCTAAACTAAAGATGACATTTTTAATGTAAAAGATGACATCTTGAGTGCAAAGGATGCTATTTGGATGTAAAGAAATGATTTTTAGTGCAAAGGATGCAACTTTATGTGTAAAAATGACATTTCAAGTGCAAAAGATGCAACTTTTATGCAAAGATAACATGCTTAATGCAAGTGATGCAACTTTATATGAAAAGATGTTATTTTGAGAGCAAAGGATGCTACTTTTCACATCACCATGTGAGAGATCCACCCTAGAACAAGCCTTTTTTGAGGTCTTATTTGTTCATCCTTGGGTTGGATCCTCCATGGATCCTATGTGATAGGGGAATAGAGGTAGGATGATTTACATGCTTAAAGAAGGAATCTTTAATAACAATATATCAAATACCAAGCAAGTATATAATGATATGGAAAGCAAGAAGCAATATATCACATAAATACAAGTATATTTCAAGAAAAAGGGGATGAGAGGTTACCAATGGTGGTGTTCCTCTATCTCCTTGAAGTTTGCCTAGGTAAGGTCCAACTTTGGAAGGTTTTAGAGAGGAGGGAGGTGGTTTTTGGCACTCTCAACTTTCTGTAATTTCGTGGTGGTATTTTGGTAGGGTAACAATGCTTCCAAAAACTCTTTTTTTTATGAATAGAGGAGGTCTCTATTTATAGGCAGTCTGGCAGAAACTAATGAAGCCGTGCGGCTTGGAGTTCTTGGCTAATGCAGCCGTGCGGCATTATCCCTTATGACTCAGCACCTTTCTAGAATCATGCAAGGTGGCCTTCTAGAAGGGCTTTTCTACCGAAGGAAAACGTGGAATTTTAATTCCTAGTAATTCCTTCGCCTCTCGGAAGGTTCGGAAAAGTTCCCGAATTGCTCCTGAACTTTAGAAAAGTCCGAAAAATTGCCGAAAAATTTAACCGGAAGGCATAAGCCAGATTTGGGTACTTACACTATCTGACTTATTTAAAAAAATTTCAGCTTTTTCGTCATGTCTAGGACGAGGTCTTTATACTTTGTAATTATGGGGTTTTGAGTGCTATACTCCCCTTTTATCTGCTTGACTACGAGCTGGAAGTCACAGAAGGCGGCAATTTTAGTTGCTACATAGAAGGAAGCCAACTCAATTTCAAATATCAGGGCCTCGTACACCGATTGATTGTTGGAAGCAGGGAACTTAAATCTGATTATATCTTGGATGGTGTGCTCCCCATCAGGACTTGCTAGCACAATTTCAGCTCTGTTTCTATCCTTAGCGGCTAAGTCATCTGTATATATGACCCAATAGTTGGATGGGAGTTCGATGGTCGATTCTTCCCCCACGGATTTTTTGCGCTTACGGGAGGTGGGGTCGTACTCACCTATGAAGGCGGTTTCAACCACGAAATCGACAGAAGATGTGCTAGGAGTGTCTTCCTAGGTTGATATGTGATGTCAAACTCAGTGAGTTTGATGGACCAATTAAGGAGACATACTTAGCAATCCAACTTATGCAAGATTTTCTTCAATGACGCATTAGTATACACAATGATGGGGTGTGCAGAAAAGTATGCTCTTAGCTTTTTTGCCACTATGATTAGGGCGTAGTCTATCTTTTCTGCATTGAAGTATCTGTTCTCTACATCGAATAGTGCCTTGGAGACATAGTATGAAAAAATAAAATAGGAGAGAAAATGAGTGAGAAAAATAGTAAATTATTGGTGTTGTGAGTATTAAAGTAAATTAAGAGAGAGAATTAATTGGAGAAATAGTGTAAAAATATTGTGATTTTGACTAGTCTTCACTCATTTATGTGAAAAAAAAAAAAAAAACTCTGCTCACGTGGTCCGGAGCGAGTTAGAGGAGATTGAAGTCTTCTTGTAAGCTTAATTCAAAGACTTGATCATTAATTAATAAGAACAACTATTGACGTAACCTAATGGGCCTTGGCCTAGTGGTATTATGGTGTCTTTCTGAAGGGAAAGTCACATGTTCGAGTCCCCCCAAGGGATTTTTTGGGCTTTAATTCCTTGCCTCTTTGGCAGGAGCAGTCAATTGGTGATGTAAGAGTGATGTAAATGTCTTGTAGGAGGGCTCTCTTGGGCTCTGAAGTATAAAGTCTTGCTTGCATTTGCATAGAGGCGCGTTCAGCGATTTACGCCCGCCGATATCTTTGGTGGTCAGGGATTAGTCCGGAAACCTGGGTAAAAAAAAAAAAAAAAAACTATTGACGTAGGTCATTGTTTAAAGTTGTTTTCTTCGTCAACCCAACTCTCATTTTCTTACACTGTTATGTCTTTCAATAGGAGTATACAGTATGTTGGTACTAAATAACAATGTTTGGACTTTTACTCTCTTTTTTTTTTTTTTTTCCTCTTTACTAGGATAATAAATTGACATATACTATTATTTATCAAACTTTATTATTGTTGACCACTAAAATTTGATTGAGATTTTTTTTTTCTTTTATCATTTTGATTCAGATTAAATATTTAAATACTCTCAATATCATAACAAGTGACATCAAAATTGAATGAGCGAGAATTAAGAAAACCTGATCGTATGCAATAGCGTAATATAATATTAATAACGGGAAAGATTTTGAATATAAAAAGTAATGTACGAAAGAGAAAGTAAAATAGAAAATAGTAATTGAATCAGTTTTCTTACTATGAACAAGTGCAACCAGTTGAATATAGAATTAACAAAATTTCACTATCTTGTTGTATAGTTGCACTTAATATTATGATACGTGCCAAACAAGAAATAAGTTATAAGTTCCACTTATTATTATAAGTATGAGCAGAGGAGGCAGTATAATTCTAAGAAATTACAAACCAATCAAGCAAGCCGTTATATTTAAATAATCAAATCACTTGACTTCGTTCAATGACACAAAAATATGTTGTCAAAGAACTGTTGATCAAGCATATTTAAAATGTCAAGGGTTCAATACTCATCAAATGAATTTTTAATTGCCACTTTTGTCATAAATTAATTTGTTCATTAAAAAAATAAAACAAGCTAATATGTTCATCTTTTATCTATGGAAAAGTAAAATATTTAATCTTTCTTCAAAACTATGTCATTTTTAGGACGGCGGATCTCGTATTGGAGGGTGGATCTCGTTTTCATGCTGAACGCAATAATAGATCTAGACATGATAGTCGTCGAAGAGTGACGGCGAAAGAAGCGATAGTGGCTACCAGATTCCAGACGGTTTCTGGTGGGTCATTTGTGCAACATTAGTGATGATTTTAAGGTTATTGGAATCATTTGGTCGAGACGAAGCTGTCTGTGTGCTCGTTTTTCTCGCCGTAGTGTTGCCAAGGAACGGTAGAACCGGCTGAAGGTGACAATTGTCGTGGTTCGAGAGTGGTAGTTTTCGTGGACTTTTGCTTCCGGCTAAGGATTTGAGAGTGGTGGTTTTTGTGGTGACGGTGGCTAAAGGGACAGTGGTGGTGGTCAGGGGCGGATCCAGGAATTCCCGGAGGGGGGGGCAAGATTATACGGGGGTTCGGGGGCAGCGCTCCCGAAAAAAAAAAATTCGGGTCGGACAAGTAAAAAAACGGGTCGGATCAATGAAAAACAAATAAATAAGGAAAAATGTCATAATATTTCATACACAAAATCATGTTCAAATTAGTTCAACAGAACGGGAAATAACCGAAAAAAAAACCTAAACGAACAAAAAATACAATTGAAAACTTATCAATTTGTGAAGAAATTAAAATTAATCAAAACACATTTAAATTTGTAAACTCCATTCAAATTTGTAGAGAGAGAGAGGAAATTATCGAGAGAGAGACGGCAGCAGCAAGGAGGAGAAGGATTGTTGGCGGCGGCGTCGAGGAGGAGGAGCGGCGGCGAACAAGGGCGGAGAGGGAGCAGCGGCGGGCGTCAAACGAAATTGGCTACGGAGCGTCGCAACCCTAAATGAGTTCAACGTTGGTATTTTTTTTATTAAGACCTCTGTTTCTTTTTTTTTTTTATTACTGAACTAACGTTTGCTTCTGTTTTTTTTTTTTTATTAATCAAAACTAAAACGACGTAGTTTTAATAAGTGAGAAACTTATCAAAACTACGTCGTTTTGATTACTTAAAAAAAAAAAAAAGGTTTCTTACTCGTCTTCTCCGGCAAAACGTTAACTCCGGCCAAATCCCTAACTCCGGTGGGGGCAAAACAAAAAAATAAAAAAAAATTCAGTGCTATTTTCGCCGCCGATGGGGGCAAATGCCCCCACCTGCCCCCCCTAGATCCGCCCCTGGTGGTGGTGGTTTGTGAATATTGTGTTGCTGGTTGACTTGGTCAATTATGGATTGGTGGTGGCTGACTCTAGTGGGGGACCGGTGGGGGAAGAAAAGGAGACGTTCTGGGGAAAGGGAGGGGGATAATGTAAATGTTTTTTTGCATTTTGGCCCTTCATATTATATTAAATACCTAAAAAGATAGTGAAAAGCATTTATTATTTTTTCATGTCCCGTTAATTGACCAAAATGTCCCCTTAAGAAGTTATTAGCACGGCACATGACACCTTTTACATCCAAAAACTAATAAAAAATTAGTTTTTATATCAATTTGCAACAAAACGACAAACTCAAAAATCAAATTGTTCAATTTTCAATGTTAAAATCAAATTGTGAAAGTCATACCTATTAAGGTAACTTAATTACGAATTGCCATTAATCTATTATCAATTGACCCACATATTTGATGCTCAATGCAACATAATGTAATCATTCCAAAGGCCTTGTTACACAAACAATAATTATTTGGGTGGGTGAGTGAGTGGGTGTAGTGGAATTCCACCAACACTTCTCTCTATTCCTTTCTTCCATTTTATAGATCAAAATGGTCCAAACAAAGTTAAAGAGATCAAATAGTGAATACAAGTGATCATGACTTTAGCACTACTATGAACTATGCTTTAACAACAAGTATTCCTGGAAATTAGCCCTACCCCTCCTCTCCTCTTATTTTTTTAATTAAAATTAAATCAGCACTAAATTAAAAATTATTTCATGTTGAAATGAGCATATTATGGAAGATGAGAATCAGATCACATGTCTTGTAGTACTCTCACAATTGTTATCGATATTCCAATTTTACCATTACAATTAAGAGCGTACGATGCAAAAACGTTATTAAAAAATCGGCTCTGACAATGCAGCAGCATTAAAACTTGGGAGAGGGAGCTTCGATGACTTCGTGGTCATACATGGCTCCAACTGGATTAGTCAATACCCAATTTCTGGTTAGGGGGAAAATGAGTACTCTCTCCAGCCCAAAACACTTGTTTTTTTAGGATTTTACACATATATTAAGAATAGCAATCAATTTATATCAAATAGACTAAATAACCATTTGAATATTTCAATTATCTAGTCAATTAAATGTTTTTACAATAACTACATAATTATAAATAAGGGTAGTTTATGCAAAATGCGTTAACGTTTTATGAAATACTTCAAAACTGTAAATATTTTGTGACGGAGAGAGTAGCAAATATCTTGTCATATTATCAACGTATTGGATTATAAAGATTGGTGTTTTGGGACATGTAAACCATGCCACTGATCTTTTACATTGTGTGGAATTTAGATCCTATGATGGAGGAAATATCAACTCGCCTTTTTATGTGTTAAAACACTACAAGGAAAAATGATTTTAGCTACGGCAAATTCCGTAGCTAAAATGAAGATTCCGTAGCTAAATCGTGTTTAGAGACGGATTTGTTCCGTAGCTATTCCGTGGGTGCAGGTTTGTCGCTAAATTGGGCGTCGCTGTTTTGTAGCTGTTTTAGAGACGGACATATCTGTCTCTAAATTAGAGACGGATATGTCCGACTCTAAATTAGAGACGGATATGTCCGACTCTAAATTAGAGACGGATATGTCCGTCTCTAATTTAGAGACGAATATGTCCGTCTCTAATTTAGAGACGGATATGTCCGTCTCTAAAACAGCTACAAAACAGCGACACCCAATTTAGCGACCAACCTGCACCCACGGATTAGCTACAGAACAAATATGTCCCTAAACACGATTTAGAGACAGAATCTTCATTTTGGCTACAAATTTCTTGTCTCTAAAACACATTTTCCTTGTAGTGTATATATATATATATATATATGCATTATAATACTACTAAAATACACTTATAAATAACCTTATATTGAAACAATTGTCATATACATCAATTAACAATGTCAAAATACCACTACTAAAATGTAATTCACAGTCATAAAATAAGAGGATCATCTAATTCCTGCAGAGACAGAGGGATATAGAGTCAATATACTACTGGTTTGAGTTGAGCAGACGGGAGCAGAGGAGGCATGACAACACTCACGTAAGGCAGAAAATCTTGTCCCAAACACTTGCAGAGTCTGGCCCATGCAATGCCTACAACACAGAGAAATATAGTACATAAGAAGAAATTGCCGTATCAGTCTACTATACAATAAAGGAATATTTACATATAAAGTAGTTATCACAGGAAACACGAGCAAGCAATAGTAATACAACATTGTAACAACATGCAAGATAGAAAGCGAAAGGAAGTCTATTGCCGCGACAAATAGCCAATAACAGTACTGCACTGGGACCCATTTTTGTGAAAGGTGCACCAATGCAATTGTCCATCTTGAGGATTTCAAGGTGAGGATGTAACGGCGTTGCTTCATATGCTTCTTTGGATTCATAAGTTTACGCTCATAACGGAGCGGACATCCGCCTAATAGATACAAGGGATAAGCATGGGATAGGATTATTGATACTAGAAGGAACGTGTTGGTAAGATTTAGAGCCAAGTAGTACTGATCCATGTAGACGATTATCCAAGTGGAGGCGTTGGCCTCCAAACTTAGAATACCTACAATAGAAATTTAGAATACCCTCATAAGCGTAAGTCCAAATATAGTAGGCTTAAAAGACAAGATTAGGCGTAATAGAGAGATTTCGGATAGAAAGTATATATTGTGGACACTAATTAATGGTGGGCAAACTTATGTACAAAGTTTACGTTCTTTTTCATTGGCGGCTTTTATAAGATGGTAGAGTGAAGATAAATAAACAAGTGTCAACCATGAGGAGTTGGTGGGCATAAAGCTTAATGCAATTATATAGAAAGCATACCGTCCGCTTAGGCAAACAAACCTATCTAGCCGATCGCCCAACGTCACAAGCGAGACTTGTTTTGAATCCGAATGTATTTCCCGCATTGTGTCAACCGTCAAATAACATAATGCCATATGGAAATTAATGCAAATGCAAAAATTAAGTTAATGAAAATTTGAGCCCAGGAATAAAATCAAATGGACTTAAAAATCGATTGGGTGGGCTTTATAGATAAGAGGGAATATCAGTTCAACAGCAGAACCAAATCGCCACCCACCAAAGCAAAACCCAAAAGAGAAAACGAAACAAGAATGAATATTGGGGGGGAGAACAATTCTTGTAATCGAATATAAACATAAAATATTTGTTGCATACAAGACTCCGCTTTCGCCCTCGTCTCTTTCTAACGACGAGAAAAGGGTCAATTAAGTGAAGCTCTTATCTCAACTATTCCGTCCAAAAAAAAAAAAACAAACAAAAAGCTGTCAAAATTAGAACCTCGAATGGCTTTCATTTAGTTTACCTCTCCGTAAGCATTACCGGTTCGCAATGTGGAGTATGAGGGAAAAGATCAACGGCTATGGCTTTAATCGGTCGAAAAGGCTCGAGTTGGGCATTGACTTGGCCCTATGGCGGGCCAAACCTGCACTGCTCATATTCCTCCATCCCCTATTATCCTTCTTCCCCTTCTCGGTGCTATATCTGTAGATGGAGTGCAAAGTTCAATAGCATTCGCCACTAAGCTATCAGGATTGCATGAGATGTATCTGAGGACAGAAAATAATTTAAATTAACATTCTGTAAGCCATAATTATTAACCAAGAAATCCAAAATAATGCAATGAAGAAACTAACACAAGCCTCCTCAAACGCAGATGAGTTCTCAAAGCTTTGATCACCTGCAAACAGATAAACAAAAGTAAGTTCCGCATGACTCCTTGCTAAAAAACAACAAAGATATGAATATTCAAATAAACTTCCTACTGCTGTGGAATATTGCATCACAGAGAAACTACAGAATCAACTTCTTACATGACAGAGGGAGCGTAAAATCGGAGGGAACTATTCCAAAGGACCAACTCAAAATTTTAAACCTAATATATTTGGTTCATTTCCCATGATTATAATTCTTAATGTCATTTATTTCCTACCATATAGAGCCTGTTTCCATGACCTTCCTCGAATGTTGGTGGCTTGAGTGTGCATTGATGGTAAGAGTGAACAATGTGAACATCCTCTCTAAAGAAACGGTTGTCATTTGGATGTATGTCAACCATTGGTATTTCCTTTTGATAACTACTAAAATGACCACTCATGAGGTAACTCTGTTAACATGTTAATGCACCAGTTTAATAGTTATCTCAATCAAAGAAAAGCTACAAAAGTATATTCTACAATTCGATCGGGGTTACATTTGTCATGGTAAAAGAAAGCCATGTGCATCAAAATTTAGCATCAAGGAAGAGGAAAGAGCAAAGCCGCAAGAAAAAGAGAGCAAAAGAATTTTGCTACCTTTTCTGGTCTATTTCTCAGAAGCATTAGACCCAATAACATTATTAAACACACGATCCATAACCCAACTAATCATCCCACTTAGTAATTTTAAACCCTAAAGCGAAATAGCATAAAACAAGTTCCTCATGTAACAAAGATGCATAGTTCTTGTTTAGAAGTGGAACAAAAACCTGGACTACTAAGCATTAAATAATCTATGCTTTTCCCTTGAATCCTTGATGAATGTTTCCAGGAGCAAGCTATGCATCTCTACAAATTCCATTAATAAAATGGTCATCTCACAAATACCCAATAAAAACGAGCATTAACATGATGTTTAAACCTGCAGATTTGTCCGTGAACTGCTACGTACAACATTCTCGTAAACAATTCTTACAAAACGGAAAGTTAAACCTGAAGTCAATTATATGATTCCAACTCAACATTCTCGCATTCGTATCTAAGAATTTGATAATTTACCCGGAATTGAGGCATCAAGGGTTGAAGGAGATCCGGCCCAAGAAATACACAACTAAACAAGTCAAGAAAAAACCCCAAAATAGTTTCAAAATTGAATGTTTCAAATTAATCCCTAACCCTAAATATCAAATAATAGAATTTCGTAATTTACCTGGAATTGAGGCCTTGAGGGATTGATGTATATCCAAAGGGGGAGAGATCGAAGCATGTTAAGAGTGATACTCAGATGAATCGAGAGAGGAGGAGACGGAAGGAGGCGAGATTGTTTTGGTTTGGGATGAATGATGCGGGAGAGATAGACTCCGGGATAACGTGCGTCCGCGCCGCCGGTCTCAAGCTCGGTTTTCTAACCGGAGAACAAGGCTTACCGAGTGGAGATTCCATTGTTGAAACTTTGAAACTTTACGAGCTCGTTTAGTGGAATACCTATGCAGAGGGTGAGCGCTCTTGCTTTTAAATTCATTGTAGTAGTTCGTTCGTTATACTCTACGTTCTGATTTGGGGGAAAAGGCGTTGTAATTAGGGGGAAAAGGGGAGGGGCGCGATGTTAAAATGTTTGAGAAAGGAAGTGGCGGGAATTGAAAAATGAGGCATCAAATGGGTTTTGTTATATAATAAAAATAATATTAGTAAAAATAATATTAGTAAAAATAATTATTAATATCAAAAATAATTTAAAATATAAAATAATATTATCTAATAATAATAAATAATAATATATCATAAAAAGTTTTTGAATAAAAAAGTTAACTTTTTAACAATTTTTTGAAAATACAGTTAACTTTTTAACAGTTTCTGTTAAGTTGTATACTGAATATTAACTTCTTATTTTTTTTCAATTTTTTTTGGATAAAGAAGACTATTTTAGACTTTTGTTTACTACATACATTTTTTGCAAAAGTTATATCAAAGTTATGAATTTTGAAAGAAGTTAAGTTTTATTTCTTTCAAAATTCATAACTTTTTTTATATAACTTTTTGCAAAAAATGTATGTAGTAAACAAAAGTTTAAAATAGTCTTCTTTATCCAAAAAAAATAATTGAAAAAAAAAAGTTAATATACAGTATACAAATTAACAAAACCGTTAAAAGTTAATGCATTTTTCAATGGTATTGCTTTATCTTGATGTCTCCTAAACCCTAAACCCTATATCATATACTCCCTCCGTCCCGCTAATATCCGCACCAACACTGTTTGCGCGGGAATTAAGGAATATGATATTTTAATAAAATGTTGTAAGTGTAAAAGTAAAGTAGGAGAGAGAATGAGTGGAGGGTGTAATAAATTATAATGGTGTTGTGAGTATTAAAATAATATAGGAGAGAGAATGAGTGGGGTTTGGTGAATATTTTATTAATATAAAGTTTCCTTTTTGGGAGTGTGCGGATATTAGCGGGACGCCCAAAAAGGAAAGTGTGCGGATATTAGCGGGACGGAGGGAGTATACATATACCTTATACCCTAAACCCTATACCCTAAATCATATACCCTATACCCTATACCCTTGAATTTTATTAATTAAGGGTGGTGGTGGTAGTAGTGATAATGGACCTAGTAGTAGTAGTGGTGGTAGTGGTAGTGGTGGTGGTGGGGGTGGTGGTAGACTGATAGTAGTAGTATTGGTAAGAGTGGTAGTAGTAGTGGTAGTAGTAGTAGTGGTGGTGGTAGTGGTAGTGGTAGTAAACTAGTAGTGATAGTGGTGGTAGTAGTAGTAGTATTGATAGGAGTGGTAGAGGTAGGAGTGGTGAACCCTAAACCCTAAACCCTAAACTCTAAACCTTATACATTATACCCTATACCCTATACCCTATACCCTAAACCTTATACCCTATACCCTATACCCAAAACATAAAGCCCTGAACCCTAAACCCTAAGCCCTAAACTTTATCCACTATACCCTAAACCTTATACTCTAAACCCTATACCCTAAACCCTATACCCTAAATCCTAAAACCTAAACCATATACTCTAAACCCTATACCCTATACCCTAAACCCTAAACCTTATACCCTATACCCTAAACCCAAAGCCTTGAACCCTAAACCCTAAGCCCTAAACTCTATCCACTATACCATAAACCTTATACACTAAACCCTATACCCTAAACCCTATACCCTACCCTAAACCCTAAACCTTATACCCTATACCCTAAACCCAAAGCCCTGAACCCTAAACCCTAAGCCCTAAACTCTATCCACTATACCCTAAACCTTATACTCTAAACCCTATACCCTAAACCCTAAGCCCTATACCCTAAACCCTAAACCCTATACCTTAAACCCTAAACCTTATACCCTATACCCTATACCTTATACCCTATACCCTATACCCTAAACCCAAAGCCCTGAACCCTAAGCCCTAAACTCTATCCACTATACCCTAAACCTTATACTCTAAACCCTATACCCTAAATCCTATACCCTAAATCCTAAACCCTATACCCTAAACCCTAAACCTTATACCCTATACCCTATACCCTATACCCTATACCTTATACCCTATACCCTATACCCTAAACCCAAAGCCCTGAACCCTAAGCCCTAAACTCTATCCACTATACCCTAAACCTTATACTCTAAACCCTATACCCTAAACCCTATACCCTAAACCCTAAACCCTATACCCTAAACCCTAAACCTTATACCCTATACCCTAAACCCAAAGCCCTGAACCCTAAGCCCTAAACTCTATCCAATATAACCTAAACCTTATACTCTAAACCCTATACCCTAAACCCTATACCCTAAACCTTATACCCTATACCCTATACCACTAAACCCAAAGCCACCGAACCACTAAACCCTAAGTCCTAAACTCTAACCACTATACCCTAAACCTTATACCCTATACCCTAAACTCTAAGCCCTAGACCCTATACCTTATACCCTAAACCATAAACCATAAACCCTAAACCTTATACCTTATACCCTATACCCTGAACTCTAAACCCTAAGCCCTAAACTCTAACCACTATACCCTAAACCTTATACCCTAAACTCTAAGCCCCAGACCCTATACCTTATACCCTAAACCATTAACCCTAAACCCTAAACCTTATACCTTGTACCCTATATACTAGCTAAACCCTAAATCATATACATATACATTATACCCTAAACTTTAAGCCCTAGATCCTATACCTTATACCCTAAATCATATACCCTATAGCCTAAATCCTAAACCCTATACCCTAAACCCTAAATTAGAGACGGATTAAAATCCGTCTCTGATTTAGAGACAGATTCAACATCCGTCTCCAAAGTTTAGAGACGGATTCTGAATCTGTCTCTAATTTAGAGACGGATTTTGAAGCTGTCTCTAAATCAGAGACGGATACAAAAATCTGTCTCTAAACTTTGGAGACGGATGTTGAATCTGTGTCTAAATTAGAGACGGATTTTAATCCGTCTCTAAATTAGAGACGGATTATGTATCTGTCTCTGATTTAGAGACGAGTGCTAAATCTGTCTCTAAACTTTTAGAGACGAATGTTGAATCTGTCTCTAATTTAGAGACGGATTAAAATCTGTCTCTGATTTAGAGACAGATTCGACATCCGTCTCCAACGTTTAGAGACGAAATCTGAATCCGTCTCTGGTTTAGAGACGGAATCAGAATCCGTCTCTGATTTAGAGACGGAATCAGATTCCGTCTCTGATTTAGAGACGGAATCAGAATCCGTCTCTAAACTAGAGACGTAATCAGAATTCGTCTCTGAATTAGAGACGGGATCTGATTCCGTCTCTAATTCAGAGACGAAATCAGAATTCGTCTCTAAATTAGAGACGGAATCAGAATCCGTCTCTAATTTTTGGTTCTGTCTCTAATCAGTCGCCAAATTAGCTACAGACTGCGTCCGTAGCTAATTTTCCGTCTCTAATTCCGGTTTTCCTTGTAGTGAAAAATTGACTGCCTGCTTTCCATTTCCTGAGAACAAAAGGGCTACCAGGGTATATTCATTTAGCTTTAATCAAAGAAAAGACTGACTACAAGTGTAGTACCACGTGGTGAAACACTTGTACCTTGACATACCAAAATTGATACAAGCTCTAAACCCTGAAAGAATGCCTTGAATATTTCTGGTCACTATCAAGTTCACAAGTTTTAGGAGTACACCAAAATGAATTTTTAGATGCATACTCTCTCCGTCCCACTAAACGTTATACTTTTTTACCCAAAAAAGGTGTACCATAAAAAATTACACTTTCTCAAAATGGAAACTTTAAGACACTTCTTTATTCGATTTATTCGATGAGACCCGCTTAAATAATCAAAACAACTATCCACTTACTATTCTATACCCCACATTTTGTCTCCTCTACTTACACCACTTACACATTTTCTTAATCCCCATATCCAAAACACATTTGTAACTTTTAGTGAAACGGAGGGAGTATTCATTTTGGGAGGAAGAATTATCTTTCTTATAGAAAGCTGATGCAAATAAGATGAATGGAATATAACACTTCTTTCACTATGTGATGAACATTCTAGGTCAGAAAGACAAGTAGATAACATTAAACATACAATAATATTGGAAAAACAAGACCCAAAAAAGTTAATGTTTCCAAAAAACACAACAACGAGCCGCATAATGTACCTGTAATTGGTGAAAAGGGTACTCTAATCTGCACATATGTTGGCCTATATCGAATAAATCATGCTAACCTATATTTATATCATTGTTAATACAGAGCTTAGCGAAACATAATCATAATCCCGAGTTCCTAATAGGCTATAATCAGTCTGTCACTCACTGACAATAATCTTTATTAGATTCCCATATTCTCTCATCGCTCACAAATAATACTACTCTTATGATTTAATACTATAAAGTATATAAAGAGGGTAAACTCTTTCACTAAATACTTTTCATGGTACATTGAACCTCTTTTCGGGTACTTTGGGTGGACGGCTAGATACTAAATGAGGTTTGTGCTTTAAGCAATATTTCAATGAAAGTAGAGTCATTAATCGAGTGTTAAACACTCTGGCACCCTCACTAAGGGCTCAAGCAATGTTATTATTAGCATGTGTTTATCATCATCATGGTATGAGTTATATGCTTTCATAAAGTTCTAACTACTTGCTATAATGTTTCATCAACTAACTGTTAAAAGGACCAAATTTGCAGGGATTTTGTAGCTTAACATGATAAATCAGATGGGAAACAACAATGTATCAGGACAACAAGGTAATTAATGTTTGATTAGCAAGTGTTTGATTTATTTATTTTTACTTTTTTTTTTTTTTTTTTTTTGGAACATGATCTAATGTTGTTGCAATGTTGCTGCAGAAGAAGAGAAGGCATCAGCTGTTGAAGCTCAAGAAAAAATCACTCAAGAAGATGTTCATGAAAATGAAGTAAGAGTTGAAGATGATAAGGATTTGCATGAAAAAGTTGAAGAGTTAGCACCTGATGATCATCATATGGGAGCTAACGAGAAATCGAATGGAATAGGTTAGGAGCTATACTTATCAATTTTCCATTATATTTCTCCTCTCCCTTTCATCGTTTGATTCCTTTGAACTTCAACAACAGCAAAAGATAATACGATAGAAGTTGAAGCAAAATATTTAGTTGCTCAAGCTACAGAGATAGACAGTCCTGAGGAAGAACAAACAGAAGATTTAGTTGTTCAAACGACGGAGGCCAAATTTGAGCATCTAGTTCAACCTTTGGAAGTTCCTACTGAATCAAGTGGTGAAAATAGTCCAGTCAATGAAAGTCAAACTGTTCCTTTGACTAAACACTCAAGTGATGGTGAGAAACTACTAGAGCTGAACTTGGAAATGCATGCTTTTGAAGAAGGTGATCCTAAGATTCCGCAACAACTGTCTGTGGGAAGAGGTAGTTTGTCTTATATCATATGTTCTGATTTACACCTTAACCTAAACTACAAGAAGCTAACTCTTGATAAGTTTATATCATCTTAACATGATAATACGTGAGTTATTGTACATTACAAGACTGGTAACTTAATATGATGTCATGACTAGGTTTAACTCATGTTTCAGAACACGAAATTAGACCCTTGTCAGATGACAATCCTTGGCGACTTAAGATGGCATCAAAATAAGTTTTGGAGAAGTCGTAGCTTCGGATCTTTTAGATCGAATCTCTCATTATTTTAAGAGTATGGAGATTCAGAATCGATTTCTTTTGGATGGAGAGGGCCGTAAATTCTAGGATTCCATCTTAAAATCAATTGTCAATGAGAGGAGGAGCCCAAAATCTTCATATATTGAAGGTAAGGCTTGTTAATCCCTCACGGGTTGCCAAACTATGGGCTTACGCGTGGACTCTTAGACTTGGGTGGCGCAAGCCTAGATCATCGTGGGCCTCTTTAGGCTCGCACGTGTAAAGGGCATGCTTTGATGCCATATTAAGTTTACCACTGATCCAAAAGCTTAGGACAATGGATAGGACCCTAACTATGAATACCAAGCCTCAATACTATATTGAAGACAAGGCTTGTTCGGATACCATGTTAAGTTCACCACCGATCCAAAAGCTTAACCTAATGGATAGGGGCCAACAGTGAATATCAAGCCTCAATACTCCCCCATGTGTCACCCGACCACACTAGAAGGGGTAACACGTGGTGCAATTGTACATAATATAATTTGGGTAAACAAATGCAAGCGGGACTATTCGAACCCATGACCTTGCCCAGCCGAATCTCTAATACCATGATAAACTCTCTGATACCATGATAAACTCTGAGGTTCCATCTCAAAGCCAATTTGTTTTGAGATGGAACCTCAGACTATATCACCATATCAGAGGGATTAGATGGGAAGGCTGTAGTTTTCCTTTTGACTTGTATATGCTGATGCACTATTTGCCTCTCCATGTGTCATCTGGATATCTTAGTAATTCATATGCGTATGTGATCTTATTGTAGATGTGATATAGTTTAACAAAAGTTCATATATGTACTTATTATTCCATCTGCTTGATTTTGAACAGAAACAAAGGAGGTAGAGGGAAGCAATTCAGTTACAAATGCAAATTTCACGTCTGGCGATATTATAGATCCAAAGTCCGATGATCAACATGAACCTGAACCTGTTGGCAGTCAAGGTGAGCCACAAGGAGAAGACCTCAGTGTGATAGGAAGGGCTGGTGAGTTACTAGAATTGAACCTTTCAAACCAGGATCAGGACAAGGTTCACATGATAGATGACAGAGCAGCGGAACATCTTGATGTCAGCCTCATTTCTGATACCAGTAATCAAGATATGGGAAAGACAATAAATGAGGATGCAGAGGAAAGAAACATATCACAAGAGGGGGTCTTTTTAGAGACAATAAGCATCATTGAAGAAAAACTTGAGCAGTTATGGCTAAACGAAGATGAAAAAGGTTCAACTACTAGGGAAACAGAAGCTGCTTTCTGCAATGATTTGAGGGACAAAGGCGAAAAGAGAGTAGACTCTTCTCGAGACATTTATGGAACACAAGACAAAAGTATTGTTCTTACTGAAGAAAGCAAAGGGACTATAAAAGAATCAGAGAATGAACAGAGAGTATTTGATTATGTCGCATCTCAACCAGAAAAACGGAAAACTAGTTTTAATTCCGAGAGGATTGCAAACGAAAATGTTTCTGAATCTAATTCTACTACCGAAATGGAGAATGCTTCTCAAATTGAGGATGATAAGATAAACAATGTAGCAAATTTACTTGGCAACGATGCAAAATACGTTTCCGAGAAATTTGAAGATGTCATGGAGAATGAGCCTGAAGTAAGAACAGGTTTAACTGTCATTGAGCCAAATCAAGAACAAGAAAATTCATCAGAAGGAAGCTTGGGAAGGATAAGTAATGAAACAAATGAAGAAACTATAATCAATCAGGTTGAGCTTAAGAGATCACCAAGTTTTGACTTTGATCTTTCCCTAGGAGCAAGGTACGAAGACTCTGATCAAACTCCTTTACTTTGTCATGATAAGGCTGCAACTCGGAGCTTATCATCCCGAGACGTCTTGACTTTTCAAAACACCGCCTCAAAGAATCAATATGGTCGAAATCAGGCAGTTGAGGTGGAGGAGAAGACGATAAGGATGGAAAGAAGCGATTCTGATAAGCCAAGAGCTCCATTCATGAGCTTGTTGAAGAAAGAAGGGAATGTGAATGCTTTTGTGGAACTAAAGCAAGAAGAGGCCCCTTTGACTGAACAAGTCGTAGTGAATTCAGCAAGAGGCAGTGGTAAGCGCAGGCCACGAGCTTCCTTATTTACCACTTGTATCTGTTGTGCAGCATCAATCCCATGAAGAACTTGATGGGAAACATCATTTTTTTCAGGTACATTGCTTGAATTTATTTTTATGATTTTTTTAAAGGTTTCTGGAAAATGGAGTTTTTGAGTACTAGGATGGTTAGTAGACTTGCACACAAGGTTGCCAACTATGACTATTCAGTGGGTGTATTAATTTTTTTTTTTTTTTTTTGCTTCTCACCTTTCTATTCTGTTTGTAATTGTGTAGTTTTTGAGTGGTATTGTGCCCATCTAAGAGGAAATGTCTCCATGGTAGGAGATTAGGTGGCTTTCTACCTTTTGATTGTAAAAGATGATGATCCTTTTATATATATACATGGAAATGTATTAAGCCCTGTATTGCCAATTGAACTGTGATTGTACGGCATGTTTGAGAGGGTTATCCAAATCAATGCACTGGACCTGTCATTGACAATTCACCCACAGCCAACGAAAGGAAATAAAAAACTGTAACAACCCTAAAATTACATACTATTTATTTATTAAATATTATTTACTTTAATTAATTTTGTTAGTTAATTAAATAAGTATTTGTGTTTATTTCTTTTCCTAAATGGGCTAGGAATATGTGGGCTTGAGTTATTCAAACATGGGTTATCTAATTTGAGTTTTCCTTCTTGGGCTTGGACTTAGAATATGTTGGGTTAAGTTTAGAAAACCCATGACATAAATATATTCTTAAATCATTGAGACCTTTGGGTGATGTAACGGATGGAACCTTTCATGTTTCGTAACGGCTAAAGTCTCTTGGCCTTCATAACCAACTAGGTGTCATAAAGTCTGGAGGCTCTTGGAGTTCGTAACGGCTAAAGTCTCTTGGCCTTCATAACCGACTCCATGCCAAGGATAAAAGGGGGAGGCGGCCAGGTGAGAAGAGGTTTAGAGAGAGAGAGAGAGAGAGAGGAAGACCTTAGAGAGAGAGGGCGGACATAAGAAGAAGGCGGCAGCAGAAAGAAAGAAAGAGAGAAGAGAGAGAAGGAAGGAAGAAGAGTCTAGGTTGAATAGAAAAGATTTGTGCAAGGATCCGTTGCAAGGAAGCGCAAGCGATAAAGGTAAGGGAATACGCTCTTTAGTATTTGAAGTATCCTTCTTTGTGATAGGATTTCATGAACTATATTTGTTTGCTACCAATGTGGCCGGTAGTCTTGATTCTAAATGTTCCTTTGAATAGAACGTCTATTGATATAATCTTACCATTGATGAGTATTGTTCAATGGATATCTCTAGTATTTGAAATTTGCTAAAGTGCTTTAAGTATTCTTGTACCTATGAATACTATGTATGAATATTGCTATGAATGTACGTAGCTAATATGAATCTTGCTATGAATGTACATAGCTAATATGGAACTTGCTATGAATGCACATAGCTAGTATGTGATTGCTATAAATGTATATAGCTAGTGTGTGCTATGAATGTACATTGCTAATGTGTAAATTGCTATAAATGTATATAGCTATTATGAAAATGCTATAAATGTATGTAGCCAGAATGGAACTTGCTATAAATGTATGTAGCTGGTTTTGCCTTGTCCAGGAAAAGGACTTGGTATGTAAATGGGAATTGACGGATATGAGTATACAGTCTTCATTGTAATTGTTGTGATAGTGCCACAACTTGTTATTTGAAAAGTATCTTTCGTTATTGTACTCGTATATGTACTTTAATTGATATAGTTATCCTTTCGTTGAGAAATTCGATTGGTTTCGTTCTTTCGGTCATCTCTCCTTAGTACCCGGAGAGATTTTGTATGAACTTACTGGGCATTGTTCGCTCACCCTTTTTTTATTTTTCCCTCTCAGGTAAAAAGTAGGAAGAGATTAGTCGCGAGGATGGCGGCGCATTTATGAGGATGGAAGCATTTAATTAATGTTTAGTTGAATAAGCTAGTGAATGTACTAGCCGTTAAGGTTGAAAGACAGTTATTTTCCGCATTTGAATTATGGTTAGGATGTACTAGCCGTTGAGGTACTTTGGTTTGGGAATTGTATTTATGAATTAAATTATGTTTTATTAACTGGAAATTTGAGTCGTTACAGTTGGTATCAGAGCCATGGCTTTAAGTCACATGGGAGAACTTAGAGTGTTGAGGCTATTAGAAGAGAGTAGTACTTAACCATGATTAGGCCTATCTAGAACTTGTTTTGGGATGGAGAATTTTAGGAAAAGATTTCTCTAGGAAAATAACTAAGAATTCACTTGGGAGTCTAGAAGACTTACATTTGAGGATATGCAATTATGATTATGATTTACTATTCTGTATTTGAGGTTTATAAAATATTGATGAGTAGTTCTTTTATTGTAGGAAATGGAAGCTATTAGGGATGTTTTGAGAAAAGAGCAGAGACTGAGGATTGAAGCTGTAGTGAAAGCAGCACAAACGAGCGAAGACCGGGAAAGGGCAGAAGAAGAGATAATGCAGACAAGAGAAGAATTAATTAAGGCAAGAGAGTGGGTTGCTAAGATTAGGGAAGAGGCTTACGGATATTACCACGAGTTGTAAGATTTTAAGGCTGCTAATGCTAGGAAAGGGAACCAAATAGAACTAGTGATCCCTACCATTCAGAATATTGAAGAAGTAACTGTTAAGAATCTTGTTGAAGTCTTAGAAGGGACCGAAGCGTCTCCAATCATGATTGAAGATGATGAGGAAGAGGAAGTGACTAGTGGAAAACCTAAAGGAAGTTTTAGGAAGAAAGTGAGATTGGAAACAGAAGGTGGAGTGATTTGGTTTTAATTCTAGAAAGGAGAGTAGTGAGAATTAAAGAACTTATGAAACAATTGTTTTCCCTTCAAAGTTATTTATGAAATAAAACTTTTCCTCATTTTGATATATGATTGCTTGATTTTCTTCCTTAAATGTTAATTGAATGTGTTAATGGGAACAAGAAAGATTGGTCTAGTGAATCGACAAAAAATATATGATAATCGGCTGAATGAAACAGCCAAGTGTAATTAATTTTGTGTCGATTAAAATGACTTACGAATGTGTTAACCGATCTAATGAACGATTGGTGATCTAGTAAAATGACCTATGATTTGAATGTTTTGGTCTGTTGAGACGCCCTAATTTAAGTGAATGTTATAAGAATAGCAAGTATGAGTATTCGTATTGTTGGCCTGTTGAAGCGACCAATAAAGTCTGTTGAAACGACTTATGAGAGTAATGCCGGTCTATTGAAGAGACCAATGGTCTAGTGATTGGACCTATGAATTAAATGTTTAGTCTGATAAGACTGCTTGTTTTAATTGGTATAAAAGTTGTAGCATTGTGTATTGCTAGTATTGGCGTAAGTGAGAACGCTTAGAGTGGAAACCCTAATGAGGGCATTATATTGTTTCAGATGTCGGGGAACAACAATAACCACTCCATAAACGACAACGGACCTAGTCAGGAGCAAGCCAACACTGATATGGCAACCCTCCTTTAGACACTGAATCAGACGGTGGCGGGAATTGGGCAGGTAGTAGTAACCTTAGCTCAGCCACAGCCACAAGCCGTACCATTGAGGGATCCACTGGAGTTGTTCCAGAAGAGGAACCCGAAATCATTTTCAGGCACTCCAAAGGAGAAGCCGCAATATTGGATTAAAGACATGGAGAAGATATTCGAGACATTGACTTGCACTCATGAGCAAAAGGTGATGTTCTCAACTTTTATGTTGAAAGGACAAGCTTTGAAATGGTGGGAGGCCGAGAAGAGGGCAGCCACTGCACGTGGAGACGGTAACTTTACCTGGGAGATGTTCAAAAACGTGTTCAATGAAAAGTACTATCCGGCAAGTGTTCGGAATGCCAAAGTGGCAGAGTTTATGATGCTGACTCAAGGGAGTTTAACAGTGGATGAATACAGTGCAAAGTTCACCGAGTTGATGGAATTTGCCCCGACATTCTTTGATAATGAAGAGCAGAAGGCAAGGAAATTTGAGGCTGGTCTTAGTGACAGGATCAGGTACAGGATTACTCCGCTACTATTATCGACTTATGGTCAAGTGCTGGACAGAGCGAGAGTGGTAGAAAAGGAGGCAGACAGTTTCCGCAGTAGGTGGGATGAGAAAAAGAAAATGGTAGGAAAAGAGTCGAGTGGAAACCAGGGATATACTGGAAGTTGGAACCGAGATGGAACCAACAACAAGAGGAAGGCTACGAACGAGAACCGTGGGAAAGAGGTCGCTAGTAACAATTATCTGAACAAGAACTACGGTAACCGCAGAGACGGGAATCGAAGTGGCACTCAAGAAAGAGAATACGAGGAAAAGTGCAAAGTATGTGAAAGGAGTCACAAGACCGATGAATGTTGGTATAAAGATAGGAAGTGCTTCAACTGCGATAAAGTAGGGCATCCGAAATGGAAATGTCCAGAACCCAAGAGCCACTAATGACGTCGTGGCAGGTACACTTCATCTTTTACTCGTAGTATGTATGCATTGATTGATACTGGCGCTACCCATTCTGTTATTAGTACTCATTTAGTTAATTGGGAGAGACCGACCACTGTTAGCGAAATAAGAAGTTTCTTGGGATTTGCAGGATATTATAGGAGATTTTTCGAGGGATTCTTAAAGCTGTCAGTGTCGTTAACAAGATTAACACAGAAAGGAGCAAAGTTTGTTTGGTCAGAAAAATGTGAGGAAAATTTTTAGAATTGAAGCGAAGGTTAGTGTCCGCACCTGTCCTTACTTTACCATTTGGATCAGACGGATTTGTGATCTATAACGACGCATCACTTAAGGGGATTAGGCTGCGTGTTAATGCAAAATGATGAGGTTATAGCCTAAGCGTCAAGACAACTGAAGAATCATGAGAAGAATTACTCCACCCATGATTTGGAGTTAGCGGACGTGGTATTTACGTTGAAAATTGGGAGACATTAATTGTATGGAGTAACTTGTCAGATTTATACGGATCATAAGAGTCTTAAGTATATATCTTCACTCAGAAAGAATTGAATATGAGTCAAAGAAGATGGCTAGAACTACTTAAGGATTATGATTGTACGATTTTGTATCACTCTGTAAAGGCCAATAAGGTGCCAGATGCTGTGAGTAGGAAGGATCGAGGAACCTTAGCAACGTGGATTTCTAAGGGGGTAAGTGCATGGAATAACATTGAGGGTTCAAGCATAGAAGTGAGAGTTAAAGGGTATGTGGTATACGCGGGAAGTTAAACCCATGATATATAGGACCGTTTGAGATTTTGGAAGCAAGTGGAGTTGGTAGCCTATAGGTTGGCCCTACCACCTGTACTTACAGGAGTACACAATGTGTTTCATGTCTCGATGTTGAGGAAGGACATTCCCGACCGAGCCATGTGATTGAGTATAGACAGCTCAGATTCCGTGTCGATCTGAGTTATGATGAGCAACCTGTGAAAATTGTGGATCGAAAAGATCAGAATTTGAGAAGGCGGATAATTCCGTATGTGAAAGTGCAATGGAGCAACCCCACAGAAAGAGAAGCAACATGGGAGCTCGAGAGCGAGATGCGAGAGTCGTATCCCACCCTGTTTTCGGAATGAGTGCGTTTGGTTTGGTGGACCAAACCCTTTTAAGGTGGTAAGAATGTAACAACCCTAAAATTACATACTATTTATTTATTAAATATTATTTACTTCAATTAATTATGTTAGTTAATTAAATAAGTATTTGTGTTTATTTCTTTTCCTAAATGGGCTAGGAATATGTGGGCTTGGGTTATTCAAACATGGGTTATCTAATTTGAGTTTTCCTTCTTGGGCTTGGACTTAGAATATGTTGGGTTAAGTTTAGGAAACCCATGACATAAATATATTCTTAAATCATTGAGACATTTGGGTGATGCAACGGATGGAACCTTTCATGTTTCGTAACGGCTAAAGTCTCTTGGACTTCATAACCAATTAGGTGTCATAAAGTCTGGAGGCTCTTGGAGTTCGTAACGGCTAAAGTCTCTTGGCCTTCATAACCGACTCCGTGCCAAGGATAAAAGGGGGAGGCGGCCAGGTGAGAAGAGGTTTAGAGAGAGAGAGAGGAAGACCTTAGAGAGAGAGGGCGGACATAAGAAGAAGGCGGCAGCAGAAAGAAAGAAAGAGAGAAGAGAGAGAAGGAAGGAAGAAGAGTCTAGGTTGAATAGAAAAGATTTGTGCAAGGATCCGTTGCAAGGAAGCGCAAGCGATAAAGGTAAGGGATTACGCTCTTTAGTATTTGAAGTATCCTTCTTTGTGATAGGATTCCATGAACTATATTTGTTTGCTACCAATGTGGCCGGTAGTCTTGATTCTAAATGTTCCTTTGAATCAAACGTCTATTGATATAATCTTACCATTGATGAGTATTGTTCAATGGATATCTCTAGTATTTGAAATTTGCGAAAGTGCTTTAAGTATTCTTGTACCTATGAATACTATGTATGAATATTGCTATGAATGTACGTAGCTAATATGAATCTTGTTATGAATGTACATAGCTAATATGGAACTTGCTATGAATGCACATAGCTAGTATGTGATTGCTATAAATGTATATAGCTAGTGTGTGCTATGAATGTACATTGCTAATGTGTAAATTGCTATAAATGTATATAGCTATTATGAAAGTGCTATAAATGTATGTAGCCAGAATGGAACTTGCTATAAATGTATGTAGCTGGTTTTGCCTTGTCCAGGAAAAGGACTTGGTATGTAAATGGGAATTGACGGATATGAGTATACATTCTTCGTTGTAATTGTTGTGATAGTTCCACAACTTGTTATTTGAAAAGTATCTTTCATTATTGTACTCGTATCTGTACTTTAATTGATATAGTTATCCTTTCGTTGAGAAATTCGATTGGTTTCGTTCTTTCGGTCATCTCTCCTTAGTACCCGGAGAGATTCCGTATGAACTTACTGGGCATTGTTCGCTCACCCCTTTTATTCTTTTTCCCTCTCAGGTAAAAAGTAGGAAGAGATTAGTCGCGAGGATGGCGGCGCATTTATGAGGATGGAAGCATTTAATTAATGTTTAGTTGAATAAGCTAGTGAATGTACTAGCCGTTAAGGTTGAAAGACAATTATTTTCCGCATTTGAGTTATGGTTAGGATGTACTAGCCGTTGAGGTACTTTGGTTTGGGAATTGTATTTATGAATTAAATTATGTTTTATTAACTGGAAATTTGGGTCTTTACAAAAACGACCTAGTCTTAGTTGAATGGTAACAAGACCACAAGGGTCTCCCGTTCTTCTGAATGTTCTTGCTTTTGCATTAAGATGGTTAGGCTATCATAAACTCAGATCAATCTCAAGTCAAAAATAGTGACGTCAAATGTTTCTTTTTTCTGTAGAAATTAAGTTTCTTGAATCTTGAGAACCTAGGACTAGTATCTGGGAGTAATAATGTAACAACCCAAAATATTAGTTCTTTTTTTATTTAAATTGCTTCCATAAGTAATAATGTTATTCATTTTATTATTGGGATTAGATGAGTTGGGCTTTGGTGTTGGGCTTAGATTTAGGAAACTCATTTATAAATATCCTTTTCTACCCTAGAAGCCTTATTATTTTCATAACCCTAGAGAGAGAGAGAGGGGCAGCCGTTTAGAAATAGAGAGAGAGAGAGAGAGAAAGAGAGCGGACAGGGAGAGGGGCGGCAGAAGGAGAGAGAACAGAGGGAGGAGCCGAGACTTAGGAGAAGAAGGAAGAAGAAGGAGGAGGACTCCATTGTTGGGGTGTTGAGGTTCAAGCTAAGGTAAGAAAAACCCTCTATTGTCTTGATTGTTGATATTAGAACTCTAGAAATTTAAAGTAATATTAAGGAGAGAAATCAAATTATTATGTTAAGAATCATGAAATTCGTTATTGTTTTGGGATTTTGATATTGAAAACCTAGAAAACCCTTCATTTTTTATTAAGATTAGGGTTGGATATGGGAATATGGGCGTTAATTCATTGCTAGGGTTATGAAACCTAGACTACGACAAAGAACGATTAAGCCGGTGATGAACCTCATGACATTTTCGCCTATCAAGGCTGGAACGGCCTGCATATCCTCAAGGAACTCACAAATGAAAGGGGGAGACGCAAGCCCAACTAGAATTGTTTGTAAAAGATATGAACATGGTTCAGGGAATAAAGGAAATCATTCAAGTCATCCTTATCTTTCACAGGAACACCGGGAGGTAGGTAAGTCGATATTCCTCCCTCGACACACCATACTTAGAATGCAATTCATCTATCATGGGTTCCCCGGCTTTAGCAGATCTAGGCCTAGGGGTGTTAGACCTACCATGGTTGGACCTACCACGCCCCCTTCCTCGATTGCCAGCTTGGGCTCCCTCAGCAAATGCATTTACAATTCTGTCTGAGGTAGAATGACCTGTTGAAGGACAAGCAATACTACTTCCCCTTCCCGTCATAGTTGCATAAACAAATAATAAAGGTCAGTTCTGGCTAAGGCAAAAATGAAACCCTCCCCGTCCTATTAACTAAAGTCGAGGATGGATTCTTACCCAGCAGAGGACGCTCTAGGTGGTTGGACTTCAAGTAATACAAATTGATGTGGTCAATGATTTCTGACCAACCGTGAAACAACACGAAGTTTGGGGAATTTACGCTAAGTCGGTCAATCCTAAACCGACTAGGATAACCTATGTCAGTTCTAGGGCTTTGATAACTCGTCAGGATTTCCTAAATTTCATTCAGACTTAACATCATTCATGGCCCATCAATCATTTGGTAAATCCATAAGGTTTTGGGTATGGTAGCAATACAGAGCATTTGGGTTACTTCTCCATTTTCTTGCCATGGCTAGGAAGGGAAAAATCAAGAAATCACAATAAACACCCAAGAAGAGCTTCAAGAACACGAACAATAATAGAGGTAACCCATCCAAGAACAACAAAACCCAGAAATTAAAAGTAAATCAGAAAAGGGGAAAGAAATGTATACCTGATTCGTTGTTGATTGAAGAAAATACGGACAGATTCAACACAAACACCAGAGATCGACAATGAAATCAAGAGCAAATTTGCAGTTTTTCAAGCTTATGGGTACTTCTCAAGGCTTAACAGTGATAAAAGAGTAAAAAGGAGATGGATTTGGCCTTTTATACCTAGATTCGAGCGGGTACGGGTCGAATAAACGGGTCAAGCGTCGTCTCCTCTCTCGCATTAAATGTTCTAGCGTGTTCCCAATGCGAATGTCCCGTCATCGTTAACCGCACCCATCATTGTCCAAATAATCGGCAATTGATTGACACCTCATATTTTGAGAAAACCCTTTCATATTCGTTTAAGGTGAATGTCCTGTCATCGTTAACCCTTTCGGGGACCACTAAACATTATAAATCGAGTACGATCATTGATCATAAATCGAGCAAGGCCCAATGAATTTGGGCCAAAGTAAAATTCATACAAGTCCCAAATACGACATAGGAAATGAGCTTCCCTAACTATGCTCGACGTGCCTCCTCGTCTTTTTCCACTATGTCGACCTAGACATGGCAGAGGGAATATAATGACTAAGGCTGAAATACTGAAATAAGCCGACAAGGCACCTTCATATGCCGACCTAGGCACAAACAAAAGCCGACCAGGGCCTCATCAAATGACGACCAGAGCCTAATCGGTCAAACATCCAGACAAGGGGAATGGACCCCTACCCTTATCTACCTCCTTACTCGGCATTCTTGTATGTCGACCAATGTCATATGCCGATGAGTAATCTTTCTAGGCATACGTAAAGAAGGCTTATATAATTCTGCTCAAACAAGGAATATGGGGAATTATAACCCGGCTATTATTATAATACTCCTCTCACACAACTTTCTATCTAAGGATGGACTCTATATCCTACACTTATAAATATAAGACATAATTCACACAATTTTGATAACGCATCTTTTGAATCTAAACTATTGTCAATTGATTTGCTATCTATATCGCACGAATATTTACTCTCATGCCCTATTTACTCTCACGTCGGAGGGTGTTCGCCAGTGAAATCCCAGCTTAATTTACGTGTTTGTTAATATTTTTTCAGACTATTGAAACATGCAAGATATAATCAGCCGCTAAATTTAAGCTGATACAAACGTTTTTATGTTATCATAAAAAATTATTCAATTTATAATTTTATGTGAATTTGCAATTGAGATTATCAAACTTGCGACCGGTTTGAAGGGTGGGTGGGTGGGTGGGTGGGTCAGCTTTAAATTTCTAAGGGGGTCGGTCAGCTTTAAGTTTCTAGGGGGACAAGATTAAAAAAGAGGTCTCGCCCAAAGTAAGCATAAACGCAAAAGTAGTTGACCCCCCAACTTCTCAACTTGGATCCGCCAATGGACGCCAACCTCAACCGTCAATGCCGAGTGCGAACGAAGGTTATTAGTTATTACTCTTATATTCCAATTTAATATTTTTAGTTTAATTTTGAATGTTTATTAATAAATTAAAACAAAATTACGTTAAAAATAGTAATGTGCGGATGATATAATTGTTCATTAATAAAGTAAATGAGTGAAATAGATATGTAAATAATATTTTTTTACATATATGAACTTTATTAGAATAAAATTGTACAAAACATTCATTATATCCATTTATAAAATAAAATAAATAAAAATTTTAAACTGAGACAAATTAAATAGAAAAATAAAAATCTTAATAAACTGAAACGAAAAAGGTACCGACTTTTGCGCATGGGTGCCTTTTATTTTTTTATTATTTTATTTACCCTATCTGAGTATCTGGTCCAAGGAAAATGTTACTACCTCCGTCCCATCTCAATTGGTCCACTTTCCTTTTTGAGACGTCCCACCTCAATTGGTTCATTCCTTAAATGGAAAGTTTTTCCTATATTAATACCCTTATCATCTCCATATATTTACAAAAAAACCATTCATTATACCCACTTTAACTTACTATTCCTCCCACTCATTCTCTCTCCTATTAAATATTTTTAACTTTTACATTCTCTCTCCTATTCCCTACCACACATTTAACTTTTACATTCTCTCTCCTCTAATTTCTACCCACTTTAATAATTTTTCTTAAAAACCGTATCCCACCTCAATGGATCAATTGAGATGGGACGGAGGGAGTAACTTTTAAGAAATGTTTTCAAATAAAAAATTGATTTTTAATAAAATTGTGGGGTACATAATTCTTTGATCAAAAATAAAATTTACATTTACACTTTATTATATACTCGTTGCAAAATTAAAAATTTAGCAACATCATTTATGTTTTCTTGGGCTTTAAATTGTACGTATAAAGATGATCATCCATGACCATATACTCCCTCCGTCCCGATAGAACTCGCACACTTACTGTTTGCACGGGAATTAAAAAAAAAATTAGTGGAGTGAAGAAAATGTTGTGAGTATGAAAAGTGAGGTTGGAGAGAGAAAGTGGGGTAGGAAATAGTGATTTGATTGGTGTTGTGAGTATAAAAGTAAAGTAGGAGAGAAAATTAGTGAGTGAAATAGTAAAATTTTTTTGCCATTTTAAAAAGTGTGCAGTTTGTAATGGGACGCCCAATGAAAAAAAGTGTGCAAATTATAGAAATTATAGCTGGAGGGAGGGAGTATTGAGTAAAAAATAGATACTCTTTCTCTGGAATGGATAGAGTATTTTCTAAAACTCTTAATTTTATGTTTTAAGCTCTGGTATAAATAAATTTATTTGAAACTAATTTGTGCTATTTTCCATTCGACTCAATAAAAACTACACCAATTATTCAAAAGGGCGTTCCGTTAGAAGCTTCACCTTTTCTAAAATGGCAAAGAATTTTTACTATTCCACCCACTAATTTTCTCTCCTATTTCACTTTTATACTCACAACACTTTTCAAATTTACTATTCCCTCCACCATTCTCTCTCCTATTTTACTTTTATACTCACAACATTTTCTCCACTTACCTTTTTTCTTAATTTGCGTGCCAACCTAAAATGGTGAACCTTTTATTGGGACGGAGGGAGTATATTTTTGTACCAAATAAATTATTTAAAATCTTGGTTAAAAAGATATGACATTTTAAGAAAACATAACAATAACCTTAAAAACCTTAGAAACATAGACACAACCGATATATTTTGCCCATCAAATATAAATGAAAGAATACAATAAAACTGAAGTTACATAATTAAGTGGTTATCACCATGCAAGTTACATTGATTGATTGAAATAAATAAAATAACAGTATTAATTTTGGAAAAAAAAAATAAACGAATTTTAAATTAACTTGCTAATTAACTAGTTGAGTTTCCATGATCTATCCAACGGTCATCATCATCTTAACAAACTCATCATAGTTGACTTGGCCATCACCATCCAAATCAGCCTCTCTAATCATCTGCTCCACTTCATCATCAGTTAATTTTTCCCCGAGATTGATCATCACGTGCCTTAACTGCATGCATGCATATGCATTAATCCAGGATTAGTTTATTATTGTTAAATATCTTGGCCAGTTAAAGAAAGATACGCTTAATTAAAAAAAATATATCTCATTAATTTATTAAAATTTTACATTTTTATGAAAATTTAATTATCTCAATAAATTATTAAAATTGTTATGTAATTTCAATCTTTGTATGACACGTGAGATCAGTATAATAAAACGTACTCCCTCCGTCCCTGAAAGATTGTCCCATTTGCCATTTTGACTTGTCTCAAAAAGTATGTCCCATTTCTAAGCTTAGGCATGAATGTTAGTGCAAATCTACTAAGGTAAAAGAAGGTGAAACTCTTCCTTAATAATTGTAAAATGTACAACAGGACAATCTTTTAGAGACGGAGGGAGTATTATAAACTCTCCATTTAGGAATTTTAAGTATTCTTCCTACGTCTCAATCGAAAGTTCAAACTTTCTAAAAAAAAGTTGTCCGAAAGTTCAAAATCCAAAAAAAGATTTTTCTTTATTACTTCGTTATTTGTAGATCCCACATGTCATACTTACAACAATTATTCACTAATATTTTCTATTCACTTTCTCATTCTTACCCAACTATCTACACTTATAACATATCACATTTTTTTTCTTATTTTTGAACAACTTTATTTTTTGAACTTTCTAGTGAGACGGAAAAAGTAAGGTAGGGCATTAAAAAACGAAGTTTTTGAATTATAAAATGGGCGGAGGGGGAAGTATATTAGTTATCTCAATCATAAGTTAAATAAAAATAGATAAATGTGGTTTTGTTTAACAATGGGTTAAGTTCAGTGCACGGGGAGAAGAGTTTTGGTATTGATAAGCACGTACATTAGTATTAGTATTAATAAAATTTAATGAAACCAGCTGTTAAAACACATGTATTCTTAGTGACAACTATATAGTATAAAGTAATTTTTTGAATCCTTTTTCCAGATTCTTTGTTCCTAACTATGTTTAATGTTTAATGTTTAATTCAAAACCTCAAACAAACCCCATGACCAAAGTCATCTAACTTGGATCAAAGGGTAAAATGGTCATTTTAAATGTTTGGCCGGGTGTAAAGGGACATTTATCAAAAATTACTTTTGAAAAATAAATATTACAAAAAAATCACACAAGTTGAATATTATAAAAAACTCCTTCAATATTAAAAAAAAAAACACATTTTTTATTTTTTGATATTTTTAGAAAAGCAAGTTTTGGGAGAAACTAGTTTCTCCATAAATTATAAAAAGTTCACTTCTTTCTATTTGCAAGTAGTTAGCGAATATTCAGGAACAGTTTATAAAACAGGACTTTCTATAACTTAAGGAGAAACTAGTTTCTCCCAAAATTTTGTGTTTTTAGAATGGGCAAAACACATGTAATTATCAGTTGTTTAACTGAAAAATGCATTTAATAATTAAATAACTGATAATTAATATTTATCATTTGTTTAACTAAATATCAAATACAAAAACCTCTTTAAAAAACTAATAAATGTATTTATCATTTGTTTAACTGACAAATGTCATTTATCACTTATAAACAACTTATAAATGTAATTTTAAAAAAAAATTAATAAAAATGTTTTTTATAAAATCATATCGTACGTGTTATTTTTTATAAATAACATCTTTTTGAGATAGTTTTCGATAAAAAAATTGACCATAAAAGAACCTCCATTTTTATCCTTTTTACAGCCTTGATACAAAAACATATTGTACCTTGTTGTATAGAAATTCAAAATAATTATTGTTTTTTAATTTAAAACATTAAAATATCAGTTTTGCCCATGAAATTTGCTCCATTTAATCGATTGCTTACAATATAAAATGTCTAAATTTTGATGTCCCAAAACTAACCTCATTAGCTGAAATGTAACCATTTTGGTCTTTGTCAAAAACTTTGAAAGCTTCTTTGAGCTCCTCCTCCGCATCCGTTTCCTGATCATATGCAACAAAACCCCTCCCTTTGTTATGATAACACAAAATATATTACTACCCAATTTTCCATTTAATTTAATTAAGCTGCCAATCTATAGTATAAATGGCACCATGCCAACTCAGCCAATGAACATTTCTATCTACAGTTTCAGATTAATTTTTCCCATTTTGCCCTCAAATTCTGCCAAGATTCTTTATTTTCAGTTTTACCCTTAATTTTCAAAATAACTTTCCCATTCTATAGTATAAATTGAAAAAGGAGGCAAATTTTCCTCCTAAAATTTGAATTCATATTTAATTATGAATTTAATCTATTTATAACAATAATGTTTATGTTAATTAAAAAAAAAGACCACATATCCTCGGACACGGGCATGTACTAGTAATAAGATAAAGGGTACTGTTTTATTTTCTTTTTCCCATTTTACTTTTGAAAAATAAAATAAAAATTATTTTTAGACATTGATTAGGTCGGGGTGCAGGTCGAAATTCCCTTGTCTTAACTGGATAAAGTCTAGTCAACTAACCTTTACTAAAAAAAAAAAACCCAGATAAACTATGTGTTAAAAATTATCTATCGATCCGTTCTTAATGAATGTTGTGTTTCTAAATAAAGAAATAAATTTAATCAATTTTACCTTCATTTTCTTAGCCATGAGATTCAAGAACTCGGAAAACTCAATGGTACCATTGCCATCAGCATCAACCTCATTAATCATATCTTGAAGCTCTTCCTCCGATGGGTTTTGATCCAATGACCTTATCACAGTTGCCAATTCCTCCACCGTTATGCAACCTATATATATATGAGTCATTATATAATTATACTTATATTAGATATAACAGATATCTAATCATCAATTCTCAACAATCCCCTTTCCAAGTATTGGTCGGTTTTTTTTTTTCAAATTTGTTCTTGATCAATAACGAATTTAAAACTTCTTTCATCATTCATTTAGGGACAAAAATATATATGAACAGATTAAAATAGACATTTATGTTGAAACAGATATATATATTTTTGGAAGAATTGTAGATGCATGCATATACTACATATGTAACTAAAAAGGAATGTACTGCAAATTAAAAAGAAAGGAAAATGAAAAATACCATCTCCATCTTTGTCAAAAAGACTAAAAGCTTCTTGAAATTCAATAATCTGATCATCATTCAACATTTCTGCCATTAGAGACTCTTTTGCTTTGCTGCTTGAGAATTTATTTATTTATTATTTTGAGAGAGAGATAGAAAAGAGGATGAGTTGAGTATAGATCAATCTTGGATGGGCTTTATATAGAGTTTTAACATGTCGATGTGGTTGTAAATGCTTTTCTATTTAACATTTTTTTTTTAATTTTATTAAGGAAATGATAGTAAAAATTTAAATAGTTAGTCGTTTAATTTTTTATTTTTAATTGACCTAAGTACTTGGACTATATTAAGAATGTTATATAAATATTTTTTGTCATTAAATTTTTAAAATTGTTATTACAAGAATAAAGAAATGTGTAATTGTTTTCATTATGTTTTAATCAACATGAATAAGATATATATTAAGTTCAATAAGAGTGTTAGTTTTTCTTAAAATTGCTAAAATGATTTTTTGTGGGGTTTAAAATTATAAATATTTCTTTATTTTTAATTTATATTAAAATTATCAAATTATTATTTACTACTCCATCCCAATGTTTCTAGTTTGATTTTATGTACATGAGGATAAAAAAAATGTTGTGAGTACGAAAAATAAAGTAGGAGAGAGAAAGTTGATAAGGAATAATGATTGAGTTGTTATTCTTAGTGTAGCAATTGAATTTCATTATTTATTTTAGTAATAAAACAAACTAAAAATTTTATACTAAGACAAAGTATAAAAAAAAAAAAAAGTAAAAAACTTAAATTAAATCAGATAGAGAACTGCTAAGGAATTATAATTTATAAATTGACTACAGTAATAATTTTAATTCAAATCTGACATAAATAAATATAGTTGAGAGTTGATTGGAGACAAATGTATGGGTGAGGAAAAGGAGGAGGGGACAAAACGCATTCAAAGAGACGACCAGACCAGAGAGGGTTGGTATGGCTGTGGCGTATAGAGAGGTGTGTGTACTTCCCTCTGTACCTTATTTACTCTATTTTTCAAACCCTACCCCCACGTTGCTTTGCCAATTTTTTTTCTCAAAATATTTTATTTAAAAAATATACTCCCTCCTCCCACATAATTGCAAACTAATTTTTGGGTGTAGAAATTAAGAAAAAATAGGAGAGAAAAATAAGTTTTTGAGTAAAAAGAATTAAATAGGAGAGAGAATGAGTGAAAGGAATAGTTAGGAGAGAGAATGTTGTGAGTGTAAAAGTGAAGTAGGAGAGAGAATGAGTGGGTGGAATAGTGAATATTTATTTCCATTTTGGACAGTTTGCATTTACGTGGGACGGACCAAAATGGAAATAAATTTGCATTCACGTGGGACGGAGGGAGTATATTCAAAAATAAAATATTTTAAAAATATATTTCCCAAAATAACAAGTCTTTCAAACTATTAATCAAAATGATTAATTTTTTGAAACTTGCTATATGATGTATCGAGTTTATAATTTGCCCAATTAAACTCAATACATGGTGTAGCGAGTTTAAATTTGTTCAATTTTATTTTAATATTTATGATATTAAAAAAAAAAACTAAAATTTGAAGCCTACCAAAGGTCCAAAGATTTGTTGTTCTGCGTCTCATTTTAAAATGCAAAATAATAAGATAAAAATTATGTCATAATAAAGAAAACTAAATGAAAATATTATTTTCTCTATCTCAAATAAATAATTTAAAAAATGTACTTTTATAAAAAAAAAATTATGTTCTTCATTTGAAAAATGAATACTCCCTCCGTCCCAATAAAAGCTTCACTAATTACTCAAAAGGGCGCCCCGTTAGAAGCTTCATCTTTTCTTTTTTGGCAAAGAATCTTTATTATTTCCTCCACTCATTCTCTCTCCTAATTCACTATTACACTCACAACACTTTTCAAATTTACTATTTCCTCCACTAATTCTCTTTCCTATTTTCAAATTACACTCACAACATTTTTTTTTCCACCTATTTCCTTAATATTTGTGCCCACCCAAAAGGGTGAAGCACTTATTGGGACAGAGGGAGTATTACTTTTGACTCAAAATGAATAACCAAAAATTAATACTACATTTTTTATAAAAAAAAAAAAAACAGAACATTACTTCATTCATCACAATGAATATTTTTTTAAAAAATACTACTCTATTTGCCTCAAAAATTAATGTTTGTAATGTTAGTGCTTTCGTCTCAAAATATGACATTAAGATGACATTTAATTTTCGAGACTAATAAAGTAGTATTTTTTTTAAATGTTCATTGAGACGAAGAAAACAATGTTCATTTTTTTTTTGGATATTGAAAAAAAATTCTAAAATGAATATTACTTTCGTCCCATTTAAAATGTCTCATTTTCAAAAAAGAAAAAAAAAATTCACTATTCCACCCACTCATTCTCTCTCCTACTTTACTTTTACACTCACAACATTCTCTCTTCTAACTATTCCTCCCACTCATTCTCTCTTCTATTTAATTTTTCATACTCACAACATTTAAACTTTTTCTCTTTCCTATTTCACATTTTCTCTTTCCTACCTCACTTTCCTTAATTCCCGCGCCGGACCCATTTTTGGACATTTAGATTGAGACGGAGGGAGTACTACTTTCTATATCCCAAAAAAAAAAACATTGCTTCCTTCGTCTCAATGAACATTTTAAAAAAGAATACTACTTAGTGAATATTTTATAAAATATTACTTCATTCGTTTAAAAAATTAATGTCATATTTTGAAACGAATGGAATAACAATAGAAATTGATTACGCAGGAAACGATCTGGATTAGCCTTATTACAGCAATAGGTTGATTCCTATCAAATATGACCTGAAACCACAAACAAACGACTAACCGGGTTGGTTTACGGCTAATACCCTCCGGCGTGATAATGATATATGGTGTTATGAGTTTATATAAAACTGTATTTGAACGACGTAATCTCAAAATAGCCAAAACGACATTACCTTTTAACATAGAAAGTTGTCTGATATATATATAGTGGTGTTATATGATCATTATAAACCCCTAAAATCATGGAGATGTTGTTGGCATAACTGTGTCTGATAATGTAGGAGACAGTTACAAATAACGAAGTAGATGAACGCACGCGTTTGTAGGTCGAGGTCGCCTGATTATTCGAGGTCGACCTGACTTTGTGTTTTGTCTTCGCTTGGATTGCACAAGTAGATAATTGTATATCGGACGAAGCTAGCTCGGGACCAAAGATGCCCGGACAATAAGCTTGGTCGACTGATCATTGTTGTTGGGCTGTTGGAGTTGTAGCAATTGGATTGGCCCATTTTAACAGTATTGTTTTAGTAATATCTGAAATGTTTGGCTTCAATCACTGGGCCTAGCCCATCACTTTTATTCCGTTCAGTGGCTCCCAACTTTCTGTGTTGACGTTGTCGACCATGAAGTTATGAAAAACTTATGTGAAGACTTATGTGACTTGATGTTGAAAGGTCGACTGAGTAGGCTTAGGTTGCTCTTCGAACATTGACTTTTGACGGTTGGATACGCTGTTTAATGCGCCGTAATTTCCGTCATAATAGTACGGTTCTGGCGATTGGACAATTATCTTGGGAATCGCTGCGAAGCAATAACTGACAAAGCTGAACGGTTATGTCCCCTACCCTTTCCACTTCAGGTAAGGAAAATGAGGAGTATAAAAGGAAGATTCTCTTTCCTTTTAGAACTTTACAATCTCCAAATACTCAAATACCCAGCAAGAGCAAATAGAAAGGACTTCGATTTCCGGTGTAATCAAGCATTCCGTTCGTTGTTTGAACTTCACCTTTCCTCAAATCATCAAGGTACCCCTCCATTGCTCTGTTTTTAGATTTAATTTCAAGTTTGTCTTTATTCCGCCATGTCTTGGACCTTTGGATTCGAGCTATGTGTTAGGTATGGGTATAACTCCTTAAACCTTAGGATTTACAAAATATTAGAGGGTACATGAAGGGAATTGACTAGAGAGGAGTGTATCACCAATCTAAATAGGTGGGGCTTATTCCATGGTGTGGTTGGGTTCCCAGCTGGTGAGAGTATTGGGGATTTGGAGGTGGATGATCCACGTATTATCCGTTTCCATCTTTTCAATAAAATGATCGACCACCTCATAATATTCTATATCAAGTCCAATAAACCTCCCTTTCCCAGAGAGAGATTATCATTCCTAGGGGAATCTAGATCGCCCTTAGGTAGTTCGTAACATACAACTTCGACTAGGTCTCGATTCCCATGTTTACGTGTCTTATGTAGATATGGCGGCTCAAAAAATTATCGCTTCTACTTCGTCGAGCCCGTCCTCAGGCAATATCGTGGACAAATTTTCTCGACCGTGGTGGCAGGTCGCAATGAGAGGGGATATGTGGACCCCAAGCCAGTCATAGGGAGGAAGAATGTTGAATCCCGCATCAAAATCCTTCATGACTTCTTTGAGGTCCCCAAAGATGACTTCCACCTTACCCATTTCATGGAGAGGCAAAGGAAGGCTCAGTCTTGGATGCATTGGGGCCTGAGCTCTTCTAGGGTAGCCTTATATTACAGTCGGTTTGAGGTCGGGCTAAGAATTCCCCTTGATCCGTTTATCTGTGAGTTTTTGGAGTGTATGGTCGTTGTCCCCATGCAGTTGGGCGCCAATACTGTGAGGGTGCTGGTCTGATTTGCGATGGTCTGTAGGTTCGTGGGGTATGAGCCCTGCATACATGTCTTTAGGAGATTTTTTTTAGGTTGTGCAAAACGTCAAGACCTTTGGAATAAGTACCCCGGCTAAAGCTAAGGCCCCTAAACTTTTCACCAATTTACCCGACAAAGTTTTTGGGTGGAATACCCATATGATACTTGTGGAGAGTAGGAATGGATGGGAGTTCCCCTTGCCTGAGGCTGATACACCTCCTATGAAGGAGGAGGATTATTGAGCCCCAGAATGGAGTGAGAAGCTCACTCGTAGGTTGACGTTGGTAGCTCGGAGGAGCACCATAAGCTGGGCTACCCTTGGGTCGGACAAGGACTTCTTCATTTAAGCATGAATGATGTTAGGAGTAGATGGGGAGGTAGCCCCCTTTGTGCCGATCATCCGTAGCCTTAGGTACCCAGATTGGGTGATTCATGAGAGAGAAAGGTTTGAGTTTCAGTGTCACTATTGCAAGAAGAAAGCTATCCATTACAGAAGTCTGTTTCACTATGGCGGTTAAGTATTTTGCTTGCTTTCATTAATTCACATATTTTTGCTCGCATATCTCTTCGCTGACTGTTTTCCCTTTGACTGTGCAGTTCTAACCATTGAACAAGAGGCCAACATGAACCGTGTGGTCGACCTTGGTAATAGAAGGAGAAACAAGAAAGCGCATGGAGCTGCCAACGCCAGAGCCAGCCGGGAGAAGGAGGATATGGACAGAAACACCTTGCTTCCCAAGGAAGGAGTGGGGATGGTCCCCATTGATGGGTTTGTGACAGTAGAGCCCATTGAACATACCCCCAAGGTACAAGTCATTGGGGGAGAGGGGGAGGTCGACATGTCGACCGAGATAGAGTCGGGCTCCGAGCCCAGGCATGAGTCAGCTGGGGCAGACCCCCACAACATCGTAGATTTGGAGCTCGGTGATGACGAGCCAGAAGATGCTGAAGATGACCTTCCTCTTAATCGGCTGAGAAAAAGGTCCCGTGTCAACCTGACACTTGAAGAAGCTGGAACTTCCCATGCAGCAGGTTCTACCTCTAGCCATCCCACTCCTCAAGCTCCCTCCACTAGAAGCACCGAAGAAGTGCAAGCTACGGTGGAGAGGCTGAGTGATGTCCCCCCTCTATCGGGCATCAATAGTTTGAGTCGCCACTATCCCAACCTGGGATTGGGGAAAATAATTGTGAGGAGGGCAGCAGACAGAGACCTGCTGGCCCAGTTCGTAGAGGAAGGGCTTACTCTAGAGGAGTACCATGATAGGTCCGACCTCCTAGCTTCTGAGGAAACCCTTTGCTATTTTCACTTTCTTTCTTTTCTGTTTGGTCACAGTAGTTTTGGTCGTTTTGATTTTGATAACTGTTGTGTTGACCACTTTCTTTGTGATGTGTAGTCTCTTGCTCTTACTGAGAAGGCTAGGTGCAGCTGGAGAGCTGCAATCGAAAAGGAGCAAATAGCCTCCACCAAATACTCCAGAAAAGCCAGGGAGGCCGCTGAGCTGAGGGAGAAGCTTGTAGACTCTGACTCTTAATGTCGAGCTCTCCAGGCTGCCCATTTCAACGCTGAGAAGGAGCAAGATGAAGCCTTGGCTGATCTGAAGGTGGCAAGGGAGCGGCTAGATCCTCTTCAAACTAAGGTAGAATATTTTGCTCCCATCAAGGTCGCTCTGGAGGAGGAGGCAGCTGCGGCCAGGCATGAGAATGTTAGGCTGGAAGAAGAGCTGTGGCAGCTGACTGAGATGATCCAAGATCGCAACCATCACAAGATAAAGATGAGTGAAGATAATCAGGCTGCCCGGATCAAATGTGAGGAAGAGGCCCAAGCTAGAGAGAAGTTGGCTGTCAAGCTGTTCAAGAACAATGATGAATGCTACCACATCATAGTGTCCCAAGCTAGGGATTTCTATGATGTTGGTCGTCAACATATGGCTTGACGGGCCTTGGTCGACCCTTCTGTCTCTCTACCAGTTGAAAAATTAGTTGAATGGGCTCATGCTGAAAGGTAAGATGAGACAGCTCAGGATGTTCACTCTCTGGTTCCCTTTAATGACAACGATCTGGCTGTTATTGCTCAGCAAGATGTTAAAGATTGGTTAGAGCCTTGGGTCGCCCCTCCAGTCGAGCAAAGGAATTTTAATGCTATACTCCAAGAGCTAGAGAAGGCTGATGGAGAGGATGAGGAGGTCACCCAAAATCACGTTTTTGAGGAAGCTGAGCATAGAGGCACCAGCAGGAGCCGGAGCAGCCCAATGATGATCTAGAATCTTGATCCTCTATTTCTATTTTAATTTTGTAATGAACAAGTTCCAAACATTTTTATTTTTTTAGTTTGTTTGTCACTGTCTTGTCCCCGTTTGGGAGGTAGTTTAACTTGAATTATCTTGATAAGTCATGGCCCACTTTTGAGGGACTTTTATTTAATACTAGTTGACTTTGAAATCATTTTGCCTTGATCCATATTTCTGTCTTTTTGTCAAACAAGATTAAGTAGGAGATCGACCAAAGTGTTAATCAGATTAGTTAGCCACAATAAAGCTGACTAAGGTTTTAGTCGAGCTTGTTTAGAGTAACGAGATAAGTCTTCAGTCGAACCTGTTTAAAAGCGAGGTTGACTTAGGACTTTAGTCGAGTCTGTTTAAGGAACGAGACTAACAAAAGTCTTCAGTTAAACCTGTTTTAAGAACGAGGTTGACTTAGGACTTTAGTCGAGCCTGTTTAGAAGTCTTCAGTCGAACCTGTTTCAAGAACGAGGTTGACTTAGGACTTTAGTCGAGCCTGCTTAGAGGAACGAGATTTATATAAGTCTCTAGTCGAACCTGTTTTAAGAACGAGGTTGACTTAGTACTTTAGTCGAGCCTGTTTAGAGGAACGAGACTGACATATGTCTTCAGTCGAACCTGTTTAATAACGAGGTTGACTTAGAACTTTAGTCGAGCCTGTTTAGAGGAACGAAACTGACATAAGTCTTCAGTCGAACCTGTTTAAAAACGAGATTGACTTAGGACTTTAGTCGAGTCTGTTTGATATTTCGAGATCGACTAAGAGTCGGACCTGAATAGAATAAGATGCAAGTGTAACACGGTTTGTGGATAGAAATTTTTGGGGGTAACTGTAAGTGCTCCAATTTGAGCTTGTTAGAATTTTCGTTAGAAAATTAACGAAAGTTATAACATTTCCAACAATTCCTAACATTCCTAACATTTCTAACCAAGTAAGGGTAGATTAGGGATTGCCAAAAAAGAATAAACCAAGAAAAAGAATCAAAAAAGCAAAAGAAATAAGAAAAACCAAAAAGAAATGGTCGGAAACATAATCTTTGGTTAATTTGAATTTTAAAAAAGATTATTCCTCTTGTCCAAAGCCCGGAGCAGATTTAATGAACAGCACGCCACCAATCCCATCCGCGCGGACATGATTGCAATTTTCGAGAGGGCTATAAATTGAGCCCTCCGAGTCACAAAAATAAAAAAAAAAAGAAGAGCACAATTCACAGTATTTGGCGAATATACTCGAGAAAACAGTGAGAATTCTATGAGAATTGTCACCTTTTTCTCTTGAATCTTCCCAACCTCCACTCACTCAAATCAAACTCACTCACCATCATATTCAAAGCCTCAAACACTCATACATTCAAGCCAAAGCCCCAAAATACAAAGAAGATAGGTATAACCTCCCTCTTCTTACCCTAAATCTCTCATCCATGCATGCATTCTCAAACTACAAAATGTAGTTCATTCATCTTCTTGTCTTAGATCCAAGAAGATCACCATGGAAGTTCATCTCCATGGATGATCTTCTACAAGGATCAACATTATTTTCAAAGTGTTCTTACTTTCTTTCAAAGAAAACACATTTTCAAAACCCTAAAAACCATTTTCAAGCATCAAATCTCATTTTCAAAGGATAAAATCCCCCTTCCCAAGCAAATGAAGTGCTTAGTCCTAATGTACCCCAAGGATGGTTTGGTATAGTTGATTCACCACTAAAATGTCAAGTGATCACTAACCAAAACCTAGGGAAATGGGGACAAGCATGGATGCAAAACCCCCCTTAAAATCATATTTTCTTTCTTGAGAAGTTGCTGTCCAGTAGCAATTTTCCAGGATCCCAGTCAATTGTCTTAATTTTTGGACACAGATAAACTTGGAATTTGGTGTTGACTACAGATTACTTTTTGTATCCAACATCAAGAGCTTTCCATACATATTTTTACTTTATTTTTTGGGTGAGTAAAACTCCTCTTTTCAAATTTTCTTTTAGAGGCTAGTTCATCAGCTTCTGGAAATCCAGATAGCATATCTGAGATTTCCAAAAGGTTTTGACCCCTCAAATCTTCTCCAAAATGGAAAATTCCTTCGCACAAATCTTATTTAAGGTGTCTGAAACAACTTTCATTCTCTGAGTTTATCCAGATTATGAAGTTTTAAGACTCTTGAATCCATTTCAAAATCAAAGGTCCACTGCCTTTTTCATTCTGGCAGAAGTGGCTCTCAACTTCAAAAGGTCTTTTGAGTACCAAATCTCAATCCAAAAATCTTTCAAAAAATTATGGGATCAGTTTAAAGTCTTAAAAAGATATCCCAATTTTTACTTTTCTGAGTTTCAACTTATTTTGGCCAACACACACACACACACACACAAATGATTTGCTTGGAAGACTCGTTTTACGAGGCATTCCGGGTGCACACTAACGTCCTTCCCGGCGTGTAACATGACCTCCGAACCCAAATTTCTGATCTCGGGCATTTTTCAAAGTTTTGGCCCTTAAAACAAAAATGGCGTGGCGACTCCGTTCTTTTTCCCGGGTTTTATTTGGTTTTTTCAAAGAAACGCAAGAAATCGAATTTCCTCCCGCGAAATGGCGACACATCATCACAGTAACCCCATTTTATTGATGAAGTAAAGAGCTTAATCAGAAATAGTATCTAACTAAGTGGCTAGCATGCCATAGATGTTTCAGCTCGTCACCACCTGGATGGCCAATCATATAGGTCCCCTCCTTGACAATTCTGGTGACGATGTAGGGTCCTTCCCAGTTCGGAGATAACTTATTATGTTCATCTTTCCTTCCAGTTACCTCGATCTTCCTTAGCACATAGTCCCCAACGTTGAACGACCTCTTCTTGACCTTCCTTTCGTGATAGCCCTTAGTTTTTTGCTTGTAGTTTACCATTATAAGCTGAGCAGTCATCCGTTTCTCGTCTATTAGGTCTAAGTCGAGCAACCTGTTGGAGTTATTATGGTTTTGATCAAACAAGGCCACCGTAGCTGTAGGAATTTGTAGCTTAGCAGATGCCATAGCCTCCGACCCAAAATTAAGGGCAAATGGAGTTTCCCTTGCTTAGTGCTGTCAGTACTAACTTGTTTACTGCCTCTGCTTGCCCGTTGCCTTAAGGATAAGAGACTGACGACTTCCAGTGTTTAACTCCCAACCATTTCATCTCTGTTTCAAAATTTGTTGAAAACTGTAGCCCATTGTCTGAAAACAACTAAATGTGGCACCCCAAAGTGGCACCAAATGTAATCGTGGATGAAGTTGATGGCGTTTTCCTCTATTATTTTTGCGAAAGGCTTTGCTTCAATCCATTTGGTGAAATAATCAATGGCTACAATCACATACTTACAATTTCATCGGGTGGGTGGGAAGGGTCCAATCAAGTCTACCCCCCACATGTCGAACGGCCAAGCTACGATCACAGGTGTCTGTTCAGTTGTAGGGAGTCGTGGTAGGTCGGCATACCTCTGACATTTATCACACTTCTGCACAAACTCACAAGCATCCTCTCTTAGATGAGGCCAATAGTACCCCAAGGTGAGTATTTTGTCTGCCAAAGTTCTGGCCCCCGGGTGTCCACCACATACTCTACTGTGCACATCAAGCAAGAGTTGATGAACTTCCATCGGATGAACACATCTCAGCAATGGTTTCACAAATGATCTTCTCAACAATGCATCCCCTTATATAGTAAACCTAGGGGATTTCTTCTTGATCGTTCTCGCCTTTTGCTCGTCAACTAGTAGCTCGCCTGTTTCAATATAAGCCTTCATTTCATCAATCCAACACTTAGAGCCGTAGACCGAGTATAGAACCTGTATTGTTTCGTATGATGGATGCTCTAAGTATGAGATTGGTTTTCCATGCTGCTTGTCTGAAGTAGCTAGTTTGGAGAGTAGGTCGGCTAACTCGTTTTCGTCGCGGCCTACCCTTTGTATTTCCCAAAACTCTAACTCTTGGACCAACTTCTTCACCAGTTCGCAATACTTGATCAGAACTGGGTTGATCACTAAATAGTTTCCCTTGACTTGACACACAATTAGTTGGGAGTCACAATAAGCTATGATCTTGGTCGCTCCAAAGCACTTGGCATATTCAACAGCTACAATCAAGGCCTCATACTCGGCCTCGTTGTTGGAGGCTTGGAACTTGAACCTTAGGGCTTCTTCAAAAACTATACCAGTTTCTGGCTCGATCAGCACGATTTCAGCTCCACTAATATTATTAGTAGCAGAACCATTCGAGTAAACCTTCCAGCAATTAGTGGGTAAGCTCATCGTTCGTTGGCTCGGCTGCTCTTTCCCTTTCAAGCTTTGTTTTAGGGTGCTCTCCCTGTTATCCTTCTTCATGAACGTAATCTCGACCAATAATCTGCCAAAGGTTGAGATTACAATGCTTTTCCAGGCCTGTATTCAATGTCGAACTCCGTCAATTCTATAGACCAGTTGAGCAATCGACCAGAGCTTTCTGGTTTGTGCAATTTCTTTCTCAATGGAGCATTAGTTAGTACAACAATAGAGTGAGCAGAGAAGTAAGCTCTGAGCTTTCTGGCTACTACCACCAAGGCATAGGCAACCTTTTCAGCATTGAAGTATCGCCCTTCCACGTCGGACAAGGCCTTGCTTACATAATAAACGGGCTTCTGAAGGCCACTTTCCTCTCTAACCAAAACTACGGCCACTGCTCGATCTCCAACTGATCGGTAGACGTACAAACTCTCTCCTTGAATCAGGCTCCTCAGCAATGGTGGAGAGGCGAGGTATTCTTTGAGCTGTTGGAACGACGAGGAACATTTGGCCGTCCACTCAAAGTTTTTCGTCCCCCTCAAAGTTTGAAAAAGGGGAGAGACCTCTCAACTGATTTGGCTATGAAGCGACCCAGAGCTGCGATCCTACCATTCAATCGTTGGACCTCCTTGATGCACGAGGCTCTTGCATCTCTACCAAGGCCTTTATCTTTTCTGGATTGGCTTCAATGCCCCTTTGTGATACCATAAACCCCAGAAACTTGCCAGCAGCTACCCCGAATACACACTTGCTCGGATTCAGTTTCATGTCGTTTGCTCGTAGATTGGTGAACGTTTCCCTTAGGTCGACCATATGACGACCAACCTTTGTTTTGATGACCATGTCGTCAATGTAGGCATCCATGTTTTGGCCAATCTGATTAGCAAAGACTCTGTTCACCATCCTATGATAAGTAGCTCCCGCATTCTTTAGTATGAATGGCATCTTAGTGTAGCAATAAATCCCTCCAACTACTTGGAAGGTTGTCTTTTCAATGTCATCCTCGTGCATCCTGATCTGATGGTACCCCGAATAAGCGTCGAGGAAACTGAGAGTAGCATGTCCAGAAATTGAGTCGACCAACTTGTCTATCCGGAGAAGTGGGTAGCTGTCCTTCGGGCATGCCAAATTCAGATCCGTAAAGTCGACACACATCCTTCACTTTCCATTGGCTTTCGTAACCATCACTACGTTTGCCATCCAAGTAGTGTAGGACGCTTCCTTGATTATCCCTACACTAAGAAGTTTGTTTACCTCTTGCTTGATGGCCATCTCTTTGTCTGTAGCAAAAATCCTTAGCCTTTGTTTTTGAATTTCATGGTGGGGTTGACCTCCAAGCGATGCACTGTGACCTCCTCTTTGACTCCATTCATGTCCTCTACTCTCCAAGCAAAAACATCTGTGCTTTCCTTCAACAGTTCGACTATATCCACCTTTTCTTCTGGTGACAGTTGTCTCCCTATTCTGATTTTTTGCTCGGGGTAAGATGGATTGACCTCCACCTCTTCCAGCTCATCGTCTAGTTCCAATTCTGGGCCATCTTTAAATTGCAGAGTCTCAATGATAATTTCTCTGACCCTTTTCCTTTCCTCAGCTCATAAGTATGGAGCTTCTACTTCAATCATATCATCCAGCTCAGCAGTTTGGTTGACTTGAAGGCATAGGTCGTTAATGACGATCTGGTTTACCATAACTGCATTTGTTGTGACCCAAGTGTATTCAGAGGGACGTTTCGGCTCAGTCATGACTTGGTCATGTGAGGGATAGGTCGCCTCTTCTATACACTCGATCGTAGATAATCTAGAAGTAGTAGTGACAGATTTAGAGAACTTCCAGCTCGCCTCTGGAGTATCAATTTCCAACTCCCTCTTTTTCTTGGATGGAAACAAGTGATCCAGGTATTCTCTAGCAGTGCTTAGAATGCACCCAACTCCCAATATTGTGGGGAACTTAACCCATTGATGAGGGATGGAGGGCACCATTCCTAGATTGACCTGTCCAGGCATACCCAATATAGCATGGTAATCACTTATAACGTCAATGACTATAAATGTTACCTTAGATGTTGTTCTCAAAGGATGATGTCCAATATCGACCTCCAACTCTATTTGTCCCTTGGCGTCAACCCTGTGATTTGTGAAGCCCTCCAATCGACCTAAGTAAGGTGACAACCTGGCATCCATCAATCCCATGTCAAGGAAGGTTTTATAGTAGAGAATATCCTTGCAGGCCCCCGTGTCGACTCAAATCTTACTTGACGTGTAATCATCAATGAGCCCTGAAATCATCAAAATCTGATCTCTTGCGGTCATGCTGCCGGCCAGCTCGTAGGCATAGAAACTAATCACCTCATCTTTAGCACAGCTCCTGGGAGGCACGTAGGGAGCTTTGCTTAATTGGAAGATCTTGTGTTTGAGAGTAGTGTTGCTTGTCTCCTCATCAATTACCCCCAAAGTCAGTCTAGGTTGCCTTGGCTCTGGCACACCTCTTATAGGTCGATCTCCACCTGTAGGACGATCTCCCTTCACAAACCTATCCAACCTTCCTTCATTCACCCATTTTGGGATGATCCTTTTCAAGCTCATACACTCTTCCGTGGTGTGACCAGTGTCCTTGTGATACTCACAGTACCTACCATTATCCCTTATGAATTTATTTTGAGTATTCATTAGGGCAGGGGGACCTAGGTCGACCGTGTTCATGATCTCAGTCCAACTAACAGTGAGTGGGGTGAAGCTTTCAGGGACTCTTTCAGTCGCCCTAGTTCTATTTTTTCGCTTGTTGTCGTTATTCTTTACCTGTCGCCCCTTGGTCGACTCACTGATTTTTGAATGTTTTGAGCCTTTGTCCTTCTTTATTTCCTTCTGTTCCTCGGCCACATCCACATCATAGGCCCCCTCAAGCAGCTCCTTCCTCGTGGTTTCCCTCCTAACCTGGAGCTCGTAATCCAGATCGGGAGAGGACACTCCATTTCTAAAGCAGTTGATGACCTCCCTATTTATGAGGTCTTCCTTAATTTGGTCGACCAACTATATGAACATGGTAAAGTAGCTCATAGTACTCTCCGTCTTGCCCCCTGAGCCATGTTGTTCAGATTAGTGACTGTTTTCTTACGAGCCCCAGCTGTAGAGAACCTTTCGAGGAACTTCCTTCTCATATAACTCTATGATGTGATGCAGCCAGTGGTTAGACCATGGAACCAAGTCAGTATTGCACCTGTGAAGGTGCTGGTTAATGCCTTGCATAGCACGTCATCCTCAGAAGAGACCAAACACATAGTAGCCTAAAAGTGTTGCATGTGATTCAAGGCATTGGTCGCGCCCGAGTACAATTCTAACATGTGCAGCTCGAAACCTGCAGGAAGTTCTTTGTCGAGCATATCCTTGGCTAAAGGTCGAAGAGTACAGTTATTTCATTCGACCTTCCCGTTGGTGGCTTTCATATCTGCCTCCATATCATCTAATCTTCATTTTAAGTTGAGGAGCTCCCTAACATCCAGGTCGCTCCTTTGATGGGAGACAGAGTTGGACTTTTGTCTCCCCTCATGGTTAGGTTCCCTCCTATACAGGGTCCTTTGTCTCTCATTCCTTGGGGGAGTTACTTCTCTCCTTTTCTGACGGGGAAATGACCTTTCTTTCCCTTTGTGGCGACATACGCTGAGCCCTGTCAGCTTCGAGCTGTCTCCTCTGAGCTGAGTCGGCTTCCTGTTCCATTTGTTGGTGAGCCTATCCCTTAGGTCGCCAGCTCGATCTATGGAAATGTGGGAGGGAGGAGGCATTTCATTCCTCCTTTATTCACTAGACATCCTAGGACCTCTATTAGCGTGTCTATGAGAAGTGAGAGACGGAGCTATCCTTTGCGATCTTCTGTCGACCTTTTTAGGAGACTCGAGTAGCTCGAGTAATCATTCTGTACCTTGAGCAAGCTCTGCAATAATCTAGCTCGTTCCAACAAAATATCCTTACTACTAAGGTGTAAAGCTGAGGGAGCTGCTATGTCGCCTGCAACTGTTCGGCCTGTTTGAACTCATTTGGCTTGCTGGCTTACCCCTTGGTTAGGCATGGGCCTTTTTTGCCTGCTCCCATCTTGTAAGCCCATACCATCGGCTACACTGTTAGAGCGAGTGGCCCTTATAGTGGGATGCCCTAGTGGAGGAGGAGGCAAGTTTGCAGTGCGGTTTTCGGCACCTGCATCCGTGTTTCCCACATTCTCGCACATTGGCTCACTGGAGGCAGTAGCAGTATGTCCGTCAGATACCATGTTAATGGTTGTGTGAGGTTTTGAGGTATAGCGTTATCGTTTCCCGACAATGGAACCAAACTGATGATGCAGGAAACTATACGAATCAGCATTAGTCCAGCAATAGGTTGATTCCTATCAAATGTGACCTAAAATCACGAATAAACGACTAGCCAGGTTGGTCTCCGACTAACACCCTCTGGCGTGATGAAGAGATATGGTGTTATGAGTTTATATAAAACCGTATTTGAACGACGTAATCTCAAAATAGCCAAGAAGACATTACCTTTTAACATAGGAAGTTGTCTGATATATATAGTGGCGTTATAGGATCATTATAAACCCCTAAAATCATTTAGATGTTATTGGCGTAAATGTATACGAGAATGTAGGAGGTGGTTACAAATAACGACGTAGATGGACGCACGCGTTCGCAGGTCAAGGTCACCTGAGTATTCGAGGTCGACCTGACTTTGTGTTTTGTCTTGGCATGGATTGCACAAGAATATGATCGTATGTCGGACGAAGCTAGGTCGGGAACAATGATGGTCGGACAATAAGTTTGTTCGACTGATCTTTGTTGTTGGGCCGTTGGAGTTGTAGCAATTGGATTAGCCCATTTTAACAGTATTGTCTTAGTAACATCTGAAATGTTGAGCTTCAATCGTTGGGTATAGCCCGTCACTTTTATTCCGTTCACAAACATTAATTTTCGAGGCGAATGATGTAGTATTATTTTTTTAAATATTCATTGGGATGAAGGAAGTAATGTTAATATTATTTTTTGGTTATTCATTTTGAGTGAGTCGAAAGTAATATTCATTTTTGAAATGAAGGAATTTTTTTATAGGATTACTTTTTTAAAGTATTTATTTGAGATGGAAAAAATAATATTTCCATTTAGTTTTCTTTATTAAGACATATTTTTTGTAATATTATTTTTGTAATTTAAAGTGAGACGGAGAATAGCAAACTTTGGACTGGTGATTTGAAATATTAAAATAAAATTTAACAAATTTAAACTCGCTACACCGTGTAGCGAGTTTAACCGAAAAAAATTAAAAACTCGCTACACCGTGTATCGATTTTCAAAAAATGGGCTATTTTGATCAATAGTTTGAAAGAATTGTTATTTTGGAATATATTTTTTTATTGGGGAATATTTTGAGAGAAAAATCCTGCTTTGCCTCTCCCACAATTCATTCATGTTGATTTAACTTTTTTCTTTTATGAATATTTTTATATCACAAGTCTAAGAAATTATCAATACGTCTACTTAATTAGTATAATCTTTTGTTTTTTTCGGTGTTTGGGTTAGCACGAAAAAATAAGGTTTATGGTAAATATTTTTTTATTAATGAAAAATAAGTTTGTTTCAAAAAATAATAACTTTCGAATTTCTCCTCATTATTTCGTTTTCCGAAAATCGCTTATTAACACTCTCACTTTACCTAGTTGTGATGTACCCGATTTTTTTTGAAATCAAACGGAGTCGCCACGCCATTTTTATTTTAAGGGCCAAAACTTTGAAAAAAGCCCGGGATCAGAGATTTAGGTTCGGAGGTCATGTTACGCGTCGGGAAGGACGTTAGTGTGCACCCGACGCGCCTCGTAAAAACGAGTCTTCCAAAACATTTGAAATCCTTTTGTTGTGTGTGTGTGTGTGTGTGTGTGTTTTGGCCAAAATAAGTTGAAACTGAGGTAAGTAAAAATTGGGAACTCTTTTTAAGGCTTTAAACTGATCCCATGATTTTTTGGGTGATTTTTGGGTTGAGATTTGGCACTCAAAAGATTTTTGGAAATTGAAAACCATTTCTGCCAGAATGAAAAAGGCAGTTGACCCTTGACTTTGAAATGGACTTTAGGGCTTGAAAACTCCAGAATCTGGGAAAAGTCCGGGAATGAAAAATGTTCAAAACACCTTAAAAAAGGTTTCTGTAAAAGAACTTTTCATTTTGGAGATGATTTGAGGGGTCAAAACCTTCTGGAAATCTCAGATGTGAAATCTGGATTTCCAGAAGCTGATGAACTGGCCTCTAAAAGAAAAATTGAAAAAAGGAGTTTTACTTACTCAAAAAATAAAATAAAAATATGTATGGAAAGATCTGGATGTTGGCTACAAAAAGTGTTTTGTAGTCAACACCCAATTCCAAGTTTTACTGGGTCCAAAAAATAAGAAAATGGACTGAGGTCTCAGAACAATGCTACTGGACAGCAAGATGTTCTTGAGAGAAAATGTGATTTTTGGGGGATTTGCATCTATGTTCACCCCATTTTCATCCCTAGACTTGATACCACTACTTTTTATTGAGTGGTTATCATATTCAAGTCATCCTTGGGGAATTTATGGGGTTTAAACATGTCCTTTGCAAAGGGAAAGGGGATATTTTGTAGAAATGAAATTAAAGAGAAAAAATCAATTTAGAGATTTAAAATATAGACCATTTGAGATGGTCATTCATGAAGATGAACTTCAAGATGACCATCTTGGGTCAAAACTCAAGTTAAACTAAACATCAAGTAGATCCAAGTAAGAAGAACAAGATGATCAAGAAGTCAAAAGTGAATTTTAGGGTTTTGAGAAGGAGGGCTTTACCAATGGTGACACCCTATCTTCCTAGGCTTGAAATTTGACTTGAGGAGTATCAAGATTTGGTGTTTGGCTTGAGGAGTATCAAGGTTTGATGTTTGGATTTGTGTTTGGAGTGAGATTGGGAAAGATTCAAGAGAAAATGGTGGCAATCAAGGGATTCCCACTGTTTTCTCTCTATATTTCGCCAGAACTTCGTTGCTATGATCAAATTCCTCCCTTAAACTGAGAGAGGAGGGTTCAATTTATAGGACACTGGAAATGTCATACATGTCCGCGCGGATTGGATCAGTAGGCGTGCACTGTTCATTAATTACAGCTCCAGCTTTGGACAGGAAGAATAAAAATTCAAAAAACCCAAATTAATCAGCCAGTTTTGTGTTTCCAGCCTTTCTATTTGTGGTTTGATTCTTTTGTTTTGCTTTTTAAGATGCTTTCTTTGGTTTATCTTTATTTGGCAATGCCCATTCTACCCTCCCTTTGTTAGGAAAGTTAGGATTGTTAGGAATGTTATAACTTTCGTTAATTTTCTAACGAAAATTCTAACAAGCTCAAATTGGAGCACTTACACTAGTTTTCTCAACCTTCGTCTTTACCCATAACCACCTATTGAAACATCTATCTCTCACCCCCAAACCCCACCACCACTGACCCCACCCCACCCCGTGTAAAAATATAAATAAATTACTCATTAAAATTAATTTTAAAAAACTCACCCACCCCACCTCCTGCGCCCCGTCCCCCGTCCCCCCTCCCCTCAATTCTTTTATTTAAAATTATTTTTTTAACAATTTTCCTGCCTCACCGTACCCCTCCTCCAGTTAAAAAAATTACTCACTAAAATTAACATTTAACAATTCCCCCGCCCCCAACTCCACCCCATCTTACCTACCCCTATACCCACCCACTACACCCCCTACCTACCCCACCTTCCTTACCCCACTCCCACCCCACCTACCCCTACTCGTCCCTACTCGCCACTGTTAGACAAAATCTTACAATAAGCACAAAAAGATAAAACAATTACAATATATTGAAATACAATTCACAACGTAAACTTAAAAAAGAAGAAATAACCGTATGTTGATCGTTTTGATTTTGCCTAAGTCGTGTGTGACACACTTTTCTTAAGACAAATTCGCCTCCTCACCGAGTTGTGATTCAGGTTGTTTTGAACGTTCGTCTCCCATGATAAAACGGACGAACCGGACTATTATTACACACTAGAATCTCCGGCGAATCTTACTATAATTGGACAAAATCACCAAGAATAAATTTCTTGTATGCCAAAGAAAGAAGATAAACAAATTGCAAAGGGGAGGAAGAAGATTGATGAAAAAAGTTGTTTTAATTTGTTGTGGATTTTTCTAGTTATAGCTTCAATAAACATGTGATTAATTTCCAATTAATTCTTATATTAATATGGGAGTCAATACCTTTTTATTTATGAGATTTAATTCCACACTTTGTAACTTCTAATCCAAATGGAATGATCCATAATAATCCCTCATTAATCTAGGAATCATGGGACATCAATAGTGGGGTTAAATTCTAAAATTTACACTTTCAACCCACCAACTTTGAGCTATCATATCTTTCTCATCAAATCTCAAATTGGATATCTAGATATACCATTTCAATATTCACACGGAGTAAAACATGAACCCACAATAATCTTTGTCAAACGACAAACGATTTATGTAAGGAAAGTACAAAATTGCATTCACACACAACGCATTTTTCCAACAATCCCCCTCAAGAATGAAATTGAGGACGAGATTGGTGATAGAGTCCGTCATATGAAAACTTACATACGATAGGTGTGGGAATGCCCATTGAACCATCGATCGTACAAGCATATTTACTATACTCGCAAGTCGATAGACGCGATGTACTTGAATCGTTATGCTTTTTGTGTATCCGATCATATGCTTGACATAAGTATCGTCCTAACATAGTTCAATTCTTATAGTTATGTTCATTCATGGCCCTGAACATTTTGCCTGGTTCTGTGAGAGGGTCTGAGAATTGAGACTCACATAATTCTCCTTGAAGTGGCCCCACTTCTCTATCACATAGGTGATTTCTTAAATGAAACCCGTATTACCCCGATCGAATTTTTGACGCATAAGAATTATTAAAAGCCATAGGCTTATCCTTTGCCTTTCGAGATGTCAATAATAGGAATGGACTTGGGGTTAATTCCCCCACAGTGACACTACAAGTCATTTAGTTAGGTGGTCACATTTAATCTAGTTCTTGTGATCTCCAATAAGCTAGATTTAGTTTTCCGCTGTGTTTAACTTTTAAAAGGCTTAAGTCCCATTCCGCTCTTAATTTATAACTAACTCTCGATTTAACCCTTTGATTAACGGATACGTTTATCATTTGACTTCAAATAGTCAAATTAGTTGAGAGTTGTTGTCTAATGGTATTATGTATTAGACATATATGTCTAGACTACCATTACACATATTGCTATATGTTTTTTCAATCATAAATTGACTTTAACAATATACTATCATGCTAACACAATCTTTATCCATTTGATAATTTTTAACTCAAATTCATTTAAATCCTATCTATTCCATATTTACCATTTCAAAAATTTCAAGAATATCCACCTAATATCTTGTTTAACAACGAGTCAATTAGTTTTCCTTGAATTTGAATCAACGGATCAAATTGACTAGAATTTTCTTTAGGTAACATATCGTTTTTGAATTTAATTAACAAAGTGACGTAGTAACTTTTGTTTAGATCTACACAATCAAACCTTCAATGCGTTATTTTTGTAATTGTCTCAAGTCATAAAATGACTCTAAAAATTAGCACATTTTCTTTTATGTTCCATTTCTTGAACTGTTTCAATAATTTGATATATTTTTTTCAAATTATCATTTATTCACTTTCATTAATTTGACATCAATACTTGATTTTCATTGATTTTATTTTCTTTTGATTTTTATATATATTCAAACTTTTAGAATCATATATAACAAATCAATATTAACAATTGTTATAAACAAATAGAAACATAATCCACCGTTTAGTAACCAAATTCAATTTCTTTGGTTATTGAAATTGCTACTTTGCGAAGCATCCCACATTTACAAGTGTACGTAGGCCTAAATATCCATACTTCATATGAACATTTCATTATTTTATTGGGGAAACCTTTCCAAAAGGTAATTATTTTTCAAATTATACTCACCCTCACATTTTCGGGATAGTCCTAAAATTAGCAATAATATCAATTTTCATTATTAACACCATTTGATCATGGTGTATATTGTGTACACTTTGTTTTATTGCTCTTGTACAACAAATCCCTTGGGTTGTTCTATGTGAATTTCCTATTCTAAATCTACATTTAGAAATATTATTTACATCCATTTGATGTATTTCAAATTTTGCTATGCAACAATTGCAAATATAAATATTTATTCTCGTGATTAGAGAATAAGTATAAAAATAATCAAGGTCTTCATTTTATTGTAACCATCAATTACAAGACTAGCCTTTTATTCATTGATTGTTCCATCGATATTCATTTTCTTTTTGAAAATTAACTTATATGCTAGTATTTATCACCCAGAGGTATTTCCATCAATTCCCAAGTGTAATTTTCTTATATGGAACCAATCTCAATTTTAGTAATCCTTTTTCACAAAGTTTTTTCGGAAACGCTCAAAGCTTTTATAACTTTGTGATTCACTTTCTAGCATTAAGGTTAGAAAATATGGCCATAAAATTTTCTTATCCTACCTCATTTGCTATGTCGAGGTTATGCCTTTTTTTCATCATTTCCTCGTGATAAGTTTCTTCTTCTTTTGAATCATGAATCCGTTTAAATGAGTTTGCCTAATCTCTTTTATACGAAAACATATTTTTAAAGAAAGAACCAATTTATGATTCCATTATAGTATTCTTGTATATACATTGAATCTTGGATTTATAAACAAGAATTCTATAATCACAACTATTGTAAACATACCCAACACATATGCAATCAATAGTATTTTACACAAACTACACTTAATTGTGTTTTATCACTACCTTTTTATTAAGTTGATTTTCAAATTTTACTTTAAAGAGATAAGATTCAACATTTTGCCTTTTAACAAGCAACGTTAAAGGTAAAAACTTATATTTTACCATCATCTAGTGAATTACATTCACATCTCAAGAATCAATATGCCTTGATTATAACTTCAAGCACATATTTTATATGTTTTGTTTGTAACTATTTTGACCATATAACGAGACTCAATCTCATTATTGATCACTTGAACACCTTTTCGTTTTATTCATTCAAACATCATGAATAACATTTTTGATAACATCACAGTTTTCTCTCAAGACACAAGTTATATGTTCAACTTTTTCAAACAAGTTTGGCTTTTTAAACAAGTTGGATTTTTCAAACGATTTTGACTTTTCACACAAGTTTGACATTTCAAACAAGTTTGACCAACTTGTCTTTGTATTAAGCATTTCGACATGCTTCATCACATTTGCTTTCGCCACAACAAATGTTAGACAATTCTTCTCCAAAGTTCTATTCTCTTTTCCAACACAAAGACGAATAACACACAACTCAACATTCATTTCTATTCATTTATGTTTGAGGTGATTTTAAAAAATCTTCAAGTGGGAAGCAATTTCTCAATTATTGTCATCACTTGAGAATTTCACGCAACACCATCCATTCGACATGGTTTTCATGAAAAACTATTTTCACTTACTTCATATGATTTTTTACGATTTATAGAGTACACTATTTTAAAATCAAGTAAGCGGCTTACAATGATTTTCATTACACCCGCATTCTCGATTTTATATTTATAGGCCGACGACTCCCACTAGTCTTTTTCCACTTTCTTGGTACTATAAATGTTTTATAATGAATCCGACAATTCATTACGTATATAATTACGATAAAGAAAATTCGTATGCTTCAATCGCACTCACGGCTTGAACATCCATCACATTTTCACCCAACTTTGTAGGATTTTTCATAAGAAACCTCTCTAAGTTCAAGGTGGTCAAGTATAACATCTTTTGTTGCCATCACTTAAAGTCGAGGCCAATAAAATTTTCTAAATTCTCACTATATTGATCCCGGATAGTTAGAACAACCACATTACATTAGAGATTTGTCTCCACACAAAGAGCCTTTACCAAACATTGGCTTTAATTTTAAACAATTATAACTTTGTTATTACAAATATAACTCTCTAACTTAATTAGAGAATTAACTGGAAGAATAAATTGTTAATTCAATATGAGAATTAAACCAATTTTTTTCTTATAACCACTTATATTTATAAACCTCTAAATTTCTTAATGAAATTATAGTTGAAGATTAAATATTTCAAAACTTTAAAGGTCTTATCTTGTAGCACCTCTAAATTAGAGAAATTCACATTCTATTTACAAAATACACAATTTCTTTTATAAGTCATTCTTCTAAATCTTTTGTGTCATTTGTCATCATCAATAACAATAATTTTTAACAACTTCATTCAAGAATTCTTATTGTTTTTATCTCTATTTAATGTTTGACTGGTCTTCGACTTTACCGGCAGAATTTTTCGTCGCTATTTCATTTATCAGCGGTGAAATTATTTCTTCGGTGATATTTATTACTACCGACGGAATTTCCCATCGCTATTTCATTTATCAACGGCGGAATTATTCCGTCGATGATATTTAATACTACAGACGGAATAATACCGCCGGTATTTCCAACTACAGCGACGATTATTTCCGCCGCTGATGTGTCCGCCGCTGAAATTTATTTCTACCGACGAAATATTTCTGCCGCTGGGTTTAAATATAAATATAAATAAACCCTGCTCAAAAATGTTTACGATCTCTCATCTCTCTCTCTTCTTTACTTAAGATCTCTCATCTCTCTCTCTTCCCTCATGGTCACACACACAGCGCCATGAGTTGCCGCCGTCCACCCTCTACACCGCTACGAGCTACCGCCATCCACCCTCTCCACCGTCATGAGCTATCGCTGCCATCCTCACTCACACACTGACCAAAGTCAGGAAAAATCATAGCTCCTCCTTCGGTTAATCGTCTCACCTGGGTTAGTAATCTCTCTCTCTCTCTCTTACTCGATCACTCACAAACAACCAGAAACTTCCATTGATTTGTGTAGGTTTTTGGCCATCCGACTTAGGGTTTAGGTGCTGATGATTGTGTTTTTGGCGAAATTAGCGACTTGGACCTGCTTTTGTTAATCTCCGTTAAGTTTATCTTGATGTTAAATTGCTGATTTTCAGCTTTGGTTTCGAATTTGTGTTGGTTTTGGTTATAATTTGATTTCTATGCTAGATCTTGATGTTAAATTGCTTATTAAGTTTGTTTTACTTTTGTGTTTTTTATGTTTTGTGCTCTTTGATTGCTGTTTGGTGCTATTTGCTGTTGTACCTTGAACATGAGTTATTAACTGTTCGATTTGGGAGAAACATACTTGCTTTGTTCTAGTTGCGATTAAGTACTCAATAAGCCGGTTCTAAATTGATGTTTTTGTTTTTCATGCTCTTCATTCGTTGAATTAGATAAATGTCTTTGGTAGATTTGAAGTTTGCTGGATTTAATCATGTTATATTACTTTTACAAAACTGGTTTATATCATATGGATTTGTACTAATCAGTCAAGTAAGAGGTATAAATTTTTATCTAATATGTGCTATCATTTTCTTGTTGCTATGACTTAAATAGTTGGTTGTTTTTGTCGAGTAATTATTGAATAGAGTTCGGTTTTGTGGGTACGCGTGTAGCGTGATTGGTTCTAGGAGATAATGTACTTGATACTTCTTGTAAAGATGACTGGCCTGCATCTGATAAAGTGGGGGACCTAGATTGATATTTTATAGGCATACTGACTTTTGATACCCAATCAAGCAATCGAACAAACGAAATAAAATCAAATTATAATTTGATATTGTTGTAAGACACGGATCAATTAAAAAGTTAAAGGTCTCAAGAAATAAAAAATTAAAATAAATTTATAATTTAAATGTTAACTATTTAAAACAGATGTGTATAAATATTAATTCATCATTGTAAAATTATATATTTTACAAAAAAAGAATTAAATATTAATATTTAAAATTATTCACAATATTAATAATTTAAAAAATGTGATAGATGTGTGTGTTAATTCATTATTGTAAAATTATGCATTTTACGGTAATGAATAAAAATTAATGTTACGACATAACGTTGTGACGGTTGAAACACAAAAACTTAGAAACCCGTTTAAGAATCTTTAACTTATCATGTTGAGGTCAACATGTAGTCATCGATTCTTAAATTGTCCGTGTGGACAGTCTTAAAATGCACGATTATATGATTTTGTAAATATCATCTTTGTCTATTAAAATTGCTTGAATAGTCGATAGTTGAGATATTTCGGTTACATTCCTATTGTTCTCGTGTATACTAGACATGGTTAATTACATACTGTCGATTCTAATCGATAGTGTTTGATTGACCTAGTCTACGTTGTGAACTTGGAGACCATGGGGTTATGCTGCCGAAATTTCTTGATTTTTGATTATAAAGCAAGTAGACAAAGTGATATTTACAATTCATATAATCGTGCATTTCGGGAGGATAGAAGCCAACCTCAATTCTAAACCTAAATGAAGTGTCTTGTTGCTTTTAAGTTTGTAATTCAAATTTAGGGAATGGTAATACGTTAATTACATCTAAACTGTTAATATATTATGAAATCAAATAATTATTAACATCCCAATTTTGTTTCATCCGTCGATTAGATTGAGTACGTATAATATATAGATTGCAATGCAGGAGTGATATCTGTCAACGATGATCGTAGATGGATGTACAATCGGAGGTTGCCGAATCAAATGGGTATCACTCCTGAGTTCATAAGAGGGTTGAAGGGGTTTATTGAATTTGCTACAGCAAATCCCAGTTAGATGAATGGTGAAAAGATTAGGTGTCCATGCGTCAAGTGTCGTAATACCAAGTTTCTACGCGTGATCAATACTTAGAAACATCTTTTGCATAATGGGTTTGAAGTTGGGTACAAATGGTGGATAGCTCATGGTGAGCAAATGATATTGCGCCCAAATGTTGAGAATAATCCCCCCAGGAATATTTATGTACCTCCTGAGCCCGAACCTATTATTCAGGACAATGAAGAACCACCTTTGAATATGGAAGATATGGTTAGGGATGCAGCCGTCCTGAATTCGATTGGTCAGAGAACCAACAACAGGAACTAACTCCTGCAGCCAAGAAATTTATTGATGCTATGGACTTTGCAAAAGAGAAGGACTATCCAGGTTGCGAGATCAGTGTGTTGGAGGTTGTGGGTGAGCTCATAAAGGCTGATTGCAATATTAGTCAGTCTTCTTATAATCGTATCATGAAAGCAATTAAGCGGTTGTTGTCGAAAGAGAATAAGTTGATTACAAACTTTTATGAGACAAAGAAGTTGGTTGGGCAGATTGGGCTATGTTATGAAAAGATTTATGTGTGTAATAATGACTGCATGCTATTCTACAAGGAAGATTCACAGAAGACAGAGTGTTCAATTTGCGGACAAAGTAGATATAAGCCAAATCGGAAAGGTAGTTCAAAACACAAGAAAAACAAACCACATAAGCAGTTGCGTTACATGTTGTTGATTCCGAGATTGCAACGTCTCTACGCGTCTAAATCTACTGCAGAAGCAATGCATTGGCATAAGGAAATTTTGCGTGAAGAGGGTGTGTTGATTCATCCCAGTGATGGGGAGGCATGGAAACACTTTGATAAGACTTATCCTGACTTTGCGTCTGAAGTAAGAAATATACGGTTATGCATCTGCTCTGATGGTTTCAATCTGTTTGGTCCTGGGGCAAAATCTTACTCTTGTTGACCGGTTATAGCCACTGTCTACAATCTTTCCCCTGGTTGTGTATGAGTGATCCCTACATGTTCTTGTCGTTATTCATCTCCGGACCAAACAGCCCTGGGAGGAACATTGACGTCTATCTCCGACCTTTGATGGACGAATTGAAACAGCTTTAGGAGGATGGGGTCGACATGTGGGATGCTTTCAAGCAAGAGAATCTCAGCCTGAATGCTGCGATGATGTGGACAGTTAATGACTTCCCTGCATATGGGATGTTATCGGGTTGAAGCACCCACGGGAAGTTGGCCTGTCCGTATTCTATGAGTGACACAAAGTCTTTCACGCTCAAGCACTCTGGAAAACCATGTTGGTTCGATTACCATAGACAATTTCTTCCAGAGGACCACCCATTCAGGACCCGGAAGAATGCGTTTAAAAAGAATAAGAATGATCATGATGAGCCCCCGATTCGTTTGAGTGGTGACGCGGTCTATAGCGAGGTATCTAGATTGCCCGATCCTCGGTGGGGGAAAAAGTTTTCGAAGAGCAAAATACAAGGGTTTGGGACTTCCCATAACTGGACCAATAGGAGTATATTTTGGGAGTTGCCATACTGAAAAACAAATCTCATTCGACATAACCTTGATGTGATGCACATTGAGAAGAATGTATTCGATAATATTTTTAACACGTTGATGGATTTCAAGGCAACAACTAAAGACACAACTAAAGACACAGTCAAAGGTCGAATTGACCTCAGACAATGGTAAAATAGTGAAACCCGTGGCTCAATATGTGCTTACAAAGGAAAACAAACACCTCCTCCTGAAATGGCTCAAGGATTTAAAGCTTCCAGATGGTTATTCGTCTAACATTGGTAAATATGTCAATATAGAGGAGGGGAAAGTGCAGGGTTTGAAGAGTTATGATTGCCACGTTTTGCTGGATAGACTACTTCCGATTGGGGTTTAGGTAGCACACAGAAAGAGGAGCATTTGTGTCAAAGGTGCTAGGAATAGAACAAAAGCTTTTGCATCCTCCCTTGTCTACTGCTTACATTTAGTTTGTTTTCCAATAAAACTATAGCAAATGTTCTCAAAGATACTAGTACCTGAATTCATATTATTGTAGGCCTACTTGGGCCCATGTTCTTAGATTTTTTTTGATTTGCCAAAGAAAGCTTGTTACCATTTTAACTAACCGTGTACACTCAATTATATACACCTATGTCAAAATAATAATCTCGCTTCTTTTATTTATAGCAAATGGAACATGGCTCCGATGTCTGTTTTTTGGATGTGTTCGTTAGCACGTATGTTAAAACTCCTACATTCGCCGATCAACCTCCGCAGTGGGTTGATGATTGATCTGCATTGGCCTTTGTAAGTAAACTATCATTAAAAGACTTGCTTTTGAATATGTAAATTTATTTATGTATATTGTGTATATGATTATATTTGTTTATTTTATTTTGACAGAAAACATATAATGTCGCCGTTAATCCCGAAGGTACTCCTCCCGGCCAGCCCATTCCATTCGTGCCTGAAGTTTGGCAAGCGATCACCTCAGATGGACATCCAAGAGAGGAGACCGAGTGTTAGGGATGGGGGATCACGGGCTGCAATGCCCATCGTCGTCGATCGGCCGTCGCTCGAATGTGATCAGGCCCGATCCTCAGTATGTTTCGAGGATCTCCTCTCTGGAGGCAAGCTTGGCTGAGGAGAGACGCTTGGCTGTACAGTATCAGGAGGAGACAGAGGCAAGGTTGGCTAAGGAGAGACGCTTGGCTGTGCAGTATCGGGAGGATACAGTGCGTCGATTTGAGTTGATGATGGACCAGATGTAGAGTATGCAGCATCATGGGTATTCCCACACGCACTCGAGTACCGGCTCCCCTTCTGACTCTATTGCCAGGATTCTTTTCCAGTCTCCCGCCCCCGAGGTGATTTTGTGAACCCCCAATTTGGTACTGGACTTTGATTTGTGATGTCCTGATTTTGTACTATTTGAATTTGTAATAACATTTGGTATTTAATTTGTTGTAATAAAGTTTATTGGTATTTAATTTGTTGTAATAAAGTTTAGGTAATTTCTAAGGTTTTTAGATTTATAATTTTAGTTGATTTCAATTGTTATATCAGGTACAAAAAAACATATTATAATTGACATTTTTTATTTTTTTTTATTTATTGCATTATCAGCGGCGGAATTTTCCGTCGGTGATTTTAAATAAATCAGAATTTTTCAGCGGCGGAATATTCTGTCAGTGGATTTAGACACAGCGGCGGAAAATTCCGCCGGTGAAATTACAATTAAATTAAATAATATTGTCTCAGCGGTGGAATATTCCGTCGGTGGATTTAGGTACAACGGCGGAAAATTTCGCCGATAAAATTACAATTTAATTAAATAAAATTTCCTCAGCGGCCAGTGGACACTGGCGGAATTCCATTTCTGTCGTTGAACACCGGCGAAAATTGGACTGCCGCTGCGACGCGCTGCCACTGGCGGTCCACCGACTGAATAATTCCGCCCGTGGGAACGTAGCAGCGACGGAAATGCTGCTTTAGCGGCAAATTTTTCCGCCGGTAAAACATGTTTTTCTGGTAGTGCGTCAGCACAACTATTTTACCCAATCGTCGCAACATCCTTGATGTTCATACGTTAGTTAATTATATGTTCAATTTATTTTTCTTTCATAAACTGTTTTGTTCAGAAAATTTTATCTTCATCTCCACATAAAAGACTTCGATCTTCACCGTCATGATTGTTTTTCTATGAGATTAGAACTTGCTCACCAAATTTGAGCTCGATCCAACGGTTAACGAATCGAGAATTGCAATTTTACCACAACTGGTTATTGTAAAAACTTGATGGAATTTTCTTATATTCGTCTATTCCATCGTTTTCGATCTTTTCTCCCGTGGCCGCCGGTACACCGGATTTCTCAAATATGAAATCATTTATCAAATAGCAATTTGTCTTAAGATTGTTACATAAAATCTTACAATAAACACAAAAAGAGAAAAGAATTACAATATATAGAAATACAATTTAAAACGTAAACTTAAACAAAAAGAAATAACCGTATGTTGATCGTTTTGATGTTGCCCGAGTCGTGTGTGACACACTTTATTAATACAAATTCGCTCCCTCACCGAGTTGTGCTTCAGGTTGTCTTGGACGTTCGCCTCACAGGATAAAACGGACGAACTGGACTATTATTGAATACTAGAATATCCGACGAATCTCAATATACTTGTACAAAATCACCATGAATAAATTTCTTGAATGTCAAAGAAAGAAGATGAACAAATTGCAAAGGGGAGGAAGAAGATTGATGAAAAAAAATTGTTTTCATTTGTTGTGGATTTCTATAGATATAGATTCAATAACCATGTTATGAATTTACAATTAATCCTTATATTAATATGGAAGTCATTACCTTATATTCATGTGTTTTTCCACACTTTGTAACATCTAATCACAAGTTAATGATCCCTATTAATCACTCATTAATATAGGAATCATAGGTCATAATAGTGTGGTTAAATTCTAAAATTTATATTTTCAACCCATCAACTTTGAGCTATCATATACTTCCTCCGTCTCAATAGTAGCTTCCCATTTTGCCATTTTGGGTGTCCCGTTAATAGCTTTCACTTTCCTTTTTTGGTAAAGGAATCTTTACTATTTCCTCCACTCATTCTCTCTCCTACATTATTTTAATACTCACAACACCATTATAATTTACTATTCCCTCCACTCATTCTCTTTTCTATTTTCAAATTACAATCACAACATTTTTTCTTCCCATCCATTTTATTAATTTGCGTGCAAGGCATTTTTTGGACAGCTCTTATTGGGACGGAGGGAGTATTTCTTATCCAATATCAAATTAGACATCTATATATAACATTTCAATGTTCACACAGAGTATAACATGAACCTACAATAATATTTGTCAAACGATAAACGATTTATTAAAAAAAATACATAATTTTTTTTCACAAACAACACATTTTTTCAACAGTCTCAACAGTCACACCCTGCCCCGCCTACAATATACCCCATTCAATCATCCACCCATAACCCTTACCCCCACCCCAACCCACCCTGCACCATACCCACACACCTCTTCCCCACCCTATCTTACCAATCTTCACCCTACCCTACACACCCAATCCACTTTATCACTCTTATCTTATCCTACTAGCAAAAGTCTGTATTCGAGGACACGTGGTATATATTTTTTTAATTAAAAGTGAGGCCAAAATAGAAAAGAGACAACTTAGTGAGAATAAAATGAAAAAAATTTTTGAACGGTATAAACCGAGCTACGAACATGGGCTTGCCCGAACCTGGGCCCAACTATATTGGGCCATGGATATTATATATTCATCAAGTATTGGGGCCGAGCATTCTCTTCCTCGTATGCCGAGGAACATTTACCTTGGCCTTATGTCGCCATTCTTGGGCCGGCCTGTCTCAATTACCGAGGAAAGAAAAGTTCTTTGCTCGGCATGTCACCAATTACCGAGGAAACAAAAGAATTCTCCCCGGCATATTTTCATGTCGGCCTTTCGTCAAGTGACGAGGAAGCAGGATCATTCTCCTCAGCATATTTGCCAAAGGCTGAGGAAAAACATTTGCCTTCCTCGGCGTTCCGGCTAGCAGTTACAATCCTTATTCAACAAGGATTACACAGTTGTAACCCAATCAGGATTACAATTACCAATATCAATTCAAGTCAAACAAGGACTCCTTAACAGATATAATTCTATTAGAGTTATATCTTATCTCATTACAAGTTCATTCCAACATGGATTCTATCTATCCATTCCTATAAATACAAGCCCCATGGCTCATTATTCGGTACGTTACTTTTTACATTGGAGAAACTCTGTCAATTTGATTTTCTCTAATATCAACCGTGAACTTACTCTCACGCCGGAGGGCCTTTAGCCGGATCCGCCCCGGCTTAGTTTACGTGTTTTCTCTTATTTTCAGGCCTTGCAATCGCCGGAGCATTCGACGCTTGGATTTGGGCTGTTTTGACGATTTTGGCGTCATCAATTGGTTCCATTGCCGGGAAATCGATTCAAACACCCATTGTTTGGCCTGGAAAACGCTCATTTAAAGCCAATTTTCTTGCCGAATTTGTTCTTTCTTGGAACGGAATTTTTGGATCGGTAAAGCTCTGTTCTTGAAGCCACCGGAGTTCGCAAGTTGTGACCGGAGTTTACCCAGATTCCGGTGAAAGGCGTTTTTGGCGTTCAAATTCCGATCCAGTTTTGGCTTGAGTTCTTTGCGTAGAAAAAATTACAATTGGCTGTTTGTTTTTGGTTAAAATTTGCCCTAATTTTAGCCATAAATTCGGTTCTGGTGAAACTGTGATTTTTGGAAAATTTTGCACTTAATAATCTGTTTGTGATTCATAATGGACGGACAATTCACAAGTGTTACAGCTGAGGATCCCACCCAGGTGAATGGGGGAAACACCGGAGCCGAGGAGCCACTGCCTCCTCCTCCTCCTCTACCTCAAGGCGATGCCATTCCTCCCCTTGCCATGACTCTTCGTTCCATGGGTCAGGCAAATGCCGAGGGAGAGGGCAATGACCTTCCTCGTCCTACTCGTACTCGTGGGAGGCAAGCAGGAAGGAAGAAAACAAAGAATGCCGACGCCGGTCAAGCAGGAGGATCTCAACCCGTTGACCGACGCTCTTTGTTACACAAACAAATGGAGACTTTGCAAAGGATGTATGAGACACAAGTAGCTCTGTTGCAAATGGACCCAGATCATTCCATGGCTCCCTTCATTGTACCATCAATGGGCCCACCTTTAAGAAAGGAACAGGGAGAGCATCAGGCTCCTCCCCTGAAGACCGCCGAACTACCACCGCCCCTGTGGATTCTCCTCGTCCTCGGCATAACAAGAAGCATAAGGAGCCCGTGGTCGACCCGAGAAGCCAAATAACTCCTAGGGAAGAGGAAGTGAACTCCAAGGACCTAAGAACAAGACTAAGCTTGAATAGGCGCCTATCCCCTGCTCGCCTCATCATGACTCCTAGGCGTCCCGCGTCTCCTCGAGCTCGTCGGCCAGATTCTCCTCGTCCTCATCATTCAGATTCTCGTCGTCCTCGTCGACCGGACTCTCCTCGTCCTCGGCATCGAGAATTTGCTAGGCCAAGGACCCCAGAGCCCTACAGGATGATACTTGGCGCACAAGACCTGGAACCAAGACGTGATAGGGTCCTCTCCAGACGTGATGGCCACCGACATGAAGCAGAGCACAGTAGGGCAAATGATCGCCCTAAAGACAAGTCAGTCAGAAGTTCCCAACGAAGTACTCGCTCAAGCAGTGAGAAGGAAATAGAAACAAAACAATGGGAACTATTGAAGCAAAGGCTGGATGATATGGAGAGAGGAAAGAAATATAATGATGACGATTATGATTGGGCCACCCGTCCGTTTTCCTTGAGGATAACTTCTGCACCTCCCCATCCTAACCTCAAGCTCCCAAATTTCGAGAAGTATAACGGAACCACCGACGCCAAGGACCATGTGCAAAGTTTTGAACAAACCATGAATCTCCTCACCATCGCCGATGACTTGCTCTGCAAAGCTTTCGCGAGCACCTTTTCCTAACATGACTTTGACTGGTTCCCTGAGCTCAAGAAAGGTTGCATCGATTGCTGGAGGGGCATGAGGAGAATGTTCTTAGATCACTTTGCCACGGCTGGGAAGAGGAAGATGAGATTAACCGACTTGGCCAACATTGAGCAAGGGAAGGGAGAGACCACCCTTAGCTACTACAATAGGTTCCGAAAAATGGCAGATCAAGTCGAAGAAAGCCTTACTGACAGGGAGGTCATAGTTTGCTTCAACTCGGGTTAAAATCGGCCCCTCATTTATGAACTCTCGCCGGGGAACCCGGCTCCAAGGCCGAATTATACAAAGTGGCTTATGCCATTTCCATGGCCGAGGACAAGACAAAGAAAAGGGGTGCGACAAGACGGAACTCAAGCAACTAACTCCGACGTAATGACAATGGAAACGGCAAGAAAGGAAAGAATAAAACCAGAAGCACTGAGAAGCTGGAGTTCACCCCTCTTACAAAGCCCATCTCCGAAATCATGCAGATGGTGAACCTTCCTCCACCTCGTCCGCTGACTGATAACCCAAAGTACCCCCGCAACAAGAACAAATACTGTGATTTTCACAAGGACAACGGGCACACCACTGATGGTTGCTGGGCCCTTAAGAAGATAATCCAACAATGGGTTGACGAGGGAAAATTAGACCGTTATGTCATGAAGAAAGATGGCAAGCGAAAGCGGAAGCAAGAGGAGAGTGAAGATGACTCCAAGAGTGAGGATGAAGATCGAAGGCCTCCTAGGGCTAAACTACATGTGATCCGTGAAGAGGTGACCTCCACCAGAAAGCTAAGGGACCAGATCCACGAGCTAAGCAAAGTATATCATGTCCCTGCTTGGATCCATAAAGCAGAAGAAATCATTAGTTTTTCTCCGAATGAGTTGGCGGGAAGTCGAGCAGCTCGTGAGCAGCCATTGGTCATAAAGGGCCGAATTGACAATGTTGAATCTGAAAGACTTCTTGTTGATACGGGGGCCTCCCGTGACATCCTGTACTATTCAGCCTTCCAACAAATGGGGTTGAAAGACACTGCGCTAGAGCCATACCATGGAAGACTTGAAGGATTCACCAACCATAAGGTTGGAGCAAAGGGAACCGTAGAACTAGAACTCGAAGTCGGCGATCATCCCTTCCGAGCCAAAGCTACTGTCACTTTTATAGTCATGGATTTGACTAGTGACTATCATGCGATTATCGGCATTCCAAGTCAAGCCAAACTTGGGATGGTAGCCTCCCTTCCTCACCAACGAGTTAAATTTCCCACTCGTGCTGGCATTGGATGCGTGAGGGCAACCCCCAAAGATTTCTTGGAACATGTTGTCAAGAGCCGGAAAAAGTCAAAAAGCGTGGAGATAGATACGCCCGAGGAGAATATCAAGATCACCAAATCTCAAAAGACCACGGAAACTAGCTCTAGAATGAACTATATCCGTGAAGTATGGGAAAGTGAGGAAGAGGAACCTATGGTCCTAGAAATTGTGGATGACCAAGGCACAACTCTACCCACACTGGAAGAAGAGCCTATGGTCCTAGAAACTGCGGATGACCAAGGCATAGTTCTACCCATCTCCGAGGAAGACCCCATTCTCGTCAATGACCAGAACTCGGGGGCCAACCATGACTCGGGGAAGAACGATCTCCCAGACATCGATAAACTTATGGAGGAAGAAGGCCTCAATGTAAACGACAATGAAGGGAGGAGAATCAGAGAGATCATCATCGAATCCCTGGAATTTCGAGACGGACCGAAATGAAGCTGTAGATGAGCTAGAAGAGGTAGTCATTAATCCCGACTATCCCGAACAGAAAATCAAGCTAGGAGGCCAGCTATCACAGAAGAGAAAGAAAGAATCATATCCCTCTTGAAAAAGCAGTCTCGACGTCTTTGCTTGGAGAGTCGAAGACATGAGGGGAATCAATGAAGAAGTAGCCCTCCACCGCTTAGAAGTTGATCCTCTAGCGAAGACCATCTCCCTGACGAGGAGAAATTGTGCAAGGGACAAGGAGGAAGCTATAAAGGAGGAGGTGCGAAGTTACTCGGCCGGAATAATTCGCGAAGTCAAATACCCCGTTTGGTTGGCTAATGTTGTTATGGTGAAGAAGCAAAATGGGAAATGGCGCATGTGCATAGACTTTACCGATCTAAACAAAGCTTGCCCCAAGGACAAGCCTATCCTCTCCCCGAGAATCGACAAGTTAGTGGACTCCATTTACGGACACCAAACTCTCGGCTTCTTAGATGCCTACTCGTGCTATCATCGATAAAAATGGCGAAAGAAGACATCGAGAAGACTCGCCTTTCAAACACCTGTGGGGAATTTACGCTACATCATGATGCCTTTTGGGCTCAAGAATGCCGTGCCACTTACCAACGGATGGTAAATCAAGTTTTTGCAAGTCGATAGGTAGAAACATGGAGGCTTATATTGATGACATGGTCATAAAGACCAAGGAAGGCAGCCACGTTCCCGACCTAGAAGAGACCATTCATAACCTCCGAGCCAACAACATGAAGTCAATCCAAGCAAATGCGTGTTCGGAGTTACCGCAGGAAATTTCTGGGCTTCATGGTTTCCCAAAGGGGGATTGAAGCAAACCCGTAAAAGATCAAGGCTCTCATTGACATGAAGGAACCTACCACCATCAAGGAGGTCCAAAGACTTAATGGAAGAATTGCGGCCCTTGGAAGATTCATCGCCAAGTCCGCCGAAAAGTCACCGCCTTTCTTCAAGGTATTGAAGGGTACCAAGAGCTTCTCTGGACTCCCGAATGCTCGGAAGCGTTCCTCCGGTTGAAGGAGTACTTGGGTTCCCCTCCCTTGCTTAGCGAGTCCGACTACCGGTGAGATGCTATACGTCTTCCTAGCCGCCACCGATCACGCCTCGTCAGCACTGTCCTAGTTCGAAAGGATGAAGGAATTCAGAAGCCCGTCTACTATGTCTCAAAAGCTCTGTCCGATGTAGAAAGCAGATATTTTAATGTGGAAAAGATAGCATACGCACTAGTCATTGCTTCAAGGAAGCTGCGTGCATATTTTTCTGCACACCCTATCACCGTCTACACCAATGAACCATTGAAGAAAATCCTTCACAAGTTGGACGGCTCAGGACGTCTCCTTAATTGGTCAATCGCTCTAACGAAGTTTGATATCACTTACCAACCAAGGAAGACCCTCCTAGCACAGCCTTTGGTTGACTTCATGGTCGAGACTGCCTTTATGGGTGAGCATCTCCCCACCTCCCTAAGCAAAACGCGCCTGAGGAAAAAGACTCTCCCATTGAACTCCCATCCAACTGTTGGATCCTGTATACGGACGGATCAGCTACCAAGGAAAGAAGCGGAGCAGGAATAGTACTAGCAAGTCCAGAAGGAGAATATACTATACAAGATGCTATCCGCTTCAGGTTTCCTGCCTCTAACAACCAAGCTGAATACGAGGCTCTCATATTTGGCATTGAGTTGGCCTCCTTCTATGGAGCAACTAAGGTGGCCGCTTCGTGACTCCCGGCTTGTTGTCAAACAAGTGAAAGGAGAATATAACACTCAAGATGTCACCCTTGCCAAGTATAGAGACCTGTCCTAGATATGACGAAGAAAATGGAATTTTTCGAGCTCAAGCGTATAGGAAGGGAAGACAACCAAGTCGCAGACGTTCTCTCCAAACTAGCCACCATGGACGTGTCTCCTTCGGAGACCAACCCATATGTAGTTTATGCCGAGGAACCTGCGTATGAAAGATTACAAGTCATGCTTCTGGACGAGGAAGAGAGATGCTGGATCGATGACTACATCGAATACATTGAGAAGGAGAAACTCCCGTAAGATGATGCTCGAGCCAAGTTTATCAAGAAGAGGTCTCCAAGATTCGTGGTGATGAACGGAGTCCTCTACCGAAGATCTTTCACGAAGCCCCGCTAAGGTGTGTCTATCCCAAGGAAACCGAGAACCTCTGGCGTAAGTACATGAAGGTGTTTGCGGCGGACACCCGGGGCCGAACCTTAGGCGACAAAATCATATCGCTAGGTTACTACTGGCCAAACCTAAGGGAGGACGCGCATGCCTATGTTCGAAAATGTGACAAATGCCAAAGGTTCTCTCGACATTCCAAGACTACTCGGTCGAGCAAACACTTGTAATACCTACGTGGCCATTTGATATGTGGGGGATCGACCTCATTGGACCCTTCCCACCCGCCCGTGGTAATTGCAAGTACGTGATAGTAGCTGTTGATTACTTCTCCAAATGGATAGAAGCCAAGGCATTGGCCAAGATAACGGAAGAGAACGCGATCAACTTTGTTCATGACAACATCTGGTGCAGATTTGGCCTTCCGCATACAATTGTTTCTGACCATGGCCTCCAATTCTCCACGGCATTTACAACCGAATTGGGAAGAGTCAAAGTACGCCATGCAAAATCTTCGCCAGCGCACCCCAAGGCAACGGTCCAGCGTAAGCCGCCAACAACCGGTCCTAACCGCCCTCACCAAGAACCTTGAAGGACGCGAGGGTAGATGGTTGGACGAACTTCCCTAGCTTTATGGGTCATTCGCACAACCACCCGGGGGCCAACCGGGGAAACCCCATTCGCACTAACTTTCGGTTCTGAGGCTATGGCACCAGCAGAGATGGCCATCCCTACAGTAAGGAACTCCCATTATGATGAGCAAGTCAACAAGGTCAATAGGCTCCTAGACCTGGACCTGATAGATGAAAAACGACTAGCTGCGCAGATGAGGATGGTGAATTACAAACAAAGGACCAAGGCATATCACGACAAGAGGGTCATCAAAAGAGTATTCCAAGTTGGCGATTGGGTACTTAGAAAGATCGAAGCTACTGGTCGGAAGGCAGAACAGAACAAGCTCTCCCCAAATTGGGAAGGTCCCTATATCATCACTCAAGTCATTCGAGAAGGGACCTACAGATTAAGGACCAAGGAGGGGAAGGATCTCAAGCATCCGTGGCACTCCGACAACCTTAGAAAATATTATCACTAGTCTAGTTTATTTTGCAATAGATTAGCTCTTTATTTTCGGTCTTTTGTTTTCTTTTTGTCTTTTTAGTTGATAGGATGGCAGTTTGATGTAATCACATTTCAGTTCTACGAAAGCAGTTTCTTCCAACATGCAAAGCAACTATCAGCTCTTCACCCCAGCACAGGAAGATGAGGGCATTACCTCAGGTTCTCCGATACACAATAGCCAAGACCAAGGATCTTCCTTGGCCTGATGGCTTACCAACAGCCAAGACCAAGGATCTTCCTTGGCCTGATGGCTTAACAATTGCCAAGACCAAGGATCCTCCTTGGCCTGATGGCTTACCAACAGCCAAGACCAAGGATCTTCCTTGGCCTGATGGCCTACACACAGCCAAGACCAAGGGTCCTCCTTGGCCTGATGGCTAAACAATTGCCAAGACCAAGGATCTTCCTTGGCCTGATGGCTTACCAACAGCCAAGACCAAGGATCTTCCTTGGCCTGATGGCCTACACACAGCCAAGACCAAGGGTCCTCCTTGGCCTGATGGCTAAACAATTGCCAAGACCAAGGGTCCTCCTTGGCCTGATGGCGTCCCAACAGCCAAGACCAAGGATCTTCCTTGGCCTGATGGCCTACACACCTGCCAAGACCAAGGGACCACCTTGGCCTGATGGCTTACAACTCTTCTAGTTAAGGGTCCATCTTGACTTAGGAGACTAGCAGCCAAGGCCAAGGACTTTCCTCGGCCTAATGGCTTGATAAACCTCCTACCATGAATCTACCCTGATTCAGGATTACAACATTCAAAGCCGAGGAAAACTTCCTCGGCCCAAATGAAGTACGAGTATAGTTACAGCCGAGGAATCTTCCTCGGCCTAACCACTTGCTCCACAAGGAACAAGGGACCTCCCTCGGATCCCACCTTCCTAAGGCTAGTGCATAGCATACCAAAATATAACCAAGTCAGTAAAGTGACAGAATAATGACAAAGGATTTTTTCATTGACATTCAAATGGAAATTACAAGATCCTATTGTCTATTACAAGAAGCAAAAAAGGAAAAACTATCCTAAGATGGCTGAGCATCCTCAAAGGGCTCTTCTAGCCAGCTGGTATTATTTGAGCCAGGTGGAGGAAGGGTCGTTTGATGGGTTTGGGCATCGCTTCCTCAGTGTTCCCCTTCCCTCGGCCTCTAGGTCCTCGGGCTCGTCGGCGTCTTGGATCGCCTCCACTAGGTCTTTGATATTGCCGGGGGACAACAGGCCGGCTTCCACACTTCCCTACAAGCATGGGCATCCTTCGCGCCTATCGGCTCCATGTTGCTCTCGTAATAAGGGACCAAGTGATGGAGTGCCCCGACCTCCTCGGCATATTGATCCCGCAGATTAGCCGGGCAATCTTGTTGATGTCCGGACCGGTGGAGGGATCACCAAAATGCTCCTGGCCAAGTGGAGGTAGCCGTCCTCGAACATGGTGGTTGTTTGCTCGTCAACAGCCTCTCTGAAGGCCGAGCTGGCCATCATCAGTTCTTTGAAAGCCGAGCTCTCCTTGAACCGAGCTACGGCCTCTTCCTCCCTAGCCGGAAGGGTAGCTTCCAATCCTCGGCACTTGGCCTCGCCTTCCTCGGCCTTGGTCCGAAGCTCGACCTTATCTGCCCTGGCCTGGGCAAGCTCTTCACTTTTGAGCCGGAGATGTTCCTCGGCTTTTGATCTTTCTTCCTCGACCCTTTTTACCTCGGCCTCAACCTTGGCCTTGGCCGCTGCAAGCTCAGCATCCTTGGCTTCTAAAAGTTTAGCCAAGGAAGACTTTTCTTTTTCGCTCTTTGCTTGAGCTGCCTTGGCCTCATTCAGGCGCCTTGTCTTCTTCTTGGCCGGACGTTCTCGTACGCCGTGACTGAAGCCAACTGAAAGATAAAATCATCGTTAGGAAGACAAATCCAATATCAAAGATAATAACCCAGAAAGGGATCAACATTTACCTCAGCAAGCAGGAGTCCCTTGTGGCAAAGCACAGTATCCTCGTTAGGACCCTCTTTGCAAAGGGTTTCATAAGCATCCTCGTCCATGGCCCTTTGGATGGGAGCTCGGCCCAATCTCACCAAGGGTCCCTCCCTTGCCAACAGGGGGAGTCCCCTAAGACGAGGAATGCCAAGAGACATATTTTTGGCCAGCTCGTCGGCCTCTTCAATAGTCTTGACTGACTGAACGGTCAAGGGAGGGGGAGCATCAACCTCAGGGGCCGCACTGACGCTTGCCCGTTTGGCAGCCGGCTCCTCGGCGCTGGCACTTGGAGTTCTTTTAGAGGACCTCCTTTGGACGAGGTTAGCTTCCTCGGTTGCTTCTTCCTCGGCATCAACATGGAGGCTATGCCCCTCTACAGTTGATGGGTTGGATTGATTATCAGCAGCCGGATCCTCGGCATCCACTTCCCCGTGCAATTTAAGGGGGAGGGGTTGGTCAGTCTGAACATTAAGGATGAGGTTACGTGCATTAGCATCCTCCCTCCTTTCTGTTAGAGCGGTTTTCTTGCTCAACCTCCTCTTCCTCTTCACGAGCTCCTGAGGGCTCAGTCTCTCCATTGCAAGGGTAGCTTCTTCCTCGGTGGTCAGATCTGTAAAAGACAAGGAAGAAATGGTCAAGTACGAGCAAGGAAACCCAAGGTCAAGTACGAGCAAAATAATATGACAAAAATTACAAGTGTTAAAGATAAAAATTTACGTCCAACAATGTTAGGTGCTCCAATACATTGGTCACGGGGACGCTCATCATGGCACCTGATACAATCCTCGTGAAATACGAAGCCTGGATGTACCGTCCAATCGTTGAAGCGACGCCCTCTTTTAACATTTACAAGGGGAGCTACCCCGTCCTCGTTCCCCGGCATCAATCCTGCCTGGATATAGAAATGGTCCGAGGACTCAACTTGCTTCCAGTCCAGGACCCCTACCCTAGCAAATTCTTCCAGACGCTTGATCAAATCTTTGGTCCACCCGTATTGTTGGACGGCAAAGGAGGAGGTTGGATCGTCACAAGGAGATTGGAACTCCCAGCCTTGGCGGCTCTCAACTCGGATAACATGGTTGTCCCAGCCTGGAACTTTACTAGACATGGGGAGGAGCAATTTTGGTTTCCTATTGGCACTCCTAATTACTACCAGCCATTGTTCCTTGATGACTTGGACAATGTAGAAGTGACGGAAGGCTCCCATGGTCGGCTCATAGCCTAAACTACGGCAGAGGATGATAAAGCTAACCAAAACCCTAGTACCATTGGCTCCTAGCATGGCCGGCACTGCCTTTACATCATCCAAAAATTCACAAATGAAGGGGTCTAGGGGAAGACGGAGTCCTTGTTGGAACTGTTTGAAATAAAAATGGACGTAATCTTGGCTATAATAGAAGGCCGTCTCTTCTTTCTCCGTCTTCGGCTCTATCTTGCCCATATAAGTTAATTTATATTCAGCACGATCCACTTTGTACTTGGAGTACAATTTTTCAATCATGGGATCCCCAGGTTTTGGTGCCCTCTCAATTTGCTTTCCTCGGCTACCTGCTCCTCGGCTTCTTCGTCGGACAAGGCGGGCATCAGCTTGAGCACCTTCAACGAAGGCATTAACTATTTGAGTGGACGAGGAGGGCTCTCCTTCTCTTCCCGTCATATCTGCATAAAGACGAGGAGACCAAATTATTTACCTCGTCAATGGCTGATTAAATGACGGGGATGTAAGTGCTCCAATTTGAGCTTGTTAGAATTTTCGTTAGAAAATTAACGAAAGTTATAACATTTCTAACAATTCCTAACTATCCTAACATTTCTAACAAAGTGAGGGTAAAATGGGCATTGTTATTTAAGGTTAAACCTTAAAAAGAATCTCAAAAAAGAAAAACAAATGAAGAAAACCAAATATAGCAATGCTGGAAACAAAAACTGGCTGGTCAATTTGAATTTTGAAAAAGATTATTCTTCTTGTCCAAAGCTGAAGCTGCATTTAATGAACAGTGCACGCTGCCTGATCCTATCCGCGCGGATACCATTGCAGTTTTCAGAGGGCTATAAATTGAGCCCTCCAGTCACAAAAACAGAGAGGAAGAACACAAATGCAACGAACCTCTGGCGAAATATAGAGAGAAAACAGTGAGAATTCTCAAGAATTGTCACCTTTTTCTCTCCAATCTTTCCCAACTCATACTCATCCACTCACTCTCATATTAAAGCCCTAAACACTCATACACTCAAGCCAAACACTCAAGAACACAAGGAAGATTGGTAAACCCTCTTCTTCCTAACCCTAAATCTCATCCATGCATGCATCTTCAAACTACAAAATGTAGTTCTTTCATCTTCTTTCTCTAGATCTAAGAAGATCACCATGGAAGACCATCTCCATGGATGATCTTCTACAAAGATCAACATTATTTTCAAAGCTTTTCTTTCTTACTTGCAAAAATGCACTTTCAAAACCCTAAAAAACCATTTTCAAGCACTAAATCTTGATTTCAAAGGGTAAAATCCCCCTCCCCAAGCAAATGAAATGCTTAGTCCTAATGTACCCCAAGGATGGTTTGGTATAGTTGATTCACCACTAAAATGTCTAGTGATCACTAACCAAAACCTAGGGAAATGGGGACAAGCATGGATGCAAAACCCCCCTTAAAATCATATTTTCTTTCTTGAGAAGTTGCTGTCCAGTAGCAAATTTCTCAGACCTCAGTCCATGGTCTTAATTTTTGGACACATATGAACTTGGAATTTGGTGTTGACTACAAAACACTTTTTGTAGCCAACATCCAGAGCTTTCCAGACATATTTTTACTTTATTTTTTGGGTGAGTAAAACTCCTCTTTTCAATTTTTCTTTCAGAGGCTAGTTCATCAGCTTCTGGGAATCCAGATCTCATATCTGAGGTTTCCAGAAGGTTTTGACCCCTCAAATCTTCTCCAAAATGGAAATTTCTTTCACACAAAGTTTATTCAAGGAGTCTAGAGAAACTTTCATTCTCTGAGTTCATCCAGATTATGAAGTTTTAGGACCCTTGAATTCATTTCAAAATCAGGTGTCTGCTGCCATTTTCTTCTGGCAGAAGTGACTTCTCAACTTCAAAAGGTTTTTTGAGTACCAAATCTCAAACCAAAAATTCTCCAAAAAATCATGGGATCAGTTTAAAGTCTTAAAAAGACATCCCAATTTTTACTTTTTCCAGTTTCAACATATTTTGGCCAAAACACACACATACACACACACACAAATGATTTTCAGCTTGGAAGACTCGTTTTACGAGGCGCGTCGGGTGCACACTAACGTCCTTCCCGACGCGTAACATGACCTCCGAACCTAAATCTCTGATCTCGGGCTTTTTTCAAAGTTTTGGCCCTTCAAAATTAAAATGGCGTGGCGACTCCGTTTTTTTCGGTTTTATTTGGTTTTTCAAAGAAACGCAAAAATCGAATTTTTCCCGCGAAAAAGGCAACACCATCGTTACAGTGGCGACTCCGCTGGGGAGTAAGCTTTTTAATAAAAAAATGGTATTCGGTATATTGGTGGAAACCACTAAATTTCCCGTTATCGCCTCCTAACACGAGTCGGGGATAAATTGTGGTCTAACAATCCCACGTACCGGTATCACCGTTTTCAAAAAAAAAAAAAGCTTTTGAGGGTCAAGCTTCCGTCCCGGCTTTGAAAATCATTTTTGTGTGTGTGTTGATTTTTGCACAGTTTTCATGTTGTTTTGGCCGCCTTGGAGAAAGTCAAAATTTTTGACTGTCGGAATAATGTCCCTAACTGTCGGAATTTCCGTGCTTACGTGCTTATGTGCTCATAAAAAAAATTCAAAAAAAAAAAGATTTTCAAAAAAAAAAGAAAATTTCCAAAAAAAAAAAATCATGCATCATATTTTTAAGACACATAAAAAAATCTCTATTTTACTCAGAAAAAGAATATAGACTGCTTGCACACTACGCGCACGTGACCGTACACTGCACACTACGTCCTTAACCCGGGGAAATCCTTGTCGCGGTCCGTTTGGTCTTATTACGCCTCTCGGATGAGCACAGGACTACCCAAACATCCCATGGAGCCTCGTGTCGACCATGCACTTGTCCGTGACACACTTTGTCCGAGACCCGGTTGGTTTTTAGTTACAGTGCGTGTCATGCCTGTCCGTGTATAGACCTTTCCTTTCAAGCCTTTGTCGGCATACCGAATCAATATCTCTCGGGTCCACTAATCGGTCGCTAATCGGTCGAAGTTTTGCCGGTTTTCCGCCGCGAGACTTTGACCAAGATATTGACCGGCGCCTTGACTTCGGCTGACGGCGGCACAAATTATACATCGACTCCCGGCATTGACACTGAGTCATCAAGGATTAATGACTATTCCATGCCTAATTACGGCTTAGCGACGACAAGTCAAGATCATAGCGGACATTTATCGGTCAAATCATGCCGACTTTTGTCGAGCCCTCGGACATGATCTTGACTTTCGACGTCGGCTTTGTCCGTAATTTACATCGAATGCTCGTTAAGACTCGATTACCCGCCAGACTTTTAGGATCGTTTTCTTTCGGTCGGTGGGACCCGCTTGCCCTATAGGACCTCGCCCGGGGCTGTCCGCTGGGAGGTCGAAATACGGGTGGAATACGAGGGGCTTATAGACGTAGTGACGGGGCCCACCGATCCGGGAATCGAGTAGTTTGCGAAAAGAAGAGCAATCTTTTCCAACCGATTAGGTTAATAAAACATGTTTTAAGTAAACGTGAACAAATAAGCGCATGTTGCATGAGCCTAAAGCCCAAACACCTACCCTCCTTCCATTCCCGGACATCGAACCTTCATGTCCTTTCCCCATGACTCCGCACAAAGCTTGGTTTCGGGCACCGGGTCACCGTTTGATCAGGTTAGGAAGAGTCAAGCGCATCGTCGGCTTCGCCATTTGTTCCGACTCCGGGTTTGAGAATGTACGCATCGGCCGGTAATGATGGGGATAACGTCACTCCGCCTCCGGGACCCCTCGGACGAGCAACGGTGGAATCGGTTAGCGAGAACGAGATGAGGTTACGACAGAAGCACGGCTAAACGGCCTTATGGAGGCTATTAAGAGTCACGGTGCGGCCGCCGGCCTCAATCCGGATGGCACCTTCACCGTGGAAGAAGACGAGGATGCAAACCCCAGCTCTCGAGTCGCCACGATTACACCGGGATGCCGCCACCCACCTCCTATGGTGCCACTACCGAGAACCCATGCTCCTCGATTTTCGGGTCGGCCCGGCTCCCAACCACGAGACCACCGGATCCATGCGGCCAGAAGCGGCCTGAATCGGTGGGGGCAAAATCGGTACGGAATGTCTTCTCATGGTTGGGGCTATCTCGGAATGCCACGGCTAATCGGGATCCCTCCTCGGTTCGGAACCGATCAATCCGGACCCTCACGGCAACGGCCACGGTTCGGAATGCCGCCTGGCAGTTACGGGCCACGATCGAGCCCCTCCTCGGAGCGAGTACTAGTTTTTGCTCCTCACACAAATCCATTCCTCACTCGAGACTTCTATGGGTTACCAAGCCTCCATCCAGGTGTCATCGAATCACCGGGACCGCGGTACCCGGGTTACACACCTTCACCACAAGCGGACCATGCAATTCAACAATCAGGACAAAGACGGCCCGCACTCAAAGCCTACTTCACGGGCCCCACTCACAAAATCCAAGTTATCCGGCTACATCGGGGCTGCCCCCACCTACTTTGCCGGTTGAAAATCCACAAAGAAGCCGCAAGGTTCTACCCTTTGCTCGGGCTCCTACTCATGCTCCCAGGGTAACTCGGCCCGGGACGAGGTTTTCACCTACGTCCCCGGACCGGCCGTTCCACTCCCACCGATCTGCCTCCGGTGGTAGCTCCTCTCTCTAGCTCGGCCGCTAGCTTGAATGCCATGGTTCCGCCACAAGACCCTCATCGGCACAGTTCATGGAACAACCAAGGAAATGAAAGCGCGGGTGCTTGAGCGATCGCGAAAGTACGCCTTAGGCCTACGGGCCGGACTCCATTGTTCCCCTGCCCCACAAATTCGTGATGCCAAATCTGGATCTCTTTGATGGAACCGCATGTCCGAAAACCCATTTGGACACGTATACCTTGGCGATGAAAGCGAAAGGATGTACCAATCGGCGGTTAGTGACTATTTTTGATCTATCCTTGAAGTCCGGTGCCTTGAAGTGGTTCTTCCGTTTGAAACTGAAGCCGGGGCTACATGGGACCAGATTACCAATGCCTTCACGAGAAAAATATAAGGCCAACTTGGAATGGGAAACAAATAGGGTTGACCTACAAACAACGGTGCGGCGTCTGATGAGAATGTTGGGGACTTTTACAAGCGGTGGAATCGAAACTCGGTGAAATGGCCATCCCTCCTTAGAAGAGGAACAAGCTGGACATCTTCCGGTCATGCTTGAAACCACATCGAGAGCCTCCCTCGGTCACTTCCCATACTCGGACTTGCGGGCCATGGTTAACTCTGCGGCTAAGTTTGAAAAGGCCTGTCGGCAACCATTCTTTGCACACTGCCTACGAGATATCGGGCTCCTCCTGCAAACACCGCCCCTGCTCTGCTAAAGGCAAAGAGACGATTAACTATGCGGGACGGGAATGTAATAACACGACTCCTTTTGCTCCCGAAACCAGTAGAGCCCGGACCACGGGTCATGAATCTCGAAAACTTTGGGATGCCACAATGACATCTTTAGGGGGCGGTGAAAGAAGGCTTCTTTGCGGCCTTTGGAGAATTTCCAACCCAGTAAATCCGAATGCTCCCGTGGATACTACAAAGTATTGTGCCTTTCATCAAGCTCACGGACATCGGCGGCAGCTGCTTCACTCTGAAAAAAGGCAATCCGAGGGCTAATAGAGCAAGGAAAGTTGGAAGGCCCCAGGGGCCTAACACGATCAAAAATCATTGCCACGGAACCATAATCGGTGAATATGATTGAATGCGGAGAATCTTCACACGCCCGGGAAGATGCCATGAAGGTCCCCAAATACCCGTGGCCAATCTCGTCGAGGATCACAGATTCGGATTCCCCTCGGCCTCGAGGATATCGAAGCGAATCAACCCATCTTGGTCTCATGTCGGAGACTCCTTGCAAGAATACGAGGCCCGCTATTTCTCGGATAAAGGAAAAACCGATACCGAAGAAGCTGGGGCTGTTCCGTTCAAAATATGAAAGGACTATTTACACAAGATGGTTAGAACAATCGAGAAGAATCGAGCAAGAAAGCTTCCGCGGGCGCACTGTCTTGGGGCTTATCGGCAAAAAGGCCGAAGAGCATGCTGGAACTAGTACACTTCTGCAAATTGGCTCTAGGAGAGCCCGAATATGATCCAGAGAACAGCGAAGAATCGGAAGAGGAGGATTCCTTCTATATCCTACACAGTGTCAAATACGTGCCACCCCCTCTCACTCTTCCCCGCAATTTACGGGAGGAGAAGGCGAATCGCGGTCACCATCACTTCCGGAATGGGAGCATATGACAACCTGCGGTGCCACGCACCCTCTTCCCTAACAGATTTGACCGTCGCTCTCTCTCGGTGATATCCCCGTGGTATGGGAAGACGATTACGATGGCAGCGATGACGATGATGGCGATGATGATGACGAGAGCGAAGAGTCAGCGAGGCCCCAGATCCGGAAACAATCTGGAACAATCATGCCGAGAAATGAGCCCATGGGAGCCAGGCACAATGGTGGTTATCGGCAAGCGACGACGAAGAAACTTCGGAAGACGAATACGAGACCGAGGACATGAAGGCCATGAAGTTTCATGGATGCGAGCACGTGGATGTCTTAGAATTCAACCTTGCATACCATGCTTTGGGGAAAGGGTTTTCGGGTGTCCGATCCAGTGATAGTCGAAGATCGATCGAAAGAGGAAAATTAACTCCCATCCGCCCAAATGAGAAAATAACCATGGTTAGATCAAATCCACCCCAGAACAAAGTAACACTCCTTGTCAGGGTTACCCAAGAAGAGATCACCTTCCCCGAATGTATGTCGGCTTTCGAGAGAAGTCCTAGAAGCGGCATAATACCGGATGCGCCTCCCACACAGAACGCTATAATCATCTCCAACTCTGAATATTACAGAAAGGAACCGGAATGGCTGCACTATACCGGGGATGAGATCGAAAAGCCGCCGAGTACCGACAATAGCGACTCTTGTTGCATGATGACAATGAGCAAGGCCGGCCATGAGAATGAATCGGAGGACGCCCTAGCTCGTGGGCCATCCAAGGGCAACAACACAACCCCAGACTCGAAAGCGTGACTTGGGAAGCGGTTATAAGGGCCGCCCGGGAAGGAGCAGATGCGGCTCAAGCTCGGCCCCCTGTGCCAGACTCCGTCAGGAACCAATGACGATAGCGAAAAGGGCTCCCCGTTAACGTTGGCGGCGTTGAAGAAATCCGGTCAAGAGACGGCGATGAGGAAGTTAATCTGTTAACCCGATGCTGGGCGGATCTTCCAAGGAAATCCCAAGGCGAGATAAGAAGGCCACGGATCAAGCACCAAAGGAAGATCGCCGCCCCTATGCTAAGGCAGTGAAACTCCAGGACCACGAAAAAGAGGATCCCGTGCTCACCCGGTTGAAGCAAACACAGGCCAACATTTCCCTCTGGTCTCTACTCACTTCGTCTTATCCCCATGGTGAAAGCGGAAGAAAGCACAGCTCGCACTCTCGTGCCTATTGATGCTACTCCCGATGATGTGGTACGGTGATTGGAAACATCCACTACGGGAACATAATCACTTTCACGAGATCTCGACCTCCCTCAATTTGGGGCGATCATAATGAGCCTCTCTTCATCACGATCCAGTTTGGATGAACGACGCCTCCCTCGGGTCCTGGTTGATAATGGGTCGGAATGAACATTCTTCCAGCAAAGATCATGAGCTTGCTTGATATCAAGACTACGAGACTTGAAGCCTTCTTCTCTCACGATCAAGCTTACGACTCAACATCCCGAGCAGTCCTCGGAGTTGCTACTTTAGACCTCTGGTTTGGACGTAAATTGATACTGTGGAATTCCGGGTTATCGACATCCCGATTACTTTCAATGCCCTGTTGAAAGACCTTGGCTGCACCAAGTCGAAGGGGTCGCCTCAAGCCTCCACCGGTGTGTGAAATTCGTCTCGAATGGGGATCGACGACCATTTACGGAGATTTAGTCACTTTAGAAGGCACGAGATACGGGCGGAATACCTATTACGGAAATCAAACATGACGAGGAAGGTCACATGCTAACGGGCTTCACGGTCGAGCCTCCCGAGGCCCCAAGTGTGCAACATAGATCGACGGTCACTCGGGATAAAATCCCACCGGTCTTGAAAATGATGAGAAAAATGAGCTATCTACTGGCCTCGGTGCAGGGAAGCGCCAACAAGGAACTTTCAAACTCATCGAAGTGAAAGGACAGAATACTCGCCACGGCACAGGATATGAGGCCTCCCGGTGGACACTGCAAAGGGAAAAAGATTTGAAGGCTGCCACGGAAAGATCCGGTTGACAACCCTAAATCTCTCCCCTTCGGTCCTAATTTGGGTGACTACTTTGTAAAGGGTCCCACACAACCGGGAAACATCACAGAGCCCACTCCTACGGAAGGATGGCTAAAGCTACGGGATAGCCTCAACAAGTTCGGAGGAACCAAGGCTAACCCGGTCCGTAGAATGTTCCTGGACCTACCCAAGATACACAGGGCTACCACTACCATGAAGAGTGAGTATACCTTCGGGCGTGCGACACAGTGGAACAGTTCGAGAAACTCACAACCACTATTCCTCCTGCCCGGGGAAGATCCGAAACCCTGAATTCGAATTGAGTGCCAAAAGCTAAGGCCACGGAATTTCCCTCGAGATGATTGGGATGGTGCAGTTTATGCGGCAATTGTTCGAAGAAGAAGTCCAGTGCCGGACTGATTGATCTCGGCTCGGTCAAGAGATGATAGCGGCAATTGAGAAAGGAAAACAAAAACGGCCACAGTTCAGGAGTCACGAGGCCACCAATAGCGATGCCGCTAAAGAATTGGGAAACTCTCTCGGGCCGTCCGCGACCAAGGAGGAAATGATCACCAAGCTTGGATTGGTCCCCGTCCCTTTGTGTCAATCTAGGACAAGTCCTCCCAGTCTCTCTGTTAAGATCGAGTCTCTAGGGTCGTCCAGATGGCCTTACGCTGAAGACTACGAGTACGTAGCAAGCATTGTATTCCCTTTCGTTTTCAATGAAATGACGAACCTTTACGAGTATCCCTTGATTGCCACTTTAACTAATGATGAATTAATTAATAAAAATTTTTAATAATAATTCATTAGATAAAGAAACGAACACATTAAACAAAAAAAAAAATCAAACAACAAAAAAAAAATCTTTAAGCGAGGTTGTCAGGAAGAGGAAAATCGAGCCCAAGCTGCGAAGAGATTTTGACGAGTGTGAATTTGGGAAGCTGCGGAAGAGCCTAAAGAGACGCGATTGGTCATTTCTTCGAAGGAAGTGGAAAGGATGCTCTGCAAAATCCTACAAAATCCTCAATTCAAAGAAAGTTGCCCTCTTCATCAAAGAAAACATCATGTCTTGGAATACGGGTTGCCTTAGAAATCATTTCGAGATAATGGATCCCACTTCGAAGGGGAATGTGACGGAGTTCTTTGGCGGAATTCCGAATAACCCGTCACAAGTCATCACCCTACGGGCCCCAAACCAACGGAGCCGTCGAAGCGGCAAACAAGACTCTGGAAAATATCATCAGGAAAATGGCTGTCCAAGGTAGAGATTGGTGAGAAGTTACACGGCACTCTGGGGCTACAGAACATCGTCAGGCAGAACGGCAGGGAAACACCTTTTGCCCTCACATACGGAATGGAAGCCGTACTCCCAATCGAGCTAGAGATCCCTCGCTCAGGTATCTGGCTGGAAAGCCAAATCAACGAGGTCGAATGGCTCCAGAGTCGCCATGACGAATTGGCCCTCTAGACGAACGCCGGCGAAGGCCATGGAACACATCCGGGCCTACCAAGGAAGAATGGCCGGAGCCTTCGACAAGAAAGTAAAGCATCGGGAGATCCGAGAAGGTGATCTCGTTCTAAAAGAAAAGCCCCCGGTCCGTATCAACCCTCTCGGCAAATGGGAGCTGTATGGGTCGGGCCATATGTCGTCCGAGAAGATCTTCTCCGGAGGAGCCATGCAACTTGCGAGACCTCGATGGGAATCCCTTTGTACACCCGGTGAATGGTGACAAGGCTAGCGCGGATACTACGCGTAAAAAAAAAAACAAAAAAAAACAACAAAAAAAAAAAAAAACAAAAAAAAAAAAAAAAAACAAAAAAAAAAACAAAACAAAAAAAACAAAAAAAAAAAAAAAAGAGTGCTAAAAGAGTAATACCCAACTAGGTTAGAAACCCGAGAAGGGCGGCCTAGGTAAAAAACGGGGTTGCACCAAAAAAAAAACAAAAAAAACAAAAAAGAGTTCACCGAGTTGAACTACGAAGACTGAGCTCCTCAAAATGAGGAACGTAGGCGGCGGAAACGGTTCGGTCTAAAGCACAAATAAAAGCCATACTTTGGCATCAATACAATTGATCGAGACCATGAAAGCGTCTCGAAAAACTCTAAAGCAATTCAAATATTCATTACAAGTTAAAAGCTCTTTGATGAGTCTAAGCCCGATTCATTCCTACAGCGGCAGCTGCTAAAGAAAACTAAGATACATAATCAAACTAATGTGTCTGTCATGGCAAGAAAGGGATACTTGGAAACCTCGGAGTCACTCCAAGCCACTCGTCTTGGCCTCTCCCTTCTTCTTCCCCCTCCCAGGAGTCTTTCTCTTACGAGCAGGAAAAATGTCGGTATTCCTCCTACCAAGCTACGGTATAGGAGCAGGGTCTATCAAACCGGCCTCTGTCGGGGCCTTAGTAGCCCTAGCGTCATCCCTCATCTCCTGTAACCTAGGCGGTAACATAGGAGCCCTCCTCTCTGTCTCTTGACGTAAGCCTCATGTCGGTCACGAGCGTCTCCGCTCTGTCATGAGGGTTGGCCCTCGCCTCGGCCCTCCTCCTCTCGAAGCTTGATCGGTCCTCCGCACCTCTGATGGCCTCACGCCGTCTCAAAATAGCCACTGAGTCTCTCCCGGATGCCCCTCGTACCAATCCGGGTACCAAGTGGTCGGGAACACCGGTCTCGGACGCATGAGAATGACCCAGGAGGAAAGGCATCGTACCTCCATACTCGGGAAAGAAATGGAAACACAGGGATCATCCATAGGAAACAGAGCCACCACCACTGGTGGCTATATCATCAAAGCCCTCCAAAGGAACTGCTCCAAGCCAAAGCGCCCTAAGGACCCAGGCCGGAATGTAGAAAGCGGGTAGAAAGCCCGGAAGCATAACCACATGGGACCCGTTACTGAAGCACTCTGCGAGTCTCCACCCGCCTTGATGAGGCACCAACCATCGATATCTTCGGTCTGGCGACCCGCCATCCAGCGCGCCACGAGCCACGATCATCAAAATCTACATCGACACCTCTCTGGCAAAAGTCGAGGCGATCATATCGAGAGGTTTCCCGAAGAACCCCCAAGCGCTCCATCGGCCATGGGGTCGAAAGAAAGCGGGCTGCCCGTGCATGTACCGCCGTCCGGTAGCTAATCATCGAGAGCATGAAAAGTCTCCCCAAGAATCAAAGGAACGACATCTACGCCGGGCGACAATGGACGACAACATCCGGCGAGAGATCGATGGCAAATCCCGAAGGAATAGACCATGAACAAAGTGCCGAACATGCAAAGTGCAAAGGCATCCCGATAGGCGTCATCCACCAAGCCTAAGCCCCTAAATCGTCGGGAAGACCGGAAATATCAAAATGGTCGGGACCGCGGATCATGCCTCGTGCTTCCTCAGGGAAAGATGAAGAAGGTTGCACAACTTGTCAACAAAAGAAGCTCCTCCGGACAAAGGAATTGCTATCTCCTCCACCTCAGGACCTCCAAGCAAGGCAGAAATTCTTCCACGATCGGAACAATCTCGTTGAAGGAAAGGCAAAAGACATGCCTTCTAGTATCCCAAAACGAAGAAGAAGCCCTTAAGAGGTCATAATCAGGAACCAATTCTTTGAGAGACCACAAGCATCGTACCTTGTACCGTTCTTCAAAGAAAGACCTTCTCTCATGCATAATTTTCCGGGACCAATCCTTGAACTTGTTGAAAAATGACATTTGGGACTCTTGGGACAATTTTGAGGGAGCTTTTCTAAGGCTTTCCATGGTTTTTCTCTCTTCCTCCCGAAAATGGCTGTTTGAATTTGGAAGGTTGAAGAAGATATTTGAATTTGAAATAAAGCAAAGCCGGATTTAAAGCAAAATCAAAGGACGGTGTCGGATCTTTGTCCCCATCAGCGCGGATACGTTTGCTCCCCATCGAAAAATCTGCACCTTGATCCAAGCTACTACACCAAAAAGGGAATATTCCGTCCCGGTTGCTCGAAACTTGTGCAAAAACCTCCCCAAACCGGTCCATATACCAAACACCCTTGCAAAAAAAAAAAAAACCAAGGCTCATGCAAACCCTTTGCATTCATATTGCATTGCATTCATAAATAAAATCCTAAATTATTAAATTCCAAAAAAAAAAAAGAGAGTGTGAATAAAAAAAAACAAACAAACAAACATAAATAAAATCCTAAATTATTACATCAAAAAAAAAAAATGTGCATAAAAAAAAAAAAACAAACAAACATAAATAAAATCTAAATTATTACATCCCAAAAAAAAAATGTGCATGTCAATCTAAATCAAAAAAAAAAAATCAATCGGAGTCTCCGGCGCAGATGTCTCCCCCGGCCCCTCTTGCGACTCGGGCAGCCTCGTCGGGAGCCACGAAAGTCTCGGGCTCGAGAATCGTCCTCATCTCCAGAAAAGAGGCTCGTCGGGACCAACAGGCACACTACGATAGGGTAAACCCGGATCCACAGAAGAAGTCGTACAGAAGGTGAAGGCGTCAGGACTCACGAACATACGGAGACGAACCACCGTGCCGCCGACGTGTCCACTGCCGTGCGGATCCCAAGAATGACGTGATCCGAAGGCGGTGCCGCGCGGTGATCAATGAGAGGAGAAAGAGGGGTCTCGGAAGAAGTCTCAGGGAATAGGAGAAGCCTCCCGTCGGACGGAGTGCGCCGTGGTCTCCTCGCCCTAGCTGAGGTGCCCCGCAAGCAACCATCCTCCGTATGAACCTGCTTGGCTCCGATCACTTGCTTCGTCGGTGTCTCGACGACCACCTCCGAAAGCGCACAAAAGCAAAGCGTCAAAAAAAAAAAAAAAGAAGTGATGCTAGAGATGATGAAACAAAAGAAAGAAAAGAAGGGGAAAAGGTGAAGCCATACCTTCGTACCGGACGAGGCCGGAAAGCTCGTGGAAGCCGCTCGGGTGAGGGATCTGCACCCTCAATCGGACCCCATCCTGGATATAGGAAAAATCCGTCAGGGTACCGCGGGATCCCAAGCCCCTCCTCTCCAAAACTGAGGCATCCTCGGCCTCCTCAAGACGAACGTCGCATATGGCTCGATCGCCCTTGAAGTCCAGAAATGCTTGCTGCTCGGTAATCATCCCAGTCACGGACCGATCGCTCGGGGTGCATCATATCGGCGGGAGGCTCCACCGGTGTCCTCAAAGGCGAGTTCACGCCATGCGGCGCGTCACCCTCTCTCCCGGATAGTAGGCGTCGCAAGTCGGGCCCTCAAAATCCTCCATTTTGCCTTTGTCCCGGATCTCGGCGCCCTTCGTGCGCTACCTCAAAGCGATCCGGGGAAGAATATCATCCCCTCATCCGTCTCGGCCTCCGTCAAAGGAAGGCAATCCGCGTGCACAGAGTCGTACGCCCCACGGAGCTTATCTTCTCCCGGGCATGCTTGGACCAAGATCGCTGCATAGCCGGATACGCCCGACGTACGCCTCAGTGCCTCCGCGCCGTGACGTGGAAAAACTCCAACGCCGCCACACTGCGAAAGGTAAAAATCCAATCAATCCGGTGCAAATAAAAGTGCGTGCTTTCAAAGGAAAGAGGAAAAGCAAAAAGAGAGCTTTATACCTCCAGAGCAAACTCGAAGCGATCTGAGGAGCTCACGGCCTTCCATTTGTATCTATCAAGAGCGAAATACGGCATTTCGGCCCGGCCCCGGCCTCCCCAGGGAAATATCTCCAGCCCGTCTCCATGTCCTCCAAGGACCTCGTGACGCAAAGATCGCTGCATCCCTCAGCGTACCCAGAGCGTGCTCGAAAAGGTAAACCCGGAGGAAGGACCTAGCAATGCGCTTCGGCGCTAAACCTATCCTCCCGGCCTCGTAACTCGCGATGGTCTCCACGATCTTGCTAGACCACCACGGCATACTCCATCCCCGTCCCCTTTTTGGGAATAGGGGAAAATCCAAGAAGGTCCTATACGAGGTCCGCGTCACTGCCAGCCATCTCTCCACTCCAATCTTTGCGTCCATTGAAGGACGGACCCGTGATCGCTTGACATAGTCGAAGGCGTAACGGTCGCCTCGCCCCGCAAGAAGTGGAAGGTGTGGGTCGCGTTCCACCCGGTCTTTGCGCCGGAAGCAAACATCAAGCTCCCTTGCACTTAGGAAACTTGACCGGTCCCCTCAAGCACTCCACGAACTCCCGAGCCCCGTCTCAACAACGTCTGTCTCGGACTCGGCAAAACCCTCGGCCCGCATCCCAGAGGCCGATCCCACAAGTCAATCACGAGACTCCATTTGATCCTCGAGTCTTCATTTTGTTCCAAGCTCAGTCACAAAACGGTTTCCGCCACTAAAAAAAAAAAAAAAAGGAGAGAAAATGTCAAAAAAAAAGTGCATTTGCATTTACACAAAAAAAAAAGAGAGAAGGCATACACATGCATTAAAAAAAAAAAATTTCGACAGCATAACAGCATACAATGAGCATAGCCCCATTTTTCTCGCATGAAAGAAAACAATTTGCAAGTCCCAATGCATTCATCAAAAAAAAAAGAGGACGCATTCCTACGGGAGTAAAAACTCCGTCCCATTTTTAACAAAAAAAATGCATACATGCATATCATCCATCTTACATGCAACGGGAGGAAAAATCCGTCCCACTTTTCAAAAATAAAGAAAATCCTAAACATACATACATCTCATATTGGCAAAATGCCCATTCTTTCCAAACAAAATGCATGCATTGCATCATCATTCATCAATATCAAAATTCAATTTCAAAAAAAAATCATCATCAAGAACATGCAATATTCAATTCCAAAAAAAAAAAATTATTACAATTCTTCGAATTTTCACATACAATTTTCGGATACAAAAAAAAAATGTGGCGAAAATGCCAATTCTTTTCCCAAGCAAAATGCACATTTTTGGGACACTCACAAATTCATTGCAACATTGCATATCATCAATATCAATATTCAATATTCAAAAAAAAAAAATTCAAAAATCACCCAAAAATTTCAAGCAAGAAATCGACAAGAGGATCAAGAGGGTTTCAAAGTATACCGTTCGGAGATTCGAATCCGAAGCCCAATGTTGCCAAGCATCGGGGTAATGCTCCTCCTTGCTGACCGAATCCATTGCGAAAGATTGTAATGCCTCCTCATCCGGACGAGCTCCAATCGCCTCTCCGCTATGGGACCACGTCCTTGGCCTTGAAAAGCGCCTTCCCCGTGTTCCATTGCTCGAAAAATCAAGAAAATCAGACGAATTTTGAAGCTTCTAAGGCCAAAAATGGGCACATTCTCCTCGAGCTTCTCTCTGCTCTCGACGGTTTCGAAAAATTGAATGGGGAAGGAGAAGGGCGTTGGCCCCATTAATACCCTCGACTTTCCATCCCTATCCGCGCGGATAGGTTTGCAGGATCAAAATGACCCTTTTGCCCCTTAAAATTTCGGGACTGCAATTCGAGTCCCGACTTGACAAAGTTAACCAAAGTTAACCAAAGTCGGCCCTTGTCAAGAAAATTACTCCCGGTAAAAAAACGTAAGACCGAGTGCCCGAGAAAGATAACGGGATCCCGTATCTTTCATCAAAATTACCCGGCGGTCAAACGTAAGGCCAAGTGCCGAGAAAGATAACGAGATCCGTATCTTTCATCAAAAAATCTCTACAGTAACGGCTTGATAAAAGCGTAAGGCCGAAGTAACTTGAGAAAGATAACGAGATCCCGAAGTATCTTTCTATCAAGAAAATCACCCGGCGGTAAACGTAAGGCCGAGTAACGAGAAAGATAACGAGATCCCCCAGTATCTTTCATCTGGAAATCACTCCTAAACGATCAAACGTAAGACAGTGTGCCCACGAGAAAGATAACGGAAATCCCGTATCTTTCATCGCGAAATTACCGGCTAAGTCAAAGAAACGTAAGACACAGCAGTAACCCGAGAAAGATAACAGAGATCCCAGTATCTTTCATCAAAATCACCCCTGGTAGCAAAGCGTAAAGACCGAGTAACCCTGAGAAAGATAACGAGATCCCGTATCTTTCATCAAAATCACCCCTATGGCGGTGAACGTGAAGACCGAGTGCAACCCGATTTGAAAGATAACGAGATCCCGTATCTTTCTAAAATCAAATCACCTGCTGATGCAAACGTAAGACCCGAGTGCCCCGAGAAAGATAATAACGAGATCCCGTATCTTTCATCAAAAATTACCCTGGTCGATCGCGTAAGAGACCGACAGCCCGAGAAAGATAACGAGATCCCGTGATCTTTCATCAAAAGTGTTGCCGGCGGCCCCTAGAAACGTAAGTTAGGCAGAGTGCCCCGGTAAAGCCATAACGAGATCCCAGTATCTTTCATCAAAATTGCCCCGGCATAGATCAAACGTAAGACCGATTTCCCAGGACAAATACGAGATGCGATTTTCCTCAAAGAAAGGCTAACGAAATCCCCATCAAAGTTAACGGAATCCCAAAAGCAGTGCACAAATCTCTCGAGTAGTGCTCCCGAACTACAGAAAGGGCTTGATTCCCACTAGGGATACGTAGAGTAGCCTATCATTAAAATCCCGGTCCAGCCCCGACCAAAAAGGGTCACCCTCTCCTTAAGCGACTAGACGAAGTCCACGAAAAAGGCCATTTCAAATTCAGGGGTCATGAAGGCAAAGCCATCATCAAGGTCCGAGGCGCGCCTAGAAAGCCATCATCATCAAGGTCCGAGGCACCGAAAAAGCCATCATCAAGGTTCGAGGCACCTAAAACTGCCATCTTCAAGGTCCGAGGGCACCTAAAACGCCATCTCCAAGGTTTGAGGGCACCTACAGACGCTATCACCATCAAGCGATAAATCGTAATCATCCCCAAACAGAGACCGAAAATGGTCATTCCCCACATCCCCCAGCGTAGCGCTGATACCCACGTTTCCCAGGACGAAATGGTCATTCCTATCCTCGAAGTAGAGCGGATAGCCATCGACCGAAAATGGTCATCTCCCTATCCTCAAAGCGAGTAGTTTCTTTCCTGAAGAACGAAGCAGGCCCGTATGAACTCGCTCATCGAGGTTCGAGGCACCTAAAACGCCATCATCTCAGTCAAAAAGACCCGAACTACGACAGCTTGATTCCATCGGGATAACGTAGGTAACTATCACTAGGTTCAAATTTTACCACCCGATCACTCGATCATCACACGCCAAATATGGAGCCTTACTCTTATCGACGACCCCGCTTCCTTCGGCAAGCGCCGTCGCCAGGCTACTCTTGTAGCTGTGCTCCAATTTGAGCTTGTTAGAAAATTTTCGTTAGAAAATTAACGAAAGTATATAACATTTCCTAACAATTCCTAACTATCCTAACATTTCTAACAAAGTGAGGGTAAAATGGGCATTGTTATTTAAGGTTAAACCTTAAAAGAATCTCAAAAAGAAAAACAAATGAAGAAGAAACCAAATATAGCACGCCGGAAACAAAAACTCTGGCCGGCAGTGATCAATTAGTTACAGAAAAGATTATTCTTCTTGTCCAAAGTTCGAAGCCGCATTTAATGAACGATTACTTATGCCCGATCCTATCCGCGCGGATACCATTGTAGCTTTCGAGAGGGCTATAAATTGAGCCCTCCGGTCACAAAAACGAGAGAGGAAGAACACAAATGCAACGAACCTCTGGCGAAATATAGAGAGAAAACGGTGAGAATTCTCAAGAATTGTCACCTTTTTCTCTCCAATCTTTTCCCAACTCATACTCATCCACTCACTCTCATATTAAAGCCCTAAACACTCATACACTCAAGCCAAACACTTCAAGAACCACAAGGAAGATTGGTAAACCCTCTTTCTTCCCTTAACCGCACTTATATAAATCTCATCGATAAATAAATCTTCAGCAACTACAAAAATGTAGTTCTTTCATCTTTTCTCTAGATCTAAGAAGATCACCATGGAAGACCATCTCCATGGATGATCTTCTACAAAGATCAACATTATTTTCAAAGCTTTTCTTTCTTACTTGCAAAATGCACTTTCAAAACCCTAAAAAACCATTTTCCAAGCACTAAATCTTTCTGATTTCAAAGGGTAAAATCCCCTCCCCAAGCAAATGAAATGCTTAGTCCTAATGTACCCCAAGGATGGTTTGGTATAGTTGATTCACCACTAAAATGTCTAGTGATCACTAACCAAAACCTAGGGAAATGGGGACAAGCATGGATGCAAAACCCCCCTTAAAATCATATTTTCTTTCTTGAGAAGTTGCTGTCCAGTAGCAAATTTCTCAGACCTCAGTCCATGGTCTTAATTTTTGGACACAGATGAACTTGGAATTTGGTGTTGACTACAAAACACTTTTTGTAGCCAACATCCAGAGCTTTCCATACATATTTTTACTTTATTTTTTTGGGTGAGTAAAACTCCTCTTTTCAATTTTTCTTTCAGAGGCTAGTTCATCAGCTTCTGGGAATCCAGATCTCATATCTGAGGTTTCCAGAAGGTTTTGACCCCTCAAATCTTCTCCCAAAATGGAAATTTCTTTCACACAAAGTTTATTCAAGGGAGTCTAAGAGAAACTTTCATTCTCTGAGTTCATCCAGATTATGAAGTTTTAGGACCCTCTTGAATTCATTTCCTCAAAATCAGGTGTCTGCTGCCATTTTCTTCTGGCAGAAGTGACTTCCTCAACTTCAAAAAGGTTTTTTGAGTACCAAATCTCAAACCAAAAATTCTCCAAAAAAATCATGGCATCAGTTTAAAGTCTTAAAAAGACATCCCAATTTTTACTTTTCCAGTTTCAACTTATTTTGGCCAAAACACACACACACACACACCACACTTTTACAAATGATT